>CM033356.1:2305791-3519453 GCA_019395295.1 Osmanthus fragrans | reverse complement strand
GAAGTGTAACATAATGAAATCTGACCAACTTATGCTTTGGGTTAGCCTAGACATAAAGCTTCATTTTATAAACTGAACTATTGTCTCTTGAAGAACATTGGGACTAATTCAGGTACATCTTTTGGTCCTGGTGCATTTCCAGGGTGGTAAAACTTCACAAAGCAGGTCCAATACACCACCATGGATCGGAAAACTAAAGTTTGAAAACCGGAAGGCTAGACACTGAATGAATTTTCTCTAGACGATAGCCATGCATTGAGTAAGATATTCAAGTTTCTGCAATTTTGGTAAACTATGCTCCATATCCATCTGTAATTATAAGCAAAATTTTCAAAGAAGTACAGCAGCAAATTATTTACATTTACAAAAGGACGCCGTGGTTAACATTTGCAAGCGTGATTTGACATAAGCCCTCGGCTTTTGGCTAAGTATTAAGAATTAAATTTAATAATGGAGAAGGTATTAGAAATTAAGTGAACAATACAACTGTACCTTCCTTGCACATGTAGGCATGCCATAAGAATAACAATGTATTTTAAACTGCAAAACCTTATTGTCAAAGCATTGGTACTTCGCAAATTCGTGTCCTATACTGTAACCCCTTGGTTCAACAAATTTGGATATCATTGGTAATTCACTTCCCGAAGGGATGCCAGTAACTTTTACTCTTCAATGACATATTGGAAAAAATACGAGATCCATAGTATTAAAGAATATGCTGAACCTTTCGGTTTTACATTCTTTATCACTTTCATCTTACCTGATAGTGGTTTCATCGAGATAGCGTCACCTGCACTTGAGCTGTTACCCAGAAAAAAGTAACACAGTACCACCAGCAAATTGACCCCTCTCAAATGAAGCGTTACTTAAAAAATTGTCAAAAACCTATGCTAATCCATTCTAGATATAGTATATGGTAAACCTGATTTTTTTCACCCACCCTTGAAGATCCGATTTTTCTTTTGAGATGTACGGAAACCTATTTCCCCCCCCCCCCCCCCCCCCCCCCCCCCAAAAAAAAAAAAAAAGCTTTTCTCAGCTATAATGTCATCTCTCTTGAAATAGACATTTTCTTCTGAGGGGGAAAAAAATAAATAAAAAAAATAAAATCTTCTTTACGTGCATGGTGTGATAGACGAAGATTTCCGATCATTACTTATGAAGAGAAAAAGGAAAAATTACCCAACCAATTCACTTCTTCAACTTTTACTAAAACTTAGTGCCAATTCAAAAAGAAAACCTTCAATTCCAGCAGTAGGGAGTATTACGAACAAAACTCCCCAAAAGTTTCCTTCTCAGTTCGTAGTAGGGCCTAGGGCGCAATTATTGAATGGTCCTACACGATGTAGAGGTAACTTCTCGTGTACACAGAAAATACCACAATATTCCACTTAATAAGTTTGGCAAGGAAAAATGTGTATATCGGGAAAGTAAGATACAGAAGTCAAAAGTGGAAGCATCACAGGAAGATCCATACCAACCTTTACTAATAAGGTGCTTGGAGCCAGTATGGAATGAGCATCCACACCATTGAGATAGGCTTTCACCTCAGGTATGCCAGACCCAGCAGCTGCAGGGGCAATGAGTGCACATAGCACTGCAGCACAAATGGCCAAAATCATGTTGAGACCAGCAAATGCTGCAAATGCCTGACAATGCCTGCGCTGGAATCAATATTTCATCATATTTCAAAAGGTAAAAGAGATTGACCAAGTATGGATATTGTCCAGAAGGAGATCATTTTATTGTATTACCAATCATATTATGATAGCAACAATAAAGTGCATGAGAAATCAAGGCATAGAAATTCTCCATTCCATATTTATTTTGAAATGTTTCTTTTTTTTTTGATAAGTAATCTCTCATTTTATTAATCAAATGATAATACACAAAGTGTGCATAATCAATTTAAACAGGATAAAAAAACAATAAAATTAGGCAACCCCTCTATCGGATTAGTAGTTGCCGCATTAAACCAATTATACAATGTCAGATAAAATAATTCCCTAAATTGCTCTGTCGTCTGTGCTTGATCTTCAAAACAGCGGTTGTTTCTTTCTCTCCACACACACCATACAATGCACCCTGGAATGAGATCCCAGACTAGTTTACTATTTTTCTCTCTAAGTTTTCTCCTCCATGCTTGCACCGCGTCCTCTATATGCCTTGGCAACACCCAATTCATTTGTTGAGCAGCCAGAATATCGTTCCACAGCCAACGCACACCATCGCATTGAAGAAACAGATGGTCACTCGTCTTCCCATCTCTCTTGCACATATAACACCACTCTGTAATATAACAATCTTTTCTTCGAAGATTATCCACCGTTAACACCTGCCCCTCACGGCTGTCCACAGTAAAAATGCCACCCGTGGAGGCAATTTGCATTGCCATACCCTCTTCCACGGGAATGAAATGTTTCTGGAAAGATTTGTTAATAAGTTCAATTCTTTCAGATGAAATTATTCATTTAAAAAGATCAACGCCTCCTGGTGAGCATGTATTTTGTGCAATTAGACTAAAAAATTTCCATCCCATTCAAAAATGTTACACTTCCACATTTCGACCTCTGAACATAATGAAGCAGAGCGTCCATAAAAAATAAAATGCAGCTCAACCTGAGAACTGCTAAAGCTATGTTCCTGGTGCAGAAGCTGAATTAAAATTCTTGACCAATAAGAAAGTTGAAAAACTTGAAAAGTTATAGAGAATAATTTTATTTTACAGCCCATTTGATTCCCATTTTTATGAAAATACATTTTTCTCTCATTCTTTTCAACCACACATTCTTCGTTAAAATAATATTTCACGTAAATCAAAAACTTATTCTTATTTTTCAACCACACATTCTCCATCAATCTACTAATCTAAAATGCATTTTTCCATAAAAATGGGAATCAAACGGGCTGTTAATTAATTGTTTATTACAAAGTATGTCCAACCCCTTCCTATATAGGCAAAGAAAGAACGCAACTCCAAATCATAACGGTGTAAGGAAACAATATCATAAAACAAAAGAAAATTAAAAACCTAAAAGAAGTAGAATTAAGAAACTTAAAAGAATTAAAAGGAAAGAAAAAGTCATAATTTAAACAAGAACAAAATCCTACTACAATAAATAATTTCTATCCCATTTTTAATGGGATTGTTCTACATCAATTTCCCCCGCTTGAAAAACTTGTCATCCGGTTTGGTTGAAAGAAGAGAAAATTAATCAATTTGGAGGAAAATAATCCAAAATTTTTGCCATCGTGTTGTGAAGATTCAAACATAGCTTGGACTCAAGAAAAATCTCTAGCCATTTGTTACAGTGTTATGAGCTCGTTAAAAAGACCAAATTCATAGCAGTCAAAGTCTGCAATTTTTTTGTCAACAGCATCTTTGAACCTATCAATCCTTGTTCCAGATTCTAGATCGAAGTTGACTGTTTTGCAATCCTCCAAACGATCACGAGGATGCATGCTAATACCACCACATATGGCTATCAGCCAAGGGCAAAACCTTGCTTTGATATTAATTTTGATGAGGAAACGGAATTAAAAAATTTGAAACAAGAAAAAAATTGAAAAACTAAAAACATTATACAGAATAATTTGATTGTAATGAATCGATTATTATAAAGGACGCCCAGCCACTTCTTATATAGGAAAATAAAGAACTAACTACTAATGATAACGGTGCAAGGAAAAAATACCATGAAAGGAAAGAAAACTAAAAACCTAAAAGAAGTAGAATTAAGAAATCTCAAAGAATTCAAAGGAAAGAAAAAGCCCTAATTAAACAAGAAACAAAATCCTCCTACAATAAACAATTCTTATCCTATTCGTAATAGGATTGTTCTACATCAGTTCCTATCCATGTTAAATGTACTGCATAACCACAAAGGGCAATCACAAAATAATGGCACACAACAGAAACAAGAGCACCATCTTTGGCAGCTGCTAGAGAATATAATGGATGATATCAGGGGGCATGCTATTAGAAACCACAAGTTACAGAGCAATTGAGACAATGTGATAATGCCAATAATCTTGCACCAAGGACCAAATGACCCCCGTGATTAATCAGAAAACTTGTTCAATTTTATATGAACCTAGAACATGCCGTGTTAAATGTTAAATGTACTGCATAACCACAAAGGGCAATCACAAAATAATGGCACACAGCAGAAACGAGAGCACCATCTTTGGCAGCTACTAGAGAATATAATGGATGATATCAGGGGGCATGCTATTAGAAACCACAAGTTACAGAGCAATTGAGACAATGTGATAATGCCAATAATCTTGCACCAAGGACCAAATGACCCCCGTGATTAATCAGAAAACTTGTTCAATTTTATATGAACCTAGAACATGCCGTGCTGAGTAAAAGTTAGACTTACTTATCTGCAAGCATCAGATTACTGGTGAGCAGAAGCTTGAAACCGGCAATATTTTCAACCGCAAGGTTATTGAAGAATCCAACAAGAGCTGTGCTCAATCCAATAAGAAGAGCAAGAGCCCATTTGAGAATAACATACTGAAATATTTGAACTCTTTTCCTAGACCTCCAGTCCTGCTTAAATAGTTCATTTTCAGTGATCCTGCAAAAGAACATACCAGTGAATAAAGTGGAAGTCGTTTGTCTTACAGGATAGATTTGGAACATCAAGAACCTTGCATGTAGAGTAAGAAAAGTTTATGACGACTCCAACAGTCTGAAATAAAAAAATTTAATTTGTATTAGTCGCACCAGGAGGCGAACCAACGTAGTTCCAATCACATCGAACCTTTACCAGTCAATGGAACCCAAGAAGAATGACAATTATTTCCAGGGTCAGACTACATGCTTACAGTTTTAGGCTCTCTTTAGTGGAAACTCAAACCGTATTAATTTTCTGAATATAATGAATACTACATTTATGGTAGAGAAGAAATGAAAAATATGTTCAAATGCATAAAGAAATGCTGCTGCTGAGACTAATGGAAACAATAATGAACTCATCCATGGATAATGAATTAAATACATGAGACCAAAATAGGCAGAAGTAGTACAAAACCAAAACTGGTACAGCTAAAATAGGCAAAATGGGAACCATAACTTTGGATCATGGACTGAACCACATATAGTTAGGAACTGTGTCTTCATCACTAATTATAGCCAAAATGAAAAAGAGGGAAAACAGATAAGACAGCATTAAGCATTACAAAAATAATGGTTCAGATAAGATAAAGAAACTTAGAATCACATTTCATTAAAAAATCATGTTGTACCCAACCAACAGTCTTCTTTGCATAAAGTCTTTTTCTGCCTTCCCAGATTGAATTTCTTTTTCCCATGCAGGAAAACTCAAATCAACAATAAAACATTTTCCAATCCTTATTTGAAGCCAGCTACCTTATGATCCCAAAAAGTATAGAAACATCTTTGTTTAATGACATTAAACTGAGATGAGTGGACAATCCCTTAAATCTAAAGCCAAATTTAGAAAATAATAAAATTTGACAATAATTTAGCAGAAAAGAAGGTCAAAATAGTAAAATCATTTCTTTATATATGACATACAATCACCCAAAAAAATCCTTCCCTTGAAAAAATTAAGAGCATGTTTGGCTTAGCTTAAAAGCTATGAAAGAGCAATAAGAAGGATCTTACTGCCAAGAAAAAGACAAAAATTGAGGCCAATCTTGGTCAAAAATCCGCTTCTTTTGCAGAAAGAATCAACGTCAAGGTTGCTATAAATGAACTCAATAGAGCCTTGCCTAATACATATCTTTCATCAATTGAGCAAGATGGTGACCTTCCACCCCACCCCCACTTATTGGGTTGTCTAGTTGAACCACAGACGTTCAAATCCCTTTTTCTACCAATTATAAATTTAAAAATGGAAATATGAATATGAAATGCAAAAACGGAATGAATTATCCAGAACAAAAGACAATATATAACAATAATACACAAAAACCACATACCGTACAGAAAGAAGTATATCAAATAGAGTCCCAAAACAATTTGTGAATCAAGAACCTCAAATAACCACCAGAAAAACCGTGACAAAAAATTTAGAACGTTAGCAAAATTCAAATCGTACTCATAATCGAGACTTTCAATTGGGCAAACATTGGCGCCAACAATAGCAATCTGAGATGTTGTGTTGACCCTGCTCTTCAACAACGGCTCTCTAACAGCTCCTTCTCTATCAGAATACGTCGACGTATTACTCTCTCTTCTTTCCAAAAACGCACCTCCTCCTCCATCATGTTCAATGTCATTTCCATGATTAAAATTAATACTATTTTGATCCATCAATTCTTCGAAATTCTCAACAAAAAACTAAAGAAATAATCAAATTTAAGCAAAATAGAATTTCTATATTTCAGATCGAAAATTCTTGATATTGAGCTACTATTTACTGCGGACAAATAATGATATAAATATAATAATATGTATAATTTGTATGTATTCACATTGATAGAAGGATCGAGACAGAGAGGAATGGGGAGTATGCAATCAATAATTGATACATAGCGCCATCTTATTTATGCCCAACATACGATCCACTGTTCATTCATATCTAATGAAGCAACAGAGCTTTGATTAAGGAAATTAATTATGGTTAAGTATGATTTATTAAGGAGAGAGAAGGATTTGATTTGCTTGCCATTTTTAGGAATTTGATGTCAACGGCTTGATCCGATATTTGAGTAATTTGCACGTGTGGGGATGAAATAACCAATTAACCTTTTTTTTTTTTTTTTTTTCAATTTATTATTTTACCTTAAATTATATAGCCATAGAGATTATTAGTCAATGTCGATAAATGATAGTTCGTTGACGAAGGAGGCAAGGATGCGGAGATAGGCCGGAGATATATCTACCCCTCGTGTTCTTTTGGCTACATTGGAACAAGTTTTAGCTTTTCTTATGAGTATTATCAAGTGTCATTTTAATTTACTATAAGACATTGAAATGATTAGTTGACCATCCGTGGATCACTTGTTGATCATTCAATGAATGATTATCGATTTTGAGCGAAATTTATTCTATAAAATGATTAGTTAACAAGTTTTAACATCGACAAATCTGCTAGATGTGAAGCGTTCTCCCACTGTTGTAGCGAATAAGAGTCAAGTGGATTATAGGTTGACCACCCCTTGCACCACCACTAGAGCCCCTCAACGAGATGATCATCTTAATTACTTTGGGAATGTCTATTTTACATTTAATAGACATATTCATACACCCAATAAATTATCAATAGATTACCTCTACAATAAGTCAACTAAAGAAGCTCCATCTCACACATTCAACTTATAACAAATAAGTAATAGCTTAATCACAAACTTAACGCAGAACTCGAAAACTCAACGATTTCTTCAATATCAAGCTAATATAAATAGGTAATATCCTCAATGTGTCGTATGATCAAGTCAACCTACCAAGACACTTCACATAGGGAATGAAAAGTCACCAAGGACATCAATACATTTTAGGTATCAACCCAATATCAAACATGAAGGAGTATGTGACATCTTTGTCCATACTCCATATGAATTATTTATTTTCTATAAATTGTTATGTGACGACCTAGGTATTTATATCCAAGTCGCTAGTTTGCATATTGTCCGCTTTGAGTGAGTATGTGTCCACTTATTCCCTCACGACTTTTTGTCGCATTCATCAGGATTCGAATTTAAGACCACTATCATATGAGAGACTTAAATATTAAAGGTTAACATTTTTCTTTCTATTAGAGTGACTCAGACAAAACTAACTCAAAATTATTTTTTTCTTGAGCTCAAATTATATTATTTAATATGAGCTACAAAATGAGTATAATATCGATATATTTTTATGAACTTCTAAAATACTTAAATATTCTACCAAAATAACTTACGATAAATTCTAGAAAGTATACATATGCAAAATAAATCATTTATGCAAATAAGTGAGTCGTATTTATCACTTCAACTTTTGGACTGTGTGACAACAAGGTTGGACATGGTCAATTACTCTTTTATTTTGTTTATAGAAAAGAGATAGACTTGCATTGTTACCAAATATCTCTTCTATCTAATTTTAACAAAAAAAATTATTTGATCGATAAATTGATAAAGATAATCCATCAATTTAAATAAAATTTTCCATATAAATTAATAGCTTAAATTACTATAAATTTTAAACAGAAATTCAAATTTAACATAGAATGTCCAAAGCTCGAATACGGCAAGAGAAAACTTAAAATACTTGCACATAATTAAACATAAAGATGTTCTAAAAATAAATTTTTGGCAATAATCATTTCTAAACTTTTTACTTGATGATCCCATGAGCATCACTCGATCAATCTTCCACGCGTCCACACAATCCGTTCTAATCTGAAAAGTTATTATAAGAGTGAATATTTGAAAACACTCAGTAAAAATACGTATATATTTTTATTAACACAAAAAAAACATAAATTGACATAACATATCGATTTTTCTTAGATTTAGAGCAATTGGTTGTGATATCCAATAACTCAAGAAATTTCTTAATAATTCCTACGTCCCGTAGGATTTACATATTCGACCTAATGGTCCATCCCGTGAGATTTAATATATTCGACCTAACGATTCATAGGATTTAACATAGAAATCGATCTAAATGCCTTAGAGTATTTCATGTCAAAATCTATAAAAATATAAAAAAACAAATAATAATAATTTACCACTTGCACAAAGTATTCTTATATCACTTGATATAAAAAATTATGAAATTATTCCCTAAGATAATAACTAAAAATTGGTAGAATGTTTGTAAGAAAATGAGAACCCAACTTGTGATATTTTTGGATGTGGCTAATAAAATAATACTCATTTTTTAATGTGTATGTTAACGTGTGAAAATGTATAGATAAGGAAAAAAAAAATCTTGCATGTTTTATATATATAACATCCACTTGTATGATCATCAAATCAATTATCATTTCAAAACGTCAAACGTTAGGTTGAAAATTGAATAGGTTAATTAATTATTTATTTATTTCAATCAATCATGGTGGAATTTCAAAAGGTTAATTAAATGAATTGATTATATAAATAAATAAATAATTTATGTTTTCATCTTCCAAGGAAAGAACGTGTCAAATGATGTTACACTTTATTATTATTATATTAATAAAATATAAAATTTAGAATACTTTCCTTTCTAACAAAATATCTCAGATACGACTAGTTCAAAATTATTTTTCTTGAATCAATTTATGTTATTTAACACAAACTACAAAATGAGTATAATATGGAAATATTTCTATCAAATTTTGAAATACATAAATATTCGATCTAAATAATTTATTATAAGTTTTAAAAATACACGTAAGCAAAATAATCATTTAAGCAAACAAGTGGGTCGCATTTATTACTTCAACTTTTGAACTTTAGTGTGATGATAAGGCTGGATATAGAATACTTCATTTGCTAAATGACCAATATTAAATTTATCCCATATGAAAATATAATTAAAATTCGAGTACATCAATTTCCCCTTAAAATAATTTCATCCTCGAAATTACATTATTTAGTCGAAAAGCTCTGGATACTTGGCCTTTATTTCATCTTCTTTCTCCCAAGTAACCTCTTCGATTCCATAATTTTTCCATCGAACCTTAACCAAAACAACTTCTTTATTTCTTAATACATGTACTTTCGTTTCGATAATTTCCAAATGAGCCTCTTCATATGTGAGATTTTTCATTCTTTCTGTACTTCCAATGAATCATAGATTATCACATGCTTGTGAACATGTACATATTTTCTAAGTATTGACATATGGAATACATTATGTACTGCTAATAGTTTAGGTGGCAATGTTAGACGATATCCTACATTCCTAATTTTGTCTAGAATATTGAAAGAACTTATAAATCGAGGTCTCAACTTTCCATTCTTACAAAATCTAATTGGTGCTACTTTTAGAAACACTTTCTCACCGACTTCTAATTCTATCGATTTTCTCCGTTGATTTGCATAACTTTTTTGTCTAGCTTGAGCCGACTTAATTCTATCTCTAATTTTATCAATTGTTTGCACTATCATTAACAATAATTTCTAGACCCAAAATTCATTTTTCTCTGACTTCAACCCGATGAACTGGGGATCTACATATTTTACCACAGAGAGCTTCATAAGGAGCCATGTCAATAGTAGCCTGAAAGCTATTATTATATGCAAACTACACTAATGATAGGTGTAATTCCCAACTACCTCTCAAATCCAAAACATATGTCCGAAGCATGTCTTCTAAGATCTGAATAGTCCTTTCAAACTCTCTATCAGATTGAGGATGATAGACAGTGCTGAAATTTAACCTTGTCCCCATAGCTCCTTGCATGTTCTTTCAGAATTTAGAAGTAAACCTTGGATCTCGATCTGAGACAATGGATGTTGGAAATCCATGCAACCTAATAATTTCTTTAACATATAATTGAGCGAACTGATACATACTATAATTCATTCTTACTGGAAGAAAATGAGCTGACTTTGTCAACCTGTCCACAATTACCTAGATGGCATCGTGTCCTTTTGTTCTCTTCGAAAAACCTACCACAAAATCCATGGCTATTTTCTTCTATTTCCACTCTGAAATTTCCAATGAATTTAACGGTCCTGACGGCCTTTGATATTCTGCTATAACTTGTTGACGTACAATACACTTCTCAACAAAAGAGATCAATCCCCTTTTTCATATTCATCCACTAAAATATATCGAGAAGGTCTCGATACATTTTAATACTACCGGGATGTACAACATACGGGCATAGTGAGCTTTCTCTAATATTTCTTTTCTTATACCTTCATGTTTGGTACACATAACCTTCCATCGAACATTAAAGCATTGTCATTTGCTATTGCAAAACATTTTTTTTTACTTATACCGACTTTCGTCTTGATTTTTCTTAAAAATGGGTTATTATTTTGAGCGTCCTTAATTCAGTCCCTAAGAGTAGGTTGAATCTTTATTGCTACAATCCTTGCAATAACCCGAACTGGTGGAACGACAACTTCTAATTTCAATTTATCGAACTCCTTTATCAACAACATTTGAGTTGTGGGTAAAACTGCTAGTTGTCCTATTGTCTTCTTACTAAGAGTACCCGCGATTATATTAGCTTTACCCGGATGATAATAGATAGTGAAGTCATAATCTTTAATTAACTCCAACCATATTCTCTGCCTCATATTCAAATCCTTTTATGTGAAGAAATATTTCAAACTCTTATGACTTGTATAAATATCGCACTTTTCCCGGTATAAATATATAGACATGGTCTACCCAACATTAGATTATGAATTGTAATCTTATTTATTTTCACTTTATTTTTATTTTTGTCTTTAATTGCATCAAAATTTTTTGTAAGGGAAGTAATACTTCCTCTTTCACTGTTCTATATTTGCTCTTTAGTACTTACTTTTATTGTAAAAGAAGTGATCTTCCTCATTTATTGCTTTCATTATTTTGGGAGGTAACACCCCACTTCAAGTAAAAAAAAAAAGCTTACGTACTGTCCGTTTTGGGTGGGCCTGTGCCCAGTTATCCCATCACGACTTTCTGTCGCATTTTTCAGAATTTGAACACATGACCTCTGCTTAATGAGATATTTAAGTTGAATTCTGATACCAATTGAGTTAATGAGAGATTTAAGTTGAATCTTGGTACCAGTTGGACAACTTGCCCAATTGGTACCAAGATTCAACTTAAGTCTCTCATTCAGCAGAGGTCATGTGTTCGAATTTTGAGGAACACGATAGAAAGCCGTGAGGATATAAGTAGGAGCGAACAGTACGTAAGCTAACTGTTTATGTATAAACCCTAGTCATTACATGTGATGTTTATCTTGTGAATGACAACATAAACAATCATGCTCTACAAAAAAAGTATGTAGAGTATTTTATTCTATACAAGTTAATTTATTTACATATAGTTGTAAACATCTGAGTTCTCGAAAGCCACACACAATTTTTTTCTATTATACAAACATATACAAGATCGCCCTAATCAAAACCTGTTTTATTTTATTTATCTAAAGACTAGGACGTTTTCATATAGATGATTACATAAGTTTTTGGTTTCGTGAGTCTTATTTTGAATAAGTTGAAACATGATCCACCGTCCCTATCATCCACACCACAATCCACAACCAAAAACATTATTGAATAAAGTTAGGAATATAACTTCAAAAATAAAGAATGAGCGAACTAATTATTGTACCGTGAATTATTTGTCTCCTCACTTGCATCGCATTGCCCTCACGGATTAATAGTAATATTTGATAACACAGTTTAGGATCGAAGATCAGTCCTCAGTAATCATATCAATAAATTAACAGTAAAATCAAATACCAGATTCTGACAGATGGATACATAGAAGAGAAATGACAACTAATGACCTATTCATAATTCTTGTTAATTAAGTCTCTAAACATGCTTAATACATTCACACATATTTAATTGGCTTTCAAGTGTCACCAACCCATTTATATTTAAATAAATGTGTCGTTGATTTCACAGGAAAAACGTGATTGTCAAACTTCTTTTTCTAATGTTGAGAAGAAAAGCTAAAAAAAGAACTACATCATCATGTTTGTTTTATAATGCTAAAAGATATTTGTTTCAATGGGCTAATCATAAAATTGGATTCTATAAATAAATAGATTTCCCCTGTCACTCTGTAACAACTCTATAATTATAAATTTGGAAAGAACACATTGTAAAGAAAAAATAGGTGGAAAGGATGAGGTAAAAAGGCCGCAAGAAATTCGAAAAAGAGGAAATTGCAAAAACACGGGTGTTTCAACTTCCAAATTCATCTAGGTGTGAAAGTTATTTAATAAAAAATCAGGTATCAAATTAATTAATATATAAATAATATATTTATTCCAAACCCTAATTGAATTCAAAATCAATCGTCTCTCTCTCTCTCTACTACCACAAAACCTAATTTACAATTTCACATTCACGTCTTCACCTCCATTGAGAGACCACCACTCCGGCGGCGTCATAACAGAAGCGAGCGCGTAGTAACAGTGTGGTGTTCGATCGTCGTGGTTTTGGGAACGGTGGATCTGAAAATGGAAGCGGCGTTTGCGGCGTCGTCGCGAGGCGCTGATCTGCATGGTGTTCTCCGTGGTGGTGATGTTGCTGGCATTGCGGTGGTTTTGTTGGTATTGATGATGTGGAGGTGGTGTTGGTGACGCAACGACGGTGGTGGTGATGCTTATGACCTAGACACTTAGAGATTTTGAGGTTGGACCCAATTGTGACGGAGGAAGCTATGCTCCAGTTACCTCCTTTACCAGATTGTATGAAAGTCAAAACCCAACCACTATTGAATCTGGCTGACGATTTTAATATTTGTGAGGTAAGGTGGTAGTGCTGGCGGTTGTAATGAGTTTTGGTAGTGGTGGTGCTGGTACCACTCCCGTGCGCATCACAACAGATGCAGCAGACGGTGACAGTTCGGTGGTTGGTGGGTTGCAGTTTGGTGTTTGGTACAGTTATTGGTGTGGTGTGGTGTTGATGTTTGGTGTGGGGGTGAATAGGTCTTTGTTGTGGTGTTGCCTGTAGTGGTTGTGGTGTGGTTGCGGCGACGACAACTGTATGATTGTGGCAATAGTTGATACAGTGGTAAGATAAGGTGGGGCGATGGTGGTGACGGTGTTTTGTGGTGGCGGTGTTGCGGTGGTGGCTGTGGTCGCGAATTTGGCGGTGGCGGTGGCGGTGGTGGTGGTGGTGGTGGTGGCGCTGTCAATATTCAGAAGTGTATGTTAGTGGTGATGGTGTTTTGTGCGATAACAATGTTGTTGTCGAGAGGTGGTGGTGGTTTAGGCGGTGATGAGATGGTAGTCACAAGCATTGTTGGTGGTCACAAATTTTTTGGTTGACTGTGATAACTAAATTGGTTAATCTGGGATCAATAAAAAATGTGACTAATGATTTGAATAATTTGTGACTAAGAAATAATGTGTTCTAAAAAATTGTTAATTTGTGACTATATAATAAGTTGTGACTTCTAATAATTGTGATTTGTGACCGATGAACAAATTGTGATAACGAAAATTTTGAATCGTGACCGTAAAACAATTTGTGAAATATTAAAATTATGATTTGTGACCTCAAAAATAATTTGTGACCTATAAAATTTTTGATCTGTGACTTCGAAATAATTTGTGAGTAATTAATTTGATAATTTGTGACCTATAATTATGTAAATGAGACTATTAATTGTATAATTTTGACATTATTATAATTAATTAATAAAATATTTTTAATTAAAAAATAAAAATTTGATTTTTGCATTTTGACAATTTTAAACATGAAAATTGAATTGTGCATATTTAATGCTTTAAATGTGAATTCTTCCCATCGAAAAAATTGCTTCAAATATCTGAGAACTTATTAACTAAACAGTAACTGGCATGTGGATGACTTATTAACCAAATGGTACCTAACACGTGGAATATACCATTTCGCAGTGACGGTTCTAACTATAGGCGGGGTAGACGATTGTCTAAATCCCCGCTTTCATGAAGGTCCCCAATAAAAAATACTACAGTTCATAAAAAATTACAAACGAAATTATGTCCAAATGAAACCAACCAAGTCAATTTCAGTTGATCAATTAGCAAACATAATAATCTTTAATTAAAATATAAATGTTCGGTTAGAGTAGTCTTTATTTATAGAAGTATTTAAAGAATTATGTAGATATCTTAGTAGTCCAATTAAAGCAGGAGATTTTTATTTATTTTTTATTATTCCGTAATGATACTTCAGGATAAGAACTGTTAGGTGAATTATTATATATTTTTACTCGAACTTGATATTTATGATTTAAGAGGTCAGATATATATATATTCTACAATGCGGTGAATATTTTTTTCAGAATAATGTGAAATGTTTGACATTTATACCATATTACAATCACATTGGGAAAGTCAAATTGAAGATGTTAAAGTAATAAGATTTCAAGCGCCACAAATAAAATTCACTTTAGAACACTTGGTAAAAACATACGATGATCTTAAAGCATTTAAAGATACTAAAGTTTATGTTTTGACATTATGAATTTTGAATTCTTTTGACATTTAGATATTAATCACTTGAAAACACTTATTTTATTTTTTGAAATATATCGAGAAGTTGATTTGAATTTGACGAGATTAATGATAAAGAAATTGTTATTCATATAGAAGTTGAACATATATTTCACGAAAAACGTATTATTCATAGAAAAAAGCATGTGGATGAGACAACACTTTCAGCTGAAAAATCTTTTAGAGTGATAATATCTTATATATGTTGATCAAGTTCCTTCTTCACTTAAGCAAGGTTTGAGTTTTTGTTTGATTCTAAAAAAATTGAAGACTGCATACGATAATTCTTTGAAGTGTTGGTGTAACAAATTTGAAGAATTTTGAAGCACGACAGAAATTTTGATATTATGGGCAAACGTTATTTTTTTAGCTACAAACTTGAGAATTTATTTGTCAGAAGAGACCGAAAAGACGTTTGAAGTGCGAAACTATAATAAAATGATGCACTGTTATTTTTAAAAGTGTGAATTGCTTTAAGAATATTATTGACTATACCAATTACAATTGTATATGTCGAGAATCGCTTCTTAAAGTAAAATTGATAAAATCCTACACCTGGTTCACAATATCATAAAAAAGGTTAAATAGATTGATCATGGTATCTATTGAAATTAGGTCTGGGCACGTTCGGCTCGGTTCGGTTCGATTCTGAAGAGAACCGAACCGAATCGAACCGAAAATTTTCGGGTAGTGAGTAAACAGAACCGTCGGGTCCAAATATAATTTTAGAACCGTTCAGATTCGGATTCGGTTCCGTTCGGTTCAGTTTGGTTCGGTTCGGGTCTATTCGGTTTCATACTGTAATTAATTTTTTTAACATTTATAACAACACTACAGTCTAACATGTTTAATCTTAACTTTTACAAATTAAAGTATTCCAATTTAATAACATATAAATAACAAGTTGTCCAATAAAATTAAATTTACCAATGTATACAAATAACAAAAAGTAGATAGTAAATTAGTAATACTAAAATATCGATGATCCATATAAATTAGAAGTCATAGACTCATAGAGATAAAATATTGCTAATACAGTAGTACGTACCGACTAGTTGATTTAACCATCAATTACTTGATTTGTCATACTAGATACTAAAAAACTCTAAAAGAAAATTTGAAAAATCACAATTAACTAACATAAATAAACTAAAAATTGTTGAACTAATAAGATTTAATAAGAAAAAATATAATACATATTTTATTACCTGTCTCAATAATCTCATAGAACTCAGTATTTTCAATACAAACTCAATCTTAGCTAATTTATTTTGAAAAAGTTAAAATAATTTAATCTTTCTCATATATAAAAATTTAAAAATTTAAAAAATTTCGGTTCTTATTCGGTTCTAGGTAGAGAACCGAGAACCGACCCGAACCCGTCGGTTCTCGATTCAGATACCCGTTCGGGTATTTCAGTTACGAAAAATCGCTCGGTTCGGTTCGGTTCAGTTCGGCTCGGGAGATATGCCCAACTCTAATTGAAACAAAAGCTCCAAAACAGATTGATTGTAATAATATAATTGTTGATTTTATATTAAAAATCTAAAAGAGTAAATTTAATTTAGATGTTTGAAAATTTTAGATTATTATTTTTTATAATTTTGAATATTTTTATTAATAAAAATTATCATTTATTACTATTATATATTTTTAATAAGCATAAATTTATAATCATCCATCATTGTCCCTAACCTGACCTAAATATAGATGAATCAATAAATACATGTATTTCTCTCTTTGAGTTTAAATTTAAAAGGAAAAAAACTAGAGCAGAGGTTCCAACCTATTGGTGTGCTAGGAGGAGGTGTGAAGACGATAGATGAAGCCGGGAAAAATGTTGACTCATAAAGTGGCAATTTATCTCAATATACTTTGCACATTTGTGAAAATTTTGGTTCTTAGCCATCAGAATGATTCTTTGATTGTCACATTACAATGCAATAGCATCAGGTCGAGGGGTACCAAGCTCGTCAAGTAGTCACTTGAACCAAATAATTTCAGAAAATAGTAGATCCCATGGGCGGATTTAGGGCCGGGCTAGGCCTGGCTACAGCCCGGCCCTCAAGCCCAAATTCTAATTAATTTTTTTTTTTTAAAGTGTAAATTTTTTTTCCCGTATTAGCCCGTGTTAATTTTTTTTCTGGATTTGCCACTGGTAAATCCCATAGCTCGATATTTGGCCTTTGTATAAGACCTAGCTATCACTAATTTTTTTCACTAGACTTCCAATTAGAAGGATCACCAATAAAATCAACATCACAAAATGCTATAGGATTTAGATTAGACGACGAAGACAATGAAAAACAACCGTTGAAAGTGTCTTATAAATTATCAGGATGCACGAAGCGGTATACCAATGAAAAGTTCTTAATACGAAAGCAAATTTACTTACTGCATGCATAGCCTATGTATTATCGAGGCAGTTATAGCAACAAAATCATTGCCCATGGACGCAAGCTCCACGGATATGCACGCATGATGCACACACGCACACCACAAAATTTATAATCGTAATCAATTTCGTCTACATGAAAGCAGGAATCTTTTGAAGGTACAAAGTTGTTGGTACTTGGTTAATATTGCTTGGGATTTGTTTCTTTGACGATATTGGGTGATAGATATACTCCGCAGTGAGCCATACAGTGAGCCATACGAACTTGGTTAGGCTCATCAGATGGCCATGTTGGTAGTAGAAAGCATCGGTTGAGGGCTCATAGAAGTAGGATACATGTCGCTTCCGTGAGTAAATTGTTCAAATAGTTATTGAACTTTATATCATACTTTCACAAGGTCACCGAACTTTGAAAATCCCCCAACTCATCACTGAACTTCCCAAAAGATTTCTACAGAATCACTGAATTTTAAAAATCACTCCATCCATCATTTAACTCTAGAAAAATTTTTCACAGAGTCACTGAACTTTACAAAAGATTTCACAGGGATCACTAATTTCGTGATTGCTAGGGAATTTTTTGCAAAATTTAGTAATGAATGAAGTAATTTTTAAAATTTAGTGACCTCGTGGAAACTTTTTGGAAAGTTCAATGATTTTCAAAGTTCAGTGATCTTGTGGAAGCATGACATAAAGTTTACAGACTATTTGGACAATTCACTCCCGCTTCCGTGCATGTAGGCAAGTTGAGAGAAAGAATGTTACTTTTCGTGCAATTAGTCCCTACTTTTAAAACCAATCCTCATCTTTAAGTTCCATTTGCTTATTTTGCCCTTTATACATAATTTAATTAGCATCAACGTTAAATTTTCCTCACATGAAATGCACGAGCTAATTTTTGGATAGCTAAAGTTGGCAAAACAACATACTTAATACATGACTTACTCTTTCATATGAGCATTTGATTCATTTTCAATTTTAATAAGAGTGTATTTGATTGACTTTATTTTTCAAGAAAAATGTCATTTTCCCATTAAATTCTTATTTTTGGGGTATTTGATTGACAATTTTTTTTAGGAAAAATATTTTTCAACTTTTGATCACGTGACAATATTTTGCTAAAAAACAAGGATCCCCTATTATGAGGGGGCCCGATGTACACATTGCAAAACATTTACTCATTCCATCCCATTTATATAAGCTGTTTTTATTTTTCACACGGATTAAAAAATCTTATTTAATGTTATTGAAAAAATAAATTTTGCCAAAAATATTCATAATCTAGCCTTATTTATATTTGTACAAATTCAAGATTAAGTGGAGAAAAATTGGTTATAATTATGCAAATTAAATAAGAGCATATTAATAAACGAACAAAACAAAACATTCTCAACAAAGAAATATGACTACATAATTGAGACAATAAAATAAAAAAATTTAGCATATATAAATGGGATGGAGGGAGTATAAAAATACCCCCAATAAGATAGAGGGGTCCATGACAATGTTCAATTTTGTCGTATTAGGAGGATGTATTTAATTGAGACTTTTAATTTTGAGATTTAAAAAGTTTAAGGGGTATTCAATGTAAATTTTTTGAGACTCTTTAAATGTATCGGTATATTTAATTGAGACATTTGTAAACTTTAAAAAAGAATCTAAATGTCACAATGTATTTAATTAATTTTTTTTTTAGAAATTTTTATAAGTTTTAGGGTATTTAAATTTTAATAACTTTTAGAGACTTTTATAAAAGTCTTTACGGTACTAATTTTTAAGCGAAAAGTAGTAAAATAGAATCTCAAAATTTGTTTCTCATTAATCCCAAGATTTTTAGAGACTTTCATAAAAAAGAAGAAGAATATAATATGTATTTTTTTCTTTCAATATTTTTTAGAGACTTTCATAAAAAAGAAGAAGAATATAATATGTATTTTTTTCTTTCAATATTTTTCTTTCCTTTTCCCCTCTATAGACATAAAATTATGATTAAAAATTATTTTTTCTACTAATTATATTTGTTTCTATTTTCTCTCTCTGTTATTACTTATCTTTATTTTTTATGAAAAAAATAAATTAGATTTTTATAACTTTTTTGTTTTCATTCATTTTTTTGTGTGAAAAATATCTATTTTTGATTAAATTATAAAATGTTATATAGATTAATCTATAATTAAAATTTTAATGTAAAGATTTTTTTTATTCTTTAAAGGTATGTTATATTAATAAATATTCTCCTGGTTATTGTTTATTTAATTAAAGTTTTAAATTTTTATTTTTTAAAAAATAATTTTTATTATATGGGGAGGGGAAGATGAAGTGTGGAGACACCACCTCATATGAGAATTTCACACTATTATGGTCCGTTTGATAGTATTGAATTTCATGGAAAATGTCACATTCAAGAAATTCGAATTTTATTTTGGCTGTTTGATACAAAAGTGGAAATGAAATTTGAATTTCAAGGTACAACCACTTTAAGTTTGTTTTCAATTAATTTCATGAAAATTTATTTCCTATAATTTATGTGAGTTTTTATTTTTCAATTTACGTAGAATTGATTTTTCTTTCCCACTTTTACCAATCAAACGAACCCTTATATTAGATTCGCATGAATTTTATCTCAAATGGAAGTTTTCAAAAATCTTTTGAATTTTACAAAAATTTATGAAAATTTTAGAATGAAAGTCTACAATATATTTTCACTAATTTTATATAAATTTACAAATTTTTTTTTACGAAATTCACGAAAATCTCACTTGAAAAAAAATTATAAATTTTTTTAAAAGTTTTAATTGAATAATCCGTTGCGTGCGAGTAAGGGTGCGGGGGCATTAAGGGACGACGATTAGACAATTTCGAAGGTCACGCCAACTTCATAATTGCCGCCCACAAACCTTAGATAATTTCACATTCACAACCTTAACTTTTGCAAATTATTACAAACTGTTCAAAGATCAGAACACAATCAAATCCAACTTTCCCATTCCTACACAGATTACTGTGTGTGAAACTCAAATCCACACTTGCTAAATCCAGTCCTCTGTGATTCTCCTTCCGTTTACGTTTCCCGGTTTCTCAGTGATTGTACATCGAATTTCTTTTGGGGGATTTTTATGATCCACTTTTTCCGCAGGTAACGATAGAGTAATCTTCCGAAGATCCGAATCAAACTCTCATAAAGGAGCAAAAGTGCAAAACGCAATTATTGCCTTCCAATTGATCAGAAAATAAAATTGAACACTTCACGCCTTTCTGCCATTCTTGAATCCAGAATCTGATTTTGTTGCTCTATACTACTGTCTTGTGAATTGGATATTTAGAATCTTTGATTTTTGAATTTTTTTTAAGTGGGGTTTTAGACTTTTGATCAATACTGGTTTTGGACACTTGAATTTAGGCCCCAATCACAAAAATTCAGAGATTTTTTGGTTGGTTATTATAATCCAGAAGAGCAGTTGAGTTTTCCCCAAATAAGAAGAAATAGGAGAAGGAGAAGATGGTGAGAAGTAGAGAAAAAGAAGATCTGGAGAGCTGGTCGAATTCATCATTAACGAAGGATTTTTCTACCAGCCTGCTGAAGCTTATCACAATTTTGATAATTTTTGTGGTTGGCGTAGTTATAGGACTATCTTCCAGCTCACACATTGATCGGTATTTCACACTTCGAACCGAGCAGTTTAGTTTAAATAATCATGCTATAGATACCGCACAACAAATTGTGGTGAATTGCGAAAAAGAGGATTGTTTGAGCATGAAGAGTTTCATCAGGCCGCGGAATTTATGCCACAGTATGACGGATGACGAGTTGTTTTGGAGGGCTTCATTGGTGTCCCAGAAGGATGAGTTTCCATTTAGTAGAGTACCACGGGTGGCATTCATGTTTTTGACCCGAGGGCCATTGCCAATGTTGCCACTGTGGGAGAGGTTCTTCAAGGGCCAGAATAAGGCCAAATATTCAATTTATGTGCATGCTCTTCCGGGATTTGAGCTCAATGTGACTAGTACTTCAGTCTTTTACAGACGCCAGATTCCGAGTCAGGTATAATCCTTTTTGTGAATAACAATAATTTATGTTGACTGCTGATGATATCTCGTGCTTCTTATGTGATTTTAGTGGAAAAACTTGTTTTCCTTTCGGTAAGCATGATACTCGTGCTGATTACGTTTTGGTTGTTAGAGTAATCTCATGTGTAAGCTGTGAAGTGTGTAGTCAACAGCAACCACTTGCACTGAGAGAGAAAATATTCATTAGCTTCTTCTCTATTTTTTTTTTTTTCTTTTTTTCTAAAATTTTCTTTGTGAATTTAGGAAGGAAGACAGACAACAGTCAATAATACTTGAAGTCTTTTACTTTTTGTTGAGTAATTGATGGAGCAGATTAGAAATATGCATTGAGCCTACAGGAAATCACGACTGGAATCAACATCTTGAGATAGCCTGATTTCACAATTGAAACGTTTTCTGCATAATTTTCAGGATCCATATTCATATCACGTGTCTAAAGTTGAAAACTCGATCAATTATTATTTTAAAATATTCAAATTGAGGTTTGGATTGTTTCTTTTCTTTCTCGTTATTCAGTATAAGCATGTGTGGGGGTGCTTTAATATTATTTGAGTGATACATGGGATGTCTAGGATGAAAAGCAGTCAAAACCTGGCTCACGTTTGGTAGCATAGGATGATGGCAATTCAGGAACAAACACGCAAACAAAAGCTTGCAATATCTGGTCCTTGTTCCCCGCTTCTTGACAACCAGCACGGTGTTGAAGCGGATGATGAAGCAAAATTTGTGAGGCCCTTCCTTCCATTTACTCTAGTTTGGAGACTTTGAATATGCTCTAGTTCTTTTACCAAAGTGTCTATATTTTACAAAAAAAACTGGACTGTATCTAACATCAAAGATATTCGAGGCATGAATTAGTAATTTTCCAAAAAAATTCGTGGAGAATTGAGGAACATAGTGGATCTAGTTTTTAGGTCCCGGACATAAATTAGAAAAGAATGAGAATAGCCACATCTAGGAGAAAATGAATTTGAACATATTCAGTACTGGGATTAGGGATGCGACAGGATGGTTAAAGGAGAAAGAATTTGAACTTTCATTTATGAGAAGTTGGTTGACATCACATATATGTACATTTGCTTAATTATTGGAACTTACTTATTATCAGGCTTCTTTCTGTTTGAGGGTTAGAGAAGATAATGATCAATATGGAGCTTTTCCTAATCATATGTACTTCTTTCCGCCCATTCCCCTCATATGGAGCTTTTCTTAATCATATGTACTCCTTGCTGCTACTGCCAAGATTCTCAGACATCAGGAATTCTGAAGCTTGTTGATGTTAAAGAACAAGTAATAGTTCATCTTCTCGAGTTAATTGCATCAGAACTTTGACATAAGGAAATGATCTTCTTCTATTACTCCTGCACAAACCATGATGTTTGCAGAAGGAGAATACTACTGGATGTGATATTAAGAGTGCGTTTGAGCCACATTATTTTGAAAGAATGTATTTTGGAATAGTAGATTGATGGAAAATGTGTGGTTAAAAAATGAGGAAAAATTTTGGATTTGTGTTTAATATTATTTTATTGAAGAATGTGGTTGAAATGATGTCAAGTCACTGTTTAAGAATGTATTTTTTTGAAACAATGTGATTGAAACAGGGCCTAAACGACACATTGAGCCTTTACGGAACGTGTTAGCAAGCATAAATAGTAGTGTCATAAGAAAAATGTTTTTGTGGAGGCTTTACCTAAACAACTTCTATTCCATGATTTATGGTAATCAAATTTCCTTTGTGATGTGAACCCAACCAAGAACAGACTTGGGAACCCACGAACAAGAAGAACAAACCCAAGAAAGCTAGAAATCACGCCGAGCAAAGCTTCAACCCGACCCTTCGTTCGACCCGTACCAAGAACCAAGATTCCACGCGAGGAATCTGACCCGTTGATTACCCGGAACTAGAACCGTGCAGTGGGAACGCCACAAAAGGACTGCAATCTCCTTTTGATAAGTTTAAAATTAAGTCTTTAAACCACCAAGAAATTGGAGGAGAAAAACTCACAAATTTTATATTAAATCTCAAAATGTCAAAAGGTCCTTAACAATGAAAAAGAACTCCTATTTATACTAAACATGATAAAACCCTAAAAGCCACGAATTTAGGGTCCAAAATATGCAAAATATGGAAATAAAAAATAGAGTTTTAACCAACTAAGGAAACTTGCGAAAATTAACGTTTTTGCCCGGAAAAGTACTATGCGGTCGCATAGTTCATTTTCATGCGGCCGCATAGTTCATTTGGTTGAACTCCAGCCGCTCTCTGACCATTGCATGCGACCGCATGCTTTCCCAACTATGCGGCCGCATAGTTGACGGTTTGGCTCCATTTTCCCTCCTTGCTCGTTTGACTCGTTTTCAATGTCTTCCGTCGCTTTGTGGCTTCCACCCCCAACATGAAAACTGGTCTTTGATGTGTCGACTCCAACATGTCGTGCTCCGCTTCTCGAACAAGTGTTTGTATGCCTCTTATTGATTATTAGAAGACTCGATCCCAGCTTAGGTCTCTTTCCAATGTTCGCCCAGTTCTCGTGAATTCGTTGCGCATCCCGGATCACATCATCCCCTCTCCCTTTGAAAGGATTCGACCTCGAATCTAAATCTGCATCAAACGAAGCAACATTAGCAATTTCGAAACTATTATCGATCTCAAACTTACCCCCAATAACCAAGCCGTATCCGTTGACTCTGCATATGGCAATGATATGAAAGTGTCCATCTTCCCGAGGACGTAGTCTGGACCGCCATCGAATTCGTGTCCATTTCACACGCATGTTCACCTGTGTCTTACCAAATCTATTACCAACACCATCAGATGAAAAGATTAAAATGAACAAGATCAGTGAATGAGAAGTACCAAAGTGTGGGCTGGGGTTATGAGACATCAAACTTATTCCTGACACACCCCATAGGTCCAGTCCAAAATACGTGGTAACATTGTGACTAGAAGAATAACAAGCATGCATCATGTTACCCATAATGCACTCTAGTTGCTTGTTACACGCAACTAACTCTATATGACATGCTTGAATCTCACAACGTAGCAAATGTATATCATAGACAAGTAAAAAGGACTCCATATGCATATGTGAAACTGGACGGACTCGACGCATGAAGTTATCAACTATATCACCCCTTGCAAGACCGCATAACTTATGTAAGATACTAAGTCCATGAGTTATTTCAAATGCTAGCGTAGGTGTAAGGGTCTGAGACATTACCTTAGTGTGTTTGCATCCCATTGTACTGTTACTTACCAATTTCTCCATGTTTCCTGCATCAAGTGGATAGTCGAGGTATGGCGCCTTGCGAATTAAACCGCCATGGATTAAGTGCTTGAAGTCCTGTAAAGAAGAAATATCCAAACCGGGGGAGGGAATGTTAGCTCTCACTAAAGCCCTCTCACACTCGACTTTTCTCACATATAAACTCACCTTGGAATTTTCTCTCCTCTCTGAATTTTCTCTCAAGTTCTCCTTTTTTCGCTCTTTATTTTTGTTCTCTCGCTCACTTTTCATTTTCAATTGATCCTCATGGACCTGCTGTGGTGTCAAAGGGACAAGTGTAATATGCTTTCCACCCTGTACAAAGTTGTATCTATTTGTAAACCCCTCATGCTCTACCTTTCTATCATACTGCCATGGCCTACCTAACAAGAGATGCCCCGCATGCATTGGAACCACATCACATAACACCTCATCACTATACCGCCCAATGCTAAAGTTCACCAATGCCCTTCTAGTAACCCGGATCTCTCCACAATTATTTAGCCACTCCAATTTATAGGGTTGTGGATGTCTCATAAGAGGTAAACCCAACTCCCCTACAAGGGTCGAGCTGACCACATTGGTACAACTCCCGCCATCTACTATCAAACTGCACACCTTATCCTTAACATGACACCTAGTGTGAAACAAGTTTTTCCCGTTGTTGCTCATCTTCATTCACCTTCACTCGTGTAGTAAGAGCACGCATTACCACTAGTGATTCCGCCACTGGGTACTCCACACAAGTCTCGCCATTAACATCTTCCAACACAGGCATACTATCACTCTCACTCCCATCATCCGACTCCCACTCTCCATTCTCTCTAATGATCATCACTCGTCGGTTTGGACATTGTGAAGCAATATGCCCCGCACCCAAACATTTAAAACACTTAATATCCCTCGATCTACCAGTTTGAGACTCACTATTTGGTTTATGTTTATTCACCTCCTCCTTAACCTGAGGCACTTCAACCTTCTCCCTAGTCACAGCCCGATCATGCCTATCACCACCACTCCATTTGGGTTCCGTAGGAAACCTCGCTACCCCCCTGCGCCCAAGCTGTCTCTCTACTTTCATTGCTACATGCACTAAGTCCTCCAATTCCACATAGTGCTGCAATTCCACTATGTTGGCAATATCCCTTTTTAGCCCATTTAAAAACCTAGCCATGGTAGCTTCCCTATCCTCCTCTATGTTTGCTCTAATCATTGCTATTTCCATCTCCTTAAAATAATCCTCTACACTCCTAGACCCCTGAGAAAGAGTTTGCAATTTTAAATGGAGATCCCGATAATAATGTCCCGGCACAAACCGTTTTCTCATATAAGCTTTCAACTCTCCCCACGTCTCAATTGGCCTATCTAAATTCCTCCTACGATTAGTCGTCATCTGATCCCACCAAATGATGGCGTAATCAGTGAACTCCACTACCGCTAATTTTAACTTCTTCTCCTCGGAGTAATTATGACAATCAAACACCAATTCCACCCTCTTCTCCCAATCTAAATAAGCCTCAGGATCACTCCTACCCTGGAAAGCTGGAATATTTAGTTTGATGTTTCCCAAGTTTCTATCAAATCGATCTCCTCTATTTCTCATTCGACCCATATCACCTTCTAAGTAATAATCATCACTCCTTGCACTCACTGCCTCAAACTCCTCATCAAATTCACCCATAAGATTCCTTCCTCTCCTATCTCCTCTACCCCCCACGAGGAACCCTTTGGGGCGTCCCTCGCTGCTGACTGTCAATCAAAATTTCATGCCTAGCTATATCACCACTAATACGCTCAACCGCCACATTCAATTGATCAAACCTATGATTTATACTATTCATAAGCTCCACATAAAACCCCTTAGGCACAACATCTTCCTCACATTTATTCATCTTTTCATCCATGTATATCAAGCACTTGCAACTACCGAAATCACAGAAATTGAGTAGAAAATGGAAGAACAAGAAAAACAAGTAAATTACCTCGCGTGTTTACTCTCGTGTATCACTCGAATTGGCTTTTACCCGATATGAAGCTCACCACTCTTGCCTTTTACCGCTCGTCCTCTTTTCTCAATGGTTCGAGAAATAACCGATCTCAAGCAATTGGAGTGCAATCCCCGTAGTAATCACCACCACAAGCACAAGTCTCGAATAATCAACACAATTTAGCACGGGCTAAGGTAATGACTCAAATGCAAGAAAAGACAACAAAAGACTCAACTTCAATATTTGAATTGCCTCTAAACGTTCACGAGTATAGAGACTATATTTTTTTTTTATTTTTTTTTTTTGTCTCTCTTTTTTTTTGTATATTTTTTTTTTTTTGTATATTTTTTTTTTTGTATATTTTTTTTTTTTTTTCTTTTTTGAAATCAATAAACAGCTAGATAATAAATCTAGAGGCAATCAAGCGATACAAGTATATGAAAGATATAATGACGCTAAAACAAGGACAATAAAAAAAAAAAAAAATAATAATATTTTTTTTTTTTTTTTTTTTTTTTTAAACTGGACGTGAACAGTACGGATGAACAGTGATTTTTTTTTTTTTTTTTTTTTTAAAGACCCAAATCAACTACGGTACCAACAAAACAAACGAAAGTTGATTTGGATGCTAGATTAGCCCAAAAAACAACTTTGACACTTTTTTTTGGAAATTTTTGGATTGAACTCGATAAATAACTACTGGACACATGAACACAAAGAACACCAAATAAAAACAAGGACTCAAAGAAGTTAAAGGATAGATGACCTGAATTCTAGAACTGTGCTCTGATACCACCTGATGTGAACCCAACCAAGAACAGACTTGGGAACCCACGAACAAGAAGAACAAACCCAAGAAAGCTAGAAATCACGCCGAGCAAAGCTTCAACCCGACCCTTCGTTCGACCCGTACCAAGAACCAAGATTCCACGCGAGGAATCTGACCCGTTGATTTACCCGGAACTAGAACCGTGCAGTGGGAACGCCACAAAAGGACTGCAATCTCCTTTTGATAAGTTCAAAATTAAGTCTTTAAACCACCAAGAAATTGGAGGAGAAAAACTCACAAATTTTATATTAAATCTCAAAATGTCAAAAGGTCCTTAACAATGAAAAAGAACTCCTATTTATACTAAACATGATAAAACCCTAAAAGCCACGAATTTAGGGTCCAAAATATGCAAAATATGGAAATAAAAATAGAGTTTTAACCAACTAAGGAAACTTGCGAAAATTAACGTTTTTGCCCGGAAAAGTACTATGCGGTCGCATAGTTCATTTTCATGCGGCCGCATAGTTCATTTGGTTGAACTCCAGCCGCTCTCTGACCATTGCATGCGACCGCATGCTTTCCCAACTATGCGGCCGCATAGTTGACGGTTTGGCTCCATTTTCCCTCCTTGCTCGTTTGACTCGTTTTCAATGTCTTCCGTCGCTTTGTGGCTTCCACCCCCAACATGAAAACTGGTCTTTGATGTGTCGACTCCAACATGTCGTGCTCCGCTTCTCGAACAAGTGTTTGTATGCCTCTTATTGATTATTAGAAGACTCGATCCCAGCTTAGGTCTCTTTCCAATGTTCGCCCAGTTCTCGTGAATTCGTTGCGCATCCCGGATCACATCACTTTGCACACCAGTCTTGTGATATTTTTCCCTTTCAGTTGGGTGGTATACCATGTTAACATACACTTTCCATGACACTTGACCAATACAATTAATTTATTCTAGCAATGGAGTGGGTTAAGCCTTGGTGAGAAGATGTTATTATAGGGATGGATAATATATTAATTTAAGTTCCACTTTTTACACAGTTCAATGTAGGTCCAAGTCCCTTCTTATTTTAAGATGCGAGCAGCTACATCTTCGATACATGTAGTGAACCGTTAACAGGAACAAAGTATTTGAATACGTTTAAAATGCACTAATTCACCAAATTTTGATGGAAAGTGCTTATTGGTTGAATATTTCATATTTTTGCACCAAGCTGTAATATCTTATATCTTTATTATCTGTTATTATGACTTTGCTATCTTTCATGTATACCATATAATCAGCATCAAAACCTATATAGTTTTTCGTTGCAATTTCTGTTCTGTAAACAATTTTCACCTTTGTTTTCAACTTTGCAGCATGTTGAATGGGGGTCGGTATCACTGGTTGATGCGGAGAAACGGCTTTTAGCCAATGCTCTTCTTGACTTCTTGAACGAGCGATTCATTCTTCTGTCAGAGAGCTGTATTCCTA
The DNA here is from genome assembly GCA_019395295.1 of Osmanthus fragrans. Classification (NCBI taxonomy): domain Eukaryota; kingdom Viridiplantae; phylum Streptophyta; class Magnoliopsida; order Lamiales; family Oleaceae; genus Osmanthus; species Osmanthus fragrans. The sequence goes on along the minus strand of CM033356.1, from coordinate 3,490,374 downwards.
TTTACAATTTCCTCACTGTCTACAAGTATCTCATCGGATCCGCCCATAGTTTTGTCGAGGCTTATGATGATCCTTCTCGTTACGGGCGCGGTCGGTACAGCCGGCATATGCTACCCGATATTAAACTTGCTGATTGGAGAAAAGGGTCTCAATGGTTCGAGCTTAATCGTGCTCTGGCTGTCAAAATAGTAGCAGACACCAAATACTACGCGATCTTCAAGAAGTATTGCAGGCCTTCATGCTATCCTGATGAACATTTTATTCCGACCTATCTGCGAATGTTCTTTGGTTCACTTAATGCTAACCGTACGGTGACTTACGTTGATTGGTCACTAGGAGGTCCACACCCGGCTACCTTCATGGCTAGTAATATAACAGAAAGTTTCATTCAGTCAATTAGGAAAAATGGCACATTGTGCTCTTACAACTCTGGAAACACACCTATCTGTTACCTCTTTGCTAGAAAGTTCGACCCCAGTGCTTTGAAGCCTTTACTGAATCTCACCTCAAAAGTAATGGGATTTTGAAGATTCTAGTTTTGCAGAAGTGAGGGTGTACTATTTTCCCACCCTTTTCTTGTAATTGTTAGATTTTGGTAGAGCTCAACCTTTTACAATTTTTTTTTGTGATTTCCGTAGCAAAATGTATAGCATACAGGAGAATTTTGGGTCCCAAAAATGTAGACTAATCATCTTTTAGCACCCAGAAGCAACATCTTAGGAGCTACACATGCTGGTTTTTACTTGTGTGGTAAATTAAGGTGTATTCGTACTTCACAGTGTGAGTAAAAAACGAAAATAGAACAAGTGAATGTCTAGTACCGTGTTGTTCTGCTATTGTAATCCGACGTTTGTGGTCTCATTTAGTCGAAATGGCTGGGTAAAAGCTCCCATTGCATGCATTGGTAAGAGCATCTGAATATCCTTAATCAGCCGGGTTTAGTTTGGTATCTCGTCTTTTCCTAGAGAAGAAACAGATTGAGCTTAGTAGACAGATTTTCAAAGCACCAGAAACTGAACTTTATTGCCTACCAAAATAAAGAAATTAGAAGAAAACTGGTACAAAATTTGGTCTTAACTAGTTGAACTGTTTTTACAAGGGGAGGCCTGAAGACGTTAAGGTTAATATATATTGTAATATGTGACTCATATAGAATGAAACACATGTATATTGAAAAAGTCTGTACAAGATATTAGGAAAAGTCCAAAAATACTCATGTGCCGTACCACGTATATATATATATATATATATATATGTGGTGTGTGTGTGTTGTAACCATTTTATTTCTGCATAGTGAAAATCATAGTCGCTTCACTCCCATGGATGTAAGTTTACTGTCGAACCATGTAAATCTATGTGTTTTCTCTCTTGCTCTCTCTGCACAACAATGTACATCAAAATTCCAAAGGCAAGGGAAGAGAATAATGTTATTCATCATTACCCCATGATCACAACTAATGATGAATAGCATTATTTGGCAATATTAGTTTAAAATCTTGTGGTTCGCACGAATTAGATTCTCGTAAATGCTTGTGAATTCCATATGCATAGGATACGATACAACAGAGAAGGTATTGAAAACCGATGCCCAGGCTTTACAAAGTGTTGCTTGTATTTTCTTACTAGTTAACAAGATTTAACTTTCAAGATCTAGAGAGAACAATAAAATTAATTTAGGTCGAATTCAAACCCGGAATTGGTGACATTTCTTGTTTGGGACTCGTTTGAACTTTTAAAATAAAAATAAAAATTGGGGTTATGGTTGCATCTAGTTCTTTATTTTTCTTTTCTTTTTGTTTTATTTAAATATGAGGGTATATTAGTCATTTTACAATTTTTAAATTGAAAAATTTGATGAAAATGATGTTTTGCACAGTCAAATGTGTAATTAAATGTAAAAAAAAAAAAAAAAAAAAAAAAAAAAAAAAAAGGAAGGTAGTGATGTTATGCCCTAATTACCCATTTTTAATATTAGTCCCACATCCCGAAAATTTCCAATGGGATGAGAATGGTAATGACCGTTCCACCCCCATTGCTCTTCCTGGACCACAAGCGATGTGGAACATAATTCGATACTTTCCACCATCTTCATAATCATCGTCTATAGCGGTTCATTTTCTCTAGCTAGGTAACTTGACACATGGGTCCCCCATGTAGGGTGCCGGCGTCGATTTTGCTACCAATTGTAAAAATTATTTTGAAGAGTGAATTGTGTCCAAAGTGCTAAATCCACAAGGCAGGACTTTCACGAGCAATATGAAATGCAATTTATATTGTTACATTTGCATATTGAAAAGTTAAAATTTTAAATTTTAAATTTCAAATTGAAAAATAAAAAACTCAATTGCCATGTTTTGTTACATGGATTAATCTATTTGTACAAAATAAATTACAAAAAATTTGACAAACTCGACAAGTGGCGCCCTCCTATTGGAGGGGTGGCTGGCCCACCAGCCGCCCTTCCTATAGGGGGACGTCACTTGTCGAGTTTGTCAAATTTTTTGTCAAAAGTTTTGTACTTGTAGCATTGTCATTTGTCATATCGAAGATGTTCGGCCCAGATTAAAAACTATATTCATAAACATTTCAAGACATCTTTTTCTAGCAGTCGATGCTTAAGATTATGGGTATCAACGAGTCGAGTCAGTCTGTGGGCCGGAATTTGAGGTTCAGGCTCGACTCGGGCCAGATTTAAGGGAGTTTTTTGCGAACCCGAGCCGAGCTTTTGCTCGCTCAAGGAAAAGAGGCTCGGCTCGAGCTTTTTCCTATCCGAGCCGAGTCGGGCCGGGCAGGTCGCTTTTCCTCTCTTTTACCATTTTTTTAAAATTTATATCTTTTTAAAAGTCCGAGACGGGCTCGGTTCATTGCCCTAAAAGAGGACTCGACTCGAGCTTAGGCTCAGTTCAACCGGATGGCCCGAGCCCACGAACTTTTTTGCCACCATTACCTAAGATCACAATCATAAGAGTAGAAATTGCATACAAGAGTGTAGTTCCATGTTGGAACCACAAAAACAAAGGTTCTTTGTGGAAAATATTAGTTACATTTAGAAAAGTTGAATATCCAATTCAATCAGAGCAGAAGACAATTGATTCCTATACTTCAAATAAAATAAAAAAATAACAAGATCAATGCAAGAAAAATCCTATACTTCTCTTCGTTTCTCTATCGTATTTGAGTGCTTTATACATGGAAAGTTGTTCATGTATCTGCATCTGTACAAGTTTTCCGATCTCAGCACCTTGATTACTCGACAAGGTCTTCGAAAAACACGAAGACTAATGCGTTTTCTGATCAGCCGGTCAGTGAAATGGATCGACCCAACATTCATCCTCTGCAACAGCCCTATCCCATCTATTCTTGAAAATGCTCATCTCATTGTAGGATCGTTTTCGTATCTGCATATACACTAGTAACTAAGCAAAGCCACGGGGAAGGGACTAATGACGTGTTTGGTAAAGTGGATTGTATCACTTATTTTTATCAACTTACCTCAAATCTGGTGTCCAATCTGTTTGGAGCTGAAGCTCCCTATAAATCAAAACAAAAATTGTAAGTTCGGGTTTATTCATCATGTGTGTCAATAAGAAATAATCTTGATCCAGAAATCATACCGATGTTTCTGAAGACGAGTTATTTGATTTTGGAGGTTGCCCATCTGAAGAAGGTCCAACAAGTGTGGGAAGAGCCATATGAACTACATACTCTGCATCGACTACACCAACTTTAATTGTCCGATCACCCTATGATAAACGATGTTTATGAGTGACTCCAACAAAATAGAATAGTTAATTCTAGTGAGGAATTTACCTGTGCACAATAACCAAGCTGCATATCCAGGCCCCAACCATGGATCAAGTCATTCTGTGGGAAAAAGAAGCAGCATCACTAGCTTGTTCGGTAAGGTAAAGTCATTTCTATTAAGAGATAAAATTTCACATCGAAAAAAGATGAAAGATATAAGCAAACTTATAAGGGTTTGGGTTACTCCTCTTAATGTGGTTGACTTTTTAAAATGGAACTCCAAATATTAATATGGTATAAATTATTTAGGTTCCAACGAGCAGTTCAATCCGATTAAGACTCAAAAAATAAGCACTCGAATTTTAAAATTGGTTTGCTCAAATGAACCACCATCTTGAGAGGACATGTTAAAGAATAAAATTCTACATCGAATAAAGATGAAAAACATAGATCAACTTATAAGGGTTTGGATTCATCCTCTTAATAAGATTGATCTTTTAAGATGAAACCTCAAATTTTAATAATTTCTTCTAATCATGTACCTGGATCATAGACCAAGCGCAACGCCAAGCTGCTTTTGAGTACACTGGAGCCATCATCTCGACCCAACTGCATCACGTAACAAGTCATCGTGTAAAAAACAAAGTTCTCTTACAAGATAATACTGGTAAATGGTAAGAATTAAGTTCTTACCCCACACAAGGAGGACCTGTACTATTGTTATCACATTTTCCACCACCTCTAGAATTATAGTATCTCCTATTCAAGGGAATGAATATTAGAGTTAGATGAATAATATTGGCTAAACCTCAATAAATTTGTGAAATACCGCGGTAACATAACTGGAGTTATGCTAGTTAAATTTGGTCTCACCTGTGAAACTTTGATCCTCTCACACGTGCAGTTATACGATGATGCACCTTTGATTTTCTAGGATCAAGAGCAGGCTGTGATATTTCGAGCCCTTCTTGCCTAACAATAGATAGGTATCTGCGTTCAAAAATATGACATGTTTAAACTGAAATCTTAATAACATTTCATTGTGGAGGAATAACCGAGTAATGCAATACCTTCTAGGATCAAAATTTTCGACTCCAAGGTCCTCGTCCCACAGAAAAATGTAGTCGTACTCAGAAACAATATCTGGATGTAGAAACCGTTTGGCGAACCACCTGCAATACACAGTCAAGAAATTTAGAACGCATGAAATGAAAAGTTAGAGCTCCATTTGTAGGAACAACATTTAAGAACCATACATTTTTGTTTGGCTTGGGGTCGAGACATGAATGACTTTATCGTGCCATTCTAAATCTTTCCATTCATCTACGACACCATCATAATGGAAAGCCATCACGACAAAACCATTTGCTAGGAACTGTAACAAATTGAAACTACCAGACATCAAATGCTAAGTACTACAAATTCAGCATTATGTACAAGCAGCTGTCAGTACTGCTGATGAATAGCATTATTCATTAAGCACAACAACCATTACCTTACTAACAATTTTGTTCACTGATTCTTTTTGCTTTATTCCAACTGCAATGGCCAAGAGATTCATTGAACCCTTTGGTTCGTACTGGTTCAAAGATACTCTGTGTTAGAAAAAGAGAAAGATAGAAGAGCTCGACTAGAAGGATAGAAGAAAAGTCATCGTCTTGCTATTGAGTCACATACATTTTCCGAAACAGGACCCCACAAAGGGCGCATTTCCAAGTTAGATGTTGTGGAAACTATTCCTTTCGGCAAAGATTCACTACCAAAGGGCCTGCAATTTTCCTAAAAGAAAACAAATTGTTAAATTGGGAGCAATAAATTTATAAACATCATTAACAAGAAGTATTGGTAAAATACTATAATTCGACTAACTTTGCATTTGTTGAACTGCGAAATTTCTTTTTCATCATTCAATTCTATGTCCACCGTTGAGGATACCTGCAAATTAGAGCTGGCTACCCCATTAGTCGAGGGCCAGGTCTCACTAGAATTGTTATGAATAAATCATGCTTGACTAGTTCAACTCTCTCTATGCATATTTGATATAATCTTAAGCATTGAAGAGTCTCTTTTGAATGTTCACAGGAATATTTCTTGCAAATCAACTACAACCCTAATGTCAAGATTGAGTATGAAACCATGACAGAAAATATATTCGACCAATCGCAAAAAAGACAAAGAAAAATTATTTAGGAAAATATTTGTTGTACATCACCATTTACATAATCTTTTACAGATTGATGAGGTGTCAAAAAGAAAGTAAAATACTTTTTTTTTATAAATTTTTTTATTTGGCTGATGAGGTTTTGACCCAATCACTTTGGCCTGATGGCTATTCAAGAAAAGTACAATGTTCAAAGATTTTCGACAATGGCTCATGTTGGTGGCAGAAAATGACTTTGGAGTTTTTTGATATCGAGATTGGTGATCTCGCCACATCATCGGTTAGTAAACACATCTGTAAGTTGTGTGCATATGTACCACGAAAGAATCTCTTGCCAACCAAGTACTTCCAATGAAGCAGACACCGAGAATCAAAGAGGCCACGATGAAGAAACTGCAGCAGCATAATCTACTTTTAGCGTCAGACAACCCAGAAACCTGAACATTAATTAAGGTTATTAACATAAATATGTCATGAATTATATATATTGGTAGAGAGAGAGAGAGAGAGAGAGAGAATTACAGAATTCAAGGACTTCATATTGCACGAAGAAACTCGAGAAAACACCGATCAAAACGAAGCTTATATAGAGTCCTGTGAATAAAAAGGACACGACGTCGTTCTGTATGACTAACTTGACTCCCCATCAGCACGACGCCATACGTATATATACGCAGGGACACAGAAACTATAAAACATATGTATGTATTATAGGAGAAGTAGAATTCTTGTTGTAATATGGTGTTTTTTTTTTCCTGGTAACGTGCGAGAACGTGAATTTCAAATTTTTGGTATTCGCTATTTGATTGACTCCCAATTGTTTTGTGGGCCCATTTAAAGGTCGTGGATGAAAATGGATTAATTAAGTTAATAAGCAATTCTTCATTATTGAAATTTATAACATTTGTTTGAATATTTTAATAGGTAAATTATTAACATATTTAAGATTTTTTTTAAATATATTTTACATTAATACATAATATTCTCTCGGAGTCATGTCGTGCTCTCCATCACATAATTATTTGGGATTTAAGATGAAGTGCTAAACTTATGGCCTCTCTGTGAATTATTGCAGCATTGAACGTCGTTTCCGAGGATAGGGCGAGCTCTTGCATTTATGAGTTGAGAGTCTCACAATACCGTTACACTGTATAAAAAATTAATACAAAAGTTAGGAATTGATACTAGGTAGTGAATGGTATATTCACTGAATTAAGGTACAAAATTCAGAAGAAGAAGAAAATGTAGTATGAACTGTTTGGCTGGATAACGTCACTTAAATTCGAATTTATAATTAATTGAGCATAAGAAAATTTTCTTGTAGAACTTATTATTTTTAAATAATATTGATTCTCACCATCATTAATCTCAAAATCATTTGTATAGAAAACTGTTTCACAGATTTCTGCCAGAAATCTCACATGTGTGGGATCCATATTGTGATAAAAATGCCAAAAATATCCCCCGTGTGTGTAGTTTCTGTACACACAACAAGTTTCCAAAATCAAAACGTAAAAAAATTGTTTTCTGTTTTTTTTTTTTCACAAAATTATCAATCGTTTTCAAAAATAGGAAAGAAAACGCGTTTTCAATGTTTTGGAAAATCGAAAATAGAAAACGGTTTGAAAACATAAAAGAGAACGCCCCCTAAGGTTTTGGGCTACCCCTCTTAATAAAGTTGACATTTTAAGATGGAACCTCAAGTCTTAACATGGTATCAGAGCCCATTAAACTTCAACGAGCAATTCAATCCTTGTAAGACTCAAAAATATGAACATATGAATTTCAAGATTGGTCTATTCAAACGAGTCACAATCTTACGGGGACATGTTAAGATATATAATTCCACATCGATTAAAGATGTAAATATATGCCAATTTATAAGACTTTAAGTTACTCCTCTTAATAAGGTTGACCTTTTAAGATAGAACCTCAAGTCTTAACAATATTCACTGAATTAAGGTACAAAATTTAGAAGAAGAAGAAAATGTAGTATGAACTGTTTGGCTGGACAACGTTACTTAAATTCGAATTTATAATTAATTGAGCATAAGAAAATTTTCTTGTAGAACTTATTATTGTTTATTATTTTTAAATAATATTGATTCTCACCATCATTAATCTCAAAATCATTTGTATAAAAAACTATTCCACAGAATTCTGCCAAAAATCTCACACAGACCCATATATTATGATAAAAATGCCAAAAAAAATCCCCCGTGTGTGTAGTTCCTGTACACACAAGTTTCCAAAATCAATCATTTTCGCTGGGTTTACTTTTGCCCAGTCAGGCAAGTAAGGTTGTTGCTCAAATTCAATGCATTCAATTATTTTTTGACTTCTTCCACACTTTACACTTTGCAATTTTAATTTTCGTAACATAATAAGTCATTCAAGCTGGCTAGTCCTAATTGGTTGGATATCTTCAATCTTCAAGTAACACCATAGAAGTCTTCAAACAATACAAGAAAACGAGTAGAAAGGAAAGTTGGAAATTGTAGTATCTCGAACTCGAACAAAAATTCAACTTCAAAGCACGTGTTGACGCTTTCTTTAATACGTTATTCGTCCCCACCATTTCCATGATGCACCCGAAAACACAAATATGACTCCAGAATACAATGAAACCTAATGTGTCTACGTTGTGCATCCACGAAGAAATCTGAACAAAAAGATTTTATAAATGTCTATACTCGAGGTTTATACATCATCTCTCCAAAATGATATTGTATAATGAATATTTTGAATGGAAAAAATAGGCATATGAGAGTGCTCATGCAAGAAAAATAAGATGAATCAGGGGGGAAGATCATCACTCTTCAGGATTAGTCGAGCGAAATTCAGACATCCGAGTTACCAAAAAAAAAAAAATATGACAAACATTATTATGACAAAATGTCAAAGTATATAACGAACAAGAATCACCAATCTTTCATATAGATCGTAAAACATTTCTTATCAATAGTTATGATTATAATAGTCACAACCATTAGAAAAACCAGTTATATAATTGAATTTTGACACTTCGTCTTCTGCCATTATGAGTTTCCTTGTATAATACCTTGACTGAATTCTACAATGTCAAATTGATATTACTAGAAAAAAAAAATATATATATATATATTCTAACACGACTTCACATAATTTCTACGTCATCTTACTGGAGAGGTATCTAATCAATCAACACCAAATACGGGACACATTTAATATAAATCATGTATAATTTTTAGAATATTTGATGCCATCGAAAATCATTTTGGCTGGAAAAAAAACACACACACACACACACACTTTCTCTCTCTGAGTACATTTTGCGAATGTACACTTATTGTTTAATGAACAAGGCATTCATAGTTTAGTCATTAGTGGCTTTTCGACATTTAAGATAACAAATATTTCACATTTTCTTCGATCTTAGAAAAGTATAAAGTGAATATATGCAAAAATACTAGCACTAAAACGATATTTAATATTTAATTTATAATTTTTTTTTACTTCTTATAAGCTAAACGAGTTTGAATTTTTAATGAAATATACATATATGCATATGCTATACATCAACTTAAAATGCCAGAAAATCCAATTACAATAAAATCTCGATAAAATGAATAATCAATAATTTTATAATTTTTGCTCAAACAATTAAAATTTTCAATCGCAGTTTTTTATACGAAATTTTTGCAACGCATACGCTACATGCTGTGTATATTTTTCATCTTATAAAAAATAATAATTTAAGATTACGATACTCTAAAAACTTCTTTTAGAGAAATAGTTGATAAGAAGTAGAGTTATCGTCTAAATCATGATTATATTATTAAGTACTCATTGAATATATTCGTCAGTGGTTTATTCCATCACCTCATCATTTTCACTAGGATAATTCAAGAGCTACTCGACATCCATTATATTTTTATAGCTTTAACTAAAAAAAATAAAAATTCATGTTATCTATTTATAAATTAATAATTCTTGTAAAATAATAAATTTTCAGAATCTCCAAACAATAGTATTTTATAGAGATTTTATTGTACGTATTTAAAAATGAGTATTTTCCTTTATTTGATTATTATATTTCATATCATTCCCCAAAAATAAAATAAAATAAAATCACAAATTAAAGGGTGTTTGGTTCCAAGAATAATCATATCCTTTAGCCATAGGCCCATAACTGTTTGGACACGCAGAAGGCGCCAGATAATAAAGTGCGCCGTTTCTATAAAACGGGTTCATCACACTCCAGCGCAATTTAGGGTTTGTCGTCACTTCTTTCGCCCACGGATCAATTCCTGGTCGCGGGATCGATTGAATCATACACATAGATTCATATTCATATCATCGTGAGATCCATTACATGAAGATTCACGATTCCAGAAATGAAAAGCGAGCTACCCATGTGTGAATAATGTAAGCAAGAATAAAATCTAAGTCTTTTTTTTTTTTGGCTTATTTTCATTTTTCTGAAAATGCGGGTTGTATGTGCAAATTTTTTGTTTGGATTGCTATTTTTTTCGAGCTAGCAGTTTCAATAGAATAGGACGGCCAGAAATAATGAATATAATCTGGTGTAGGTGTTGAACAGGAGATATACATATCGAAATTCTGTTTTGCAGCTACACTTATATTGGCTTTTTGGTTTTTGCTCTAGCTACTGAAAATGCAAGTTTAGATTATATTTATACTGTGGGGTCTCAGTGCAAGTTTGAAGATTTTATAGAAGTGCGTGTAGGAAAACCTGGAGCCTGATTGTTGTTGACTTTATTTCGAATTTATTGTTGGTGGGGATGCACATAAGTGAGCTTTTTGGTTAGAAAGTAAATACGCTGTAGTTGAGATGAAAATTTTCTTGAGGATAGAATTTCCACCTCTACATTGTAGATTCACATAATTACCGCTTGAATATTATGCTGTCATTAGATGTTTGAATTTCTTGACAAATTTTCAGCCATATTAGGAGATGGCCTCGTTCAATTGATGTGGACTGTGAAACTGTACTATCTGTGGTATGAGATAAATGTCTTGGATTAGAAAGCACCCATTAATATGTAAGAGATTGTTGGATATATTTATGTGGTGTTAGATATTATGAGTTACAAAAGGTACATTTACAAATGCAAATTCTTTATGAATTTATCCATGCTGCAAGGTTCTTCAAAGACCGAAAGAGAGGGGGGCAATTAACAAATATCTAGTACCTTGATTATTGATTCCAATACCTTTTCACTTTGATGTTTAATAGAAAGATTTCAAAGCGGAGACTTCATATCATGCAAGAAATTATTCTTTTTCCATTTTAGATAGATAGAAAATGCAGTGTTTGAACTAGCTAAGGCCTAAGTGTAACTGATCATTATGCCACCTCATAAAATTTTCTATTTAACCCAGAAAGTTAATCCATTGCTGAGATAAATATGCTCATGCTTTTGTTGTTTTTGTTTTTGAAAGCAGTGCATTTACTTCCATTGTTCTGGTCATAGGAGTTGACAAAATTTCCCCCTCCCCCTTTCCTAGTTTCCACTTAATTATGATTTAAGGCCTATGATTTACATCAATTGACGTTTGAGAAGGCTACAATGTCTGAAGAGGCTGCACATATGATGCTGGTATATGATGATCCCTCGGATCAAAGATCCTTATCTTTGGATGATACAAGCAGTGCCGAGGAATCACCAGATGAAACAAGACTGTCCTTAGAAACAACAAACGATGCTATTCCATACATTGGGCAAAGATTTGCAACTCATGATGCTGCTTATGAGTTTTACAGTGAATTTGCAAAAAGGTGTGGGTTTTCGATTCGGCGTCATCGTACAGAAGGTAAAGATGGTGTTGGGAAAGGTCTCACGAGGCGTTACTTTGTCTGCCACCGAGCTGGTAATACTCCTGTTAAAACCTCAAATGAAAACAAGCCCCAAAGAAACAGAAAATCTTCACGGTGTGGATGTCAAGCATATATGCGTATAACCAAGTCAACTGAATTAGGAGTACCTGAATGGCGTGTTACGGGGTTTGCAAACCACCATAATCATGAACTCCTAGAACCAAATCAAGTGCGCTTTCTTCCTGCATATCGCACCATATCAGAATCTGACAAGAACCGTATCCTCTTGTTTGCCAAGACTGGAATTTCTGTGCAGCAGATGATGAGGCTGCTAGAACTTGAAAAGTGCGTAGAGCCTGGATATTTGCCATTCACAGAGAAGGATGTCCGAAATTTGCTTCAATCTTTTAGGAAAGTGGATCTCGAGGATGAGAGCATAGATTTACTGAGGATGTGCAGAAACATTAAAGATAAAGATCCCAATTTTAAATTTGAGTTTACTCTTGATTCCAATGGCAGATTGGAGAATATATCTTGGTCATATGCCTCATCTGTTCAGTCATATGAGATTTTTGGCGATTCTGTGGTGTTTGATACTACACATCGGTTGACTGCTTTTGACATGCCTCTTGGAATATGGGTTGGAATAAACAATTATGGTATGCCATGTTTTTTTGGTTGCGTGCTCCTACGAGAGGAAAATTTGAGGTCATTCTCATGGGCTTTGAAGGTAATGAAGTGACAAATATAACTTTCTTATGCTTCTAATTCTCATTCCATCCTATCCCTGTAATTACCATTTAATTTTTCCTGAATAACTTGTGTGTTTTTCATTCCTTTGGACTGGGGGAGGTTGCCAAGAAAAAAGTGACCGATTATGTGTCAAACTGGATATGTACATACTTGTTAGTGTGAATCACTGGGTTCATGGTTTTGTTGTTGGTAGCCAATTATTTGCTTGTCTTGGATGAAAAATCCTCATAAAGACCATCCAAGAACTCGAGGGTTCTTGTAGCATTTTTATCTGAACATCTCATTTATGCACTCTACTGTGCGTGAAGTTTACCCCCTATTTGCTGTAACCATATTATCAAAAAATGAAAATGGGGTACCTCTTCTTTATTGGTGATATAATTTCACATGGCACGCATTTTCACACTATTTGAATTGGTGCAGATTCTTATCATTGTCGGTAGATCTGAATCACCCCCAAATAAAAAATAAAAACAAAAACTGAATGAGGAAAATGTAACATAGTAAAAGAAAAGGGACTCCGGGGAAGTCGGTTTTATTGCTCCGCACAAGTTAAATATGCACACATTTACTTAATCTGTATCTCTTCTATTAGAAATTGTTCGCTAACTTTTTTTTTTTTTTCGTCATTTGGATGTGAAGGCTTTCTTGGGATTCATGAACGGGAAAGCTCCACAAACAATATTAACAGACCAAAATATGTGTCTGAAAGAAGCAATAGGAATGGAGCTTCCAACTACCAGACATGCTCTTTGCATATGGCTTATAGTGGCAAAATTTCCTTCTTGGTTCAATGCTGTTCTGGGGGAACGGTACAATGCGTGGAAGGCTGAGTTTTATCGACTCTACAATCTAGAAGCAATTGGCGATTTTGAATTGGGCTGGAGAGAGATGGTGAATTCTTTTGGTTTGCATTCAAACAGGCATATAGCTAGTTTGCATGCATTAAGATCGTTTTGGGCATTGCCATACTTGAGAAGCCATTTTTTCGCAGGAATGACCACACCTGGCCACTCAAAGTCAATTAATGCTTTTATTCAACGATTTTTGAGTTCGCAAACCCGGCTCACACATTTCTTGGAACAAGTATGTTCTCTTTTCTCAAGCTATATGGTGATATTATATTTGTTTATCATATCTCATTAGGATGCGTGTTGTTGGTTGAGTATATGAGTATTATACTCTTGGATGACTTAAAAGACTAATATCCTTTACGTGTAGTTTTGTCTAGATAGAATAGTATCCTCTTTTATGGTATCTGAACCTTTTTGTCATATGTTGGAGGGTAGATTATCTTTCTTTGCCTATATCGCTTGACATATTTTCACGAGTTAATGGAGCACGCTGGGGATCTTAAACAACTCTGGCCTTTTCACTTTTATTGCTCATACCGACCATGCACTGAATGGCTATTGATGTCTCCCTTTCATCTGAAGTACAGAGCGAATTTCTGGAAATAAATCTGCTTCTAGGTCAGAGATAGCATTATTAAAATTTGCACCGATTCTTGTCAATAAATGGTATTACTTTAAATTACACTGTATATTTTGGATCTCTCCAAGTAACAAGAGAGTTTAATAACATATTTTTATTGCACTGGTAAACAGTCTTTGCTTTTGTATGATTTTATTTGGTAGGATAAACGACTACTGATCTTTCATAGGAGTTGAAATTTGTTGTGTTTAATTGACTTGAATAGGCTTAATGGAAAAGCTAATGTGGAATACATTTTTTAGTAACCATTTCCTTAGGGACGAATTGTCATTCCACAAACTCTATTTCAGAGAATGATAGCGATATGATATTTTCTTGCTGCTGTTTGACATTGCTTTACAATCAGGTAGCTGTTTCTGTGGATTTTAAGGATCAAACTGGAGAACAACAAACAATGCAGCAGAATCTCCAAAACATTTCCCTGAAAACAGGGGCTCCCATGGAGTCCCATGCAGCTGCTGTTCTCACGCCATATGCATTCTCGAAGCTCCAAGACCAACTCGTTATGGCTGCTCACTACGCATCATTTCAGATCGAAGATGGTTTCCTCGTCAGACACCACACGAAACTTGAGGGAGGTCGAAAAGTTTATTGGGTCCCACGGGAAGGTATCATTAGTTGCAGTTGCCACCAGTTTGAGTTCTCTGGAATCCTCTGTAGGCATGCTCTTCGAGTTCTCTCAACTGGTAATTGTTTCCAAATCCCAGAAAGGTATTTGCCCCTGCGTTGGCGTAGAATCAACATGTTGTCCACAAAACTTCATCAGATGACTCCAAATGACCATGCAGAAAGGATTCAACTATTTCAGAGTATGGTATCGACTCTTGTAACAGAATCTGCAAAGTCAAAAGAACGCCTAGATATGGCAACTGAGCAAGTTTCCATCCTTCTATCTCGGATAAGGGAACAACCGGTTTCTTCACTCGGGTTGAGAGAACTTTCCTCCCTACACCGGAATCTTACATGAAAAAACATGTTATGTCGAACACTCGATAGAATTTTGTAGAAATCAGCTAGAAACATGAATATATATATATATATATATATATATATGTATGTATGTATATGTATATAGGGACTAAAGGCCTACTTGGCACATGGGGCATGTGTTTAAGAAGGTTTTGGAGCTGCCTTGTTGGCACATTCTATTTGCATCACATTTCTGGAGATGTTACATAGTATCTCGACGATACACACACTCGTCTTTCCTCAGATGGTGAAACATCTATTTCAGTCAATGTATATAAAGTAAACTACCAGAGGAAACAGGGATATATATATTACTCTTATATTGCGATTGGCCGTGAATACTTTGTTCGACTTGCATTAAGCATGCCTCGGATATGGCTCAGAGTTTAGCCTCGCTTCGTCCACCCAGAATCTAGTCTAGTTTTACATTTAAAATTAATGAATGGTTTTATTTTGTACGAGTCATGTTTAGAATGAGTAATGTTAAATAGTACTTCTGGTGTTAAAATATCATGTGTGATAGCACATGATTGGTTTAATGAAATGGGTCTCATAACATATTTAATTGAATTTATCATTTAATGTGACATTCATTTAGATTGATATTGAAGCACCATAATATTATATAGCATTATTCAATTAGAATAAATTCGGCTTGAGACCGTAGCGTATCCAGCCATGGTAACGTATTCTTGTAACGCCTCCATTTGGTAAATTCAAAAATAATTTATAAAGAAGAATAATAAGAGAAATTATAGTAAATCTCATGATGTATGTAAATTATAGTAGATAACAGTTATGAATATGCAGATTAATATTTAATTTTAACTGATTTATGAATCTTTTATAAATTTGTATCCTAACGGAGGCTAACTTAAAAGTACTACCACCCCACTAATAAAATGGCCTTGCCGACAGGTAGAAAGGGAACCGGACATGTGATTTTATGCCCCTGTTTGGCATAAATTAAAATCAATTTTTTAGCAAATTTCGATAAAATTCATTGAATGTGCAATTGATTGAAAAGTTGTAAATCTTATAATATGTGTTGTTAAAATTAACTATTGACTTGAACTTAAATTTTAATCAAAAAATTTAGCTATACCAAATAGGGGCTAACGAGCAGCAGCGTGTTCATTGATGACCGCATTCTTCGAGCTGGTGTTATTCTACATTGGGTACTGTGCATTCTGTTCCAGTCTTTTCTCGAATAAAATCAATTTGCAAAACTCGCTAATTTCTATGAGTTTGCATCGACCTTGAACCTCTGAAAACCAGAAAGAAACTGAACAGTGAAAACAAAAACTACTTCAATATACTGCTTGACTGAAGCAAAATATCATATGATGAATTCATCAATGTATCAGTTCAAAAAATCATGAGCCGTGGGCACAACAAAGATCTTCCATTGTTGGCGTAAAAGCTCAACCAAATAAATAGCACAGCACATAAACTGTGATGCTCTTATTCAATAGAATTGCAATTCCTTTATAAAAAAAATTCCCAAATGACACCAATCTCCAAGTGTTCGATAATATATAACCAGCTTCCTTAGAGCTAGAAACTTCACGCAGTTGCCTCCTTGAGATAGGCTATTAGATCTGCACGCTCTTGAGGCTTTTTCAGTCCAGGGAAAACCATCTTAGTTCCAGGAATGTACTGCACCCAAAAAAATATACACTTCAAAATGAAGCAAGCATTATTTCTACCAAGTGAATAATTAGAAAGGCGCGCATCCTCTATTGTATAACACTACTCAAACAACAGAACAGGATTAATGTTGCTGACAAAATAGGGGAAGAAAAACATTATGCTAACGATACAAGGGGGGACAATTTCTACGACGAGAATAATGAACTCTATTTACGTGCATAAAAACCCAAACACAAAACTTTGATGTATCATGCGGAAGGTCAACAATCCTTAACAACTGTTTGCAATATATACATTTAAAATATTCAAAGCACGTGGAAAAAGAGAGGAAGGTATCTTACAAACATATGAGCTAAGATACTGTGAAAGGAAAACAAAGAAACAAGAAAGTCATAAACCATTTAATTGATATCTTATCATTCAAGTGAATATACACCAAATATCAATCTAAGCCTTATTCCTAAAACTCAGTATCAAACAGCTAATCATTTTTTTTCACCACTTCATCAGTCCAATGCAAACAATTGATTGTAGTTGATGGAAATCTGTCCACTTATTGGAGTGATTACTTTATCAACCTTCGTTCAAGCTTCTTGATCTTCTGGTGAGAATTCATAATGGATTTTAAATTCATGTCCATAAACAGGATTAAAATAGCATTCGACTTTGGAATACTACACATGTAAATTTAAAAAACTCCCCCGTATCCAAGGTTTACTTACACTTCATATCCATATTTTCAGACATTACAAGTTATACGATACAAAGTTCCATTAAGTCTCCATATTAAATAGAAATCACTCAGTTTAGTATGTAATGCATTTCATATAAACTAATTTTCAAAACTACAATTTTCAAATCATTATTTTGGTAATAGCAACAAATATCATATTTTATTAGGATGAATTCATCTTCGGACGCTTATTCAAGTTTTGCAATTTGCAAAGTCAGTCCAATTAGTTTTTGTAACCCTAAATTCATATTTTTACGTACTTACAATTTGCTTTGATCTGCGTTTGCAATTTAATCATTTCATGTTTTGGTTTTTAAAGTAGAATATTGCAGTTTCAGAATTAAATCTTATGGTCCCTTTTTATAAACATTCTTTCATATTATTTTTGTCTTAGAATATTGCCGCTTGGTTTAGCCCAAAATGCTCATGACCTGTAACTGGTTAAAGAAAGATCATGATTACATTGTAATAGCAGATCACTAATAATAAAATTCTTGTGAATATGAGAACACTGTGCAAATTATGTAATCAAGTGCATTGTCCATATCATAGAAAATATTTTCTATAGCACTTACAGACAAGGTCTACTCGTATCAAGTTTTAAAGCTAACAACCTTTTGCCAAATTTAGGAAATAAGACATCCTCCTACTTGAGAATAGACATCATATTCAAAATGAAGAAAATGTACTTTAGATGCTTTTCGTTCAAGATCATAATTTCTCAAATTATGGTAGGTAGTGCATGTTACTACCTGTTGTATAATATCTCAATATTCTCCAAAAACTAAACAAAATATATTTTTTGCTAATGCTAATGAAACAGCACTTGGTAAATTGTAATTTTCGAAAACAATGTAACATGTAATTTGACGAAATGACTCTAGTTATGTGCCAATCATAAAATGATAGGTCTGGCTAATGATTTGAAATCCAACTAAAACCATAAGTTGTTTATCAGGGAATCGAAATTCACTGGTTCAAATTAAATATCAATTTTGCGAATAAAAAAGGAAATGTGAATGACTTCAAGAAAATATTTGTTGCAACTCCCATTTTAGACAACTAATTGAATTAAATAAACACTTAGATGTCCACTGACCTTCTTAGGATTAAGCAAATAATCATAAAGAGTATTCTCTCCCCAGTTCACAGCCATGTTCTTGTTGGCAGCAGAGTAGGAATAACCAGGTGTGGTGCCAGATTGCCTTCCAAAAAGGCCATTCAAGTTAGGACCTGGAGATTCAGAAGCATGAGAAATCCTCAACAAATAAGAGAGAACTATCTTCTGCATTACATAATAACAATACGAGGGCCAAATATTCATTCCACAACAACAGGATCTCACTACAAACATACACATGCAAATATTCAGCCAACCATTGATGAGCGAACTAAGAGAAAGTTAACACATTCAGCCTATAATCTAGTAAAAAGCTTTAGATGTTGAGCAACTCAAACATTATTTAGCCAGTTTTCTGAACAAAAACATACATGTCAAGCTTAAATATATCCACGATGTAAGGTAGATTTATGGACACCTTGATTATTATAAAACTCGGAGAGTTCACAGATCTTCTATGTAGCACAAGGAACGTGAACGTTATGAGGCTAAAGTATGAATTTCCTAAACTTTTAACCCAAAAACAAATCAGAAGATATCACAAGTAGAGTGAAATATCAAGTAAAAATTCCTATTACATATAGACTTCATTGTTAGATGAAATGAGCCTATTTCATCTAAAATACCAACTTAGTAAACTCTTAGCAGATTCAGAATTTTTCAAGTTCGTATTTTTGAAATCTATCCTGAATTAATAGAGTAAAAGAACCAAGTTATGGAATACATATAATGCTGACCTTCTCTCCTATCGAGATCGCCAAATCTTAAAACCTCAAAACAGTTCAAATCATAACAAATCAATGTGAAAAAATGTGTATATTGAACTCTACCCGTGTTTCAGATGATATTTTTTCTATTTCCTTTCACTGAATCCAAGATCTAATACATACATTTCGACTCGCCCAAAAAAAACTCAAATTCAAATTAATTTAAATAATAAATTGAGAGCTACAATTCCACACTAACGCATTTCAAGAACACATAATATGAAATCCAAATAAAAAAAAGAACACATAATATGAAATCCAATAAATATCTTTACATAGCAGAACATGCAGATCCATATACAGAAAAAAATAATACACTTTTCAAAATTAAGAGCAATATTAGGGGAGCAGATGACCTTGTTTGTGGCCGGCGCCATTATCAACGGTGTGGCACTGAGCGCACTTGGTCTTGAAGATCTTCTCTCCGGATTTGACATTGCCTGGAGGTGCTTCATTAAACGACGCCATAATTCTTCCAAACAATCTGAAATTCAAAATGAAAGAGTGGCTAGGCAAAGCTTCTAGGGTTTCTGATTTGGGTATCAAATAAAGGCTTGTTTTTATTACAGAAACGTGTATTTGAGGCGGCGGCACGCGCCACTACGTTATTTCGAAATTATGATTGCCCTTGATTTTTTGACTGGTCCGCAATCGCCTCTTTTCTCGAGGCTTCTAAGGAGTACCTTTTGCATGCCGAATTTGACCGCCACGTGGAATCATTTATGTTTAAAGAAAGAAATTCCCTTTGAGGTAAAATTTTAAATTTTTGAGCAACTTTTTTTTCTCTGTTTAAAAATAAGGATTTCAATCATTTTTTTTTTTCATTTCTTCTTTATTTCATTGTTAAATAAATAATCAACTTTTCATTTCTTCTTTATTTCAGTTTACAGTTGGACCAAAATTTCAAAAAGAGAAAGTCGGTATTATATGCACAAGTGATCGGATCATTCATTTAGATCATGACACTTTCAATCTTAACCTACTCAAATCATGACATCTCCACATTCAAGTGGAACCATCCACTTGTTTCTCTACTACCATCTCGAATGTCATAATTTGAGTGGTTTAGAATTCGAAGTGTCATGATTTAAATGGTGAGTTCTACCAAGCGTGCATAAAGCCGTCCTATTAGTCCCTGTTTGATCCACATTCTAATTTTCATTCTTATTTTTCTACTTATTTTCAACCACTTTCTTTAATAAAATAATATTTTTCATAACATCAATAATTTTTTTTTTTTCAACCACATTCATCATCACATCACCTAAAAAATGCATTCTTTCCATTTTAATGTGCATCAAATAGCTTTAGTAGCTACATTGTATCTGTAGCCAACGAATATGGTAAGACGTACCAATTTTTTTGGATCGTGCTCTTCTGAAAACATTATTGTTATGGATCGACCTGATAGATACTCTTGATTTTCCATATCTGTCTTTTGTTTGAATCACAGTAATTAATTGTAGTCTAAATAAAACTATCATGCAATTACAGCATACTATGATCAACAGCAGTTGAAAATATACCTGTCTGATCTTTGAAAAGGTCATCGTTGAAAAATTTCATCCGTGAAGCTGGAAGCCTGGAACTTTCTACAGAATTTATCTGGTCACTCCCACGTCATAAACAGCATCAGCACAGAACAGGCGTGAATTAAGACAAGTTTTCCAACCTCTTTTGCCACTTTGCGCAGAGGTTGCTCTGCTGTGGTACGGACAAAGCCAAAAACTATATGACCTTCATAATATCTGGCTTTTTCAACACCTATCTTCTTGCCTTGATCCCAACTCCAAGGGGCTGCGGTACTTATTTATGACCTTACGAGGTTTAACACATCCAACCCCGAAACCATGGAATTTCCCAATCTTGGATGTCTGGACATTCTGAATATCAGTACAAAGTACAGGTGCCATGACAAGTATGCAAATCTACTGATTGAATGTGCAAGTATGCTTATCCTTTGGTACATTGTTCAATTCCATCTTTTTTCTACACCAAACAATGGCCAATTCCATCAGAGGGTGATATGCATCCTTCAGTTATGTGTTAAGGTGCTAACACCTTGCTATTATCATCAGAAAAGTACAAAGCTAAACTATCATATTTTATCGTGCATTTCGTTTGCAATAGACAGATAGGGGCTAATACAACACCGGCATTCCCATTAAGGACATAATTTCTTTCATTTGCAATATACAGATGGGTGCTTATCCAACTATAGATTCACTGACATTCCTATTAACTTCGATTAAACTGCACCCAGGGGACTTCTTGGCCCCAAGAGTTTTCATTTTCCTTCTGACTTGTGTTACGTCGTTCCACCTATTGGCAGATGCATAAATATTAGCTAGAAGTGAATGAGTGCTAGAATCACTAGACTCAATTTTCATTAGCCATTGGGCAATGCGTTGACCGATATCAACGTTGCCATAGTTCCTGCAAGCACCAAGTAGAGAACCATATAGTGGGACGATAATGTTTTTATTTTTATTTGGAATTGTAGCTAGAATTTCCTCAGCTTCATCCAATAGTCCAGCACGGCCAAGAAGGTCTATCATACATCCATAGTGCTCAAATTTTGGTTCAATGTGATAGATATTAGTCATAGAATCAAAATACCTACGGCCTTCATCTACTAGCCCTCCGTGACTGCAAGCACTTAAAACACCTATAAAAGTGACATCATCGGGCCGAATCCCAGTTCGCATCATTTCTGAAAACAATTCTAAAGCCTTGGAAGTTCTCCCATTCATGGCAAGCGCACAAATTACTGCCGTCCAAGATGCTGTATCTTTCTCTTTCAAACTATGAAAAATCTCCAAGGACTTCTCTAAGCAGCCACATTTTGCATACATTTCTGTAAGAGCAGTACCAACTACTCTATCAACTGGTATTCTGTTTTCCACCAAATAAGTATGAATCCATTCCCCTTGTTCTAAAGCTCCCAACTGAGCACACCCTGTAAGCAACGCAACCAAAGTAAACTTATCTGGTTTAACTCTTGCCATTTGCATTTCCCTAAACAAGGCCATCGCCTCATCAACGCGGTTGAACTGAACATACCCATTAATCATGGCTGTCCAGAGAACAAGATCTCTTGCTGGACTCCTCTCAAAAAGTGTTCTGGCCTCATCCAGTAAACCGCCATTCACATATGCTGATACCATACTAGTCCAACAAATAACATTTTTTTCCAGCATAGCATCAAAAATTCCCCTGGCCACATCCAAGCAGCCACACTTGGCATACATATCCAACAACGCATTTCCAATTATCATCGTCAACCCAATCTCTGTTTTCACATACTCATGAATATCCTTACCAAGATCAAAGTTTTTCAATGCTGTGCAAGCAGATAAAGTGCTTGCAATTGTAGCCTCGTCCGGTCTTACATTTCCCTCTTTCCTCATCCTCCAATATACATCAACAGCATCCTCAAATCTCTCGCTTTTGACAAGCCCAGAAATCAATACATTCCACGAAACCACGTCTCTCAGAGACAATTCCTCGAACACCTTGCTCAAACTCTGCACATATCCCAAACCCCCATACATGTCCATAACCGAATTACAAACATAACAATCAAATAACACCCCACTTTTTATAACAAACCCATGAATCCTCTCCCCTCGATCAAGCTCCCCCAACCCTTTCACGGCCTTAAACACGAAAGGGTATGTGTAATTATCAGGCCACAACCCACGCACACGCAATTCATCAAATAAGAATATTGTTCTCTCATTACAACCCTTTTTCGCATACGTTTTGATCATAACATTATAAATGAATAAGCTCGGGTTCTCGATGTGATAAAAAATTCTTTCAGCGTGGCTCAAGTTCGACGTAGCAGTAGTGAAGGCCATTATCTTATGAAGAACGTCGATGTTCTGGTGGAGCCCATGACAGAAAAGCAGTGCTTGAATTTGTTTCAGTTGGGCCATCGATTTGCAGCCCTTTAGGAGATCTATGCATGCTTTCTTGATAAGCGATGTTGATGTTGCCGCTTTAGTTGAGAACTGAAATTTTTGGATGAAATGGCTGGCAAGTGACAGTAGCAGATATTTGGAACTTGGGAAGGAACGGTGAATACTATTCTGAAGTTTCATGGACTCGGATCAATCAAAGAGGAACTGTAGGATGCATAGTTTGATTTTATTGAGAGAATGACTCACACCATGGGGTTTGGGGATTAGAGATATTGTTGTTTAAAAGATAAAATTTTTATTTTCCCTCCATTATTCCTAATTGGCCCTTTTAAAAAAAAAAAAAAAAAAAAAAAAATCATTTTTTCTCTAAATTTATTTTCAACAAAAAACATTTATCAATATTCCATCAACTTTTATCAATATCTACTAAAATTTTGATTTTTAACTAAATCAAATAAAAAATTAATCAATTCCTAATAGAAGCTTTGTGTCCGCATGAAATTGATAGTCAAGATTTAGATGGTTCTAAATTTACAAATCTATATTGAATTTCGGAGTTTTCTTTATAAAAATGTCCTATTATACACTTAGGAAGATGGTCAGAAATATTGAATTATTAATACACAATTCTTACGCTTTAAGGTTGTAGTGTTTTCGTTGCATTAATAATACATACTATGGCGCTGAAAATACTCGATAAGTAAACTTGAAGCAAATCTTAGGACATAAAAAATAAAAAAGGAAAATTGTAGCCACGGTATCAAATCTTTCGTTTATTAGCAGACTTTGTCCAAATCTTTCATTTGTGCCACAGTAAGTACCAAATCTTTTAAAATTTTGCAGCTCAAGTTAAAAATGACGATTTTCCATTAATTTGACTACCAAAACCTTTAGTTGACTCCCAAAATAAAAAAATTTTAAAAAATAACTTTATTATTTTCCTCAAATAAGGTAGTGGCATTTTGGATAAAAACACATTTTCCCTATTAAATAAAAAAATTTAAAAACAAAAAACAAAAAATTAAAGCCACAACCCATCCCCCTCTCCTCCTCCAAAATCAAAACACTCTACCCAACCAT
The DNA here is from genome assembly GCA_019395295.1 of Osmanthus fragrans. NCBI lineage: Eukaryota > Viridiplantae > Streptophyta > Magnoliopsida > Lamiales > Oleaceae > Osmanthus > Osmanthus fragrans. The sequence continues at coordinate 3,466,153 of CM033356.1, read as the reverse complement.
CACATCCACCACTACCCATTTCTCAGAGACAACAGTTTGAGAAGCAAATTGACTAAAGAATCCTCCAAGGAAGTTAAAATAAAGCAATATGTTCCCAAGTATTTGAAGTTGATAAAACCTCTGCATGTTAAGGTATCAAAGCAACAAAATGACAAATTGAAATTCTCTAATTCCATAGCACCGGGAAGGGCGAATCTGTTCGGCGATGAAGGCAGGGATTCTTGTGAGTGTCTCAGCGGCACAAACACAGGTACTGAGAAGAAATCGAACGATGCCAATGAGGAAGTCCTTGAGGTAACCAACGACGAAGATTTTGATTGAAATAACAGAGGTCTCGCCTGAGATGAAGTCTTATAATACTTGGAAAATGAATTTGTTGTTCTAGGTTGGATTTTCGCCGCCCAGTTAGTCAGCTCGCGTTCGTAGGTTAGCCTGCATTTGACGCAGGTTAGTGGATACTATCTAAATCCCGCGCATGGATCAAGTCGACCTCTAGAATCTTCGTCTCCTTCTCCATCAATATGCAAATTCGAATTGTTCTCTCAAAATCTTGCTTTTTCTCTCTCTAGCAATACATATGTATCAAAGTGGAAAAAATGATATTATCGCCAAAAATGAAAGGAGGAAAATGAACGGAATGGTTAGGAGAATCAAATGTGTTTGGATTTGAACTTCGATTCAGGTGGTGGTGATGCCGGTGTTGGGTGGGCAGTGGTGGCTGTGACAGTTGGATGGAGTGATTTTGATTTTGGAGAAGAAGGAGATGCGTTGTGACTTTATTTTATTTTTAATTTTTGATTTAATAGGAAACTGTATTTTATCCAAAATGTCCTTATCTGATTTGGGGAAAATAATAAAAAATTTCATTTTGAGTCAACTAACAATTTTGGTGGTCAAACTAACGAAAATTGACATTTTGAACTTAAACTGCAAATTTTTTAAATGTTGACACTCATAGTGACACAAATAAAAGGTTTAGACAAAGCGTGCTAATAAATGAAAGATTTGATACCGTGGCCACAATTTTTCCAAATAAAAATCATTATGCTACTTTGCTTAAAAAGAAAACAAAATTAAAAGGGCAACCGTTAACAAAATCAAACTCTAAATTGTTGTAGCTGCAAAATTTAAGAGATACAAATGGAGCGTTCCACCAAAAAAACAAAGTGGGGGTAACACGCAATTTACTTTTCAAGTACAAAACCAAAACTAGCCAATTCTTATTAAAAAAGTAACTCTTTACAAACAGTTATAGTTCACCACGAAAATGGCAGCCAGCGATGAAGTCTACGTGAACTCGGGAGGGGTTGAATGCTGACTAGGATTTGCAGGAGCTAAGTTCCACGAAAGCTCTGGAAGTTTCATCCTCTTCCATTGTACGAAAAGAAATTGCTCCCTGGTTTGGAGAATAACCTGAGTTTCTCCCCGGGCTAATTATCGTACTTTCTTCGAGAGGGCTATGAGTAGGCATTAGTGAAATGCCGTCGTTGTACTCATCATTACATCTAGCCTCCACATCACTTCGCAGATTCCTCACAGCTAAAGAATCCATAACAGGAAGGTACACTAGTATACAGATACCAACCCCCACACAAGATAGAAGAGAGGAAAAACCCATAAATGCAATGGCATCGAACAAAGGATTTTCTGGCTCAGGTAGGACGGATAGACCAAGAAGAAGTACTCTTAAGAGAAAAAGAACTGAAACAGAAAAGACTAATGTGTACACTCGCTTCTTCAAACCCCTGTTGATGACCAAATGAAGAATTCGCCTCCCAATCCAGAACAAGTATGTAGTCAGTACAGTGCCAAAAAGACCAAGGATGATAGTACTCAACAGAGGGTAAGTGCAGATGGTAACATTGTCATTGTCCTTTGTCTTAGAAAAGGCTGTGTTGAAGAAATATGGAGGTAGTTTGCTCATGTAAGTGTTCTTGCTGTACTTCGGCTCAATTAATATAACTATGAGCTGAAGAATGAAGATCGGGAGACAAAAAAGAACTACAAAACCGGCTGATCTGGCATTCCACTTCTGGCTTAGCGTCCCAGACCTCTGTAATGATGCACGAAGAAGAAATACCAGGGTGAGAAAAAGGCATGGTTCTGTAAGCCCCAGGTTTGAAATGATGTAGCATTTGCAAATAGTTTCCTGCCATTTTGAGTTGAGGGCATCCAAGATTCTTCCTTCACGTCTCAATAGATTCAACCTAATAATCTCCCAAACACCCCACCAGATTGCAAAAGAGATCAATGCAATTCTGATAATCCAAGGACCACTAAAATAATTGAGCCGAATAAGAATTGGACTACGGATCTGATTGCGGAAGTAAACCAAGTATACAGTGCAAAATACACCCAGGAGGACCAGAACAGCAACAAGACAAATTGTCACCACACCAAGTGCATCAGCAACAACTCTTGTGATGGGCATTACCCAAAGCACATATTCCACGCATGCTCTTAGCCAGCATGGAGACAAGGAAATTCTTTATTGGGTATAGTATTCCTCCTGGGAGATCAATTAAATCCTCGAACAAAGATCATGAGGAAGCAACACGAAGCAGTTTCACAACTTTCGACCTTTCGATTGCTTTCCACTATCACTGATACAAAGTAGCCAACTTTCAAGCTGAGTTTTAAATCCACTTATAACATTTAGATTTTAACGAATATCTTTCAGAACTAAATATCAAAACAAGCAACCTACAATGTTAAATAGGCACACAAAATCATTAACATTACCACAAGATGAAATGGTTACACCATAAAGAGTAAATGAGCAGGGGACAGAGCTGAAGCACTCCATCAAAAATTAAAATTAGTGCTAACCATAGGCACAGCATGTACGCATATGGGCAAGAGAGATGGTAATGATGAACACAATCCACATAAAAAATAATGTACAAGTATTGCTATAATTTATTAATTGTCATAGACAATAAATTCTTTCTTGATTGGAAGATGAAGAATTTAGAGTGACAAAGAAGCAGAAAATAAAAATATATTAGGTCAACAAATCATTACCAAATTAATTTAATGGATCAAAATTTACTTGTTCATCTTGTGTACAGGGTCAACATGGATATAGCAGATAAGTATATAAACAGGAAAAAGAACACAAAGATCTATAATATAACGTAGTAATAATGTTTTAGGCTCTTAATTAGGCAAAATGTGAATCATATCTTAATTAAAGATTTCCATTCCTGCATAATAGAACAAGAATAATTCGGTAACCCTAGTAATTTTTTAGTTCATTTCCAAATCAGTTCATTTCTTCTAGCAACATTGCCACGTTAATGAGTGCATCAAAGTCTCTTATCTTCCCATGGAGCGTTAACTACTCTTTGTCATTGGGGATAGCAGTACAATTCGTAGGACGTGGGAAGTTAGCAAAAGGAATTGAATTCTTTCTCGGCTACAGAACCAAAATATAAAAATGCTGAAGACTAAAAATATGGTCCATGCTTTGGAAGAAATCAGTCACATAAACTAGAAGTCCTTTTATGAGATCACTTTATAGCACTTTGCAACTTTCATTTGCTTTATAGAAGCAGCAGCAATTAGTCAACAAAAAGGAGCATAGCCTAGGGCGCCTTTTAACAAATACAAAACAAACTAAATTTCATTAAACAAACCATGTCTTATGCCATTGCGAAACAAAAGGCTAGATTGGACTCACCACGAGAAAAAAACAAATGTATAGCCAAAACTGAACTTGCCTAGATTATTTAGCCTTATGACATTAGTTTTTTATTTTGTTCAGAATTGTCTTTTTGTCAATTACACGTGTCATTATCAATTTTCAATATTCCTTTAGAACCTTAATTTAGCTAGTTCAAAGTTCCATTATGTAAAGTAACATAAAATTCTAAAAAAGTACGCTGGGAGAATCACCCCGTCGGAGATTGCCAAGTATACACACGGGCCAGTGTTTGGTGGGGATTAAAATTAAATTTTTTAGTAGATTGTGATAGAAGTTTTTGAAATATGTGGTTGAAAAGTTGTGGAACCCATAAAAAATGTGGTTAATATTGATTGTTTGACTTTGACTTAGGTTAAAATCAGATTTTAATCTGGCCCAAACAAGCCCAAAATCTAATTGTGGCTACTGGCAGCAGCTGTGGGCTTACCTAATAACGAACCTACTGAAGTTCCTAAAACAATTTGATAATAAATAAATAAAATAAAAAATAAAAAACTGCACTAACTTTGCTTCTTGTGAAATCATTCATTTAAATCATAATTGTAGGCATTTTAGCAGCCAACCCAACCCAAAATGCATTCAGATATCCAACACGACCATTATGTTCATTGTGTTCAGGTGTGCAAACCTTGGATCTTTTGAAACTATTTCATAAATCTGCATACTGTGTTGCATAATTGCCGGCCGTCAGAAAAAAAAAAATCTATTCAAACTTCATAAAATGACGTAATAAAAATTCATTTACACGAACCACCCATTTCTTAACAGTGAATATAGTATAAATCAATATAGAGGTTTTTTAACACTAGAACAACCCAGAGAATAATACCCGTGCGCATGCTGGTATGTCTACATGGTATTTTCTTTTCTTATTTGTGTCACTTAACCCTAATTTCAAGGCATTTAACAATCAAAATCAAATGTAGCACGCGTTTAGGTGCTCAGAGAATTCGTTTCACAATATAATAATTTAACAAGCAAAAACCTGCCAAAATTAACAACTAAAAGTCGAAAAATCACGTAGAAATTCATAAACCTGACATTCATAAAAGTTATTCACCCAAAAATGACGAGACAAAACTTAAAAAAAGAAAAAAAGAATTTCTCATTAACATAGCGCATGTGAGAAACTTAAAACCTTCACAAAATCCACACATTGATACTACAATGCAACAAAAAAACTGGAATTAGAAAAAAGAAGGAAAATTCAAAGCCAAAAATAAGAAACTTAGATCAGAAGAAAGCTTACGAGTTGTAAATCAACGATCCGGCGAGCTGAAAGGCGAAAACTGAAATTCACAAGAAAAAACCAAAAAAAATCCTACACAGAAAACTAAATCGAGGAGAAAACGAAGAAAAATTTCATTTGAAGGAGAGTGAGGGTCGGAAACGGTGTAAGGTGTAGAGTACTAGTCTTCTAGTGGGGCGTTGTTGGCAACAGCCTGTCGCCAGCGAATAAATCAAAACTGAACAAAATTTTATTAGTATTTATATTTGCCATTTTATTCTCTACGGTCAAGCTAGTGATTATTATTTTTATGTGCGTATTTAAGTAATTAATGAAGGAAGAGACTGGGGGATTTAATATTGGAGTTGAGAGACAGGCTGTACACAGCTGGATGTTGAACGAGTCTAGCGACGTGCTTGTGGCGGCGTTTTGGTGGATGTCGTACTCATTTCGTTGAACTTACAATTTATATACACTTCAAAGCATTCAAGCACTATAATAGAAATGTTTTTACTTAGGTTCTTACTACTTGCGTTTTTAGTTTCACATTTTAATTTATTCGATCTCACTCATTCTCTCACATAAGGGTTTAGTTCCACATATTTATTGGACGTAGAACCTAACCCTATATGAAAGGACGGATGAGATCAAATAAATAAAAGTGTCAAGCGAAAGTACTAGTAACTTAATTCTTTTACTTAATATGAATGTAGTCCAAGATCTTGTCAAGATGACATTGAGCTTGAGATGACATTTTGTGTCATGTCACGAGCATAGTTCAATAGAAGCTTGCTCACAACTCGTAAATATTTTGAAATTTAATACTTGAATAATTTACGATAACTTAACACGTAAATATAGCAATGTTTATTTCAAATTTCAAGACCTTGAGCATAGAGTCACGTAAACCAGCCGTATAGCGTGACAATAATTTATTTTATGTAATCTATCGATTCAATGTCTATTAGAACTTGATAAATACTCGAGATATTGTAACGCAAGTTTCAAGTTTTAATGACTTGACAACCATATTGTTTTTTCGAAAAGTTTCAATATTGATATCGTGTATAATTTAGAGTGAATCCATATATAAGTTTGAATGCAATACCCAAATTATTGAAAATTTTAATAGCACTTTTCGACCAATGATTAGTGCATAGGAGCATATGCAAAAATGAGAACTTGAAAATTAGGTTTACAATAAATGTGTTAGTTATGTATAGGGATGTTAAGTGTGATGAGCAGCTTGTCCACTAGGCTTATGTTGGAGACGAGCCAATGCACGCAAGCCAAATAGTGATTCTCATGCTAGCTATTTGTGTGATTCACATGGATTTGCTCTCGAACTTGTCGACTCATCATAATGAGTGAAAACGATATCTTTAGCAAATAAAAAAGAATGGAAAAACATGAGTGGCTCGCAAACAAGCTTTGCTCGCCCACTAATGATTGAGCTTGTTGGGCGAGCTCAGCCACACCGTGAGTTGACCTCGACAACAATAAGGCTCGTTCCATTTAATATTCCTTGCTAAGTCCTTTAATTTTACAATTTTATTCTCCAAAAAAAAACCCTTATTTAACGTGGCTTGCACCCTCGTTAAAGGGTAAATATATGTACGTCATATTTCTTTTGTGTAATGACATCAATTATAAATTTATAACAAAGGTCTTCAATTTTTACGTTTATGTTTTCAAATTTTTTTTCCGGCATCTTTACCCTTTATCTCGAGAATGTCTTGTTTCGTATGATGATTTATGTTCAAATATTATGTTAACATACATTAAAATGAAGGACAAACATATTGTCAAACTTCTATATATATATATATGAGAAGCAAATCAAGTTTCGTCAATGAAAATCAACATTTAAAATTATACTTAGCGAAGAAGAAGTTTAAAAGTAATTCTTAAGTTCATCCAAATATGTTTTTAAAGCATGTTTTGCCGAGCTTTAAAAATTTTCTTTTAAGAAATTTTATTTATAAGTAAAAACAGTGTTTCGTATTAGTATTTTTACAGGTGAAAGTTATAATGTCACGTATTGTAAGAAGCGGTGGAGCAAAATCAACATGAATAACAACGAATCCCTTGAGATTTCTCAAACTAATGCCAAATGCAAATAAAATGTAAAAAAATTCATCTAAAGGGCTCAAGTTGACAATTTTCTTGTCAAAAAATTCCAAATTCTGGTTGCCATCAGTTGGATATATGGGGAAATGCAGAAAGAACACGAAAACAAGATTTAGGCCCCATTTGACCCATACTCTCATTTTTATTCTCATTTTTCTACTCATTTTCAACAACACATTCTTCAATAAAATAATTTTTTTTATCACATCAATAATTTTTCCTTCTTTTTCAACCACACATTTCCCATCATATCATTATTTCAAAATTCATTCTTCTCCAATAGTCTCCATCAAACACACTCTCAATATACTGCCTGGAAAGCTCTTATAGACAGAAAAGGATCAACGTGGATAATAGACAATCATAGTCGCTCCTGGAAGGCCGGTAAAACTGTCTCTCTCAAATAGTGATGGCAACGGTTCGGTTATGGGTCGGTTCGACCAAAACCATAACCGCACCACCAAATTTTTTGTCATACCATAACCGCACCATAACCACTTAAGTCGGTTCGGTTCGGTTCGATTTTTATCTCGGTTCGGTTCGGTTTGGTTCGGTTATTAACCACGAAAATAAATTATTTTTTATAAGTTCAACCGTCGAATTGGAAAAAAAAATTATAAAAAAATGTCAATAAAAACAAAAACATAATACTAAACCAATTTAGCAAACAATATCTCAAATGAAAATGCAAATAATATCCCAACTTTAAAATGCAAAATTTGAACTTAGCTATCATGAATATTTATGATAATTTATATTTTTTATAGTCAATCCAACAACGAAAAATACGTACACGCATACCACCAAGAAAACATAATCTTACAATGGACAATAATGCTAATGAAGCAGCATAGAATATACAAGTATACTCTGAAATATAAGAGAAAAAACAACTATTTAAAGAGATGACATGTAACCAGAAAAGTGATCAACCGTTGTCATAAATTGAACAAACAGAGTCACAACAATCTTTCTCATCATTAGTTACAATGTCTTGTCCAGAGAATAAAACAAAAATAGTGAAAAATACAGCAGGACAGAGCCGGTTCTAAAATATGAAAAATAAGCTCGTAACAATTCCATAGTTGAAATTTGTTTTTTCCCCTCTATTTCTTCTCATTAATGCAAACATTTACAAGGGATATATCCTGTTTATGAAAATCAGTAATACAATCAACATAAACAAAGGGCAAGCTATAAGTTTATAATATCGAATTTATCTTATTAAAAAAAAAATTAAAGAAGTAACCAAACTATAGAATTACCAGAAATCCCGAGCATTAGTATTACCAATGCTATTACTACTGTTCACGCTCCTCTCTCCATCCTCCTCCACTTAATTCCCATTTGCAGAAAACTCAACCAGGTGGTTCGACACGGCCACCGATGATTGTGAAAACCAAGATGCCGCCATCAAATTGTCCAATGCCATAAAAAACTCCTCTCGCCCTTCTTATTATTTCAGCCTTGCCCCAATCGAATAGATTTGGAAGGGCAACTCATAGCAGTGTGGCTGTTGAAGCAAAAACTCAAAGTAGAGATCCAGCAAGGGTTTTAAAAATGACGAGAGTGTTTCGCACTTTCGCTAGACGGTTTCCAATTTTGATAAAATGAGTTTCCAAATCGGTAGGGTTAGACTTATTAGGTTAAGGGCTGTTGGGCTGGTTTGGTTTACTGGGCCAGAATGTTGCCTGGTTATTAATATATTAATTGGGCCAGAATTTGAGAAATAATAATGGAAGGCCCAATTAATTAATTTTTTTTTTTTAATTTCTCGGGTTATCGGTTCGGTTCGGGGCACCATCACTAAATACCATACCCGCACCATCTCGAATCGGTTCATTAAAATCAAAACCATAACCGCCCCATTGCACCATCGGTTCGATTTTTTTCGCCCCATTCGGTTCGATTAACCGCGGTTTTCGATTTTAACGGTTCAAATTGCCATCCCTACTCTCAAAGGTTAAAAACCTTTGACTCCCCATGCTGAATTTACGGGTTCTACTTTTCGAGTTAGTCCATAAAGAATCAAAGATCCAAGGGGTTTCGTATCTAACAATTCCTTTCAAGGTTTAGAATGAAATTAACAAGGACAAACCTGGAGTTATGGTGAGATAATACCAAAAAAAATCGAGAATTGCACAATAGTATTGAGAATGAAGCTTCAGTTTACATGTAGACAATATGAAAGGAAACAATAAATTAAGAATAGAGAAAGCACATGGGTGGTTGGGATTGGTTTCCACTCAATGAAGTGGCCTCATGGGGTACCCCGAACGCCCTTGTTTGCAATATGCAATGTATATAGCAAGACAAGATCAATAGAAAATAAGATACTTATCCAATCGCATAGACAAGAAAGCCTCAAACAATCAAGAATGTTTTAGCATCCGAATAATACAGAGATTTAAAATAATAGATTGTCAAAAGGAAACTCTAATGATAAGATAATCAGGGACCTGGGGAAGCTGAGAGATGAGGAAGAAACAAGACCATTAGGACGCAGAGCAACATGCCTTCTTCGTGAGGGTCTCCTGGGGTCCAACAACAAGGGTCTTCCCTTCTTTGAGGCTAGTAGGTGCAGGCTCATCTGAGGAGAGTGACTTCTTACTAATTATCCGATATATTTCTGAAAGGATCATTTGGAAAGCCTTCTCTACATTGGTGGCTTCCAGAGCAGACGTTTCGATGAAAGAAAGGCCTTCTTTTTCGGCAAAACCTTGAGCGTCCTCTGTGGCAACTGCACATAAATGCTTGAGATCGGTCTTATTTCCTATAAGCATAATAACAATGTTGGAGTCTGCATGGTCCCTCAGCTCCTTCAACCACTGACTCATATTTTCAAATGTAGCTGGTTTTGTCACATCATATACAAGAAGAGCTCCCAAGGCACCCCGGTAATATGCACTTGTTATGGCTCTATACCTCTCTTGGCCAGCCGTATCCCATATTTGAGTCTTAACAGTTCTTCCCTCAACCTAAGGAGTAAAAACAAGTAAACAAGCAGCACAGTAAATACATTTGGGGTTCCTCTTCATCTAAATGTGGGAGATAGAGCAAAAACATGTCTACTGAATATCTCAATGTTATTAAGCCATTGTTTGAGTCCTATTCTTTAAAATTCACTTTTTTCTCAAACTCATTTTCAACCACACATACTCCCAATCAAATAATTTCACTTACTTTTTGACATTCTAAAAAAACACTTTTTACAAAATCTATTATCAAAATGGGGCTCAAATAGGGTCTAAGATATACCGATGTACTGACGATAGTAATAGAGACTTTCTTAATGTTATACGCCCACATCAAAACATCAAGATTACGTCCTAAGTCATCGTCTTTTTGCTTCAGTGATGGATGAGATTACAAGACATATCAAAGACGAGTCTCCTTCATATATATTTAGAAAAAAAAAATTAATATTTATGGGATCTCCAAACATCCTTGTCTTCTAAATTAGAGTGTGTTTGATAGAGATTATTGGGAAAGAATTAATTTTGAAATAGTGATATGATGGAAAATGTGTGGTTGAAAAAGAAGAAAAAGTTATTGATGTGATGAAAAATATTATTTTATTAAAAAATTTGTGATTAAAAATAAGTAAAAGAATGAGAATGTGAGTCAAACAGGACCTTAATATAGAGCTGGACAGATGATTGGATAGGGAACCAAATAAAAAGATAATTATATCTTCATTTCGAACAGGCAGTTACGTAATCCAAGGGGAACTAGGGTCTGGTAAAGGTAATATTGCAAGATCAGCAAGTTTATCTATCAATCAGATCTGACATCATTAAATCAAGAGCTGTACATCAACAGTACAGCAGTTAAGCTTTGCTATCTGTTTCATTTTCTTCTTCACGTTTCTTAAATTTTTACTACATTTCCTTTTCTCAAAAGCTATCTTGTTCTGATGGATAAATGGGCCCAGATTATTTGTCTTGAATGCTCGGATTTCAGATGGCACCAAAACTTATCGAATATCTAGCAACTGGATATATTTTGTCAATATAGTGTGGAAACTTGATGCATAGAGTCATAATTAAATTAGCAAAAACAATTAAGTTCCCTTTTGATGAACGAGAAAACAAGTTCTCAATATACTTAGAATCTTTTATCAGCCGTCCAGTAGCCATCCATATTTTATATCATTGCAAGCAAATTGAAAAGAAAAACCCTGCTCAAACAGGGAGTTTTGTCCCGGATCAAACCCGAGACCCCCCTGATTGGAGGGGGGCCTGACAATGAAGAGCTTCTACAAAATTTGAGAGAGAGAGAGAGAGAGAGAGAGAGAGAGGAAATCCTTCATTTCTATGCCCTCGGCTTTCAAATTGAAAGGGGGCCAAATAAACCCACACGATTGAACAAGATACGATCGATCAAATTAAACAGAAATAAAACTTGCAAGAAAGTAAAAAATATCAACACAATGATTTTTCGGCCGTAGCCCCAGAGGTTCGGTGTTAAACACTTAATCCCCTGTTGAGCATCCACTCAAAGAGAGGATATTGCTCGGTTGCACTATAACCACCAAAAACTGGCAACGAAAGGGTACACAGTTCAGCCACCACAAGAATATACACAAGTAGAGACTTATCTCTTTCAAGAAACCACAGGATCTGCCACAAAACACGCAGAAACTTCACAGACCACCTATGGATTCCAACTCACAAGAACACACAAGTTCTTTCAAATTTTCACTCAAGAAATAACGTATATTCTATGCTAAACATTAACCCACAACATCGAGTGAGAGATTCGACACAAGAAAGAAATCAGAAACCCTAGTCACAGAGGAGTCTCAAGCTTTCTCACACGAAGAGGCAGAAGAAAATGAATAATTTATAGAAACCGTCTCTCTCTCTCTCCTTTTATATGAGAGTCAAACAATCCTACATCCAACGGTATAAGAGAAGCCAGGTGTCCACCATCCAGATCAAGTCCAACTTTAATAGTAGGCGTGTTTTTAATAACACGATTTAAACTTCTGAAAACATGGGAGCATAGAACCGGGTTCGAATCCCAACAATCTCCACCTTGCTACCAAAGTTTTCAGGTTCATAGTGCAGCCAGGAGACAATATCATCTTTGGTTTCATTTGCTCGAAGTTCCTGCAAAACTTAATCAACGTTACCAACAGATAATAATTTCAGACAATTTTTAAATTTGTTCAAAGGAATTATCTTTGTTCCCATATCAGATGGGTTATATTGGGTAGGAACCTTATCAATTTTCAAAACACCTTTTGAAATGATGTCTCTAATAAAATGATATTTAATGTCAATATGTTTAGTTCTATCATGGAACATGGGGTTCTTACTAAGGTGTATGGCACTTTGGTTATCAGAATATAAGGTGGCATTTTCATCAACAAAACCAAGTTCTTTTAATAAACCACTTAACCAAATTCCTTCCTTGAAGGCATCAGAAGCAGCAATATACTCTACTTCAGTTGAGGACAAAGCCACAATCTTTTGTAGTTGGGATTTCCAACTAATTACAGTACTACACAGACTGAAATAGTAAGAAGAGGTTGATTTTCTGTTATCTTTATTTCCAGCAAAGTCAGAATCAGTAAATCCCTCTAAAGTTACCCCAACTTTGTTCATTTTAAACACAATACCCAGATTTGCAGTTCCTTTTAAGTATCTTAGCAACCACTTCAAAGCATTCCAATGTTCTTCCTCAGGATTACTCATAAACCTACTTAATGTACTGATGCTAAAAGCAAGGTCAGGTCTGGTACAAACCATTAAGTACATAACAGAACCAATCACATTTGCATAAGGAATTTTTGACATCTTATCAAATTCTTCAGTAGTTTTAGGGCAGAAATCAGATGTAAGGTTAAAATGGTTGGCAAGAGGTAAGGTCACAGGTTTGCAATCAAACATATTAAATTTTTTCAAAATTTTAACTACATAATCATGCTGGTTCAGAAATAAAATGTTTTTCTCTTTATCTCTATAAATTTGCATTCCAAGAATCTTTCTAGCATTTCCAAGATCTTTCATGTCAAATTCTGATTTAAGTTGTTGTTTAATGTATTCAATTTCAGTTTTATCACAACTAGCAAGCAACATATCATCTACATAAAGAGCAAGATAGAGAGAATTTTTACCTCCTTCACCTTTGCAATACAAACAAGTGTCATAATTGCTTCTTCGAAATCCCAGATTTAAAACAAAAGAATCAAATCTTTTGTACCATTGCCTCGGGGCTTGTTTAAGTCCATGTAAAGATTTCTTTAACAGGCAAACAACATTTTCTGGATTTCCCTTTTCAAAACCAACAGGTTGTTTCATAATTTTTTTTTCTTCCAGGTCTCCATAGAGGAACGCAGTTTTTACATCTAGTTGGTCAAGATCCCAATTAAATTGAGCAACTAAAGCAAGCAAACATCTAATAGTAGTGTATTTAACAACAGGTGAGAAAATTTCATTATAATCTACCCCTTCCTTTTGAGAAAAACCCTTGGCTACTAATCTGGCCTTATACCTCACATTTTTAGTATCGCATTCCCCTTCCTTTATTTTATAGATCCATTTACTATCTATGACTTTCTGACCCTTTGGTTTTTCAACAAGTATCCAGGTTTCATTTTTTAAGAGTGAACTCATTTCATCTTCCATGGCCACTATCCATTTACTAGCATCTTTGCTATTAGTGGCATCATCATAAGAATTTGGCTCATTTTCAATTTGTTCTTGATTTACAAATAGGGACACAAAATCATCACAGTCATATCTAGCTGGGGGTCTAATCTGTCGTCTTTCCCTATCTCTAGTTAATTGATAATTGCCAATATCAGTGTTATGAATATCAGGCAGATTTTCAGGATGCATGACAGGATCATTATCAGGTTCAAAAATTACATCATTTTCTGCATTTTCAGTTTCAGAAACAACAGGTATAGGTGGAGTCCTTCCAACATGGGGTGTCTCCACCTCAATTTGAACATCTTCACAAGTCAAGTCAGCTCTTTTTCCTTCTAGACAAGGCATAAGAGATTCATTGAACACAACATCCCTCCTAACAATCATTCTATACCCTCTTTCACCTTTTACCCACAATCTGTACTCTTTCACATTTTCTCCATAACCTAGGAACACACACTTAAGTGATCTAGGTTCTAGTTTTCCTATGTTTTGGTGAGCATAAGCAGTACATCCAAAAGTTTTTAAATGTGAATAATCAACAGGATTTTTGGTCCATACAGATTTAGGTACATCAAAATTTAGTGCACTGGTGGGTGTCCTATTTACAAGGTATGAAGCTGTTTTCACAGCTTCACCCCAAAATATTTTAGGCATACCAGAACTTAATAACATGCATTTGACCTTATTTAACAAGGTTCTGTTCATTCTTTCTGCTATGCCATTTTGTTGAGGTGTATAGGTGACAGTGAGGTGTCTTATTATGCCATGTTCTTTACAGAAACTGTTAAATTCATGATTGCAGAACTCCAAACCATTATCAGTTCTCAAGATTTTTATTTTAAGATCAGTTTGGTTTTCAAGTTGTGTTTTCCAATCCTTGAAAACAGAAAAAGTTTCATCTTTTGTTTTTAATAAGAAAACCCAGATTTTTCTTGAGAAATCATCAATAATCAAACAATAGTATTTGAAACCGGATGGAGTACACACAGATGCAGGGCCCCACAAATCAGCATGCAAATACTCAAGTATTTGTTTGGTTTTATGAGTTCCAGGCAGAAAAGGCAATTTTACTTGTTTACCTATCACACATTGTTCACATTGTTTAATGTCACCCAGATTTTGGTTCCCAAGAACACCTTTATTTTCTAAAGCCTTTAAGCTTTTCTTGCCTATGTGTCCTAACCTTTCATGCCAAAGTTTTGCATAAGAAAAATCTTCAGATAGAGCAATAGCAGTCAAGCCAAGTAAGGGTTTTGCCTTAAAGGAGTAAAGACCATGTCTCTTAGGGGTACTTATGATTAAGTCATTTCCCCTAAGAATTTCAATTTGTCCATGACCCAATTTTATGTTAAACTCCATATCGTCTAACATTCCTAGGGACACTAGATTCCTTCCTAATTCTGGAACATATCTTGTTTCAGTTAAGATCAAAACCTTCCCATTTTCAAACAACAGTTTAATGGTTCCTATACCACTTATTTTGCAAGTCATATCATTTCCCATAACAACCTGTCCTCTACTAGTTTTTTCAATTTCAAGAAAACAGTTTTTATTTGGGCACATATGGAAGGTACATCCAGAATCAAGGATCCAATCATCAGTCACCTTTTTCTCTCCACAGACAAGGACCAACCCATCTTCATTTTTATTTTGATCATATACTAAGGCAGCATTCCCATCATCAATTTTCTTTTCTTTCGACTCGTTTTTCTTTTTAAAGCAGTCCTTGATAAAATGACCCATCTTACCACAATAAAAGCATTTTTTATCTTTTGCTTTGTATTTGGATTTTCCTTTATCACCCCATTTGTGTTTATTTTCATTCGAAAATTTTTGGTGATATTTAGGTTTACTAAACCCCCTACCTTTAGAGAATAATGAGTCCCCGTTGTGATTTTCTTTAGATTCAGACTTATTCTCTAAGGCTTTATTTCTCAGGGCATTTATTATTATCTCAGTAGTCAGTTCAGCCCTATCATATTCTAAGGCAGTCTTAATGTCCCTATATTTATCGCTTATGGAGTTTAACAGGATCATAACCAGCTGATCTTGTGAAAGTTTTTCATCACAGTTGGTCAGATCTTGGGTCAATTTAGTAAACCTGTTTAGATTATCATCTAAATCAGTAGAGGGATCCATTTTGAAAGAAAAGAGTTGTTTTAACAGATAACACTTATTTGGGATTGTTTTGGACACATACTGTTTTTCAAGTTTGGTCCATAATTCAGAAGCTGTCTTAGTATCACCAATGGTCCTTATCACATTATCAGTTAAGTACAAGAAAATAGTACTCCAAGCCACTTCTTCAAGTTCAGTTTTCTTAACAAGATTCATTTCAGGAGGCCAACTATCATCTATAGCCTTAACACATTTCATTTGCATTAGGATGACTTTCATTTTCTGACTCCACATATGAAAATCAATTTTACCATCAAATTGTGCAACTTCAAACTTAGCAGAAGCCATTTACTTATGTCACACACAATGTACAGGTAAGAATCAGAAAACACACAAACAGTGTCAACCAGGTTACCTTTTAATATGTTCAAGTAAACACCAAAACGAGCAAGTATTATCCTATATAGCATATGCAGATCATATAATTCAAGAAATACATTAACAGAGGGCAGAAATTTTGGTTTCAGAAATTTCTCCTTCAAGATCCTCCAGATACGCCCCCAAACTGGGCTGTTATCTCAGATTCCCAAAACCTCAAAGGAGTCTTTGGACAAAGACCAGACACCAGTGGGTTTAGCGTATGGTTAATCAAGGGAAAAATAACGAAACTCACAATTTGAAAAATAACTTTCAAAAATTTAAAAATCTCACCCAGCGATTATGAAATAATCGAGGCGTCCTTCAATACTGTCCAAAACAGTTCCAAAAAATTTGTGATCTGCAGTAGATCGACCTCTTCCTTCGAAGATCCAGGTATCTTGTCCCAGTCTACGCTCCGATACCACTGAAAGGGGGCCAAATAAACCCACACGATTAAACAAGATACGATCGATCAAATTAAACAGAAATAAAACTTGCAAGAAAGTAAAAAATATCAACACAATGATTTTTCGGCCGTAGCCCCAGAGGTTCGGTGTTAAACACTTAATCTCCTGTTGAGCATCCACTCAAAGAGAGGATATTGCTCGGTTGCACTATAACCACCAAAAACTGGCAACGAAAGGGTACACAGTTCAGCCACCACAAGAATATACACAAGTAGAGACTTATCTCTTTCAAGAAACCACAGGATCTGCCACAAAACACGCAGAAACTTCACAGACCACCTATGGATTCCAACTCACAAGAACACACAAGTTCTTTCAAATTTTCACTCAAGAAATAACGTATATTCTAT
Source organism: Osmanthus fragrans (assembly GCA_019395295.1). Classification (NCBI taxonomy): domain Eukaryota; kingdom Viridiplantae; phylum Streptophyta; class Magnoliopsida; order Lamiales; family Oleaceae; genus Osmanthus; species Osmanthus fragrans. Next base: position 3,449,072 of record CM033356.1, on the reverse strand, counting down.
GCTAAACATTAACCCACAACATCGAGTGAGAGATTCGACACAAGAAAGAAATCAGAAACCCTAGTCACAGAGGAGTCTCAAGCTTTCCCACACGAAGAGGCAGAAGAAGATGAATAATTTATAGAAACCGTCTCTCTCTCTCCTTTTATATGAGAGTCAAACAACCCTACATCCAACGGTATAAGAGAAGCCAGGTGTCCACCATCCAGATCAAGTCCAACTTTAATAGTAGGCGTGTTTTTAATAACACGATTTAAACTTCTGAAAACATGGGAGCATAGAACCGGGTTCGAATCCCAACACAAATCTTGGCGTCCAAATGCTTTGTAGATCGAGACTCGAAAGAAATCCCAGAACAGTAACTGTACATTAATTTTCACAATATTTAAGCTAATATAGTTAGCATTAATAAAACGTTATTTTACAATTACTGAAAAAAGGTACCGCTATTTTCATCCACATTTTTTATATTTATATCCACTTTTAAAAACAAAATTTTATTACATTTTAAATCCTATGTAAATTTACTGAAATAGACATAAATAAAATTAAATAAAAATACATAACTCTATATTCATCCACTTATTTTTTTTTCATTAAATTACTTTTTTACCTTCTTTTAGAATTTATATTTAACTCTAATAGATCAGAGAAAATTAAATGAATATATTTAAAACATTCTAATATTCAAAACTTCAATAGGCAAAGTGAATAATATATGTTTATATAATGTTCAATTAGTTCAACTTTATTTTTATTTCGTTCATATGATTTAAAAAAGTTTATTTTTTTATGGAATATATAGATCTATAATACTAGAAATATATTTAACGTAGGATGAATATATAAAATTTAATTGGATATATAGTAATTAAATGAATGGATTTAATAAGGACGAGATTGGAATATGGCGTGGATGTAAATAGTATTTTTTTTTTAAAAAATTTAAAATTTAATAGGGATGAACTTAGAGTGGGATGTATATATATCCCTGATTTTTCGCTCTCCTGTAGAATGGAGGATTTTTTTATGATTGCAAAGCAGTTCTTTTTTTGTTCAAGATTTTATAACAAACATGGCCCCGGCCAAAACCCTTCTATTTTTTATTTTTTATTATGACAAACATGCCCCAACTTTTAAGAATTTCATTCCATACTCAAAAGCAAACGAATCGAAGTCGTGAGCTTGGCTCATCCTGCATCGGACTTGTTTGACCAAGTCGAACATCATTTTTTTTTCATGAACTGAGCAACTCGACTCAATCCATTGTCACTCTATCGAGTTTCTGCTATACATTTTCGACACACTCATCGGTTATTAATTGTCTCAATCGAATTATATTGAATAATAATAAAATTAAAAAAAATTAAAAGACAGTAGAACAGTATATAATAGGTAAAAATATATCAACATTGAACCATCCCCGAATGAAGTTGACTAAAATTGTACCTGGAAAATAGAAACTAATCATGCTTGGGGTACATGTTTATGTACACCCGTGTTTACACTGGAAAACTGTCATTTGACAGTTAAGAAAAAATTGTTTTTTTCTTCCAATTACTTTTTGACAATAATGCAAGTGTCTACAAGGGTGTATGAATTGCAAAACCCAATAGAAACTTTCAAAAAACTTCAAATGTTAGTCTTTTTTAGCTCTTGAAGATAGTAGTAATGGAGCACGAGAATAACGTTATCAAACTCACGTATAAAGCAATCTAATTTATGAAATAATGCAGTAGTACATGCAAAAAGATCATAAACTGTCAAAAGTAAAGCAAAATTTTCTTCAATCTACTTGAAATGAAGCAGTTTCTGTCTCAGTTCCCGCCATCGTGCGCAGAACCAAGGCATGGAGTCATTCTATTCCGTCCCAAACAAATTTGGCTGAGTTGGTATCGAGTAGCGACTTCTATGCGTATCATCAGAACGTTAATTGCAAGCTAGCAACTTTGATATCACAAAGAGACACCATTAGTATCATGCAGTGTTATATTCCTGTTTTGGCTCGTTTCATGCCATTGCTGTTAAAAGGAGACATGCTCGGGCTCATACTCGGGCTCATGCTAGGACTTTCTTCCCTTAGCGTACCATTTAGCATAGCCAACTCTCTCAGTTGTTGTTTCTTGTAAATGTCCGTGGATTCATCCTGAAAGGAAAAAGAAGGGAGCAGTAAGATGCCTATAGATAATATGGATTTAATGATATCGAAGGGCCACATAGCTGTTCAAATCCATACCATGGGTTTTAATAGTTTTTCAAGTACTGCTACTGCATGATCCAAGCGGGCGTCTATGATATTCTCGGGAAACTCAGCCTCCACCAAGATGTGTAGTGGCTCGTTTAGGTGCTCGTATCCAGGTTTGTCTTTTAGTTTCTCTTCCTAAGGAGACAAAGGACACAGTTGTAAGAAATTTGAAAAGCCATGACAGACGTTCACACAACCTCTTGCCTCACAGCTGGAAAACAGTAAACTTCATATGGATGGTAAAAAAAAAAAGCAAAGTTTGGTGATGCCATCAAATTAAATTATAATGATTTTTTTATGAAAACCAAACGAGCCCTTAGTAACATCAATGCTTTTCACAACCTCGGCAAATAAACCAAAAGTAAAAAAAAATGGTACCTTAAGAGAATCCTTCACTGAGCCCTGACCCCTAATATATATTCTACATTCTGTCATGGCTTCAACCCTTTTCAAAGAGTTTCCACGCGGTCCCAAAATTCGGCCAACAAAATTATACTGCTCAAATTCAAGTTATAAGTTATTTTTTATATCTTTCAACAATATGAATAAAGATAAATAACCAAACTCCATTTCGCTAAAGATACTTTTACTTACACTTGGGTACTTCTCAACAGGAACATCCAGTCGGATAACCTTCTTCACAACTGGAGTGGTTCTTGTACCAGGTACTGCATTCCAGTTTAGAGAAGATGGTTGAAACGGAGCCATTTTTTGAAGGAGACTATCTTCCTGATGAAGGTACATTAAGCATGTAAGTTTTCCAATCAATTTCAAGAAAATTTAGTGAGTTTCTTGCATGTAAACAAAGACTGCAGCCATCCAATGCATTAACGTTGCCATTAGTGTCAAATACAAATGCACTGAGATCTCAGCAAGCCCACAACCTCTATTATCTGAAGCCACTTATGAACTAGTCTAAGGACTCCCATGATTAGCCAAAGTTTTGAGGTACTTTAATTAATTCAGTACAACCTGATTAAGGAATGGCTATGTGCTTTGATAAGGAGAAAAAAGCTAAAACAATCATTGTAATGTAATGCTTGTACTTTCATACAAGTGAAGAACCATAGAGGTAACTCTAAGGGATAGCTCAATTCGTCAGGCATTGGGTTTGCTCCCCAATTGTCATAAGTTCGAGTCCCCTCAGGGCCAACCACTGATGAGAGTATCCGGTTGTAAGCTTCAGGACTCCGTGAGATTAGTCGAGGTGCCCGTAAGTTGGTCCGGACATCCATGGTCATTAAAAAAAAAAAAAAAAAAAAACAAGAACCATAGAGGTCCTTAGATGAATAAATAGTGACATGCATATCTGAGATATAGATTGCTTAAGATATACTTGTTGACCAACAGCACACTACAGACATATTGCAAATGGGAGGATCCAAATACTTTCGTATTTAAGCATGGCTGTCTAAACTATTTCTCTGTTTTTTGGGTAAGTAGCACATGTATCCATTCTCATTTTGAGTATGAGAGTACCACACATCAAACACAGAATATAGAAGAATATGAGAAATTTGTGTGCAAGGCTTATTTTATTTTCACTAGGTGGGGGTGGGTAGTTGCTAGTCCTACATTTAGCCTATGTTTGGCTCATGTTTATAAACACTCAAACAACTTTTTATCCACACATTTCAAGGAATCCACGGGTACAACATACTTATCCACCACTTATTTTTATCTATTTATAAACTAAACTGTTTTATAAACACTTCCCAAGCATGCTCTTAAAATAAAAAAGATGATGCCTCTATACAAGGAAAGAATTTTCTTTGATGAATGTCCAGATGCTAATTCAAGAAATAATATCAAGAAAGGTAATTTTCTCTAAATGGCCAAATATTGGGGATAATGCTAAGTTTATTATTTGCGAAACTTCCTTTAAATTGGCCGTAAATTTTCAACCAGAAGGAACATCTATTGCATGCTCCTTGCAGACTTGAGGGAATAATTTTAGAAAGAAGCACAACTTATGATTTATATCAGAATATGCTCTGTACACAATAACAGAAGACAGAATAACACTCACTTTCAAATTCATGACATTTGACGATAAAATTTGACCTCCAGGGAAAGAGAGATTCATATAAGACCATACTTCTATAGAAGAAAAGGGAAGTTTTGTCAAATGTTCACATACTTAACAAGAAAGGGAATTTTCTTTAAATTGGCTGAGGATTTTCTATCAGAAGTAATATCTATTGCATAGTCCTGGCGAACTTAAGAAAATAATCTTAAAAAAGAATCATGATTGACAATTTATGTCAGAAGCTGCTGTCTGGACTATTACAAAAGATATCTTCCAAAATTAAATCTTCACAATTGATGATTTATGTCAGAAGATGCTGTCTGGACTATTACAAAATATATCTTCCAAAATTAAATCTTAGAATTGGAAATCCAAACTTTATAAAACAATGAAGCTGGTCGACATAAATGGCACGTCTTAAAAATGATTTTAGCTGCAATAGATGCTCATGTGATAACCGCATCATTTGAGTTCTTCAGGCTGCTAAATTGCCGAAAAACTAGAACACGGATTTAAAACAATATTCCACATATTTGACCTGCAACGATAATATAAATAATAGATAAAAAAAAATAAAATATCATCAATTAGGCAGATTGTGCTCACACTTTGATTTATTATCACAGATAAGATTGATATAGTCCATAACTAATTAAGTTTAAAATCACATAGATTATTAAATCCATCTCTACATTAAGTTATAGTCAATAGCTAAATTAACTTCCAAAATAGATAAAAATATCACACCTCGGTTTGCATGGCATTCCAAGCCATTACACTCATCGGCCCTCCATTAGGCTGTTGACCCAATGACCTATACGGATTATCATGCCCCATTCTTTCGATTTCTGTTAGCTTATTAGATACCAATCCTGATACTCGCATGATTTCTGCAAATATACGATTTATTGAAAAACAGTTCAATAAGAAATAGCAATAGAGGAATAACTGACAGAAGATAGCTGAACACCTGCAGTGGATATCCAACAAAAAAATCTGCCTCAGGCTGCAATCTGTAAAGTAAGTAATTTATCCCTAGACAACTCAATTCAAGTAAATAATTCACAGATAGAACTACAACCAGTGACGGTATTCAATCAACAGATACATTTTTTCCAAGTATTATGATAGACATACCATGTATAACAGAATAGGACTTGTACTGGGAGGGCTAAGTCAGTGTCTCAGAGGTCAAGATTTATCAGCATTTGTGTTGCCAAAATTGTCAAATTCAGGTCTGTGCCAAATGGCAAGCTCCTCACCACCCACCATTCAATGGGAAAAGAACTTCAAAGATCTAAAAGGTGGTTCATAACCATAAAGCCCATGATCTCTTTTGTGCTATTATTAGTTAATATGTCATGTTTGGCAACACTTAAATTAAAATTTGAGCTGGTCAAACATATTTTATATCCACACATCCACAACAATTGCTCACTCATTATCCACATATTCCGTAGGACCCACAGCTTATAAACACTTAAGAGCACCACCAAACATAACCTAGATTTCCTTTCCTAGGTTTAACTGGCTATAAATTACAACAAAAGATGCCTGGGACGATAAGAACGGATTAAAGACTTCAAATCTAATGGCATTATGTCATGCAATAATGTCAAAATTGTAGATATCACCAAACCCTCAATGCCTCAACTTTTACCACATCATTAACAGGAACAGATAAGGCTAAAATGAAAACAGAGCTAAACCAAACCAGCTAAACATACTCTGGCAAGTTCGATTTGCCTTACCATGAACCTTGCTATAATTAACTCTGTTTTTTATGAAATGCTTAATTTCGCGATTTCTAGGTAGCGAAGGTTTATGATTTCTAAAGCCAATAATTTATCTAGAGACAAGTTTATTTAATGGAAAGGAGATTTTAAACATCAATACTTATGCATCATACTTTTGTTTTTGGCTCGACTGCTGATGCGCTCAATAGGATCATTTGATCTGCATCTCATTGATGAAGAACTGAAAAACTAATAATCTGGTTTCAATTTGCAGAATTCAGTTCTAAACTGGGTTTAAAGGAGGCAATGACTGATATACTTGATTCTCATTCAATTTATAAAAATGAAAAGAAGTAGCCTTGGTTATGTCACGATCATCATATCTACAAAATTTGAGGAGTAAGCTGGATGGATAGCATTAACTGAGTTGTGCTAATCACGCTTCATTCAAGAACTTGCCGAGCTAAAGCAGAGCCAGCTAAACGGTTATATCTTTGGGTCAGGTAAACAGCAGATGGGTATTACGAAATTAATGTTTAGCTGAACAGAGCACGAATACATTCCCTCAACCTAATTGAATGCATTTCAAGCCTTAACTACAGTTCTGAATAATTTCACAAGATAGTTCTCAAGCTTCAGAATACAAAAGCAACACCCAGATGCGTATAGAAGTTCCCTGTAAATTATTTCATCATTCAGTGAAAATAGATCAAGTACTGCAAGATAAATATTCGAAGAATTGTCTTGTTAAATCAACCAGCAGTTGTAAGACATTTCCCTTAAGTTCGTGGAATTTTCTTCCTGATTATAAAATTTAGAGCAGCGTGATCAAAGTAGAATAACTTAGAAAAGCAAGAGGTAGACCACTAATTTCTAAAACATGAATGGTGCTAATTTTTGCATCTGCTAGTAGAACATTAACGACCTTGATTTAGAAGTTTGCTGCAAACTGGGAGAATCTGCATGAATGGTGCTAATTTTTGCCTCTCTGCCAGTAAGTTTGCCAAATATCTGTCAATGTCAAACCAATCAAATCATGCATCACAATTACCAGTGAAAGATTACCCCTAGAACATCAAATAAATAGTCTTGTGGAGCACCTTATAAAGCCAAGCATATATAACACATTTATCGAGCATAGAATAAAGCCAATCTTATAAAAAGCGGAAATTCACACTTAATGGCTGCAAAATACTTAAAATTTGAGAATATAGAATAGTTTATTGATTCGTTAGAAAAAAAAAAGGTCACTTTAGCTCTGAGTTCTTGAACGTCATCATTTAGGCAGGTGAAAACAATAGAGTATCCAATCTAAATTTGACAGCAGAAAATGCCCTTTGATCAAGACGAGCAAGAAACTCGTATCTAATTCTTTTACAGTGAAGACTGCATCATGACACAAGCATAAGTAATTATTACATCAATAAAAGTTCGTACTATAGTAACAATCGAAATAAGTTTGATTCGGTGCTAAACCCACACAATAACATAGCCTCACAAGGAATTAGCTGATGCTATCAATGGTAAAAATTCCGCGGCTTGCAAATAATGTAGGCAATCAACCGCAGATAACCTAGAGGATGCAGAGCAAACTAGAAAAAAGACTAAAAAATACAAGACTATAACCGTATCTGACTATGCTCAGATTTGAACCCAACAACAAAAGTTAGAAAAATCCAACAAAAAACACAGACCAAAACCTCAAGGATATTTAGAAACACTGATGTTAACAGAAAAAAAAATGAAGGAAAATAAGGGGATCAGAAAAGAAGGTCAAAGTTCCAACCTTTCACGATCTGTAAGAGATGCAGACCTCTGAAGTGAACCATGAACACCCGTAGGAGAGTACTGGAAGTAACTTCCCGGCGGGATTCTACTATCCATACGCCTAGTAATCACGATTTGTACCTGTTAACAATCAAGTTTACTCTGTTATCAAGAAAAATCACTCTGAAAAAGTGTCCATGTATACATACACATATACGTGAGAGAAGAAAGTGGGCTTACTGGGGTAGGTGGCTAGGAGCAGGGACTGTGAAAAAATGAAGGTGGGGTGAGTGGGGTGGGGTGAAGGAAGCTTCCAAGTTTGGTTCCCTATGGGTATGTTCCTCTTCCTCTCTTGTGGGTAAGATGGGGGAAGAAGGAAAAAAATGATCGTGGAATGGAAAACCCCTACAAAATAGTGGAAAGGATTCTTTGCTTTGATTTGTGTGTATTGCTTTGATTTTACATGAGATGATCGCATAATATCTAAGTTTAAAGAATTAAGTGCTAAAATAAGTTTAGGAACCAGTTTGTAACTACCTCTGTAAACTAGGGACTGTTATGCAATATACACTATGAAAATATTCCATTTGAGAGATTTTCAATACATATACCAATGTACAAGAGCGAATACGTAAATGCACGTGCGAAATAGTTGAAAGAGAATACAAGTCGACACTGGGCACATTATACGTACGAGTCTGCGTCACCGTCTTAAGCTCGCGCGCTACTCTTCCATCAGTCTCCCTCTATAAATTTTCTTCTCTGCGACTCTCTCTCTAACTTTTTATGCATGGGGATTATGAAATCAAGGTGATGAAAACCATGATCGAGCGTTGTTGAAAAATTTTCAATTCGAAAATGTAATTTCGGGGCATTTTTTAGGGGTAATCGAAGAGGAAAAAAAATCAATTGAAGTGACTTACTGTTAACTGTAGAATTGTATTAGGGTATTGTCAAGCATGAAGGGGACGCTAGATCGAACCAAGGTCGTAGTGAGCCACTTACCGCCGACGATTTCTAGGTCAGCTCTCATAGAGCACGTTGATTCCCGCTTCCTCGGCCGCTATCGATGGCTCTTCTTTCGGCAAGGCAGGTCAAGGTCGGGGCTTGATTGTTATGCACGAGTTTTAATTAATTTTTTATTTTTTAATGAAGTGTGTACGAATGTGCTTTGGGTGATTTGATTTTTGAATTGCGTTGGCCGGGAAGTTGATTTAATGTGGCAATCTTTGTGTACTTCTAAAGGGAGTGAAAAGTTAGGGATTTAAACGAAGGCTTGTTCAGGTAGTTGTCTTGCTATTATTGTTCTTCTGCTGGAATCGGTTTCTTCCCCTACTGTGGGAAGAATGTCTGTTACTGTTCCTACCAAAATAGTGCTAGGGAGTGAGCTTTATGCTCAAGTTGGATAATGTTCCATGAAGTCATATAGGTGCTGATAAGATAATAAAATTGATAGGTTGTGATACTCACGAGCTGTTGACAGCAGATAGGTCTAGAGGTATCTGGGTATAGTGAATGGAGTAAATTGAGATGTGGTTTCCCTTGGACCATGGCGTTTGAAGCTTTGGTGAAAAACGGGCACATGCATTTGGGCACTGTGAACTGGAAGGTTTAGTTTTCTAGTTTCGTGATCTGGATTGCCAGTAGATACATCTTGTCATTTTGTGTTGTTTTCACCCGATTGCTCATTATTGTTTCTGTTATCGGCGAATTTATGAGTTTAATAGGAGAAGTTATTGTCTGGATGCTGTATTGCGGACTCTGCCATGCATATATTGCTGTATGATTTACATATTTCAAGAGATAAGATATTGCAAGCAAGGTATTGTGGTTATAAGGGGAACCACTTGTTCAATAACTGGAAACTGGTGTGAAAATTTCTCAATCACCTGTGCAACAACTTTTGTTTGTTCTTGTTCTTTAAAAGACAACAACCTGACTGAAATGTTTATAATTCAAATCAATCTGTACATTGAACTCAAAACTCCATGAAAAGAACCATTGCATTTGTAACAGGCAAAAAGATAGCAGTGAAATTGGTGGTGATTGCGGTACATATAACTATTTAAGACCTCATTCCTGGGTTGGAACACATAGGATTTATTAAGAAATAGTACCCACAAATCAATTATCTCCACAATAATGCTTTATGATCTCATGTTCTCCATAATTGATACGGAGTAGACTATCTAACTTCCATCTTCCAACAGTCAATATATGTTTTTATTATTAAGGTAGTGTTTGTTATTACAGTGCCTGGCTGTAGTTTTTGCCATTTGGTGGTTTGGATTGTTGTAGTTTGGGTTGTTGGGAATAACATCACGTCAGTGTGCATTGTATTTGCCCCTATCCTCATTTTTGCCGCCCATAGAATTGAACTAGTTTTCATGAATGAAGTGATTTTTATGAGCTTGGTGGAAGAAGTTATAATTTAACACTGTATCATGCTATCAAGCATTTGTGTTGCCGATATCTTTACATTTCAGAGAAAATAAGATGCTGCTTCTAATGGTATTGAAATGGTATCGTAATTATGAGGGGAACCACTTTTTTTATTATTGTAAACCTCTGTGAGGGGTTTGAAAAGCCAATTTTGAATCTTGAGTTACATTTTCTTCATATAATGCTGTTCCTGACTTCTAGGAATTTGAGGTCCTTGGATTTTTAGTCAGAAATGCTTGTCAGAAGTGCTTTTAAGTGTTGTTTAACCTCGCTTGTGGGTAAATGCTGATTTTGGATTCAGTGTGACCTTTGGCAATTTGAAAGGTACCTTTGTTATATGGTTTGTTAAAAATGTAGTTATCAGTTTCAGACCTTGCCTTAGATGAAGCTTTCATTGGTGATAAACACATGAAGATTTCCCCCAACAAATAAATATATAAAGGAAAAAGGAAACCCAAAAAAAATCCCGCTGAAAGACATTGTGGAATGTAGCTATTGAAATGGATTTGGGGTAATAGAAGCGGCAAGAAGCATAACACTGGCGAAATATTTCTCGTGTATGTTGTCATTTATACTTTTGATTATGTCTTACCTTTTGAATGAACATTGAACTACTATGCCGTCTTTTTAAGTGAAAGCTCCATCGCTGCTTTTGTAGCCTTTTGTTTTCTCCTTCTATAAAATTATATAGGCAGTGCCAAAGAGTGCAAAACGTACAACAAATGACATGCCAATCGAAAATGAGGCCCCCTTTACCTTTTCTTGGTTGTTTTAGAATTTTCTACTTCATGGATCCAATTGAACCTACAGCAAATGATGTCAAGATGTATATGAATATTTTAGGTGCTTTGTAATTTTGATGTATGCTGGTAGAGGATGACTCATGATGGAAATATATCATTACTAGCACATAATGGGGTCTATTAAATTAAGCCTCTGTTTGGCCCCGATTAAATTAAAATTCATTTGTCTCTCTCTTCTTATTAACTACACATTTTCCAATAAAATAATATTACAGGTAAACCTAAAATTTTTTCCTTCCTAGCCACACATTCTCCAAAAAATTACTATTCCTTTCATTATAATTTGAAATAATGGAGCCCAAACAGGGGTTTACTTTTGACTGTCATCAATTGTTTTGCTGCATTGGTTTATTAAGGTTTTTCTTGTGGGGTGAATTAGTACTTATTAGGAAAATCAATTTCTAGTTGTGAAAGTTCATATTTATAGGTTATTTTTCGTCCTTCCCATTAAAGAAAAGACGTTTCCACCAAAATGCTCTTTATCCAATATATCTACTACTAAAAATATATATATATGCATTTTTAAGGTATCTCTTGCACCTTGTCACTATTTCATCTTCTTTGAACCCTTTCATCTCCTTTTGCAGCCCGAAGCATCCATCCTATTCTAGAGCCTACATTGACTTCAATAAACCAGAGGATGTTATTGAGTTCGCAGAGTTTTTCAATGGCCATGTCTTTGTCAACGAGAAAGGTAGTGTTCAAGAACATACTTGAAAAATTTACAATCATAAATTTATTATAGAAATTACGATGCTTTTTTATTTATCTGAAATTTTACTCTCTCTTAGCATAGTTAAATTTTAATCCTTTTGCTTGCTGCTCAGTTAAATATTTTCCTGTGATGCATAAGAGTTAATGGAAAAGATGTTATCTAGTTGAGGATTTCTCCTTTTCTTTATGTCTTCTGTCCTACCTTCAGGCACCCAGTTTAAAACACTTGTTGAGTATGCTCCTTCACAGCGTGTTCCAAAGCAGTGGTCTAATAAGGATGGGCGTGAAGGGACTATAATTAAAGGTATTTAATTGGTGTGCTGATTGCATGTGGCATACATGCTATCACCTCCTTTTTGCAATCCATGTTAATTTGTTGATGAAAATGTAGATCCTGAATATTTGGAGTTCCTTGAATTTCTTGCAAAGCCTATCGAGAATCTTCCCAGTGCAGAAATACAGTTGGAGAGGAAGGAAGCAGAACGAGCTGGTCGGTGTTTATTGCTTTTAAGCTCACCCATCCTTTCAAGATAAAAAATATGTAACAGTTCTTCATTTTATTTTAGGTGCTCCAAAGGATATTCTTATAGTTACCCCTTTAATGGACTATGTTCGGCAGAAAAGAGCTGCGAAGATTGGTCGGGTAGGAAATTTTACTCATTTTTCACTCAAAAGTAGCTCTCTGTTTCTCTCTTTGAAATTTATCTTAGCAGCTCTATCATTCATTGATAAGACATGACAATCAAATGTAGAATGATTTCTGAGTAGAGTTACCTAGGTCATCAAGTTGATTATTTCTTGGCATTTTAACTTGCATCAGTTTGGTTATATTTTGTTATCCTCAATTGTCAAGTTTGTGTAAACAATGAAATATTTCTGTCATTGGTTGGAAAAACATGTGACAGAGCAAGTATTTAGAGAAGATTTAAGTGACAGCTTCTTTTTTTCATTAATGCTGTTGTAGACCTATCTGTATTTTTAGGGTACATAATGCTGGAGTTTGATTTACTGTGGAAATTGTATGTTGATATTTGCATATTCAAACTAGGGAAAATTGCAGCAGCGGTCCCTAACCTTTGCGTTTTTTGCAGACGACCTTCACTTTGTACCATCCGGAGTCCCAAACCTTTAATAAATTCTCACCCGAGGTTCAAATGGACGGAAACCGTCCAATTTGACCGTTAGTTGACCAATAAAATTGATTTTGACAAAATTTTGACCATTTTTAAAGGATAAAAATATAATTTTATTGTTTAACTCTATAAACAATTAACTAAAATAAAATAAAAATAAAAAAGGAACTATTCATCATTATCTTCACCCCACCCCAAACCACCTCCGAAACCTCTACCTCCATGGTTGAATCCAAACCAAAAGCCTCACCTAACTCCAGTAAATCCACCACCACTCTCACCACCCCAAACAAAAATAAAGAGGCTAATAATAAACCCCCTACCCCAAAACCCAAATCCAGATCAGAAATTCCCGTTCAGACCCGAAAATTCGAATGCCCATTTAGGTTCACAGCCCGTGTTTCCTCCCATGTCGATTCACCGCTGGAAAGGACAAAGTGCTTCGTCATCTATATTAACACAAGAGGTGGCTCATCAATTCAAACGGCAGATCAGTGAATTCGATTCTTTTCTCAAAACATAGGTTAGAACCAAATGCCTCATAACCGGCAACAAGATGGACATTTAATGAGAAATTTGGAATGTCATTAGATCGTTATTTACTGTTAGTATTGGGTGATTGAAATGGTTCATGTGAACTTTTGGTACGACAGGGGAAGGGACTGAGGCGTGCATTGGCTACAAAAATGCAGAGCCACTACCAAGTGATGTTGGAGGCTGCGGCGGGGTAGGTGGCACAAAGGCTGAGAGAGAGAGACGGAGGTGCAGAAGGCAGCGAAGTGCAACGCATATCTGGAAGCACGGGCGGCGCTGTTGAGAATTTTTAAGTTATTGTTGAGATTTTTTTAGAGGATTAAATTTGCCATCTTGAGATTAAATCCATTGTTGCCTGCAAGGAAATGGCAGTGGATTTGAGTGGTTTTTTGGTGGTGGTTTTGAGCAACGATTTTGGGAGGTGGTTTTGGGTTGGGTTGGGTTGGGTGGGGTGGGGTGGGGTGGGGGATGAGATGGGATGAAGAAGATGATGGATAGTTCCTTTTTTATTTTTATTTTATTTTAGTTAAATTGTTTATAGGGTTAAATAATAAAGTTATATTTTTACCTTTAAAAATGGTCAAAATTTGGTCAAAATCAATTTTATTGGTCAACTAACGGTCAAATTAGACAGTTTCCGTCCATTTGAACCTCGTGTGAATTTATGAAAAGTTTGGGACTTCGGGTGGTACAAAATGAAGGTTAGGGTAAAGTCTGCAAAAAATGCAAAGGTTAGGGACCGCGGCTGCAATTTTCTCTTCAAACTATTAACTTCATGTCTAGGCTGGAAAACAGATTTGTCCCAAATAGAAACTGGAACTCCTGGGTGAAAATTCTGTTTGACTGAAACTATAAGCTAGTGTGTGATATGGAGGGTTTTGGGGGCTTATGCTATGATAGACTTTTTAAGCTAATATTGAATTCTTATTTTTATAAGGTTTTTGGTGGTTGAGGTGAGAGAGGGCTGAAAATGAGAAGGATGTTGGATACAAGGATACACCACTTTTGGAAATATTGTTAATAGGATTTTCTGTAGAGATTCGATTGTGGAGTGTGAGGAGATTTTTTCTTCAATTATTAGGTCATAGCTCTCAAAAAATGGGTAAAATGACGATTCGAAGCCTGCATCCAATGCAGCTAAATGTTTAGTGTTCTTACAAGTTGTTAACAAAATATAAGGGCTAAATTATTTTGAATCATAATAGTGGCACTTCTGAATCTTGAGGATTTTGATAGCTCCTCTTCTGCTTATGCACTATTTTGGTCATTATTTTAGATATTAATGGAAGTTAGTCGTTTTCTAAGCTTTTTATACATTTCAATTTTTTCGTGAATAAATTGTATGGTTATCTACTTGTTATTTTGCCAATTGCTTACACCCTGTGTGGAAATCCCATGTTAACTCCGACCTCATTCTCCTAATCTCTTGTCAACCTCTGACAGAGGGTGTTGTTGAATGGGAAGCCAACAAGAAGAGTCACTGGAGTGTTATCCAAGAGTACTGGGTCAGGTTCTTCAAAACGAGGCTCAGGAAAGCGGACTTCTACCACCATGGTATAAAGATATATTTTATTTAGATGTTTGGCTAAAACTGCTGATGCTGATTATATTGCTGATAACAGTTCCCTTTCAATCAGTAGCACTTTTCTTTCAGCAGTTTTAGATGACTCAATTTTTTTTTTTTTTTTACTGTGGCTGATGGATGTCATGTCATTTTCGGATATACTGTTTCTTTCCTTAATTCTATTTTTATATGATTGCTCAGGTTTGTGTCTGGTTAATGTGTTGAAATGCAACTAATATATCATACTTGTGATTCATGAAAGTGAAATGTTTTCTAACTCAAGATTGTTCTGGCGTTTGAGTTCTAGATGTGCTTGGTGTATAGTATACCATAGTTTCCATGTTTAAAAGAGTAGAAAAAACGTGAAGTAATTTACCAAAATGAACATGGTTTCTACATTAAAGTCAATTAAACTCTTACACATATAAAGATTTCTAATTGTGACGCAACAATTATTTAACTAGAATTTTTTCTTGAAAATAATACTTCTTTATCAACAAAAACAATTAGAAAATCTTTAACCAAATATATTTATGCTTTATAGCTTATTGAAAAACATGTAAAATACTGATTAAACTAAACAAAAAGGAAAAACTGAATCTATAGGCACCATTACTTTCCATGTGGTATGATGGTTAACAAAAATGATTTTTATCGCACTGATGGGCCACACTAAAAGTTTTTATACTTTTGGAATTGTTGCTGGATTGTTCACCGGTTGGACATCTTTTTTGAAATCTCCTGTTCTTTGATTTCTTTATGAACATGAGGACTTATAGTTCTGACTTTCGATGATGTAAATGCTTTTGGATTAGATTTACATTCTTTTTACTTTGGTATACATGCATTTGCATTTATTATCATATTTCATCAGAAATTCTTTGGAGGATGGTACATGAGCCGTTTTTGTGGTTTGGTCATAACTCGTTAACCATCATAAATTCCTTCAATGGCATAGAAACTATTTGTTCGACGCTTTTGCTGCATTTGTAGTTGTTGTAACTCATTAACCTTTTACTTACTCAGATATCTTATGAACTGTATGTTTTGAGGGATAGCTCGAAGTCTGCAATTGGGAAAGACAAATCTACAAATATACTTGTTCCTAAACGAGATGATCAACGACTCTCCAACAAGTCTGTAAGTTCAGCTGCTGCATCTGGAACTGCTAATGCATTGGATGAGGAAAGTGGTACGATTTGATATTAAATTTATTGTTTAATGATGATTTTATATTTCCTTGTTATTTATGGTGTTGGCATTCACTTGTGCTATATTCTAAAGGTGGGTTGCATTGCATTCTGACGATACTAACTTGTTTCGTAATGGATGATATTACTTGTGTATACATGTCCTAAAACTTTTCTTATTACTTGTAAGACGCATGTGCCATAGTATAGTTGGCTAAGTAATAGCATAGATATAAAAATGAAAAAAGAAATCACAATTAAACATACAATTTAATTGAGCATAAAATAAAAAAATACTTATTAAAAAAAATTGAGTTACAAACAAATATTCTAAGAAGCAAACGAATGATGATTTATACATTTCAAATGCTACACTTGATACACCATCATAGTTAAGTTACAAGTCAAAGCATCATGAAGCTTGTTATACATTGCTGCTAAGCTCAAATTTCATGGAAGATTTTTCATACAAAAGTAGTGCTTTAAAACAAAACAAAGTTACAAGCCAAAAGTCTCACAAAGTTAACATTGTCATCTGAACAACAAAACCCATTACTTTCTCTATAAAATTTCTTAGCACTGCAATATTCACAAATAGTTGACTGCACAAGTACATGGGATTTAGTCGGAATGTTGAGCAAATTAAATTTAGTACGCTCATCATTTTATGCAACTTCATCAGCTCTAAGCTGATTATCTTCATAGTCATACGAATTATCGACTCCCCGTTCTGCTGTACTAAATCCAAGTTTCGAATATACACCATAACGATAGTTGACAACTACAATAAAATGAGTTGTCATTAATATTGAGAAACATAAATAGTGTTTCAGCTGTGAGGTGTCAAGACAGATCATCCCAATTTGGAACATTATCTGTGGAACCTAAACATTCAGGACCAACTAATTGTTGTCCACCATACTCTTGTGATGGACATAGCGAGAAAAAATAAAGTCAAAATCTTTTTACAATATAATAGATAAAAAAAAAAAGAAAAAAAAATAGAGAATTATATCTCCAATAGAAGATGCTTACCCGTTAACATTGCAACACGTCTAGATTTCCTTGTTCGCATTTCATAACCTGACTGCAATTCACGTCACATAACAAACCATCATGCAAGCAATCATAGCATTAAATCATAACTAAAAGTTAGAACACAAAAATTCAAGCAGAAATAAAGAAATCGCAACGACTCGTTCATAATTTTTTATACCCGAACTCTATGAAAATACAAAACACTCAAAAGAAATAGAACAAATTGACAACTAACCTCAGATATATCAACAAAGATTAAACTATGAAATCTAGAAAATGCATAACATAGCAATTGTAAAAAATGATAACCATACCTTGAACCTCGACAAATTTACATGAAAAAGGATTCTTGTGCAACATAGACAATTTTCACAAAGAAAACGAGTTTACGATCGTTACAGAAGGAAACCCACAAGAGGAAATTTTCATTCCAATAAAACATAAAAAAATATTATCAAAATCATGAAATAAACAAGGCAAAAAAATAATGTTTACAACTGAACATAGCTTCAGTCACAAATGTGGCCATATAATTCCTCGTGTCATTTATATAAAAACTTAATAGTGCAAATGTAGAATGTATAACAATAAATAGAAAAAGCCCTACATTAAGGTCTAATAGAAGAGGCAACTTCATTCCATTTTGTGTTGATACGAAGTTAGAAAGAAAAAATTCAACACTTAAAACTTTCAAAAAAATTACATAAAATTAGAACTATCACCATAATAAAACACATTTCAAAATACATAAAAATTCTCGTAAACAAAATAATTAAGAAAAATTGTCAAATAATGAGCTTAAACAGTAAAACCTAATATCTTTTTACTTAATGAGAGAACATAAACAGATTGCATTTCCTCGATAACATAAAGAATTTCTGATATATAAAGTCATAGACGATACCTTGAATTACCATTTCTAAGAGTTCTTGCATTGCCAAATGTCTCCAAAATGGTTTTGACTGCAATAAAAACACGCAGGTGTTAGCACTAATTACAATTTTACTGCATGGTGAGAGTTGTATTATGAAGGGAAAAAAATTTAAGTTCATCAACAAAAGGCCAAAATTTATATCTCATCCAAGAGGAAAAAGTGTATAACCAATGAACCTGTAAGATTTCGAACCCAATATAATGTATTCTACCAAATCATTCACTGAGTTCTTTGAGCAAAAATGAAAATATAGATAGAGAGAAACAAGGTATTCATTTCAAATACTCCTCAGCACTTAGGTAGAAAATATTCAACACCTACAAACCTTTAGTTATTTAATCCAAGAATTAAGAAAATCAAGTATTTCAATAATAAATTACAATAGCTGTTGGTTTTAGTTCATTTACTCCCAGCCTTTATTAACATGTCTTTACAGGGAGAATAAAAATGAAAGCACCACGGTGATATTTTATTAGACGTCTGTCAAACCCCAAACATGAAACAAGATTATAATATAATAAATCTTTTAGAAAAGAGTAAAAGAACGACAATGAGAAAAAAGAAACAAGTAATCAATCACTATGTAATAGGTGCTAAACTTTTTTTGCTTTTCATTTTAAGAAATAGCTATTCATCTAAAAATTCTAAATCCTGAACAATAATTCTATTAACTATTTCAGCAAAACACGATCAATTCAGAACATGAATGTTGCAAATTATAATATTTCATATATAACAAATTTAACGATAAAAAGGAATTACTATTGTACATCCACAGGGAATACAACATCTGTCCAACATGTACAATACCTGAGAAAAAATGTTTTGAGGATTGTAAAGTGATTAAGCATAAAAAAAACTATAAAGTTCCAACTACAGAGAGAAGAATTCAAAAGTATAAAACTGTGAAGTCTTCCTCTATATGCAAATGAATTCATTTTTGAATAAATGAAGAAACTGTCCGATAAAGAGAAAGAAGATAGCATTCCAATTGCACGATTTCAAACTCAATTATGGCAATTTCATTCACCTGTTCTGCTGAGGATTGTAGTGTACATCCAAGTAACTAAATTAGATTAGCTAAAGTGGGATAAATCAAAATGGAATAAAAAGAATTGCAGTGACGTGATGTTATCTGCAACATTATAGTTATTTAATCTAACATCATTCACAACAAAAGAATAACAATTTTTTTAACTCAGGAAATATAGAACCGAAAGATTTTGACCAATTCCAAACGAAAAAGTGTTTATAGAAGTACTAAAGTATTGTACGAAAATTTAAAAAAGCAATTGAAAATTACATGATTCATGAACAAATGTTATCACCATACACCATGTATTTCTACATTATTATTTCCCAAACTACCTAATTCATACATGAAATTTGAGAGTTGAGTAAAATATATACAATTTCATACCTTAGATGTGGGCATGCTATCCGAAAGAAGACAAGCAGCAACTGATTCAAAGCACTCTTCCTTCTGTGAGTCTCAGCAAATGGATGACTTATCAAGGAAAGTCCTCCCCAAGCATCTAACATGTGTGAGAAATAAACATAATATTGAATTATAATGGAGAAGCAATCTTATTAACAAAATAAAAATTAATTTCTGAGTGTAAGTTAACAAATTCTTACAACAATTTTATTCTAAACTTTTTCTTAAGAGAAGAAGTAAACTATTGGCACAGGAACAAAAATGATGAAATTCCCACCTGAATTTCAAAAAGTGGCAGCAATTAAAACTCTCTATATTCTGTTTTTGCACCAAGTAACAATTTGATTATTTGATATTTGCAGCACATTGAAATTAAATAAATAAATAACTATTAATTCATCACAGGCATCTCATCAAATTAAGCAACCAAATCCTACCAAGAGATAGTTTTTATTTAACCAAATCAAACCAAACAAAACACGACATTAACTGATGCAAAACTTACCATGATAATGGGAGCTTCAAATTATCGATTATATATTTTAAGACAAGAACTTCAATATAAATAGAAAGATCAATTACTTATCGTTGCACTGAAATTTTAAGAAAAACAACTAAATTTCTTAGATTAGTTCTGCCGGTAGCAAAGTTTATCTAGTCATTGGGCTAGGAGGACATAATTTCTGTGGCACCAACAGGAGTAAGAATTTAACAGCCAACTTTGCATCATGATGTGGAAAAACATGAACACATAAGGCAATGATAAATACAGCGAACATCCATAATCTTTTGGTAATGTGAAGATCATCTTTAGAGTCCAGAAATAAATGATCGAACAAGATTTGTATTAAAAGACGAGAGCTCTCAAGATGAAAAGTGTATCACTATCAGAGCTTAACCTCGCAGTAAAAATATACCTCCATAAGCAAAGATTTGATAGAATTGTTCGGAGTTCCTGATCATCTCAAACATTACTGTGTTCACAGCAACTGTTGGTAAAGCAAGTGTTATAAATCCGACATTTTTGGACACCACATTTGGAAGCTTTATCAAAACCCAGTTTATTAAGATCAAGATCATGCTGAAAAACAAAAATGCAACCAAATCCCAGATGAATATCTAGTTAACCACGCTAGGGGGTTTAGTAAAGAAAAGTAAACAAAATAAAAAAAAGAAATTGGCAAAAAATAAAATAGAATTCTATCACTCTTCTGGGTTAAGGGAGTGTTAATTTGAGCCATTAAAGAAAAACAAAAAGTGAGAGAAATAGAGGGCTATAGTTTATGGAGTTACCGAATTAACGGCAAGCTTTAATTCCGTCGAAGCTAGCCAAAAATGAAAATTTTCATCAGAAAACCCTCGTCGTCGTTCCCAATTTTCATCCTCATTGTTATTTTAACAACCTATTTCCTTCCCATGGTCCGATCAAGCCCAATTTCCTCAAATTACCCTCCGATCAAGAAGAAGATGGAAATCTCTGTCAGCAAATTTAAAACCCGATTTGTGCCCCGTGATGTGCTTCCGACTTGACCCTGTTTGTGGCACCGACGGGGTGACCTATTGGTGCTGCTGTGCAGATGCGCATTGCGCGGGGACGCATGTGAAGATGAGTGAGTTTTGAGAAGGAGCAAGCTAGGGTTTTTTTGTGGTGGAGCTGGATGCAAAAAGGAAAAGAAGAAACAAGATTCATTTTGTGGCTCAGAATACAGAGTGAAATGAAGACAAAGTGTGAGTGTGAGTGTAAAAATAAAATAAAATAAAAAGAAAGAGTGAGTGTTAAAAAAAAAAGGTCTGTCACACTTTGCAAGAACAGCACTATCTCGCACTGTGCGAGATAGTCTCGAGTGCACTGTCCAGTTTAATCGATATTTTTTTTTTAAATTTTCTTCTCTTCCACATTTCTTCACGTCATCAACCATACTTCTCATCTATTCCACCCACTCACCTCACCCAAAAAGGAGGCATGGCACGCTACTGGGAAAAAAAAAAAAAGGGATGGCACGAAATCCTATGAATAGTGCCAAAACCAACTCACTCTTTTATTTTATAGTGATGATTAGTAGAAATTTATCTGGCCAAATGTCATAAACCATTCCTCCCTTTCTTATATAACATGTATGGAGTTGATGGGCCAGTGTTGAACTTATTCTTTGCATTGTATACATGTGTATCTGAAATTCATTGTTCACAAGCTACTAATTAGAGTCACCTAGAGTTTTATAGTTCTTTGTTCCCATCTCAGTTGAGTTCTATTTTTGTAGCTATTCTTGTAATTGTGCATGTTGTTTTGGAAAAAACATCAATATAGATCTGTCCATAAATGGTAATAGCAATGTTACTTTTTGAGTTACTGTATAGTCTTTCTGACAATGAGTTATTGGTTCGGTCTTTCTGAAGTCATTTAATCTGTTGTTACTTTGACGCCATTGCGTTTCATGTGATGCTATTTGATGCATTGCAGAAGGCTCAAGACCCAATGTAACTGGGAAGAAGAAAATCCTGCTTTTGAAGGGGAAAGAAAAGGAAATTCCCATTGTGAGTTAATGTCTTGGTTTATAACATAATAAGTGTGTTACTTTAAAATGAGAAAAGACCGAAATTTGAGGAAAATGTGGACCATAAACATGGTCCCCTAGTTCCTTTTGGAGTTCTTGGTAGTTCGAGTATGCGTGAGCTTTTACCGAAGGTGTATGGAGAATTATTTTTCTACTTTGATCAATATGGGGTCTGAGAGTATGGATTGGTATATCATACAATATTAAAGTGTCTCCTTTACCTTACCACCTAGTAAATATTTTGTATGCATGTAGTTTTTCAATCTTGCAGTACATATAGTTGAATGAATATGCACCAATTACAAATTTTCTTGCAGAATTTCAATGTCCATTTTAAAAAATGAGACAAAAACACATAGGTTTCTGTTCTATTCTTTCTGTAGGATTCTGGTACTCCGACACTACAACAAACTGCTGCATCTTCTGCTAATTTTTCTCATTGTTCAACTGTTTTTCATCAGAACCAGCGACTCGAAACTAGTGGAAGGATCATCAGGAGCATTCTTCTGAATAGGGATAGTCGTCAAAATGAATCAGAATATGTATCTCAATCTGAACTGCAAATCCACATCCCAAATTGGGACAGGGATAAGAGACCTCCTCGGCCCCCAAGTCTCCATCAGAAGGATTCAAGTGGAGCTTCTGGGGATAAGGTTTTTGGCAATGATTTGCAGGGTATCCACTCTCAGAAGCTGGAAAGACGAACAAGAAATAAGGATAAGCCTGATCATGGTGTTTGGACTCCTGTTCGGTGTTCAAATGGCTCACATTCTGGTGATGGGTCTTTTACATCTACTTCCCAAACATTCCAAGTAAAAGATGCCACCGAAGGTTGGGTCACTAGACTATGTATTTTGGTTGCAATTTGTTTAATTTACTGAAATTATAATTTTCAACTTCCAACCCCCTCTTTTCCGCTGAGAAATTATATCTTTTCCTAATATTCTAACATGCATTTTTTTTTTTTTTTTGTCTAATTCATAGCTCTTATATTTACATTTAATGTCATAGATTTTCTAGGAACTCATGCAGATATAAAGCATGACATGTTATTTGCACGTGGCAATGAGTTGAGATACACTGGAAGTGGTCATGGCAGTCAATATTCTGTTGACGTTGGTTAGTTTTGCCTGGAGCATTAAGTGATTTATAATTGTTAACATGCATACTTTGCATACTGATGTCTTTGTGAATTACTATAGTTTCTTACAGGCGTCGTGGTCGCCGTGGATCATCACATGATGTCAAGGATGCAGATGGCTCTTCCCTTGTGGAGAGCAAACCCTTGAAAAGAGGCTCTTCTGTCCGTGGTTCCCATGAGGTATGCATTCTAGACTTTTGGCCATGAACAAGTCACACTTTGCTATTTTGGTGTCCCTTATTCTATTATTCTGTTTAATTACAGAAACAAGTGTGGGTCCAAAAGTCTGGTTCTGGTTCATAGGTTTGTTACTTGTGGTGAGCTTCACTCTTTGTTAATTATCTTCTTGTGCATCTTTTGGTAGGAACATAATTTTGGACCCTTCTATAATGGACACTAGCATTTGTAGTCAGGTCTGGGTGGGTCTGAATTGGACTTGGTGATCAGTGGGGATTGAAGCTGTCCAATGACAGGCTTTGCGAGAATTAGTTTCAGTGTTTATTAGTTTTTATTGTTTCTGCAATTTTTGCAATAAAAAATTATTCTTTGTTCTTGTTTTGGTACTTATAATGAACGTAAGAATCTTGAAAAACTGCTTTTGTGTTTTGACAGCCTTATTTTGCAATAATCTGAGCAACGATCTCACTAGATGCTTTTGCAGTGGAACCCTTCGTCAATTATAATATTGAAGCATACATTTGATAGCTGGATTTCTCTCTTGCATGTGAGCAAATCCTTTGGGTGCAAGTTTGGAGGACTCGGACAATTCTTACTTGAGGAATGTGGAGGGCTTCAGTTTTACCTAAATGCCACAGATGCTGGTACATATATTCTGCTAAGTGGGTTGACAACCCTAGACGCAAGACCAAAGAAATGATAATGTGATTATAGTAACATATAACGACACCATTTTCATCTGTGGTTATACTCACTGGCAGGACTATGGAAACTCCGTTCTTGCAATTGACTCGGCTGGTCATCTAGATATCTAGCTGCTTAGACAGACGGTTTATATTTGCTGAACTGTATATAAAAATCTGGCATGACATGTAAAAGTACGGCCTATTTATTGCGTTTGTGTAAGCAATCTGCCGTGTGGTTTGGTGAAAGTACTTATATAGCTCCAGGGGTACCCATAATGGTGCTTGTCTAACATTAGAGCTCGAAATTCATGTGCAATTGCACCCCTGGGAGTCCAAAGGAAATGGTATTAGAGATGTGGGATTTGAGTTTTGTTTAATGTGATGAAGTTTTTTATTTTCTTGTCTTAGATTTCTTTTTGTAAAATGTTTCTGTGGTTTTATTTCAGTCTCAGTCACAGAAAACCTGGCCATAAGCATATAAGCAGTTAACTGTATCACTGGATCAAGAATTAAAGATGTATCCAAATTATGCAATGCTTCGTGTCGTTAATAGCATTTACAAATATGCCTCGGTGATTAGGGATATTAAGCGAGGCGAGCTGCAGACTCAAGCCAAGCAAGCACGAGTTGGCTCATCTTGCAAGACGAGATTTTCATGATCTCTGTACACTAAATTGAACTTAACAATTGCAAGACTTTTGATGGGTAACAATGAATCACTGGCTAACATTACATCCTTCTATCTCAATGACATGAACTCATCAGTAGAGTTAAAAAAAAAAAAAAAAAAAAAAAAAAAAATTGTGGTATCACTGAATGAACTCTCTATTGATTCTCACAAGAATGTTTTTAATTTGATTTCTAATTTTTCGTTAATGATATTATTATTGATGATTCTGATGAAAATATGTTAATGATTCAAATAGAACGTCCACACACCTTCTACTACAGTACTACTACCACCCTCGGTAATATCAAATGTGTGATTAACTTGGTTGACATAATTTGCAAGTTATTGCATCAATTCGAAGATTTTTTCAGTGCACACCCGTACGGTAGCGGCTGCGAGTTCTCCTGTCATATAAAAAAAAAAGTGTTATTGTTTCCTTATGTTAAAAAAAAAATTTAAATAAATAAATAAAAGAGATTTGAAAATATTTGTACGTAGAAAATTATTCAAAAGAAAAAGAAAAAACTCCACCACATATTGAATCCCGTGTTTAACAAGCGCCACGTCATTAGTCAGCTCTAACTAAATCAATATCATCTCTCCCACATAGACACGCATAGTATACAGTACTTTGCACCTTTGTAGTCAAATTCATCCATGGCGTTGGGGAGTAGCAGTATTAGTTTCACGCCTGACTTTATTCAACTCCGACGACCCCATTCCACTTTTAACTCGAAATGCAGAAGTCGGACGCTTTTGCCGCGAAGTTCCAGCAACGCCTCGGGGCCTTACTCCAATGGCTATCCTTCTACAAAACCTACTCAAAACAAGCCCTTCCAAGGTTTAATTACATGCTTTATACTTAGGGAGAATTTTAGACGCTGATATCTGATAGATTGTTGCCCAAGATTGAGGTTAGAAGTAGAATTTACCTTGCAATGTGAATGGGGTCTAACTCTGAGGAACATTTTAATGTGACTGCAGTATGATGTGCAGGCAAGCCAGAGGCAGATGTTATTGTTATAGGGAGTGGCATTGGAGGATTGTGCTGTGCAGGACTTCTGGCTAGATACAAGCAAGATGTTTTGGTATTGGAAAGCCATGATTTGCCTGGGGGTGCTGCTCATTCTTTCGAGATTAAAGGCTACAAGTTTGATTCTGGCCCCTCTTTGTTCTCTGGGTTTCAATCAAGAGGTCCTCAGGCCAACCCTCTTGCACAAGTAATCAAATGTGTTACGTATATATATTTTTGGTTCAACTTGTTAACTTGCAAATATGATGAATAGAGTTCAAGAGTGGTGTTAAGGTCTTAATCTTCTTTGTTAGACATGAAAGGATTCTTATGCCTCTAATTAAGAACCTTTTGATGGAATCCATGTAGAATATATTATTGCGAAATTTTTTGCAGGTATGAATGGAGACAGTTCATATTTCATGTGCTATACTTTTGTAGCAGAACAAACTCGGGAAGAGAATGAAGACTAAACAATCGAACCTGGGTCTAACAAAAGAAGGATTGTAGTTTTAGACCACAGTTTGCCGGAATCAACACTTGGGCAGTTGGCATCATATTGGAATCATGAGTAAAATCTTACAAGCAGTTTCTCGTGATGAAGGAATGAGAAAGTTAATTTAATAATTTCTATGAATTTTTGTCATTGATAAAAAAAATATTTGGTGGAAATTTTGTTGTTTCTTATTACCCATTTCAAGCATGCATTTATTCACTTAGGTGACTAGATTCACCATACCTTGGCAACCAAATATTTTCCTTAAAAGATACGTATTGGTTGAAATTCTCATAATTTGAGTTATGATGGTTATATGCAAGTAATATAAATTTCACCATTCTTGAATGATTTGCAGGTTCTTGATGCATTGGGCGAATCACTTCCCTGTGCAGCCTATGATTCATGGATGGTGTACATACCTGAAGGTGAATTCTTGTCACGGATTGGCCCAACTGAATTTTTCAAGGTAAAATTTTATTCTCCACTCTCTTTTCATGTTTGTAAAGAACAGTATCCCATGTTCTTTGCAAGCATTCCAGTTGTGAGTAGTGAGTCTTGACGAAGTGACAGTAGCCATTTTGCAATGAATGAGGCCAGCTACACAAATCCTTCTTTGCTGTTATGCTCTTTTCATTGCTAGATCTGTTGGGATCTAAAGCTAATGGTTGGAGTATGATCTGAGAACATCTTTGTATGTCATACCTAATGATTTTGAAAAGAATCTAAGAATATTATTATTTGGACCCATACTTGGTGAACAATACTTATGAAATAAAGTGCATAAATGTTGTTGCTTTTGTGACTAGATGTGGATGCATTACGTCAAAACTCAGATGCACTAGTATCATTATTGATGATCAAAATAAATATTTTAATATGTCATTTAATCTCGACTGAAGGAAGGTACTTATTATTTACTTGAATTATTCTTCAGGATCTTGAGAAGTATGCAGGTCAAAATGCAGTGCAAGAATGGAGAAAACTTCTTGTAGGTATCTTTTGTTTTCTTCTAAGTTCTTATCTGTATATATCCATCCTATGAAATTCATTTTGCAAATGTTTGAATGGGATGTCTTGAACACATTGAACTTCATGCATGAAATTTCAATATATTTTTGCTTCTGTTTTCATGCATGTATATCTGCTAATTGAATATATATGTCTTCTGCAGGATGCAATACTTCCATTATCTGCAGCTGCAATGGCCCTACCCCCTCTGTCTATCCGAGGTGACTGGGGTGTTCTTTCGACTGCCGGTGCTAGATATGCACCCTCTCTCTTGAAATCTTTTGCTCAAATGGGACCTCAGGGAGCCCTTAGTGCTACTAAGCTTCTTAAGCCCTTCTTAGAGATCATTGACTCCTTAGAGCTAAAAGATCCTTTTATACGAAATTGGGTGGATCTTCTGTCATTTTTGCTTGCGGGAGTAAAATCAGATGGCGTACTTGCTGCAGAAATGGTAACCATTTTTTGTAACGCTTATTTTATGCTTGCTTAAGATTGACCGAATTGGACTTTCATGACTTCATATTAACTGGAGCTTATCATGTATTTTAAACATTGGCAGAAATGATCTACATTTGTTTGAAGCGAGTAAATTTTTTATTCCATATTCTGTTTTACTCCAACTGATTTAAAATTACATCATACCCAATCTAATATAGAATTATAACATTGCTCTCTTAAAGACTGTTATGACTAAGCTCCTGTATTTTCAGATATACATGTTTTCAGAATGGTACAAACCTGGTAGCTGTTTAGAGTACCCTCTTCATGGCAGTGGGGCAGTTGTTGATGCTCTTGTGCGAGGACTACAGAAGTTTGGTGGTCGTCTCTCTCTCAGAAGCCACATAGAGAATGTTGTTGTTGAAGATGGTCGAGCTATTGGAGTGAGGCTAAGAGGTGGACAAGTGAGTCGTTAAAATAGAAACAACTTATATCTATATCGAGATTCTTATACATATATAATTTTGCTTCTTAACTGAAAACTGAGAAGAAAATTATTTACTGCAGTTTGTGCGTGCTAAAAAAGCTGTTGTCAGCAATGCATCTATGTGGGACACGTTGAGTTTATTGCCTAAGGAAGTTGTTCCGAAGTCTTATCAGGACAGAATTAAGACAACTCCCCAATGTGAATCATTTATGCACCTACATTTGGGTTTTGATGCTGAGGTAAGATACTGTACAATCTCAGTAATATTTCATTATGAACACAGTTTCTTTGTGAAAAATGGTCAGATAAATCTATTAATAAAAAATTTATGTCCGCATGTGTTTCTCACTTTTCATTAATGGTGTCACTGGATAAATATTTCTGCTTGTTTTACCTGTATTGTTTGTGAATTATCCAGCTTCTCTACCTCAATGGCAAGTTTTTTTGCCCTGGTTTAGTTCTTAAAATCTACACTCTTAACAAAATGATTCGATGATTAGGGTATACGTGAAGACCTGGGAATCCATCATATAGTTGTAAATGATTGGGCGAGAGGAGTCGATGCTGATCAGAATGTTGTTTTAATATCTGTACCAAGTGTGCTAAGTCCAGATCTTGCTCCACCTGGGAAACACGTGTTGCATGCCTATACACCAGGAACTGAACCGTTTGAACTTTGGGAAGGACTTGACCGCAGAAGTAACGAGTACAAGGAACTCAAGGCTCAACGATCCGAGGTATTCTTATGACTGTTCATTTGCTTTGTCGCCCTAACCAGCTTTCATGCTTTAAATTTGGTTCGTTCGATTATATGATAATGTTTTCTTAATGAAAGCTTTCCCAGTTAGTTTATTTGGCTGTACCATTTCAATCATTTATAAGTTAGAGCATGTTCTTATAACTCCGTGGAGTTATACTGGTATCTAATCCTCTTACCACAGGGGAATGTTTGGAATACAATATTAGACTATACTACAGTACGAGTTTGTTTGGTATTGACACTTTGTTGTCAAACAAATAAATTGTAAATTTTGTGGTTTCCATTTTAGTTCTAGTTTTGGTTAGAGTCCAACTAGACGTGATGAAAAATGTTATTATATTAGGCATTGTACTAGTCTAAGATAAGGGGAGTTAGGCAAGTGGTGTTTGGTAGATTGTGTACCATATCTTTCTCTATATATATTCCCATTGTGGGACTCTAGAATGTACAAGAAAAATCACAGAAAATACATGCAAAGATCATATTTCAAAATGTAGTCTCTTAGCATTTTCTCTCTTCTCCTCTGCTAGTTCAATACTAGTAGAGAGAGTTTATATTTTTATGTTTGTGTTTATGTTTATGTTTAATGTTGCTCGACCACTGCCATCTTCCCCCACATGAAATCACACATTTTGTTGTGTTATTGAACTCATTTTGTTGAGCTTAAAGAAGCTCCAACTCCCCTCGATCTACCTTGTTCTTCACCATGAATATGGTCATCCTGTAGAAAGGATGAACCAGCATTTTTTCACACCAATGAACTATAACTTCCGCACAAGTGGAAGAGTTTCGACTCTTCCACATTCTATCAATTGGTATCAGAGCTTTAAATGATCTTAAGGGCCAAAAACATCTTCAAAAATGCTGCCAAACTCTGAACAAAAAAATGTTTTCAAAACCCCCTTAGTTTGTGTTTTATCCTTTTCTAGTGCACTCTCTAGGAGAGTTGCTACAATGACAAGCAGCAAGGGGAAGATCCTTGGGATCAGGCCCTGTAATGGCTAGCTTTGTTCGAGCTCTTTGAAGCTCTATTGTTTCTGGGAAGATCCATGGATGATCAGGCCCAGTTAACAAGTAGCGAGCAACCTGTATTTCGGCACTTTCACAGTGAGGAAAAGTGACCAGTTTCTTCGAGCTATGCCTTAATTGGAAGGAGTCATTTCATGCTTCAGCAGCCCTCCTTAACGGTTTTAAAAAGTGGCCTGAATGCATTGCTCCATGCCCTCCACTTGTGGTTTTAGAAGGTGGCTGGAAGCACGTTGGATCAGCAACAGCCCTTGGAACCTTGTAGTGCCAGCCCTCTTAAAAATGACTCAAGTATTCTTGGATAAAACCAGTTTAAGGGTACTGTATTTCAAGTGGTGCAAATGGCCATTGAAACCTCGTAGTGACAGCCTGAAATATGGACCAACTCTTGGACAAAATCGGGTGAAAGAACCTGTGTTTCAATGTTGTAAAATGCTAGAAAAAAATTTGAGGCGTAACAGCAGCCTTCATTGGTTAAATGGCTGATCTTTTTCAAAAAAAAAAAAAAAACAAGAGTGAAACCAGACAAAGGGAGTTAAATGATGAAGTAGAAGATGAAAATGGCTCAAAACCGGTGTTTAAATGTTGAAATCCGATATGCAGCTGTAAAATTCAGAATCTGTTGAAATCCAGTATGCATAAGTCATATATGGTATGTGAAAGTCCATATTCGGTATCAAAATGCCCAAAAATCTTGTATGTGCATTGAAATCCGGTATGCTTATGTTGATATATGGTATGCAATTGAAATCCGGTATGATGATATCCGGTATACTACCTAAAATTGTCCAAATCCAGTAACCCAAAATCCGGTATGCTACCTAAACTTGAAATCCAGTATGCAAGCTACAGCCAAATCCGGTGTTAATGATCAAAATCCGGTAAGCTTGCAATTGTGAAATCCGGTATGTATGTTCAAAATCCGGTATGATCAAAATCTGTAAATCCGGTATGTGATAAAAATGAAGAAAATCCAGTATTTCAAAGGCACAAATCAGCAGCAGCAGTGACCAACAAAAGTGAAGAAAATGAAGAACAAATTGATAATGAAGATGGATCAAGACTTTGACACAAAAATTTGTTTTTCAATCAAAGTGTCAAAGGGGAGCTTGTTAGGTATTGATACTTTGTTGTCAAACAAATAAATTGTAAATTTTGTGGTTTCCATTTTAGTTCTAGTTTTGGTTAGAGTCCAATTAGACATGTGATGAAAAATGTTATTATATTAGACATTGTACTAGCATAAGATAAGGAGAGTTAGGCAAGTGGTGTTTGGTAGATTGTGTACCATATCTTTCTCTATATATATTTTCATTGTGGGACTCGAGAATGTACAAGAAAAATCATAGAAAATATATATAAAGATCATATTTCAAAATGTAGTCTCTTAACATTTTCTCTCTTCTCCTCTGCTGGTTCAATACTAGTAGAGAGAGTTTATATTTTTATGTTTGTGTTTATGTTTATGTTTATGTTTAATGTTGCTCGACCATTGTCATCTTCCCCCACATGAAACCACACATTTTGTTGTGTTATTGAACTCATTTTGTTGAGCTTAAAGCAGTTCCAACTCCCCTTGATATGCCTTGTTCTTCACTCTACAAGATGATCAGCATTTCTTCACACCAATGAACTATAACTTCCGCACAAGTGAAAGAGCTTCGACTCTTCTACAGTCTTTGGAAATGACCTTATACTTTTACTCTGTACAATTCTTTGAATTAAAAACGTTCATCAATTCATGTTAACAACAGGTAATGTGGAAGGCTGTAGAGCGTGCACTTGGTCCAAGCTTCGACCGTGGCAAGTGTGAGGTCAAGTTAGTCGGGACACCATTGACGCATCAAAGATTTCTTCGAAGGAATCGAGGAACTTATGGACCAGCTATAAAAGCTGGTAAAAACTCGTTTCCTGGGCATTCAACTCCAATAACACAACTCTATTGCTGCGGCGATTCAACATTTCCCGGCATCGGTGTCCCTGCAGTTGCGGCCAGTGGTGCCATTGTGGCTAATTCACTAGTTTCTGTGTCTCAACACTCGGAGCTTCTTGATGCAGTCGGAATATAACATTCATAGGTTCGTTTATTATTTTTTCTTAAAATCTGTGGATGCATAATTCCTAAACCCTTTTAATCTTTCATTGTTAGAGCCAAATTTCATACTAGTATAAGGCATTGCCACGTGTAAAATCTTTGTGGGGCCACTTGGCTTGTGGACCATAAATTCGAGAAGAAATGGACAAATGCGTTTGACTCTATTAATGGCTAAGTTTCCCATAGTACCCTCGAAAATATTTGTTTGTTTCAAAAAGGCCCAAATGAGCTGGGCGCACAAATCGTGGATCTTTTAATTGGGTCAACTTTTAAGTTTTGTTTTGGAAAATTTAGGGCTTGGTCCCCAACTTTCCACTCGGTATGACTAGGGTCCCTTGATATTTAAAAGTGAGGTTTTGGATGCACAACCTAAATATGTGAATCTAGTTCACAAATAACTGAAATCATTTATAGTAGATGACTAGACGTTAAAATCACGTAAAATTTTCACACAATTCACAACTAAAGAGCAAAATCGTTGAAACATTAACATTCGTCTATAATTAAATTGAAGGTCATTTGTAATTTTATTGTTCAAATTGATGGCTATAATCACATTTGGACCCAATTTTACACATTCAAATAAGTGGTGATTTAAAACCTCACTATTAAAAGTTGTGTACCTGTAATCACACTATGAAAGGTCAGGATGGCAAACCCTAATTTACCCTTTCATTTTAGTTGGTTTTTCATCAATTCTAAAAAAATAGCATTTAATTTATTATTAAATGGTGAAAAATGAAAGAGGATGAAAATCTAATGATGATGCCCTTATTTGGCTAATGTTTATAAATTGTTTACAATCAATCAAACTACTTTTATTTCGGATATTTCATCAAATTAATGAGTAACATCAATTCATGCGCTACTCATTTTTATATATTTATAATTTCTATTTATAAACAACTCCAAAAACATGGTTGCAATTCAAATGATTATAGTTGCTTCGATGAAATGAATATACGTTAGGGGTAAATTGTTCTAGGGTTTCTGAACTTTAAAAAAAAATAAAAAAAATACAGCTAGTCCACATCCTTTTTATTTTTGTGATTGAAGTTTCAAATCTTTAAATTAATATTCAGAACGAGGTCCCTTGAATTATTTTTGTCCAAAAAATCGTTAATTGACCCGTAAGTGTCGCCAATGGATCAAATTTTAACCAATTTAGAGAAGGGCAAAAAGTCTAATTTAAAATGATTAAAAATAGAAAGGAAAAATAAATAAAAGAAAATAAGAAAAGAAAAGAAAAAAAAAAAAAAAAAAATACATATCTTCTTCACCTACCCCCACCACCTTCTAATCATTGCTCTTTGCAAGTGTCATTGAACTATCGAAAAATGTTATTTGTACATTGGGAGTGACCACATGGATGATTCCATGTGAGTGTGCGGATCTCAGGTGAATAAAATAATTTTTTCTTCCACACTCACATGAATGACCCCATGTTCATGTAGCAAAGCTCTTGAACTATCACCACCACCTCAATCCCAACCTTGTTGCCACCACCATGGGGAGAATTCAGCAACGGGTGGTTTGCGGCTATACTGAGAGAGGAAGAAATCCCCCCTAATGGTATCGGTTTATCGAAATGAAAGGGGTTGATAGTGAATGTTACAAGGTTGGATTGGAGCTGGGGTTGAGTGGCATGGCTTGGCATAGCAGCTAGTTGGAGTGGGCAAAGATTTGCGTGGGTAGGTCGAAAAGATGATGTACTTTCTTTTTAAAAAGCTTTTTGTTTCTTTTATTTTTTTTTTCTTTTTCCTTTTCTTTTTATTTCTATTCTTAATCATTTAAAATGAAATAATACGAAAATACGTTTCTGCCCCTTCTCTAAATTGGTTAAAATATGCTCAACGGGTGACTTATGAGTCCATTAATGAATTTTTGGATGGAAATCGTTCGAGGGCCTTACGTTGCATTTTAATTTAAAATTTGGAACTTCGATCACATAAATGAAAGATTCGTGACCATGACACTATTTTGAAAGGTTTTGGAGACCTTGTTGCAATTTTAATAAAATAATTATACACGTGGTTCATAAAATTTTCCAAATTTTAAACACATCGAAAATTATTTTCGTAATTTTATTATTCACAATTTACATTCGAAGTACCTAAGGCTCCGTTTGATCTACATTATTTGTAGAATGAGAATGAAAAATATAGTCGTTATGAGCTCCATATAAGAGATAAAAAGTAAAAAAAAAAAGTGATGATTGAATGTGAGTGATAACGATCATATTTTTTATTTTTATAGTGGAAAAATGAGAATCAAACAATGTGGAAAGGAAATTTATTTATTTATTATTATTATTTTTTAAAGTTCGTCCATTTAATACAGTACAATGATTTTGCTCTGTTGTCCACAGTGGGCAATATAAGGTATGCTCATCGTCAATGAGTGTGTGTCAAGTGTCCGACTAGTGAGATCATATTTAAAAAGTCGAATACTTGACTATGTCTAAGCGATAGTGAACAACATAAAACTTATACGAATGGACAACAGAGCACTTCTGTACTGTACAGAGTGTATGTATTATTGGAAAGTTACGTTAACTGACAGTATTCCATTCCCGTAGCAGTAAATGAAGATTATCAGTGTGTGCACAGCGAGTATTCAAAGTCCCTAAAACACATACATATCACTTTATACAGTTGAAATTGGGGATAGTTAAGAGAAAAGAAAAAGTAATAACGGAAAAAGAATGCAATTGTAATCAGTACCAACAGTTCACGCTCTCTGGTTCTGATCTCATCACACACTCTCTCTCTCTCTCTCTTCCTTCAAAATCTCCAATTTTGGTAAGGCTTGCATAAAATAATATTTGCAAGTAGTTTTATACGTTTTTTTCCTTTTCTTTTTGGGAGTCGAAGGGTTGGGTAAATGCTTGTAATTTGCTTCGGATTTTCAGAAAGCTTAATCCAGGTGAGTGAATATGCGTTATTTTATTTTTATGGAATTTGAAACTTGAAATAGTTTGATGTTATTTTTAGTGATCTTTTTTATTTGCTATTGGAGTACTTCCGATGAAGTTAAAGAAGAGGGAAACTTCATTAACTTGGCAGGATTATTGTGTAGATAAATTATAGTGGTGTGAGACTTAGATCTACTTGATTAGGTAAATTGTTTATCTGGAAGCAGACGGCAAATTATCTAATTAACTAATGCTATATCTGTCACTATCTTCTCAGTATATTTGTTTGGCTGCTAAAGTAGTTCGGGAGGAGGAATTGTGAATTGTACCCATATCTTGGATTTTATTTTCTAATCGTAGTCCTTTGATGAGCTAAAAGTTTAAAGACTAGAAAATTCACTACAGCATATAGGATCTCAGCTTTGATACTAATTGAGTATTGCTAAGAGCTCGGGTCATACCCATTTCTGTGCCTTTCTTTTAATTACCTCAACTTTCTGGCCTTTTTTTAGTAGCTTCCGACTGTTTTAAGGTTTTCTTATGAGTTGCTTTAAAGAAAGCACAACTCTATGAACCAGAAAGGAAATTATTGAAATTTATAGAAGAGAACAAGTGAAACCAGACTTGGCCTGCCTCTTACAACTTAATGCGATAAACCCCTCAAGTGAAGTTGCACTTTTTTAATTTTAGTAGGACTAATGATCTTTTTATGCCTTTTCACATTTCTAATCACAACGTAGGTTCTTAATTTTATTGAAATCTTATATTATTTACAGATTTTTAAATGTGTTCATTTTTGTTTCTTCATTGATTCATTGACGCTTACAACTTAAAGTGCTTCAAGCTTACACATAGGCTGAAAGAGACAAACACCTTGATATTAATTTAGCCTTTTCAACACTGAACACGTGCAATCATTACTTCATGTAGTTGGACTTAAAAGCTTGAAATTACCTTTCCAGATAGTATCTTGTCCTGTCAAGCACTTGTATAGTTGTATTGCATAGGTGTCTTGTTACTCATTTCAATTATAGAGCCAATGAAAATGCTCCATCGTCAAAATCAATTAAAAGGCCATAATGGCCAACACCCAAAGGGATCAATCTCTGGCTTGGAAATCCTTCCATATACCAACCAAAGGAGAAATACATGAAAATTATCCAGAGTGTTTCATGTCATAGACTTTTGAATACAATCTATTTTTCTTGTAAATAATCTGCAGAATGCTGCATGTGGTAGGAAGGTAGTGTTTCCAATAACCGTCCTTTAAGAAGATATAATGCATTTTACTTTCAAATAGATAAGCACAAGAGAAATTTTGGCGAGACTAGATATTGCTCCATGAAACAAAAAAGCATGCATCACTATTTACTTTTTCGTGTAGTTGGACTTGGATGTATTCTATTTTCCAGATTGTATTATGTCTTGGCAAAAACACTTCTATATCGTAAATGTCTTGTTAACGTGGTAGCGTAACAAAACTAAAAGCATGAAGCTATGATAAGATCTATATAAATATTTGGAGAATTTCATAGTCTTTTGTAATAAAAATGTCACTCTACCATTCACATTTGTTGAATACGGAAAGGGAACAATTGTTCAAGAGATTACACATTTTTCCTACTTCCCATCATATGTTTCTGTGTTGATATTTACAATATTATATGGATCTTTTTCCATTTAACTAACTCATTCAAAATATTTGGTGGCAAAGGGCCGTGTAACCAATTTGTTCTGCCCAATCTTATATGCTTGTGGCTGCTATTGTTGGTTTACATGAAATGTTAGAAATATATATAAGAGACCTGATTCTATTCTACCTGGTGGAACTGTTCTACTCAATACTTCTATCCTAGGTAGCAGACTTGGTCTTTGATGTATGGAGTGGAAAATAAGTTTTTACTTTCTGCTGTTTGTGTTACTTGCCAAAATTTTATCTGAAAGCAAAACCTAGACTTACCTTCTCTTATTCCTACCTGGCACGGTTTTTGGAAACCTTTACAAGATTTTTTGTTAATATGTTAGGTACAGTGGAGTAACATTGAGATGGAAAGCCGCATCAGAAACAATTTCCTTGAAAAGAGAACATATGGATAGGAAGATAGCTTCATCACAAATAATTATTCTGAAAGGATCAGATACAAATACATTAATACTCATCAGACTCACTCATGGCATCTTCTGGCCTAGGACATGGAGGAGCTGGCAGTTCAAGATCTTCTAATGGTTTCAAGGGATCATCTAGTTCAGTTGATTGGCTTGGAAAGGAGATGCTAGAAATGAGATTGAGGGACAGAATGGACCCTGATGATGATAGAGTAAGCTTTTGAGTGGCTATCAATCTATCTCCTAACCATTTTTCACCGCTATTGTAGTCGTTAAGTGGCTGTTATAGAGACTAGTTTCTGTACTAATTTAAGCATTTTAGTCATGTGATTGAGTAATATTATAATTTTGCACCCCCACCACCAACAAACTAATCCTTGTTCCCTGTACGTTTAGGATCAACTCTGAAAATATTTTGCTGCCGCTTCATTCGATTATTGCTACTGGAAGATCTAAAGTAACTAGGTCCTTAACAACTGCCACATGCCATGCTCGTTTTGGTCTTCCCTCTCTTCTGATATGTTTTATTGAGATCTTGTCACTTTTATGAACGGGAGCTTCTTTTGGGAAACTTATCAAAACCACATAAGCTGTCCTAATTTTATCCTCAATCGACACTACCACCACTTAGTGGCCTGTATTCTTTTTTCTTATTTTATCCATTTTTGTATGAATATGTATCTATCTTAAAATCATCTTTTTCTGCTGTATTCATTCTTTCATCTTATGGACATTTTGTCATTTTACCACCCAATACTCACACATTATTTCACATAGGATGCCTAGTTAATGATGACTTTGTTGTAGTTATTTTACTTACCACAAGACATCTTTCATGATGCAGGATAGTAGCGAATCTGATATATTTGATGGTGTGGGTGCTGAAGCAGGACATGTCATTAGCATGCCTAGTTTAGGATGAACTTGTGTAGTTATTTCACTTACCACAAGACGACTTTCATGATGCAGGATAGTGAACCTGATATAATTGATGGTGTGGGTGCTGAAACAGGACATGTCATTAGGACCACTACTGGTGGCCGAAATGGTCAACCCAAGCAGGTCGGTGGTTGCTAATCTGAAGAACTACAACTTCAGATGGTGTGCACGGTTCTTTATTTTGCATTTCCTTGTGATGAATTTTATTTGGATTGACAGGCCGTCAGTTACATAGCAGAACATGTTGTTGGGACTGGTTCCTTTGGAGTAGTTGTGCAAGTAAGCACTGCGGACTCTAATTTGAGTTTTAAATACGTGTTTTGTGCATTTTTTTTTATGTTTTTTAGTGATTCAAACTTTTTACAACAGGCGAAATGCCAAGAGACTGGAGAAATTGTTGCTATCAAGAAGGTTCTTCAAGACAAACGCTACAAGAATAGAGAGTTGCAGATTATGCAAATGTTGGACCATCCTAATATTGTGGCCCTAAAGCATTCTTTTTTTTCAACAACTGACAAGGAAGAGATCCATCTGAATCTTGTTCTTGAATACGTTCCTGATACTGTTAATCGTATTGCAAGGCAATACAGCAGGATGAACCAACGAATGCCATTGATATATGTCAAACTATATACTTATCAGGCATGTACAGGATTTGATTGTTTATTCAATATTTTATTTAGTTATAAATCTGCATATACTCTTGATGCTATCTATGCATTGTTTTTCCTTGATCACATTTTTTCCACTAATTAAATGCCTTGATATGTTAAGTACCAGGAGTTGTGGAATCCCTTTATTCTTGTGTGGGTGCGCATGCACTCACATGATTGGATAGAGGGTGATAAATTCGATATATAATGTTAGTGGATCTTATCAATTCTATGATGCAGTTGTCAGCACATCATTTTATCATATTAATTTCTCATACAGAGGCATTTAAACCAAAGTAGATTTTGTTGCAGAATGCGGTTTAGTTTTCCTTGATTATTCTGGCTGCAGATTTTTGACACACTATGCTAACCTTTTAACTTCTGGTATCATTTATTTACATCTTCATTTGTAATGTCTGCTTCAGTAACACTACTTTACCTCTTACTGAACTGTTTGTGATTGGCTGACATAGTCAGTTACATTTCGCATATCTAATTTTCACAACTTCAGTCTCCACTTGAGGTGGAATAAATTTTACTTCCATTATGATGTTATGGCAAGCTAAAAGAAAGAAGAGGATCGTATATTAATCATTTAGACCAACATTAGTTTAATATCAGATTTTGTTGTGCTTTTCCTATACATGCATCAATGAAAATTGTAAATGGATGCTGGGAGAAGCTAAAAAACCACTGTTTTAAATGATTATGCATAATCTTGGAAGAAATTGTCAATTAGTTATAGAACATTCTAATATGAATGAATGATTATTGAATAAGTTCCTGGACACTGGGAAAACAAATCTGCACATCCTAATTATTCCTTTTTGGCTCTCCTATTCCCATGCTGCTACCCTGTTTATCTAAAATGTATCCTGATACAATGAGATCCTGGTCTGAAATATCTTACCATAAGTATAATCCTTTTAGCTGGTTGGACTAGAAGTTTACTGGAAATATTAAATTTTGATCTGATTGTACTATTTTAGATTTTCACCATTCTATTAGCATTTCATTAGTTATAAATTCCTTTAACTGGGTGCAGATATGCAGGGCACTTGCTTATATACATAATTGCATTGGTATTTGTCACCGTGACATCAAGCCTCAGAATTTACTTGTAAGTTTTTTCTGTTTCAATCACCGAAGTTTTGAATATTTAGATCAATTCTGCTTCTGAGGCAATTATTTTTGTGAAATTTGATGCTACTTTAACTTTTGAGTCTGTA
The DNA here is from genome assembly GCA_019395295.1 of Osmanthus fragrans. Taxonomy (NCBI): domain Eukaryota; kingdom Viridiplantae; phylum Streptophyta; class Magnoliopsida; order Lamiales; family Oleaceae; genus Osmanthus; species Osmanthus fragrans. The sequence goes on along the minus strand of CM033356.1, from coordinate 3,409,110 downwards.
GTGGTCAACGTCTATTGTAGCCCAAGCACCTTGTTTAAGTTCCTTCTGAACAGAAACCATGGAATGCCTAGTGCGCACACACTAACACACTTAACACACTTTTATGGGAATACCATTCTATGATTCCTGTAACATAAATTTCATATGAGCCTGACATATGGAATTGAGAAAGCAGCCAAACAGCTAAAGTCCTGCTTCTTTAATTAGAGGACTTCGTGTAAATACATCCGCAACCGAACATAACTCGTACATTTGCTAGTTGAAAAGGAAAAAAAGGTTTTTAACGTTACGATATTAAGATGAAGAAGACATAATATTTGGTATAAATCCATGCATCCGAAAGGTTGTGTCATTGAGGATTATCTTGTGAAATAGTGCAATAGATACTAGTTACTTCTATGCTAAAACATCTTCACTTCTGTTGGCTATTTACAATGTTAGTGACAATTGAGGCGAGTCAGACTTATCTACAGATTTATATTTTTGTTTTCTGGTTATTTCAATCAAATATGTCTGGGAAGTGCGCTATAGGATACTTTTGAACCATTTATGGTTTTCTGAATGTTGTAAAGAAACATTTCCAAGAACCTAAAATGGAGTGTCTTCATTTATTCACTGGTACTTAAAATTTTGAATGAGAAAATGAAGATTGTCAATGACTGCTAGGAGGGAATTGTTTCCTGGCCGGTTTGGAATCAAAAAATGTTTTTCAATCGTCACATAGTCTTATGCCTTAAGAAAAGTTGAAATTGTTAATCTTTAACTGTACAGGCTATGCATTATTGTGTCAGCATGAGTAAGGGCCGAAAGAATGGTGACCAATTGTCCTCCTGAATAGTCAGATTATGAAATTGGTTGTGGAATTTTCTTTGCTTTTTTATTATTTCATTTGAACTTTTAATTGACTAAATCTTGTTAATTAACTTCCAGGTGAATCCACATACTCATCAGCTGAAGATATGTGACTTTGGAAGTGCTAAAGTTTTGGTAAGGCTCACATGCAATGAGTTATTAGTTATGGTTTGCTTCTGCTTATTTTGTTGTCGGTATCATTAGGTGAAAGGAGAACCCAATGTGTCCTATATCTGTTCGAGATATTATCGTGCTCCTGAACTCATATTTGGTGCCACTGAATACACAACTGCAATAGATATATGGTCAACTGGTTGTGTAGTGGCTGAATTACTTCTTGGACAGGTGGTTTAAAGATCTGAATGTTTCAACTGCTCTTTTCAAAATTTACACCTATTTGTTTTATTCTAATTTTTCTCTTTGTACTTACACAGCCCTTGTTTCCCGGAGAGAGTGGAGTCGATCAACTTGTTGAAATTATAAAGGTGATACCTCTGGTTCCACATTATATCTTAACAAGTTATCTTTGTGGTGACTGGTGAATCACTAAATGTTTGAGTCCGATATTGCATATCCTATAATTGAGGAACATGATTATTAGATCTAATATAAATAGTTAATTTTCTAAGTTCCAACAGTTTCCATATAAAGCACAGTAATGGCGCAGAAGAAACTGAACTCCAAAAACTTGTTCTGGACAGAAATAAAAACATCTGCCAAGTATGAGAGAGTAATAGTGATTTTTATTTTTAACTGTTCATAGATAGATATAATATTGCCTTAATTTTTAGTGATTGGTTGTGGGATGTTTAAGAATGAAAGTAATTTTGGCATAATAGCCATCCCCATGGTATAATGGGGCTTAGAAATCTTGGTCCACTTGCTTTGCCACCATAATTTGTCCTTTGAAATCTTACAGTACTGCTTAGTATCTTATGGAGGTCACTCATTTTTCAATGACTATGCCTTTAAATTGTAACACAGGTTCTGGGAACGCCTACCAGAGAGGAGATTAAATGCATGAATCCAAACTACACCGAGTTCAAGTTTCCGCAGATAAAGCCCCATCCTTGGCACAAGGTTTGTTCAATCATCATTTGTGGTCCCCGTTAAGCTTAAGAGTTGTCAAATAGCTCAAGACAGTGAGATTGATATATAGCAGCCCTCTTCTGAGTCAAGGCAAAGAGCTTGACATGTGAATCTTGATTGTCTGACACTTATGTGCATTGTCTTAGAATAGTTTAAACATTAATGTTGGTTACGAACAATGCACAGAAGGCCAACGTGATATGCATCTGCAACCTAATGAAGCCCTTCGTCCGCCAACCTCAAATGATTTTGAACGTATCATCCAAATCTGATGCCAAGGAGTTAATTGTTGTGAACTTGAAAACCTCCAATTTTCCGTGTTGACAAGAATATTTGTGAAATTACTGCCGTGGAAGTGAGCTTGTCAACTTAAAAATTTTCTGTGCATCTTAAACTTGTAGAATTTAAAATTTCCCACAATTGTTAATGGAGATGTATATTTTTCTCCTCTTTCTTGCTCTAGTTTAGTGTAATCCTATGATGTTAAGGTGTTGACAGATTATTTTTATTTTAGTCACATTAGTTGCAGGTGCATGTTGTTGTTGGTTAACCATCTCAATATTTGTTCCACAATATGACTGTTTCTTTAATTAACCTTTCAGGTATTCCAGAAGCGTCTGCCTGCAGAAGCAGTTGACCTGGTTTGTCGTTTTTTTCAGTACTCGCCAAATCTTAGATGCACTGCTGTAAGTTAATCTTTCATCACTGAGGAGATGTACAATTCTGAAATTACTACATGATAACTCATCATCTATATGTTGGTATTGCAGTTAGAAGCTTGTGTTCACCCTTTTTTTGATGAACTGAGGGACCCAAACACCCGTCTTCCTAATGGTCGCCCTCTTCCTCCACTCTTTAATTTTAAACCTCAAGGTAAATTTAACTCTATATATGGCATAGTATCGATATGGTTGCCTGATTTGCCATCACTTCGATGATTATTATGGGCCTTCAAGATTTCAAAATTATATGCATCTTGTTGAACTGCCTTTAATGTTTGGTGGCACCTTATTTAATATGGATTGTTCAAGCATTTTGGTTACTTCTTCTCAGTTTAATGCACACTTCCCTAATTTTTCATTTTCTTATTCTGCGTGGCAATACATCTAGCCCCTGTTTTCCCCAATTTTTTAAAACTCATTTTTTGCCACTCATTTTATGGGACTCACAACTTTTGTCAACTTTTTCGACCACACATATCATCATTTTTTATCAAAATCTACAAAAAATCTAATTTTTAGCCAAACCAAATAGGAGCCTAATTTGCATAAACTAAAGCAGCCAGTGGCTCGCCTGGAAATTCTTGCACCTTTATGTCATGTTTGGTAGGGAGGCTTGGATAGGATTAGACAATATCAAGGGAGGAAAATGAGCTTAAATATTGTCTGTTATAATGTAGTCCTATTACTGTATATACAGTACTAGATAGGACTTCACAGTATAATGAACAAAATATGAGTGTGTTTGATGTTGATTTTAATAAGAATAGAATTTTTGGAATAGTGATTGATGGAAGAATGTGTGGTGGAAAAATGATGAAAAGTTTTAAATTTGTGTGTAATATTATTTTATTTGAAAAATATGTGGTTGAAATGAAGAAAGAGAAAAAAATGAGAATGAGAATGAAAATGGAATGAGGGCCAAACGGGTCTATAACTTATGTTTCCTTTGATATTGTCCAGCGTAGTAGTTGCTATTGCTATCTTCTATTTGTGGTCATGCTTTATCACCCCCATTCCACCACCGTCATCATTGTTGTCCTTGCTATTTCTGTTGTTCTTCTCATCCATTTTTGCTGTAACTTAGAGAAGCATCTTGACATGACATTTCGTTCGTTCACAGAGCTTTCAGGTATTCCACGTGATATAGTCCACCGCCTCATTCCAGAGCATGCTCGGAAGCAGAACTTGTTCATGGCTTTCCACTCTTAGTTGACTACATGGGATTTCAACACTACTTTTTCATACTGCACTCATAGGTCCTGTAACACGGCAGGACCAGGCCAACAAATGTGCATTGCCTATTGCTGTATCTTGGGAAGCTTGAACGACTGTTTTTGAGACGAGAAGTTCATATTTTGATAGTAATGTTTTTGAGGTCTACTATGATCACGAGTAAATTTCTTGATCTTTATGCAATGAATTGCGGGAAAGCTTACTCCTGAACTGTGAAAGATAGGACTGCTTTTACTCCAGTTTTCCATATTGCCATGTAAATGAGTTTTTTTTGTATTGCTAAAGAGAATTACCTCCGGATTATGTTGAGATGATGCAATATTACTTGTTTCTTGGTTTCTTCTTGAGTTTCGCTTTTGCCCTTAGGCAGTTCACAGTGATGTCCATTTATGTCATAGGCTTCAGCACAACCTCTTGCTGAGTACTGTGGTCCGGTGTGCGTGTAGTTTTGATGTTCGTGGGTGGGAGCTATCCTTTGGGGGAGGAGGCTGAGAAAAATATATTTCGATTGACCAAGTACTAACTAGTTTTTCCAAAATGAATCTCAATATGTCATTCCAAAAATATGAGCCATGGTTTGGTCTCCATTTTTAAGACTCATTTTTCTCAAATCAATTTTCAATGAGATTCATAATTTTTGTAGACTTTTTAACGAATATTTGTCAACTTGTATCGAAATTCACTAAATTTTTTTGATTTTTAGTTAAACTCAAAGGCGCTTAATGGGAAAGACAAGGCAAGAGTTGTATTTAGCATATTAAGTCACCAATGTCCTTGTTTGATTGAGATTCTTAAAATTTCCATTTTTTAAAAATTTGTTTTATTTAAATATGAAGGTATATTCATTATTTCATATCTTTTTATGGAGAAAATTAAGTATTGCGCACTTTAAGTTTCATTAGATATGGCAAAAAAATTCGTCAATTCGATACCTGTGGGGTCCATCTCGAATGGAACAAAAATTATTCACCTAATCGGGTAAACGGGGGTAGGACAAGGTGGGGGTCATTGTGCCAAAGTGGGTACAAGAAATATGATGCCCACGCCATTACTTGGTCCATTTAAAATTAATTTAAATTTTAAATATTTTATTAAACAAAAATAAACGATTTATTATCATTTTTTTAAGAGATCATGAATTATTTAAAACAAATTGGAAAAAAGTAATAAATTCACCAATAAAGATATAAATTTTTTTATAAAAAAAATGTAAATGAGGCAATAAACAAGGTAGGGAATTGCCCCGAACCGATTTAATCGGGTATGGGGACGGAGTAAAATAACAAAAATACCCGATAAGATAGGAAACGGGAATGACCAACTCACCTCATACCCGTCCGTTGTCATAGCTAAATTTCATGCTGGAATGTTATCCGCCAATTCTAAAAGGTGGGGGGCAATAATCCATTCTCTAACAAGTAATAACTCGTATGAGCGGGTCTGGATCCGACTCGTAGAAATTCAGATTGGGCCTTACCAACTCATTTCACGTTAATCAATTCCTTCGCCCAGGCCCAAAAATATCTAATCCAACGGCTAATAATCCCCATCACGAATGAAATCAAAGCTTCTGGAACCGTCCACGTGTTCTCACCTAACCCTCACTCTACCTCCACTCCACAATAAACCCTGCCCCTTATCCTCTTCTTCTTGCAATCCCAAGTTGAAGGGTACGAGTTAGGGTTTCCATTTCCTACTCTTGCTCTTCTACATTTCTATCTCTACATATACTTACACGGATATATATATATATATAAATTGGAAAATTTGATAGTTTGATTGAGTAGAAAGACGGAAATGGCAGCCTCAACTGCTCAAATTCATGCTCTGGGTGCCACCAATCACTTTGCTACCTCAAGTGCAACAAGTAGAAATCCGACTAAAACAGTATTCTTGGGAAGAAGGCTGAATAATACTGTATCATTTGGGCTCAAAATGAAGAATAGGGTCGGAAGCAGTTCCCGTCCAAATCCTGGTGTGGGTCCGTTCCGTGTTGTTGCGGAAAAAGTTGTGGGAATTGACCTTGGAACTACGAATTCTGCAGTTGCGGCAATGGAGGGAGGGAAGCCGACCATTGTGACTAATGCTGAGGGGCAGAGGACCACGCCGTCTGTAGTTGCTTATACTAAGAGTGGCGATAGGTTGGTGGGGCAAATTGCAAAGAGACAGGCTGTGGTGAACCCCGAGAACACCTTCTTCTCTGTCAAGAGGTTTATCGGTAGGAAAATGTCGGAGGTGGACGAGGAGTCCAAGCAGGTTTCGTACACTGTGGTCAGGGACGAGAATGGGAACGTTAAGCTTGAGTGCCCTGCCATTGGAAAACAATTTGCAGCTGAGGAAATATCTGCTCAGGTATATATGTTTTAAATTGCAATTTACTTCATCGATTCAGCTTTAATTATTCGTTTTATATAATTAATGTTCAGGTATGGTTTTCCGGTCCCTCTAATGGTTTGCTCTGTGTGTGTGTGTGTGTGTGTGTGTGAGTTTTTGTTTTTGTTTTTTTTAATTTGCAATTTACCATTTTCAGATTCAATAAAGGTGGATTTTTAACAGATTTTTCATTATTTGTTGTTTAAGGGGTATGCGCGTCTGTTGTAGTTTTTGAGTTACTAATTGGAAAGTGACAGACATGGTGTTTTTTTATAAGGGCTTTGTGTATCAGTTTATGCTTGAGAACTGCTGTTAATCTGAAAAGTTGAAGGGTTTTGCTTATTTGTTGTGCATGTTTTTTTTAAAAAAAAAAAAAAAACAGAAAATTGGAATTGGATTAAACATAAGTGCATTTTTTTATGTCACTTTGGAGTTGTATACGTGAGAGTACTGCTATTTGTACAGATTGATGAGAGAGAGTGAGAGAGAGAGAGAGAGAGAATGAAGTCACTAAATATAAACCACATCATTAATCTGTATACAATTATGTACAAGTAGTATTACTCTATAGGTGATGAGCCTTATTTTGTGCATTGAGGTGGATGATCATGGAGTTGATAAGGATTTAAGTGCAATAAAATTTGAACCATGCTACACTACCTAAGTTGGGTTACAAAAGGAGAGGTGCCCAAGTGATGTGGCACCTCTCCATTGGCAGAGGCGGTTGGCCTCGGCTGGCCCACCAGCCGCCTCTTCCAATGGGGGGGCGCCACATCACTTGGGCACCCCCCTTTTTGTAACCCAACTTGGGTGAAACAGCATTATTCATAAAATTTTGTTTCTCACATTACATCGGCAAGACGGCAACAATGAATTGCACGTAATACAGTTCTACCTTAAAATCAATTCTGATTTTTGAGATACACCGACAAGTCATCAACACGTTTCAGAAATACAAGGTAGCATGTCAGGAATTATATTTTGGTTTTGTCCAGCTGTATACGTACCCTGCACGCTGGAATTAACAAAAAAAAATTTACATTAGAATATAAAAAAAATAAAAATTAATACTATTTAAATCAGCGGAACGTATGGTGTTGATTTTTTTGAAAAGCTGCGCTGCTTCCTAGCAGATTGTGAGTGCCCTTGATCTTGACCTACCGAAGTGGCTGTAGCAATAGTAATAGGTCACAATTGAGAAGTTAACTAGCCAATTCTGTTTCTGAGACCTTTAATGGGATTCTCTGTGGACCGTGGTCGGCATATATGCTTACTTAACTTCTTTATTTATTATTATAAGCAAAATATGTAAGCACGTAAGTTTATGCTTGTACACTGGATATTAGTCTTAAAGAGAAGGAAATATATGATGGGCATATGATTTTGCCTGTTAAGAGGTCCTACTCTAAGATCAATCATCGCTGCACCTTCCAGGCTTACTGCTCAACTTCGTAGTAGTTTGCGTCTAGTGGTGCATACAAAAACTGAGTCAAATTGCATCTGTTTTATACGTTTATTCGTACTGAATTGATAAGGTGATTTATCACATTTTTATATTATTTTGTAGAAAGGTAGTTCTAGGGATGATCTTCTTGCATGTTCTTTATTGTTGTCCGCATTGTATGAAGTCCATCTAATGGTTCATTTATCTTCCTGGTATAGGTTTTGAGAAAGCTCGTTGATGATGCATCAAAGTTCTTGAACAATAAGGTTACTAAAGCTGTTGTCACAGTTCCTGCTTACTTTAATGATTCTCAGAGGACTGCGACCAAGGATGCTGGTCGTATTGCTGGTTTGGAAGTTCTCCGAATTATAAATGAACCCACTGCTGCCTCGTTGGCTTATGGTTTTGAAAGAAAAAGCAATGAGACCATTCTGGTTTTTGACCTCGGAGGTGGAACATTTGATGTTTCAGGTACGAAGACTGCCTTTGCTGATTTACCCCTCTGGTGCTGACTTAAGTTTCAGAATTGTGTTTACACTGTCACCATTCTGGTACTCCCTTAAATAAAATAGTATAAGCATGCTATAGTTCCGGAACCTTTGTACCAAGTGTTTCCTGAACCTTTATACTAATTAACAGTTACTGCCTTTTTGGACCTTAGGCTATATTTTTTCATATGCTGTAATGTACAGCTTGATTGTTGATTTATTGTTTTTAAACAATTTGAGATTTAAAAGCATTGCATTTTGTGCATGCTGAAGTTTTAGTGCTTCATCTTTATTCTTGTTATTGCAGTTCTTGAGGTTGGTGATGGTGTGTTTGAGGTGCTGTCTACTTCTGGAGATACACATCTTGGTGGTGATGACTTCGATAAGGTCTGTATTCCTTTTGCAGATTTTTCGAAATAACTTGTTACTTGCAAGAGTTTTGACTTAGCTTTTCATTCATGGTTCTTACATGATTTACCGATTGCTCTATTTCTTCACACGTATGTATAATCCAGAGAATTGTTGATTGGCTTGCTACAAATTTCAAGAAAGATGAAGGAATTGATCTTCTGAAGGACAAACAAGCTCTTCAGCGCCTGACCGAGACAGCAGAGAAAGCTAAAATGGAACTATCATCTTTAACGCAGACTAATATTAGGCATGTTTGTTGTTTTACAACTGCTTTTGGAATTTCGTGCTGGCATTTTATACTGATTAGTCTTCTTTCTATTGCCTAGCTTGCCTTTCATTACTGCCACAGCGGATGGCCCCAAACATATCGAAACCACTCTTACCCGAGCTAAATTTGAGGAATTATGCTCTGATTTGCTTGACAGGTATTGGGAGTTGAAAGCAGCTTCTAAGACAGTTACCAATGTTTGAATTTATTTCTTCCTTTTTATAAAAAGCTTATGTTAGAGACTCAAAAGTATTATCTTTCTTTCGTAGGTTGAAAACCCCTGTCCAAAATTCCTTGAGGGATGCAAAACTTTCATTTAGTGATATAGATGAAGTCATCCTCGTTGGCGGTTCAACCCGAATTCCAGCTGTTCAGGAACTTGTTAAGAAAATGACTGGAAAAGACCCCAACGTTACAGTCAATCCTGATGAAGTTGTGGCCCTTGGAGCTGCTGTCCAGGTTCCCAATATTCCCACTTCTAGCTTTCTTGAACACCTATGGTTTTTATAGTTTGTTTTTAATACCTATCTATTATTTGCTTAGGCTGGTGTTTTGGCTGGAGATGTCAGTGATATTGTCCTTCTAGATGTGACACCATTGTCTTTGGGGCTGGAAACTCTTGGAGGTGTGATGACAAAGATTATTACAAGGAATACGACATTGCCCACTTCAAAATCAGAAGTGTTCTCTACGGCTGCTGATGGTCAGACAAGTGTCGAAATTAATGTCCTTCAAGGCGAGAGAGAATTTGTTAGGGACAACAAGTCTTTGGGCAGCTTCCGTCTCGATGGGATTCCACCTGCTCCACGTGGAGTTCCTCAAATTGAAGTCAAATTTGACATTGATGCTAATGGCATCCTTTCTGTTGCTGCAATTGACAAAGGAACTGGAAAGAAGCAAGATATCACCATTACTGGCGCCAGCACATTGCCTAGCGACGAGGTATGAGTGTTTGACGATGTGTTAACCAACAGAAACTTCTATGCAACTGCATGCGTTTGGGTACTGAGCAGTGATGGGCTAATAATTTGAGATTTAATTAGATCATTTTCCCATGAAATTTTGGCTTCTTCGCAGCAGTTAGTGGATGACTATATTGAGGAAGCCGCCACCCACCATACGAGGGCGCACTTATAGTATACACTGTTTGTTAAAGGGGGTTTGATTTTGCTACAAAAAGATCATTTGCCTTTTGATTTATGTTGAATTTGTAATTTTTCAGGTAGAGAAAATGGTCAAAGAAGCTGAAAAGTTTGCCAAGGAAGACAAGGAGAAGAGAGATGCCATAGACACCAAGAATCAAGCTGATTCGGTTGTTTACCAGACAGAGAAACAGTTGAAGGAACTTGGGGATAAAGTTCCCGCCCCAGTCAAAGAGAAGGTCGAGGCAAAACTTGGGGAGCTGAAGGATGCCATCTCAGGAGGCTCAACCCAAGCCATGAAGGATGCTGTGACGGCCCTGAATCAGGAAGTGATGCAGCTTGGCCAGTCCCTATACAATCAACCCGGGGCAGCACCTGGTACCGGCCCAGCTCCTGGTGGTGGAGCAGGCCCTTCGGAATCTTCAGACAAGGGATCCGAAGGAGATGTCATTGATGCAGATTTCTCAGACAGCAAGTGAGGTAGCACGGGAATCGACATAGCTGTGTCATTATCCTGACTTCCAATTTTTTTTCCTTCCATATTGTATAAGGTATATTTTTGTCGGAGTCGGTCATTGACGGGTGGAGGCAATTTTAGGTATTAATAGAGATTGAAAGTGCTTAGATAGGTTTCTAAGCAGAACTGGATACTATCAGGCCCCAGGTGCGTCTAATTGTATTTATTAACAGTTTGGGATGCTGCATATGACAAGTTGCTTTTAAATTTTGCATTCAATATTTCCTTTAGGTTTGTAATGCACTCGTTTGATTTTGGAAGTGGATTTATCGTGTCATAATTTGGCAGATGTTCATCTCAAAGGGGGTTAAATGGAGACTCTTTTACCAAATTTGAGGTCGTTCTTTTCTACTGGGTGTTGATATCTCCTTTCTAATCTCGAATATATCACTAGTATTTTAATTGTATTGAATTATTTTTGAATAAATTTGATTAAGTCTGTTGACACCCTGGTGTACAGCCGTGAAGGGGCTGTACGGGGGGAGTACACATAGCAAAAACCAATTTGATTTGGTTCTTTTTCTTCTTTAATATATATGGTCGCATGAGTTGGCCCACAACCCATATATCTGGTCCCAACAAAGCATGGTTGTAAGGGTGAGCCAAGTATGCATTGTGCCTAAAGTGTCGTGCCTGAACCTGAGTAGTTGACGTGTTTTGGCACCCCTAAATTGTTGTGTAGTTGGAGCTCTATTTTAACCTTCAAGTCAATGGAAACAAGAAAGAGATATATATATACACACACACACACACATGATTCAAAGCTGTAGTGAATGTAGGGAAGGAGCTTATGCTAAGAGCTACAAAAATGTTTTATTGTGACGGAGTTGGGACTTGAATTCAGTGTGGTCTATTTTAATTAATCAAATCATTTCTCTCCACCACTAGTTCAGATGGTAATCTTACTTTATATAGAATAAAATAAAGTTTTTATTTTTATTTTATAGAATAAGTCAATGCACTTGTACTTTGTCCAATTAGTTTGTGTTTACTTTTTATGCTTACATGTAAATTATAATGTACGAGTGTTTCAAGTTTAGTATAAAAATACAGTGCATAAGCTAGAGGAACAACCAACCAACCAACCAACCAACCATCCATCCATCCATCTCTCTCTCTCTCTCACACACACACACAAGTATCCATCTTTATAATTCATTTTTTCTCTATAATATTTGTGTAACTTAAATGCTTCTCGAACATCCTTTGCGATTTCTGAGAATGGCGGCAGGCTTATTACTAGTTAATTGAGCAAAAACAATGTTAAAACTTAAAAGAGACAAAAATACCATCAAAATCTGTTTCTAAAACAATCTGAGATATACTAGTAAAGTTCAGTAACTTGAATTATGCAGCAAAAACAGTTCATTATTGTGTAAAAAAAAAACACTCTCTCTCTCTCAGAGTCCAAAAATGCGCTTACAGGCCTTCAAGATCTTGCCACCACTGTTTTTCTTTTTCTTGGTGTTACTGATAGATTCAAGGTCATCATCAAGTGGAGATGCTAGTGCAACATACTGGTCATGGATCCTGCAATATCTTTCAGAAACAGATGAAGATCTTCTCAATGAGAAAGCCCTTTTCACTGCAGATTGTAAACTTACTGTTTTTGAACCCAGTTGGAATGAAGAAGAAATTGAACCATTTCTGTTCAATTTCAATGCACCAAACCTCTTTCCAGTGGCATTTTCATCCTCCAAATCTGAAGAGAAATCATGGGTTTTAATCCCTGATTCAAAACTGTGATTTGGGCTAGAGTTAAGATTGGGTTTGTGGATTTCTTGAGGGGAAGAAAGAAGAACTGATGAATCTATGGTGTTCAAGTATCTGGTTTTGGAATAATCATTCATTTTCTTTTGCTTTTGGACAACTTTCTCTTGGCTCAGAAGAGTATATAGTGATAATTTGTGGTGGGGCTGCATCCACTATATATCTGTAGCAATTTCTAGTGAAGGAAGAAGAGGTGCATGCATATACATACAAATGTGTGGGGGCCAGTAGTAACAAAAGATGTTGAATGGGAAGTAAGAATGAAAAATTTCAAAGATGCTTTAGGGTAAAATTTTGCTGAGTCATATAGGGTCTCAGATGGAGAATGGACACACTTTTTTTGTCAGAATTTTATCATCTAGGAGAACATGTGCATATGTGAAAACAAATCTGTGATTTATATAGTTGTAGCAGTGTTGAATCATTATAAAATTAGTGGTAATGGTATGAAAATCTGCCAAATAGTGGGCAGAGTGCACAATTACCAGATCATATCTAATGTAGAAATTCAAATAATTCTGTCACATTCTTCAAAGAAAATTTTTATATTAGGTTTTGAAGTCAAATTTTGGTGATCAATAACAAATTTTTTTGGTCAAAAACCAAACAATGTACAGTGAAGTATGTCATGTGCACAATTTCATGGCCTTCGTAAAAAAAAGCCTGTGCTCAGAGAATCCTATTGTAAATCGAAATTGTGAACAAATGAAGCAAAAAAATGACAAATGAAATTACCATATGTGCAAATTATGGAGGCAGGAAACTGATGTTGTGGCAATGGGTCGAGCCGAGTCGGCTCGGCTCGGCTCGTTGTCCAACGAGCTCGTGGACAACGAGTCGAGCCGAGTTTGGCTCGTGAAAAAAATCGAGCTCGGCTCGACCCATGAGCTCGTGGCTCTTGGGTCGGGACGAGCCGAGCTCCAGCTCGGCTCGTGAGCTCGGTCCGAGAGCTCGTCTTTTTTTTTTTTTTTTTTTTTTTAATTTTTTTTATTTAAATAATATATAAGACACATTTTTTAAATTTTTTAAAAAAAATTTGACGAGCCACGAGCTGTTCGTCGAGCAGCTCGTCTACTTGACGAGCCGAGCCGGGCTCAACTCGTCTGATATTTTCAAAGTTTGGCTCGTGACAAAAAACGAGCCCGAACGGCTCGTAACTCGTTTTAGACGAGCCGAGCTCACGAGCCCACGAGTTACTCGGCTTGATTGCCACCACTAAGTTCAGAGATAACGTAATAATCACATACTAGCACAGTCATTTTCTTGATGCAACAGCACAAGTTGAAGTTCTAAGCTCCATGACAAGAACGAAGCAGTTATGTTCAAAATGAAAAATATCCATTGTGATCGTAGTCTATTGTTATCAAGTTCTGTCATGTTTGATTGGAAGTTTCCGAGTTGAGGACTTGAGGATCTTTTAATAATTTTACGAATTTAGCACAAATAATTTCCCATTAGTCCAAATTTAGGATTTCCATTTTCATGTTTGCACTACATTATGGAAAAGCTCATTTGCTGCAAGTTTCCTTCACAATTGTCAGCAAAGAACTAGTGACTTCCTGTTTCTGCGTTTGTCTTGATTCCGACTGCCTGCAGTAGTCATTTTTGACATATTGGCCTAAACTGATGCTCGAATATAAGCGCGGTTAGAAACATTGATGTTGAGTTGCTGCTTGCATATTTGTCATTGTTTACCAGATGCCAGATCTACCAGCAGAATAACATGCACCCATATTTGCATATACCATGCTTGCCATTGGATTGTAAAGGATACTATTTAGCACGTTGAATTGGACAATTGACCGTAAACAAGCTTAGTAGTTTCGAATAGGAACTAGTCAAGAACCACGTAATCATGTTTAATAGACAATGAATCTCAATATCCCAAAAATTTTCTATAGAATAAATTCCGGAAGGAAAAGAAAAAACGGTGCTTTTGGTAGAACTCGATCTACTGGTCATTCAGAATACAATTCCTCTTAAGCTTTGAGGCGTCCAAAGAACTTGGCTTTTTCCTCTGTTGTCTGGAAACGACCATGGCCAAATTTGGAGGATGAGTCAATGAACTTGAGTTTGATCTCCTCCAATGCAACCCTCGAGGTCTGGTCCAACAATGACTGCCTCAAGGTGACCACACATTTCTTGGGTCCCACACAGCATCCCTTTATCATCAGATAGTCATCTTTCACAACACCATAGTGGGGAAAACCTCCCATTGGCGTAATCTCCTTCTCAGTCCTGGATGGCATAAATGTTAATAGACTTTCAGAAATGAAGAACAAAATGACAAAAATGATTTCATATTCCCCCAACCAGTATAAAGAAATTCAATGTCTAAATGCAAAGGGAAATATGAAAGTTAATGCAAAAAAGCGACAACTAAAAGATCAAATAACCTGTCAAACTCTGTCATGGCAGAATGCGATTCCCGATCAGCCTTCCCCAGTTTGTAAATCTTTTTATTCATCTCGGTCCTGTGGTGGTAACCATTTTGCCCAGCACGTGCAACTGTGAATGAACCCTAGCTGGATGCCAGGCACCAATACATGCAACCTTGCGAAGCCCACGGTGAGTCTTGCGAGGCAGACAGGTAACACCCCAACGTGTCCCCACGCCCTCATATCCCTTACCCTTGGTCACTCCAATAATGTCAATCATCTCATCTTTCTGGAAAACAGCATCAATGGGAATCTGCTTTTCAAAAAAGCTATATGCAAACTCAACCTTCTTATCAACACCCCCACCATTGACTTGAATTTCCATGAGGTGTGCCTTTTTCTGCTTGAGTCCTTTCATCTTGCGAATCTACACCAACAAGAAAATGGATTAAAAAATTACAAAAATAAGAGTGACATAAACTTTGTATTGGTCAATCTGCGGAAATCTTTTTCCCCAAGTGGTCGGAGCTTGTTAAACACCTGTGTATGAGCCAAGACACGAATGACAGAGCAGTACTTCTTCATTTTCTCCAGCTGAGAATGAATGTCTTTCTTTCCTTCTTCAGTATCAAGCTTCTTTGAATACTTGGTGAAAGCCTTTTTCTTGGACTTGCACCAGTTTTTGTAAAATCTCCTCTTCACCTCCTCACTAAGATTTTGAGCCCAAACAGTATTCAGACAGCGGAGGCCACGTGGTGTTTTAACATACCCAACAACTCCAACGACAATCATTGGTGGTGTTTCAATAACAGTAACAGCCTCGCATGTCTCTTTCTTGTGGAGCTCTGAACACCAGAAAAGTCATGAGTAAAAGCCCATCCGTGAGAACAAAAAACCAACTGAAGCATGAAGGACTAAGATCAATGGGTAAATTAAGAGCAATACAATTTTGGTGGTGGGAACGTGTTTTGCCTAGAAATACAAAGACTTCCATTCACACAAGAGACATAGACACATACACAACATTAGAAGAGGGAGGGGTAGACAAAAGCTATAATGGCCTGTTGTATTTGCTAAGGAATTTGCTTGCAACATACAATCAATCAAATGTAGTGAAGGAAAAGGATTAGCCAACGCAAGTTTATTGGAAACAAAGCTCAGTTTGTTGGTGTGAAGGTTTTCTATTTTTAATGGTCATTTCCATTACAATTTACAAGGCACCACTTGTAGCAGGGTCCTAGGACCAACCAGATTTTTAAATTTTTTTTTTATAGTTTTGATTTTTTTTTTAATTTAAAATACTGTACAATTTTGGGCTCAATGGGCCATTACAATTTACAACTGGACCAAATTTCTGACCTAGAGACAGTCTATAAAGTATATTGTAATTTTTCATTATAACATGTTAGATATAAGTACAGATTTAGATGAAAAATCGGAAATCTGATTTTGGAAATGAATTTTAGTTAATTAAGATTTGAATTCAGAGAGTTGTTGAAGGTTGTGATTTGTTTTGATATTAAGGTGTTGTTCTTTTGTTCCTTTTTGCTGGTTTAGTTATATATTTGGTTCTTCCTAAGGTTGTTAATTGCTAGTAGCAACAAAGTGTTTTCACCTCTTGTAGTAGATCCATCTAATTGTTGAAGAAACTGTTTGGTAGCATGGGTTGACGCCTCGAAATTGGATAGAAATTCTTGTTTACATATTTGAATTTGATTTCAAGCAGCCTAACATAATTAAAAAGTTCTGATTTCAGTTTGCCAGCCTACTGCTGTAATTGGTCGGATGAGCGTTTCCGAGTTAATAATTTTTTCATTTTTACAGCAATTTAAGAATGGAAAATAATATGTATTTCAAACTTCTATCATTTTAATTGTACAGGTTCTTTAATCATTATGAATGTTTATGCTATCCTTAATTCCAAAAAAAAAAATTCGGGGGTAGCGCCCCCAAACCCCGGTGCTCCCCCCCTCCTTCATCTCAATATCTTTCATTTTAGAACCCACCAATTCTAACATCCTGGTTCCGCCACTGGCTTGTAGTGTCAACTAATATTATAAATTGGAAGGAGAGACAGAGAACTCACTTGACCCAGGTTTTTCAACTTCACGAACAATATGAGTCATCCCAGCCTTGTATCTAAGAAAAGCAGTAAATCTACACGGGTTTGTTGGATCATCTTTGGGGAAGGCCTTCACTACATGAGTAGAAATGGAGAGTCGGCATTAGAAACTTACAAACTGAGAAAATAACTAATCATATTTAAAAAATAACATTGCAATGTTAATGAAGGGTGTGGATCAATTCGAGTATCAAGCAAATCAGGTTGGGAAATGGATGAATTTAGAAAGAAAATTCGTTATATTTTGAGCATCAATTATATTTGAGAAATTTCAATAAAAGAAGCCCAATAGCAAGATGGTTTAATCATCTTGAATCTTGATAACAATGATGTGAATTGTCTTTAAACAAGGAAAAAAATTAATAAAATTAATGAATGCCATCAATGATCAACAACCAGAAAGCAAATAGTATTTACATATTAGGGGGAAATTAAATCAATAACTGATGAAGTATACAAATTAAAATTAAATATTGCTAAACACCTTTTCCTCTTTGTTGAGAAGCTCTTTTTCTTGGGAGAAATCCCAAAGAGCCATGTCTTGGGTGCTCAAACTTACGGTGGGACATTGTTTCTTGCTTTTAATAACTCTGCAAAACTCATGGATTTAAAATTCTCTACAACTATATATGAAGAGGGAAGTTTTCATGTTCATTGTTTAGTTTTGGGAAAAATACATTTAACATTAGAAATAAAATGTAACAATTCAAAACAAATAACATTAACCATAGTTCTCAAAATAAAGTCGAGGGTAATTAATAATACAAGCCAGTATTTACTGCCATTGTGAAAAATACATTAACATGACAAATAACATGTAACAATTCAAAACACACAACATTAACCATTGTTCTCAAAATAAAGTCAAGCATTCGTACAAATTAATAATATATCAAAAC
Source organism: Osmanthus fragrans (assembly GCA_019395295.1). Taxonomy (NCBI): domain Eukaryota; kingdom Viridiplantae; phylum Streptophyta; class Magnoliopsida; order Lamiales; family Oleaceae; genus Osmanthus; species Osmanthus fragrans. Next base: position 3,391,402 of record CM033356.1, on the reverse strand, counting down.
CATTCAACTTATACAAGATTGGTGTGAATAGGCATGAAGCTGTTTAAAGCAACTAAAGATTGTACATAATGCATCAAGAAAACACCGGAACACCAATGATTTTTATCCTAAAAAACTGACGAGCATTTTCACCATTAATTTACAAGTGTAACACCTCAATAGTTAAGGTTTAAAATTTACAAGCATGCGGCAATGAGCCTATTATAACAGTAAATGTTGTGCATACAGACAAATGTGGTAAATTGAAAATGAAGTTACCATTTCAGCTAAGAATAAAAGATACATGCTTAAGTAACAGAAATCCAATAAAAAATTGATGACGCTAAATGGACAACAAATAGCATTTTGGTAAATATATGAATAGAAGGGGATAAAATTACATATATAGTGGAAAACAATGGGTTAAATAAAATTCTTAATATTACATTACAAATTTTACAGAAGAAAAAGTAAATTCTGTCTCTGAAAAGATGGCTGCATATTATATCAATACCCAAAAGGAATATTTTGCATGTATGAAGCAAATAGTATAGACCAGGGAAAATGTTAGATTGCCACTGGATCCTAGCATATGAAAGAAATACTCCCTTCCAAAGGCCTATGGCAATGATTTAACATGCCAATTCTCAAGCTCATTGGTGTTTCTTCCCAAGCACCCCATAATTGAGGTGTTGGTAAAAGAGCTCCTCTGAGACTCCAGCCTTGATTACTCAATCTTGTTATTTTCGGGAGTACACTTCAATCACAGAAAGGGAATGCAGCAATCGTAACATACCCACCAGGCCAAAGACATGGAAAAACAAATGTATCAAATTATATATCACGAAATCACCCAAAGAGCCAATAGATTATACTCCACATTAGATATAAACGTATAGAAGTCTCATAAAAGATTAAGATCTAGAAATCTAATATAAATTTTGTAAATTTTCACTATTAATTCAGATAATTCGGAACTATAGATAAAAAGATCTTCACTCTTACCACTTAGATCATACATACGCAAGTAACGCAACGTATAAACCGATATACGAAAACATAGATTCGGATTGATATATATATGGATTGAACATGTAAACACAATGCAACAAAACAGTTTATACACGACAAAACGGATTATGAAATAAAAAATGTAAATGTAAAATATAAAACTATTTTAATTCATCAAGAATTTGCTTCCTTTTACCGTGAGGAAAAAAAGAGAGAGAAATTTGTAGATTTTGCCTGAGCGCCGCGGAGTAATAATTTGTGTGCCTAAAGGTTTGAGTTGGGGGAAATGGGAAATTTAGGGGTTTATAAAAAAGGTTGAACCCGGGTCCAACACCCGTCGCTAGAGCATTCTGGAGGAGCTAAATCGCAGAATTAGACTCAGTAGGTTAGGATAGAAGAGTATAGCATAGAAGAGCTGATATATTGTGTTCACAAAAAATCCAATTTCGTAAGAAGTAGAAATCGAACCGTCGCGCGGCTGTTAGCTCAACTGAAACTATCTCACTACTATCATTTGCACCATTGACCTAGGCAGCTACCAATGAGATGAACGATTGTGATTAAATAAGAAAATTGTTCTGAGCCGCTAGATTATGATTGTTACTAGGGTTTTGGTGGTTCAGTTTTTGGGTCATTGTAGGCCGAAAATGATTTGGACTTGCCTATGTTTGAATTGGGCCTTACGACACTTTTGGATCCAATATCTCGAGTTTAGCTATCACCATAATATTGTGTTAAGGGTAATTTTCATATGACCTAAAAAAATAGTGTTTGTATGGGGAAAAAATATTATGAAATTATAATGAGAAGAGTAATTGGTCTCATGTGTGTGTAATAATTGGATAGTAGTTGTGACTTGTGAATGTATATTTAAAATTAATGAATTACTTTTACTTCAAATCATAAATATATTATAATCAAACCCAAACAAGCACAAACTATTTCCCAAAACATTGTCTAACTTTTTTTATTATCAAAATATTGTTTTACTTGTTTAAATTAGAACAATGTTTGATTTTTTTCGAGTACAGCTATTTACATCCACAATTTTTATGCATTCATCCCACTTTTATATCCATCCCTGCTAAAATATTAAAATTTTAAAAAATTACTATTGTCATCCACGTCACATTCTAATATTGTCCTTATTGAATTCATTCAGTTAAATATTGTATATGCACACAAAATTTATATATTCAACTCACTCTAAATACTCGCTAATGCAATTCAAAAATTTAAAATATCGTTATATTCATCCACATTGCATATAAGGATGTCAACGGGGCGAGTCAGGGACTGGTTGGCCTTTCCCCGCCCCAACCCAATGGGTAATTCCCCGCCTCGTTACCCATTTTTTTTTAGAATCAAATCTTCTGTGCAGGGAGCATTTCATTGCTACTAGACCAGAGTGCAACTGCATAACTTCAAGGATATTGTGCAAACCACTTATGCTCAAAACTCACCAAAAGGTTTTAATGGCCTTAAAAACCTAGATGAAAATTTTACTGCCGCAACATAGAATTCTTCCCCCCAATTGATGATATACAATTACAGACACTATAACAGAAGTTTTTCTAGATGGCATCATAAAGTTTGTGGTTTATAACAGATGCCAAAAATATTTTCTGCAATACCAATAAAAAAAAAAGGCCTAATTCGGAACGGCCGATTACAAAAAAAATTACGAAAAATTTAATAAGTCATTTTTTCAAACAAAAAGACGTCAAATGGAAACAAAATGAACCTTAAGAGCAATCAACTTCGACGGCAAGAGCTTCGAAGGCGACGACGACGACAACGGCAAGAGAGGCTACAGATGCACGGCCTTTTTGTGGGAAATGGAAAAAATCCCTCAACTCAAACCATTCCCCTGTCGTCGACTCAATACTCATGCTTTTGGTCTGTGACTCCGTGATCAATTGGAATTCAATTTTTTTATTCTCTAGATTTTCAATTAGGGATGGTGGGAGGTGGCGTGGGCATTGGGTGGGTTTAGGTGTGGGTTTGGGCCTGGATTCAGAAATTGGGTGGGTTATACACAATATCCAACCTTTTGGAGGAAATTACAACTTGGGAGATATTTAAAGATTCAAATTCAAAATTAGGATATATAATTTATTTATATAAAAATCGGGTATTTATAATAATATTATAAAATATTTTAATATTAAATAATAATATTAACAAATCAAATCAATTATATACCTACCAAACCCTAATTTATCATTCATCTCTCTCTCTCTCTCTCTCTCTCTCTCTCGTTCATTCTCACTCTCACTTTCTCTATCCCGTTGCCACAACCCCGCCTCCATTAGTAAACTACCAACAACCACCACCAAACCCCCACCCAAAGATCGATGCCGGTGGTTTTGCAGATCGACACCGATGGTTGCACAGATCAATGACGGTGGGTTTGCAAATCGACGCCGATTGTTGCACAGATCGATGCCGGTGGTTTTGCAAATCGACGCCGGTGGTTTTGCACAGATCAACCTCGACGCTGTTGCCGTTCGCGACGCTGCTGAACCACGTGCGTGAATGTGTGTGGCTGTGGCAAGAGGAACGTCTCCACCATAATGTCGCGACACCGATCAGTTCTGGGTTACTATCGGCTGCTGGGATGTGGTTTTGTTTTGTGGCTGTGGTCGAAGTTATAGTTGGTGGTGGGAGATGACTGGGGCGGATGATTTGCAGTTTTTTGGTGGTTGTTGTGGGTGTTTTGTGTTTAGAAGTGGTGCTAGTTTTGGGATGGTGATAGTGGTGCTGGGAGGGCATGGGGTTAAGTTTTGAGGTGTTGATGTTGCTATTGGACAGCGACGATGGTGGTGCAGCTGGTGGAGGTAGGGGTGAAGTCGTGGTCACATGTGATTTGGTGGTGGTCACAATAGTATGACTTATATGTCATTGAATTGTGATCTTACTGTTAAGCTATTAAGCGGTGACGGTGGTGGTTGTTGTGCGAAAAAGTGCAAGCCGCAAGTGCACGGGTCGCGCTCAAGTAATAAAGTGGACCTTGAGAGTCCGGATTGTCGATCCCACGAGGAATGTATACTTTAGATTACTCGACTCTAATTAATTTTAATTCTAACAACGAAAAGAAACACAAATACACAATAAAAACATATGGTTCAAGAAAATAACTACAAAATCTATAAACTAATAAAACATAAACACTTGGTAATTTTAGAGGAAACGCGTGGTTGGGATTCGTGGTTTCGTTTAACCGTCACCTAACTAATTTCGCTACAAGCCAATTAACCAATTACTCATTCACTATGTTAGACCCGATCTTCCAATTTTAGTTAATTACCTCTCTCGAGTGAAACTAACCCTAATTGATTGGTTAAACCTACTATATCTCTATGTCGATTTGAAACCAAACAACCGCATTCAATAATTGTGAAAATAGCTCATTGGGTCACCTAGGGCTTGGGGTATATCTCTATCCCTTCCACAAGTATAGGGTCACTACACAAACCTAGGGTTTCTACCATTTGGTCTAAATTATACAATCCTCTCTCGAGCGATGTACAATTCACGAGACATAATCATCTATTGGCCACATAAATGAAAATGCAATAAATTCAATAATAGAAACACATGAAATAAGCAAATTAATGTTAAAGAGCAAATATGAAAATTAATTAAAAGCTAGGTTAAACTTAAACCAAAAATCCCAACAAAATCACTTAGCCCATATTATATAAATGTAAACAAAGGAGAATATTTATACAATCCATTACAAAGATGACAAAATAATTTAGAAAAAAATCGAAGTTTAAAGATAAAACCCTATTTATGAGGCTCGGTCGATTTTCTCCAAATCTTTGCCAAATTCTTGGTATCTCCTTGTTGCTCTTGATTTGTATCTCCAAGATGAACCAAAAATCAAAGAAACAACTAACTAAAAGAAAGAAAAAGAAAAAAAGCAAGAAAAGGGAAGAAAAACTAGAGAGAAAACCTAAACTAAACTAATTATTATCTAACTCCTAATACCTTGCAAATGAGAGAGATATGGGATATATCAATCCTATGTGAGACACACCAAAATATCTCCATTAAACAAGTCCCAAAATATTGCCAAAATTGACCAAAAACGCGTGGAAAGAAAAATAGACCGCCTTAGAATTTTATCTCTATGCGGCCGCATGGTGTAATTCCATGCGGTCGCATGGAAGAAACAAAATATGCATTTCACGTCCATGCGGTCGCATGGTTATAATCTATGCGGTCGCATGGACTTTTCCATATTTGCAGCTGAGGTCCTTGAACGTTCCGTCCTTGCGCGTTTTCATCCCCCATCTTTGATTTAGTACAATTTGGTCCTCATACTTTGAACTTTCTTTCATTTAAGACCCTACCAAATTGCAGTCAAAGCCCTCCATCTTTTGGTCAAGTGCAAGTTAGTCCCCAACTTCACATTTTTGTGCAATTGAAGTCCTTTTTCACTCGTTTTGCCTCCGTTTCATTCCAATTCAGGGTTTTAGCCTATAAATACAAAAAGTACACAATTATCGGTAGAAATATACTCAATTTTATCACAGTTAAATCCCAAAAAGTGTCTAATAAGTGTGCAAAAGCGCACTTATCAGTGGTGTCGTTGGTGGAGGCAGGGGCGAAGTGGTGATCACTTATAATTTGGTGGCGGTCACAATAGCGTGACTCATAGATTCGTGAATTATGATCGAAATTAATTGTGACCTAATAAATTAATCTGTGACCTATTAAAATTTTGATCTATGACTTCGAAAATAAATTGTGACCTATTAAAATTTCAATCCGTGACTTCGGAAATAATTTGTGACAAATAAAAATTTTGATTTGTGACATCGTAATAATTTGTAATTAATTAATTTGATAATATGTGACCAATAAATATATTTGTGACTAAATTGTACAAATTTGTGATTTTTATATATTTAATTAATTAATTAATTAAATTATAAATAAAATTTAATAGAAACCTATTTTTGAAAATTGAAACATATTACCTTAGCATTGAATTGGACCATACTAAAAACCTTAGTTATGAATTGTTCCCTACCTTTTAAGATCCAATTTCAAAAATAATATCAAAAGTGTGATTCTACAAAACTCAGATATTTTTTTATTAATTAATATATATTTTTATTAATTAATTAATCCTAACCAATCAAACCCTAAATTATTTATCCCCCTCTCTCTCTCTCATCTCACTCTTATCCTCGCTTCTCTCTCTCTCTCTCTCTCTCTCTCTGTCGAAAACGACACGCCGGCGGTGATGATGAGATTTTTGTGGCGATGGGTCTGTCGGGTGGATGCAATGATTTGTTTAAGACATTGGTGCTCTAGGGTAGTGGCGGTGGTTCTGACGACGATGGTGACAGCGGTGGTGCAGTTTGAGGTGGTGATTGTCGCAAGTGTTGGTGGTGGTCACAAATTATTTGATTGACTGTGATAATTAAATTATTAATCTGTGACCATGTGACCAATGATTTGAATAATTTGTGACTAAGAAATAATATGTGAGCTAAAAAATTGTTAATCTGTGATCATGTGATCAATGATTTGGATAATTTGTGACTAAGAAATAATATGTGACTTAAGAATTTATTACTTGTGACCAATAATATAATAATTTGTGACTGTATAATAATTCGTGACTTATAATAATTGTGATTTGTGATCGATGAACAAATTATGATATTTGAAATCTGTGAATCGTGACCGTAAAATAATTTGTGATATATTAAAATTCTTATTTGTGACCTTGAAAATAAACTGTGACCTATAAAATATTTGATTTGTGACTTCAAAATGATTTGTGGCTAATTAATTTGACAATATGTGACCAATAAATGAATTTGTGACCAAATCGTATATATTTGTGACATTTATATATTTAAGTAATTAAATAAAAATTAATAAAAATTTGATTTTTGAAGTTTGAAACTTGTTTTCTTATTATTGAAATGGACCATACTTATACTCTTACTTATGAAAAATTTCCTTTTATAGTTATATATTGACATATAAAATACTAAAAATAAAAGTTAAAAATTTGAATTTTTTCGAAGCGGGGTGGGGACCTTAATACTTGTACCCGTCCCATACCCGCCTCGGGTCGACATTCCCCAACGTATCCTCGTCCTGAATACTCGATTAAGTAGGTAATATCCGCCCCGTTCGGAGCGGGCCCCCACGAGTATCGGGTTTATTGGATTTTTTTGCTGTCCCTAATTGCATATAACATCAACCTTCGCACAATTCAATAATTAATTATATAGAGAAAATATTATATTTAAAATAAAATAAAATGTCTTGTAAGTGTGTTATTTGCCACCTGAATTGATCCGTTATATTTGATTGACAAATATTCATTTTTGTATTTAATAAAAAACAACTTTTCCAGGTTATGCATAATTTTGAAATAAAATAAAAATTATATATGAATTTTGAAATAAAATTCACTTTGTTATCAAATGATATGTAGCATGGTAAAACTAGATACATAAGTATAACTTTGAAAATCTAGTACTTAATGTCCAATGGAAACTTAAGGTAATGTAATGATTCTTTCACCTTGTTTAAGTCTGCAATGGATTTATTATTGTACACATACATAAAGTATAATCCTATAATGAGAAGATCTGCAATATATATATATAATGGTTCAACTGTTGTGCTCAACGAGGGTTGATTATGTTATTTTCATCAACTAATACTCAGAATCTATGCTCACAAGCCCTAAAAAAATAACTTATTGGTCGAACATATTGCCCAAAATTAATTTAAGAACCTAAAGTGGATTATCTTTTCCCAGAATTTTTTTTTTTTATTATTAGTTGTGGTTGTTGAATGACCATATTCTCCAATGAACTATGAGTAAATATAGAATCAAATCACAGTTTTCATCTTTTACTCTAAAATAAAAATTCTCTAATAGTATCTCTTTCATTGTTGTTTTTGATTTCAGTTGAAGATGATATTTGATGATTATTAGAGTTTTATGATTTTAATGGATGAGGATATTTTACGATTATTAGAATTTTAGTTAAATACAAATTCTAAAATGATATAAAAAAAAGTTCAAAAAATTAAATGAAATTAAGTATGAGTTGATGAATTTAGAACGATATATTTTTATTTAGTTTTATTTATTTGTGTTTAGGTAAATTTACATAATATTAAATATATAATATAATTATCTTTTAGATATAAAAATTGTGGATGTAAATAGCGCCACCCATTTTTTTCATAACAAAATTACAATATATGTTAGAGGTGGACATTTTAAATGTAATCAAACATCAAGCGTATCGATGACATAACATAACCTAATAGTTTGCTCATCAAGCACATTTAGAAGATGTTTAGTATTGTTTTTATCGTCAACCATCTCAATGGTGTGATGCATTTTGATCCATCTCTTTCTTATCGAGTGTCATGAACAACAACTCTGATACCAACTATCACGGTGCGCACATATTTATCGCTCATAAAAGGGCACCTTGCAACAATAATTTGTTCTGCTAGACTACATTCCTCATATTCTCATATTGATTTGGAATGAAAAACTATTAAAGAAAGCTTCACAAAATATTCAATTGCATTGAAAATAGCTTGTTCATTGATTAATGAAAGTAGTAAATTACAATTACTGGTGTAGGGTGCAAATACTGGAAAACTTAACTCAATTACTAACCATCTCTTATAGTAGCTTAAGTAAGAAAAAACTTAATTGACAAGAGTGGACGTTTAAAAGCTGCGGAATCATAATAAGTATTTAGAAACACCAAGTTCTTTTACAACTGAAATGAAACTACAACTTAAAGCAATATAACAAAGTGCGATCAAAGTAGGATAAATAGCTACTGGCCTACTGCTAGTGGTCAAGGGACTAAGAATAGTTACGGCCCTTGATACTTTACCTCGTCTCACAAGAATTGATATTGGCACTAAAGACCTTGGACATTTTCTCGAAGCGACTAGCTGGTTGCTTTGGCCTAGGTTTTCTGAGGTTCAGCAAGGTCATCGAAAGATGAGGTGGGACGTGGATAGGCGATCATGCACAACGCCCCATGAGCTCCACGTGGATGGAAGAGGTGGTATCTATGCGTGCTCTGTGGGGGACAAAACGTAACACTATATATACAAAATATTGTAATATAAAAAATACATCACAAGGTCGTAAAAAATCATGTACAAATTGCAACGCATTGATATGTACCAATATGCATGAAATATTAATTCATTTATATAAATTGTATTTGATTGAGTGCGTATGTAATCATGTATAAACTAAACCATCTTAGAAGAAGATTTAATCTAAACTTCAAATTAAATCGAGCATTTATGTACTTGTATGAAAGTAATTATTCAAGAAGTGATTTATTTATTTTTTATTTTTTGAAGAATATGTAGTTAAAGAGTATGAAAAAATAAAAACAATATAGAAAAACGTGAAAATATTTTTCGAAAAAAAAAACTATATGACAAAAAACAAAAGTAATAGAAAAATCATTTTCAAACCAGACGTACATGTCTACTTCTATTTCATTATCATACCTTGTAGTTTTCTCAATTTGAAGCATTTCTCTTTTTAACCCAATTATCACGAGACATAATAATGACACATTCACGAAGTGATGTAACATGATACTGATGAGTAGGGACACACATAAGTGAGAGTGACACTAGATTGACAAAGGATGGACTCACGGACCAAAGTATCTTCCATTTGAGTTGGATTTCCACCAAGTTAAACCCCTGCAATCCTAGGTCAATATCATTATGTCAAACTTTACACTATGCTTCCAAAAAATCACTGAACTTTAAAAATCATCCAACTCATCACTGAACTTTCTTAAAAAAATTTCACGGAATCATTGAACTTAAAAAATCTTCCCATTCATCACTAAATTTTGCAAAAAATTTCCCCTGAAATTTTTTTTGCAAAGTTTAGTGACCCCGTGTAAACCTTTTGAAAAGTTTAGTGATGAGTTGAGTGATTTTTAAAGATCAGTGACCTTGTGGAAGTATGATGTAAAATTCAGTGACTATTTGAACAATTCACTCTCAAAGAGGACATTCTATTATTATTTTTGGACCTAGAGAACTATAGATTTTCTCGATTTGGACATGCCACGTACCAAAATAATAACATCTTATGAAAATTTCTTCTTTACTAATTGTGACTAAGGGCAATTCGACAACAACTCTTAAAAAAATAAAAGTTATTTTCGAATAAATTTGAATAATTTTTTTGAATTATCTGATTATAAAAACTTTTAGAGAAAGTTGATTTAACATTGTTTTTTTTTTTTAATATATATAAGAAATAAAAATAAAAATAAAAGGAGAAACCTAGTCGAATAGACTCTAATTAGATGCCTTTCTTCCCACTATTTGATTGCTAATGCCATGGTTATGATTGGGGGAAGTAAACTAGATTAATAGTGCCGCTAGGATTTTGTGGTTCTATTATTAGTTATTACCCACTTGTTTAAGCAAAATGTTTTATTCAAGATTTTAATAATAATAAAATCTTTTAATGTGCCTTCTCTTTTTTTATTGAGAGAGATGTTTCATGTGAGAATAAGATATATATATATATATATATAAAAAATTGATTTGATGGCACACTCAATAGGCAGCTCTATGCAGTACGTGCACAAGCTACAACTTGCCTATCCTACAACCTTAGTTAAAATAAAAATATTGAATTTTGATATGGTTCGAAGATTAGAAATGACGAACTAACACACAGTCGAAGAATCATTAATTCTAAGTGCACGATCGACTTCCTAGAATATCAAGAATCGGGCTTTTTCCCATCCAAGGCAAGGAAAATGGAAGCATTATCCAAAGTAATTGATAAAATCATTTAAAATCAGCATATCTACATCACTTCATATGCACGTGGTTTCACAGAGTAAAAGGAGTTGTCAAATAGACAAATTTTTACACCTTTCTTTTCTATCCCTTGTAATACTACGCAACATATAAAATGAAAAATTATTTAGCCCCTATTGGGAGGAAGTAAACTAAATTTTAATTCGTTACCTCACAAATTTATTGTAAAAATTTTATTTATTTCATGACATAAAATAATATTACACGTAAACGTAAAAAATTTCCATATTTCGAAGTCTCATTGATTCTAAAAAAATATGCTGCTCCAAAATCAATTTTTTCCGAGAAATAACTTGGAGCTCAAACAAATATTAAATACTAAAATTGAAATTAAAATTATCACATTTTTTAGTAAATTGTGATGGAAGTTTTTGAAATGTGTGGTTGAAAAGTTGTGGGACCCATGAAAGATTGTGTGTGATGTGTGATTGTTTGACTTTAACTTAGATATAAATATATATTTAATTGATACCAAACATGTTCTTAATCCATTTTCCCATCCAAGGCAAGGAAAATGGAAGCATTATCCAAAGTTTTAGATAAAGCTTTTCCCCAGCTTAAATCAAAAAATACTTCAAATAAGGGAATCACAGAAAGTCATTAAAAAGTAGAAGTCTTGTCAAATGATCCTAATTAAACACCTTCCTTCCCACTATATGGTTGCTAATACTAGCAACTATAAAATGAAAAATGCCATGGTTATGATTGGGAGCAAGTAAACTAAATTAATCGTGTACCTCACAAATTTATTCAAAATTTTATTTATTTCATGACATAATTAAAATAGTATAAACAACGAATCAATACATAGTCGAAGTCTCATTAATTCTAAATATGCGGTCGACTTCCTAGAATTCCGAGAAGCGAACTTGTTGCTTGAAAATATCAAATACTAATAATTGAACAATCAAACACAATCACATACTACACCACTCCGTATGAATGTCGTCGTTCGGAGTCGAGGAGTCTTTAACCAAACAAGTTTTGTGTGTGTGTGTCTGTGTGTGTGTGTGTGTGTGTGTGTGTGTGTGTGTGTGTGTATTGTTTAAATTTGTACCCTCTTCATCAAATTTCATCTCTTTTCCCAGAGCATTATCCAAAGATGCTTCTTTTCTTAGCTTTTTCCCCAATTAAATCAAACACCTTTAAAAACAAAGCTTTCGATTTTCACATGTTCGAATATTCAAAGGGATTCCAAACTTAAATTTCCGAGCTTTGCTTTAGGCTCATTTGCATCTTCTTTATATAACTTATGAGCATGCTGTTTTCCTTTCGAAGGACAATTGCGCCATTTGAATACTAGGCTTTATTTTTTAAATAAAGAGGATTGAATATTTTTGAATAATATTAAAAATAAAGGAAATTAAAATCGTTATTTATTATTATCATCTACTTGTCACATAGCAAATATGCACTAAAGAACAAACACAGATAATTCAAATCTATCATTATATTGAATACATATTTATACCTTAATTATCAGTATTCTAAAAAGTGCGTTTAGGCGTCGTCTAGATTCTCATATCGTTTACTTAAATTTTTGTCTTTGACTGTAAAGAGAGAGCTCAAAAATGTGTCTTTTTAATGGCACATGGTAAGAACTTTTTTTGTTTTTTGAAAAGTCAAAAATACTTCTGAAGATAAAAATTCGAGTTGTGAAAGAGTTAGAAAATATTTTTATGGAAGTGCTTTCTCTTGCTAGAAGAGTAGCTTTCTTAAAAATTTATTTACAAGAAGCAAAAACAAAATCTGCAGTCATGTCAAATTTTAGATATTTATTATACTATGTTATATAATTATTGAATGTTTTCAAAATTTTAAACTTTGGCCTAGATGGAACAGAACTGAGAAAAGAGACTTATCTACTATAGGATTGTACTTTTCGACAGTTCCAAAATTTTAACACTAAAATTTTGTTCATTAAATTATACAATGTTACTAATTACTTATCCAATACACAATAAAAAAAAAATGATATACTATTATCTATTAGATGACAATCCAGCAACTAAACAACCAACTTTTCTTGATTGTGGGCTTTTTGGAAGTGGCTGATGGACTCATGCACTTGTGTGAAATCTAAGAGGAGAAAAAAAAAATACAAATGAAACAAAGATGTGATGACACCACAAGAGACATCTAATCCTGACCAGTTTCCACGACACACTGACTCAATGCAGTCAACATCAATTGATGTAGATTTAGCCCCCCGTTTGCATCATTTTTAAAAAAAAAAAAAATTATTGTCAATTATATATTTTATGAAATTCACAATTTTTATCAACTTTTTAACTACACATTTGATTTCATCAACTTTTATTAAAATCTATTGAAAATTTAGGGAGCGTTCTTTTTACTGTTTTTGGACCGTTTTCTTTTTTCGATTTTTCAAAACATTAAAAACGCGTTCTCTTTCCCATTTTCGAAAACGAGTTTTTGAAAAAAACTGAAATTTTTGTGAAGAAAACAGAAAACAATTTTTTTTTTACGTTTTGGCTGTTTTCTTCACAAATCTGTCAAAACTCAAAAAACATGGATTGAGAAAAAAATTTCAAAACGACAAAAAGAATGAGTTTTCAACAATCTCAAAATGAGCACCCAAAACATAAAGTACAAAATGAATTCAAAACTTAAAATACAAAACTGAAACACGAAGAGAACGCTAATTTTAACCAAACCAAACAATGACTTGATTCATTAGAGGAGTCAAATCAAATCAAAATAAAAATGACTGCTAATAAGTAATGACTCAAATAATTACGTATAGTAGTGTTAAAGTGAGTCAAGCGATCGACATCGGAGACATTGAATTGACATGCATGTTCTTTTTATACAACAAAACTTGCTCTAACCTAGTTAAGCATGCTTAATTCAGTATGAGGGTTAACATATAGGGTAAGATTAGGAAAATGACCCTTGAAGAATTGAAGCCCCGCACACCAACTGGACAGACACAAGACACCTCATATGTAGTCTTTGTCTTTGCCATGAGAGTTTTTAAAGCTTAGTGGAACTTCTTACTCAGAATACAAGAGCACACTTTTCCGTGCACATATGAGTCATGAATTTCTCTCCTTTTGAGTCTTTGATTTTTTCTGAGGGAGGTGGGGTAGGGGTAGGGGTAGGGGTGGGATGGGTGGAGTCAGGGGTGTTTCATATATTTATCTTTACTTTCTTTACAAGTGGAAGATCAAAAGCAAAGATTTCTTACCTCTACTTTTACTTTTTCAGCTCTCTCTTTAAGACTATTCCATCTTCTAATAAAGCTCAAATCAACATTACATATATAGGAAGGGGAAAGAGGAATAAAGCAGAAAAAAAAATAAAAAGTTTTTTCTGCAGTTTGTTTCTTCCATGCAATCTATACATACACCATAATTTTATATATATCATACTTGAAAAAAACATTGTAATGATGTATTAATTATCATAATCTTTGAACTCTTTACATCCACTTTTATGCTGCAGGCACATGTCTCCAACTGTGGGAATTGCAATTGGAACCAGAAAAAATGCACAGAATACATATATTTATACACACGCATGCATCAAAGTACTACATTTTTGAACTGCTTGCTGCACATGTGCCATGCAAAATGAACCAAGATTGAGGGATCATAAACAGGAGGATTTATAGTGCACTTCTACTAGAGCACGGGTGTGGTTCAGTTCGATTCCGGTTCCACGGGAACTAAAACACAACCGAATTGAAAATCAATGATTCTTTGATAAAGGAATCGAACTGACGGTTTGGTCCGGTTCTAGAACCAAATTTTTGAAAAAGAAAAAGAGAGTTAAAAAAAAAAAAATCGACAAGGAATACTTCCTTAATTGGGTCATCGAAAATTTTAAAAAAACCCTAAAATAAATAAATAGAAATGGTTCTAATGATTCCCGTTCTCGATTCTAGGTCAAAAATCAAATTTGATTGATTCTAAATTCCAAGAATCAAAACCAGTTGAAAACATATATACTTAGAAACGAACCGAACCAATTGATTTGGCTCAATTTAGAGTTGATTCTGATTTGGTTCTATGGCTCCAGTTCTATTTGCGCACCTTCTTTCTCCTCATCAAAACCCAAATTTTTAGTAGATGCAAAAGTATCCATTTGCAAAATCTTTTTCTTGAATTTAATAATGTGGTTACGAATGAACTGCGAATAGAAAAGTATGTTGCACAATTTTTTGTTCTTATCTATAGACTCCACTGACTATATAACTTATAATTTTCGAAAGGGTTACCTCGAAACTACCATCATGCAAAATTGGCAGAAAATTTTCATTGGCTGCAAACTGGCCCCCAACAATTTTGAATCAAGTACTACTTTGGTTTCTAGGAATTGCTGAAAAGAGAAAAAAAGATAAGTAAACACGTCTTACTTTTGGGTCGATGAGACGAACCCTTTTGGTCATTTCATATAACGTCAAAGATTCATTACAGTTAGAATCTTTGCACCGACGAAAGACCACATAAGTTCATATAAAATTGTTTCTAATAGTCATTATTGTCAATTATCTTTGGGTCAATGAGACAAGATATCTTTGTAAGTAGTGGCATTTATTGATTACTACCCACTTTGTCTCTTGAATTTACTAGCCAAAATTCAGAATCCATCGTATAATTTATCAGAAATGTGAGCCAACTCAGCATTCTTGATTGCTCAATGTGCAATTTCATCATCTCTCACTAAAGTAAAGGCCATTCTATGATTAAAGCTAAAGGGTATTTCTGTCATATGAAACTTTACTTTTTGTCCCCCTAATCTGAACTTCAAATTTCTGTTATCCAACGGCTGTTTTTCAATTAACTATAAACCTTCTTTATTCCCCCTTCTCTTTTCCTCTCTTCGCTTTGTAATGTTTATGGTCCAGTCGAAACATAATTTAAATAAATAAAGTTGTCCATTTTTATCAATTTAAACTTTACTTGTGATACCAACTATCACAGACTGCAAGTTTGGCCCCAATGTTTCGCGCTTCGAGGCAGTCATCTCCTCATTCTCAGGCCGGCTACTCGAAATAACTAGCACTGAGGCACGCTTATGGATAGGATGCTAGACAATGTGTGCATATGATGACATCATTAGTGCACTTTTCGAGAATATAGGCCATGTGCTTGGCTGTTGGCGACCTTGTCGTGCTGTATGTACGAGAGGAGAGAAGCACACCCGTTTAAAACAAGATTTGCACCAAATTTGATGATCTTTGATGTCTTCTGGGCTGAAGCAAAAAGGGAAAGCAGAGGGGGAGAAAAGGAGGGATTATCTTCTTCCTTGAACTTGAAGACTCTTTTATCACAAGATGATTGATTCTTTAAACAAATACACAATTAAAGTTTCTCAGATTCCTTCAACTTTTCTTTCTTTTTCCGGGAAATTCAAAATCAACCAGTCTCTTAAAATCCCTTGTTTGTTCTTCCTCTCCTTTCAAACTCACATTCCATGAAAATTTTCCAACAAAATATGGTGCCCTTCTTTGTTTTAATATTAACACTTTTCTCACTTGTGGGTACTTGTTTTTCTTCCTCTCTCATTTCTGATTTTCATGCTCTGATTTCACTCAAACAAGGGTTTGAATTCGAGTCTAATCCGGCCATAAGTTCTTGGAATTCTTCTAATCCAACCTCAATCTGTTCGTGGGCTGGAATCAAATGCTTCCAAGGACGAGTAATCTCGCTTAATGTATCGAACTTGGCTCTTTATGGCTCTGTTTCGCCTGAAATATCCAGGCTTGATAGCCTAATGGAGCTTTTCATTGATGGGAACAATTTTACTGGTGAATATCAAGATTGAAAATATGGGAAATCTTCAATTTCTTAACATTTCGAACAACCAGTTTAGTGGAAACTTGGATTGGAATTACTCTAGTCTGGCCAATTTGGAGGTGTTTGATGCATATAGCAACAACTTTTCTGCTTTGCTTCCTGTGGGAATACTGGATTTGAAGAATCTCAAGCACCTGGAATTGGGAGGAAATTACTTCTATGGAGAAATCCCCGCGAATTATGGGAATATGATTGGATTAGAATACTTGTCCCTGGCTGGAAATGATTTTCGGGGTAAAATTCCTCCAGAATTGGGTAATCTAACTAATTTGAGGGAGATTTACTTGGGCTATTACAATGTTTTTGAGGGTGGAATTCCAAGGGAATTTGGCAAGCTGGTGAATCTAGTTCATATGGATCTTTCAAGTTGTGAATTGGATGGTTCAATCCCTCCTGAATTGGGGAATTTGAATTCACTGGACACAGTTTTTCTGCATCAGAATAGAATATCCGGTTTAATCCCCAAGGAATTAGGCAACTTAACATGCCTGGTAAATCTTGATCTTTCTTTCAATGCACTCACTGGTGAAATCCCATATGAGATGATCAATCTCAAACAACTCAGGCTTTTAAATCTGTTCTTGAACAGATTACATGGGTCGATACCAGATTTTGTTGCTGATTATCCTCAATTGGAAGTTCTTGGGCTCTGGATGAACAATTTCACAGGCACTATCCCCGCAAATCTTGGCCTAAATCAGAATCTGCAGGACTTGGATTTGTCTTCGAACAAGCTCACTGGTACCATTCCTAAAGGGGTTTGTGCCTCAAAACAGCTTAGAGTACTAATTTTGTATAAAAATTTTCTTTTTGGTTCAATACCAGAGGACTTGGGCACATGTTCAAGTCTTGTTAGGGTGAGGCTGGGGCAAAACTATTTGAATGGTAGCATTCCAAATGGGTTCATTTACTTGCCTGAGCTAAACTTTCTAGAATTGCAGAACAATATGTTGTCGGGGACCTTGTCTGAACGTGGCAATTCTTCTTCGAAACCAACTAAATTAGGTCAAATGAATCTGTCCAACAATCAACTTTCAGGATTTTTGCCATTTTCTCTTTCAAATTTGTCTTCCCTTCAAATCCTTTTGCTTAGTGGAAACAATTTCTCCGGTCCAATCCCGCCTTCTATCGGTGAACTTCACCAAGCTCTAAAGCTTGATCTTAGTAGAAATTCTCTTGCTGGCAAAATCCCACCTGAAATTGGTAATTGTGTTCATCTGACTTATTTGGACTTGAGCCAGAACAGTCTATCTGGCTCAATTCCATCAGAAATATGCGATATTCGAATCCTGAATTACTTGAACCTATCGAGAAACTACTTGAATGATACCATTCCGAATTCAATTGGTTCGATGAAGAGTCTAACAACAGCCGATTTTTCGTTCAATGATCTCTCCGGTGAGCTACCTGAATCAGGCGAATTTTCAGTCTTCAATGAATCTTCTTTCGCAAGCAATCCTCGACTCTGTGGATCCTTATTACACAATCCTTGCAATGTCACAGCGCTCACTAGTACTCCGGGAAAGTCCCGCGGTGCATTCAAGCTAATATTCGCCCTTGGCCTTCTAATGTGTTCTGTAGTCTTTACAGCTGCAGCTATAATCAAGGCTAAGCCATTCAAGAAAAATGCCTCAGAATCTTGGAAAATGACCGCATTCCAAAAGCTTGACTTCACTGTTTCCGATGTCCTGGAATGCATAAAAGATGGCAACGTGATCGGTCGAGGTGGTGCTGGAATCGTCTTCCACGGAAAAATGCCTAATGGAGTCGAAGTCGCAGTAAAAAAACTCCTAGGATTTAACGGCATTAACAGCTATGATCATGGATTTCAAGCTGAAATTAGAACACTAGGAAACATTCGACACAGAAACATTGTAAGACTCCTCGCATTCTGTTCCAACAAGGACACAAACCTTCTTGTGTACGAATTTATGAGAAATGGAAGCTTAGGAGAGGCATTGCATGGGAAAAAAGGTGGATTCTTGAGCTGGAATATTAGGTACAAAATTGCATTGGATGCTGCAAAGGGATTGTGCTATTTACATCATGATTGCTCCCCATTGATCCTGCACAGAGATGTCAAATCCAATAATATTTTGTTGAATTCTAGTTTTGAAGCTCATGTTGCAGATTTTGGGCTGGCCAAGTTCTTGGTGGATGGGGGAGCCTCCCAGTGCATGTCAGCAATTGCAGGGTCTTATGGCTACATTGCACCAGGTATGTACATATTACCTTAATCTGAGTTACACTAACACAACATTGTTTTCTGCTATTCTATCATTTCTGTCTGCCTGTAGTTATTTCGTTTCTTGATTTTGACAACAATTTTAACTGTCAATGAAGAAATCCATGGCCGTACCCTCAGTCATAGAAATGCCTGTTAGTGATTTGATGGAAAATGTGTGGTTAAAAAATAAAGAAAATTTTTTAAGTTTACGTGTAATATTATTTTATTAAACAATTTATGGTTAAAAGAAGAGAGAAAAATGTATCTTGAAAAAAATGAAAATCAAACAGGGCCAATTTCAACAACTAAATTTGACTTGACGCAGTTGTAAGGTAGCTATAGATATCAAATGTAGCATTAGATAATGACTTATTATTAATCAACTCGAGTTTATAAAAACCAACCAACTTGTCCAAAAATTTTAAGCACAATTATGCCCTTATTTGAGCCCAATTTTCTAAAAATTCATTTTTCTCCAAATTTATTTTTAATTGCACTTTCTTCCAATAAACCTAAATTTTTTCCCTACATTTTAATTACACATTTTCAAAAAATCACTATTACAACTCATTTTCACAAAAGATGGTGCTCAAACATAGCCTATTCTAGAAGAGTTAGGGTCAGTTTGACAAGATTTTAGAGACAAAAAATGCTTTTGAATTTAAGAAGTTGTTTTTGAACACGATCAAATAATTTTATGAAAGTATTTTGTTCGGTAAGAAAAAGTTTTTGAGAAAATTGATTTAAAATAACTTTATGAAGAAGTTCTTTTAAAAGAAGCAAGCATGCTTGAAAGAAAATTGACTAAAATAACTTCATTAAGATCTTTTATAAGAAGCAAGCCTATCAAACGGGACCTTAATTATGAAAAATTAATATAAACGAATATTTTTAGCTAAATGGAGCAAAAACCAAACCGGTGCTAGAGTGACAGGTCAAAATCACCCGTGATTTATGGAACAGAGAAAAAAAAAAAGCGCAATGTATAGCATTTTATAGAGAAGCGCACCAAATCAGCGACGTTTAATTCTGCGCGAGTAAAGTTAAACGAGTCAAAGGCAACAGTCGATAGGTAACATAACATCGTTGAGTGTCGTGAAAACTAACAGACATGCACAACATTTTACGTTTAAAATTTTATTTTGTAACTTATTTAAATAAATTGATTTTTTTTTAAAACTTAAGCAAAATTTTAAAATATGTTTATTTTGTATTTTTGTAGAATATGCATACACGTTGAAAGTGGACGAAAAGAGCGACGTTTATAGTTTTGGAGTAGTCCTTTTGGAGCTCATAACGGCTCGACGTCCGGTGGGCGAATTTGGAGAAGGTGTGGATATCGTAAGGTGGATTAAACAAGCAACAAATTGTCGAAGAGAACAAGTTACCGATATCATCGATCCAAGGTTAACAGCAGTGCCTCATGAAGAAGCCATGCATTTATTTTTCATTGCAATGCTTTGTATTCAAGAAAATAGCGTTGAAAGGCCAACAATGAGAGAGGTAGTTCAAATGCTCTCGGAATTCCCCCGTTCGCCGGAATTTCAATCATCGTCTTCCGTCGTCTATCAGCAACCGAAGAAGAAACCTTGAGAAATTAAATGAGAAAATTTGCTGTAAAAGTTCTTGGTTTGAAATATTTTTTCTTTAATATATATATATGTTCATCCAGTGATGTTTTAACACGTGTTGCAAGCCTTTTTTTTGTTGTAGATTTTGGATTTTTTTTTTTTTTTTTTTTTTTTTCAGAATATTATGAGATTTTGTGACCAAACAGAAGTTAGGAAAATAACTATTGTAAGCAGTTCTTGCAAAATTGAATTATAGTTTTCCTTACATTCGGAACTTTATACAATCTAGAGTTTGCTTCGAATTTCTTCATGCTTAGTTTTGATTTTTAGTTTGACAGTTCATGTCACATTTTTCTTTCAATTTGGATTCTTGTCATGCCACTTCAAAGAATGTAAAATTCACGTGCAAAGAACGAACATTTATTGTAAGGTTAACTCAATAAAGAATGTACCACATTCATGTGCGAGGGACGTGACATGCTCGTGCAAGGAATGTGCAAATTCACACTAAGTAATAAATGTCTTAATTTCATTGAAATTTACTACATCACCGAGATTCATTGGAAAATTTGACAAACTAATTATAATCCAACAAGAAAAAACTTAAAAAACTAGAAGAATTTCAAAGGTTCATCTCACAAATCACATGACTATACTCTTACTCATAGTACCTTACCATTTCGTTCTTGATTTGATACTGAAAAACATCTTGTTCATCACTCTCCTTCAAAGAATTCAGTTGTGGCGGCGCAACAGCATGCTGCATGTACGTTGGCGGCACAGGAGGTAGGACTGGTGGAGCCACCGCATAGTATCGTGCTAATGCTACCGGATTATGGCACATCACATTGTCCACCACCCCATGACCGGTGGCGGCCGTGGACTCATAAAACACCTGTCTCTGAAATGATGCACACTGGATATTACTACTATTTGATGCACCACCAAATTGAACACAATCATTGTCATTCATCAAAAGCATCATAGAATGCATTTCTTGGTGATGATCAATACTAGGATAATGAATAGGTAAATGCATTTCTTGGTGATGATCAATACTAGGATAATGAATAGGTAAATGCATTTCTAGTGGTTTCATAGAGGAAATTGCCTGCTGCTGATTTATCACTTCTAATTCTATGCCTCTTTGGATCAATCTTCCATATCCCAAATCCATGGAATTCATATCGAATCCATTGTCATTTCGTTTCAACATTTCGATCCTTGACTTGACGTATTCAGCCTTATTGCTTAACAAGGCATAAAATTCCCTCAACTGAGTTTCTGACAGTTCATCCATCAAATTAATCCGAGTAGGGTACTTGGCTTCCTTGTTCTTTTTCTGCAATTTTGCAAGCTCTTCTTCGATTTTTTTCTTCCGGTCGTGAAAAAAATCCAGCAGGCCGAAAATTTTGTTCCCAGAATCTTTGTTCTTGTTCTTGTATATGTCGATTACTCGTCGTATTTCTTCAAGATTTTGAGGCCACATTTCTGGCTCTTCTGTGTTCTTGTCTTGTTTAGGGGGATAGATTATCATGCATGCACTAACATCACACAATGTGGTGAATTCATGCATTTTTCTCATCAAACCCTCCTTTCTTTTCTTGAATGTTATGTTTCTTGATTTCTCCTTGCTTATCAGTTCCATGTTCAATTTTGCGCGTCCCATCCTGTCACAAAATACAATATAGATAAGATTTTTAGGCTGATATGAGTAGGAGATATCCTATGAAAAATACGATCGTGGATCAGTGGAAGGTTTTCTGCGTTCAATCAATCTACGCAGAGTGAATCGTTATCTAAAGAAACTCGAAAGGGCTACAGTCCGATGGGCACACGAAGTGAATAAGCTTACAAATGACAGTAAATAATCAAAAGAAATATTAAAAATTCAAAATCGAGCCGAGCTAGTCGCTTATACTATCATGCATTCAATTCCCATGTATGGTTTTTATACAAATTTAATTAAAGTTCAGTTCTATTGATTAAAGTTACTTATTTTCACTGAAAAACTCGATAGAAAAACAATCATTGAAGCCATTCATACAAGAATCAAAGCAGTTAATAAAAGCAGAAATCTACAAGGTTTCTATAAGAAAAGAAGCTTAACCTTTAATGGATCCTTAAAAAACACAAGTTCAGATTCAGAAAGAATGAATTAATTCTTTAATTACCTCTCTTAGTTCAGACCAGTCTTTATTTATATATAGAAAGCTGCTTATAATTTGCAAAAAAGTTGTATACATCCATAATGAAATTAACCTTATTTGATCGATTCTTTACTAACAGAATCTTTAAATATTGCATTCAATATTGGCTATTTTAAAAGGCAAATTCAAATCCTATTCTGAGATTCCATTCAAAGCTGTCAAATTTTCTCTTTTTCCATATTTGTGGATTTTGAAAAGAAAACCAAATAAATACTTATCAACACATTTCATCGCTTATTTATTATGAAAAATTACTTGTAAGTGCTGGCGCGGCCCTTTAAATGTAGGGGTGTAAGAAAAAACCACCAAACCCTCAAACTATACAAAAGGAGTAATGCAATTCGTAGTCGCTCAGGTGGCTAGTTAATACATTAATGTTGTAATTTTTTATTGACTCGTGCATTAAAAAATCACCTACCATGTGTATACACATAAGACGATCGTCAAAATGAACAACTGCGGATAGCATTATTCAAACAAAAATTATGTTTTCAATATGATTTTAAATCTCCACAAAATGGTTTAATTTATATTTTAATATTTTAAAAGCGATTTGAAAAGATACCGAAGCACTTAAGAAATTTCAAAAAATGACAAAAAATAAAATCATAAAAAATCACACATTTAATTTGTCAGCTGTCACTTACAATATTTCGTTTTTTTATTATATTTTCATGCTAAACATTATTTGTGTTGTGCAAACGTGAATAGTTAAAAAAGAAGAATAACAATAAGATCGACACAGAAATTTTTCGGCATAATGTCTACGTCCACCGTGGGCGCGAATAATCCACTAACTTTGTAGAGTTATATAAAGGTTGTTTATGTGATCCCCTAACCCCAAAATTACCCTTTCGATACCTTACCATATGGCGTCTCGAACTCATAACCGAATCAACTAGCTACCATATACAAAAATATGAACCACCTAAGCAACACTTGCGTTGCATGCTGAAGCATGTCACCATATCTATTGAACTTGTGTGGTATCCAGTTTATTTTTTCATCAAAAACAGGCTGCCTATATTTGAGAAAATGTGATTTTTTGTTTATAAGATGATTTGAATTTTATTTGTACCACCCATATGTGGATAGACCGCTAGAGTACTTGGCGGCATAATATAGCAGCCATCTTTGTTATTCATGCCAATTACGGCATAGCATTCCATAAAAAACACATCAACAATCTATCCACTTGACACTACCTGTTAAAAAAGAATAGCAGAATTAGTACACCTTAACTGATAACTGAAAGAGCAAGAATAAACTAGGTGCTCAAAGGTGGAACAGAACGAGGCAATAGGCAAATTGAATTGAAATGCTATACATGTCCACGTCTGGAGAGGGAGAGGAAGGGATGTGCAGTATGGAAACTCTAGATATCCATTTCTACGCATTCAAAAAAATCTGCATCTAGAATAACTTATTCTTTTTTCTTTTTAAATCTTATTTTAAGCCAAAGTAGAACTTCAATGAAAAGGGTAGTTGAGTTTAACGTGCATTTATCTTTTGAGGGGCAGGGGATGTGTTGGTTGTCGAAAAGAAAAAGAAAAAGAAAAATGAAAAAACATTAGCAGACAATACATAACTGAGCATTTTAAATGCTGTAACTATTTACCTAGCCGGATGGTTCACGAACTAAATTTTCCTTTTCCTTCCACGAGTCTGCATCTCTCAAGTCAAATTGAGAATTAAGATAAAAATGTATAAATCAATCAACTAAGGTGAGTTCTGACATGGGGACTGCTCACCTGGCATGTTGAACCTCTACCGGGATATGGTAGTAGAAATGAACTGTCAGGAGCACCAGAAGTATTGGCAGCCTATCATAAAGAATGGATTAGTCGTGTCAACTTCCGAAGTATGACTTGCGAAAGAAAAGTTGTGAGATGGTGTCCTGGAGACATGGATGTGAACCTACCATATCAGCCACATTCTCATCAGGTAATTTCCTCATGGAAGACATCATTGACATCATATCAGTCATCTGAGTTGCCATCTGTGCACAGGTCTGCTCCATGGCTACCATTTTCTCCTTCATCTCACGTATTTCTACATTAGCTTCAGACACCATTTTCAAGGCTTCTTCACGAGTAGGCTTCTGCACCCCAATATCAGAAGGGGAGGAACCTAATCCATAACAACGAACACGTCCATGTTTATCTTTACCCAGGACTTGGGAAAACATATCATCCCGGTTAATGCTGTTCTGTGAGGTATCCTGTTGTTTTTCAAGGTCTTGGAGTTGCGTCTGCACATTAAGTAAAAAAGTTTGGTAACCTACATAACATTGATATCTAGTAACCTATAATGATTAGTAAATTAATGAAAGCCAATTCACATTCCAACACATACAATTACTGCTGCTGATGCCTCATTAACAGGCTTCCCATTCCTGCATGTACGAGTCAATATGAATAGCTCTGCACGTGATGGTTCCGTCCCATCAGATCTCTTTGCTCGCTGCCCATGATCAGTTCAGGTGCAGCACATTTATATGAATAATATTGATAAAGGAATAGCAACATCAATAACCACAAACACATGCCCTGCAGTTGAAGTTCAGAAAGTATAAAAGTCACCTGCTCTTCAAGTATTCGTGCAAAGCTCTTCGTGCCTGTTGCATGACCATATTTCTGATGTGCCCGATTTGCCTTATTTGTGGCACTGCGTTTCTATCATGTGCACCTCATAATTATTATACAGGCCAATCTCTATGTAAAGAAAATTTAACTAGTTTGAAAAAAAAAAAAAAAAAAAAAAAAATTGAAAACATAACTCCTGACTTTTTCTTTGGTTTTTTGTGGCGTGTAAAAAAACCCTTGTGCCCAAAGAATACCTCTACTGTTTCAGAACTCCAGTGCGCAATAAGAGATGCCCACTGATCTGGAAGGACCCTCTCATCACGATCAGCTAGCCGCTCCTCATCAGTTTCATGAGGGTAGTAATGTGCACTCTTCAACTTGGATTTCCACTCCTTCCATTTTCTCCCAAGAGAACGCAGGACCCAATCTTTGCTCACAGGGTCAATATCAAACCTCAACTGCATCGTTTCGGAACACAATCCAATGAAAATAAATATGCAGATAAATCACGCAGAAGCAGGAGGAAAAAGAAATGCAGAACTTACAAATACCTGAACTTTCTGCCACAAGCTTTCCTTAGTTTCATTGGGTACTGCCCTCCAGTCAACATACGTTAGGGGTAGAAAGTTCCCATTCCGTGCTAGGATACCCAGGAAGCTAGTCAATTTTGGTGCCTCAGGGCCAATGGGCTGCCCCAGTACATTGGTAGTGATTGATATGCGCTTGTCGCTCAACAGCTGAAGGCAACGTGTGGGACCTCGAACCCGAGCCTTCCTCCTGGAGCTACTATAATCTATGATGAAAAGAAGGGAAAACATTCACCCAAATAATTCATAAAGATGATGTAAGCATACCTGGCAAACCTGTGCTTGCATTATTGGTCTTGGTTGAGAGGAAAATAAGTAAGATGCTTTGACGGGAAAGAATACGTAGCAGACCTGTGTTCCTATTATTTGTCTCGGTTGGAGATGAAGGTTGTGATGAGCTGGACCCAGGCAGGTGACGGCAGGTGTTCTCTTGGGGGTTGCATTCTGTCTCGTCGATCATAGAGGACAATTGTTCCCGGGTAGGGTCCATCTTATCTGGCTGCTTGGTGCTAGCGTTTTGAGTAACTGGGGTCACTGGACATTCGATACCAGGTCCACTACAGTCAAGAGGAGATTCCATTGGAGGTGCCGTGTGCAAATTTCCTTCACAAAGAACCATGAATAATTGTAGATTGGAACATTGAATTAGAGGCAGGTAGTATTGAATCTTTTGGAATCATACAAGTTGCCACAGACGCAATTCACTAGTTACATGGAAAAGTTCGGGAAAGTTCCATACATCAATTTTTAGATAAGTCGACAGTTGCATTTGTACAATAGGTATCTACCCTGCCACTAGACAATTTGCATAACAGTGGGTTTAAATGATGAATAGAGTAATAAAATGACAGCAAGTAGGCAAAAGAACTAGAAGAAACCAATTACTTTTTGTACATCTTTTATATAACTACAGGGCACAAAATGGTCCGCTGTTTTGATATTACAAAGTTTTAACATTCAAAGCTATACATATGAGCCAAGTTAATAACTTCAATTGAAGTTTCTTTCTTTTGTTGAACATACTATAAAATGATACATTTTTATTACTGTTCCTGCAAATACCTATGATTTGTGAAGGGTGTCTAGCTGTGAGAAATTCTCAAAGAATCCTAACAAAGGGGCTACAGAATCAAAGTTAATTGTATGCTATACCAAGTATACTTGGAGAAAAGTTTCTGTGGCCAGGAGGAGTCTACCAAGTTCAAAAAACAAGTTCTACAAATGTTACACACCACCTATACTTTATAGAATTCACTGTTTGTTGCTAAAGAGCAAATATCTGTAAGATGAATATGTAGCTTGTTTGGCTAAGCTTAAAAGGTTTTTTAAAGCACCTTTTTTGAGAAGTATTACTCTTGATGCTTTTCAAAACTAAACTCTAAGAAGCTATAAGCTTTGCCAAACATGTTAATAGTACAAGCGAAGCGAGGATGACAAAATGGATGAGTGACTATACCAGAATGGATAAAGCAAGAAATGAAGACATAAACTGACAAGTGGAAGTGTCATAAATAAGGATCAATAAGGAAGGATGACTTTAGATGGTTGGAAAATGTCTTGTCTAGACCTAAAAAAGACAAGTGGTAAACTAAAATTAACGTGATGATTCGATGAATGGTGAGAACAACCCTCATTAAATTTAGTAGAATTAAGATGTAATATCTATTTGTTAATGACTCGATATAAAGAACAGTTAGAACTTCAACATCCAAACACGCTGCCAACTTGCCTCAACGAATTGAAGAATTAGACGTGCTAACAACAGATGATAGAAACTCCAATACCTAATACCAGTACCTAATACCATGTCAAAAGTCTCACTCCTCAACCATTCATCCATAAAAATGTGGACAAGTTCACCAGTTCTCTACTTGAGAATTCTTTAAGGGTGCATTCGATTGCCAATATTTTCCATGGAAAATGTCATTTTTCCACCAAAATTATTACTTTTGTGCTGTTTGATTGATATTTTTTTCCATAGAAAACATTTTCCTACTTTTGATCACATAACCATATTTTCCTTGAAAACAAATAAAATATTTTCTTTAGAGGGAGTAGGTTTTTATTTTCTAGGTAATTCTCTCTTTTTCTCTCATCAATCTCCTCTCTCTCTCTCATCTACCCACCAATGAAAAATGGACAAGTATAACATTTTCTAGGTTGAAAATTAAATCAATCTAACACATTTAATTGACAATTTTCATACAAATAAGTTCTAGGCAATTTAATTGCTTAGAATTTATTTTCTTTCCGTGTAAATGTCATGCTTGCAATCAAACGCACTCTAACATCTCAATTCAATAATGTACTTAATTAAAAGTGTGAATATTAATGTAAATCAGGGGTTGAATGTAAGTTCTAAGAACATGTGCAGCCAGTGAGGATAACAACAAAGTTGCAGCAAAGCATATACCATGAAAAAGAGACTTCAAAATTATTCGAGTGTCCAGTTCAAAAGAAATGAAGAAATGGACAATGTCATGAATATCATCTGCACACCATGAAAATTGAACAGCTAAACTAATAATCACATTCTTCAGACTCAAAAATCAGAGCAAAGGAAGCCTGATGTAGCGACCCGAGTTTTCAAATACAAATTTCATAACTTAAATTGTGTCGCTACGACATTCCGTCAAATTTTAGAAATTTTCTTGTGCCGTCGAATTGTCTAGCAAACAATTAATTTAAGATTTCAAAACGATTTTAATCGTAAAATTCAATATTTACTTATCGGGTTCAATCTCGAACAATTTTAAAAGTACCAAATTCTTATCGATTTAAATCCAATTTTTATGTCCAATATTCTATTTAAAATCCAATTTCATTAATTCCAAATTTTATCTTTTAATCCAATTTTATTAAATCCTATTACCCAAAGAATTACTTTCCAGCACAAACTCTAGACCCAATTTACTGCCTCGATTTGCGTGCCCTACATTCACTATTCATCATCCCGTTTCTTCGACCTCACAAACTCGTCCTCAACCTACAACAACTCCACGGCCTCCCAACACCAGGAAACAGGTAAGAAATCATCACCAGAATTTCTTCAATTTCTGCTCAACAACCAACTGAAATTTGTCACACGATCATCACGCACACACGGTTGTTTCCACCGCAACCACGCACGAGATTTTCAGCCACCAACAGTTTCAAACCCCACCACCAAACTGCAAGCTAGAACCATCACCCAAAACCCGACTGCAATTTTCCATCACCATCCCACATCAACCACCACGAACCGCCGCCTGCAGCCACCCAAACGGCAGCCCCGTTCCGCCCAACTCGACCCTCCACTTCACCAAAATCAACCCAAAATTCAACCATCAAAGCCAAGAATAATAAAGCCCAAACACTTACCTCCACTTAATCGACCACTTTGGCCGGAGTACCCGTCGGAAAACCAAGAAAAAACCGAACTGTTGGCCTCGGTTCTTGGCCCCGATCGACACCCAAAAGACCCCTCGCCCGCCGGCGCCTCGCGACGGCGACACCCCCGTTTTGGCCGGAGTTCAACCCACTTCCTTACCTTCCCCGTCGCCGGCTCCTCCTCTCCTCCCTGCCCTTCAAGTCGCGAGTGAGAGAGTGAGAGATAGAGATAGGATGTATATAATTTAATTTTTGAGAATTTACCCCTTAAGTCCTAGTTTTTGAAAGTCGTCCACTTCAGCCCCCAAAGTTTTTAAAAAAGTTATTATTTCAATTTCAAGTTTTATAACTTGTTTAATTTAGCCCTAAGTTTTAATAACTTTTAAATCAGCCCATAGAATTCCAAAAATTTATATTCAGCCTTTAAACTTTTAAATTTCAGTTTTAAATCTTTTCATTTTGGTCCCTAAAGGTTTTAAAATCTTAATTAAACTTAGTATCTTAAATTAAATTAATTTTGTTCTTGTTAGACGAGATCGCGGGCAAAGTGTGAAGCACGATAACATTTCAATTGTTCAATTTCCAAGAAAACTTTCAAGACTTCGAGGTGGGGTTTACTTTTAAGCAATTGTGGTTATTTGTCCATGTTAATTCTCGATGTGTGATTTTGATTGTGATGTAATGTTTATACATATGAAAATGTTGCCAGGGACCGTAAATAGGTCCGGGATCGAAATTGGGTCCTTGGGAATGCCCACAGTGCAAAAATTTGCTAAGCTTATATCATGTTGTCAGGGACCGTAAATATGTCCGAGATCGAAATTGGGTCCTTGGGAATGCCCACAGTACATATTCTATAGTATGTTGTATGGATATTATTTTCACCACTTGATTGCATATTTGGACTTAATTTGGACTGATTGTTGTATCTCCACTGAGTATAATTCGTTATGTTCACCCCACTATTTTTCCAACCTTTCAGGTTAAGGACTTGGCAGGGCAAGGCAACGAGCGGGGCAAATTCTAATTTAATAATAGAACTTTTAAATTTCAAGTTTTGAAACAAGAAGTTTTAAATAGTTGATTTCCATTTTGATACTTAAATATTTAATTTTGGTATCCTTGCAAATGTTGGTTTTTGCTAATCATATTTGGTATTGACTCTTGAATGTGAGAAAAATTATTTTAGAAGTGATGTTCCGCGTTTTGTGTTAAATTGCTATGAATTTTTAAAGTATATGTTTGCCTTCGTATTGTGGCGACTTTTGAAAATATTTATTTACAGGTTACTTTGATTTAAGTAACGCCTCGAGTTATTAGTAAATTTGGGGCGTTACACCTGATGCCGGCATTGTAAGAATAAATGAAATAAATTATACACGAATTCGAAACAAATGAAAATTTTCATACCAGAATTGTCAGTATTTCTGCCTGCCTCCACCTGAGAATTCTGAGACTGGTGACAACTGCACTCTTGCAGCTGATGTACATGGATGCAGCTTCCTGAACGGTGATATGCCTGACCATAAACTGAGTCCATCTGACACTGCTCATGTTGCTTCCCCTTGCCAGTATTTGGGCCTGAACTGCATGCATGCTCGCTTTTATTGAATGTCAAAGTAGATTCCCTATGGGTGGGTAACTGGAAATTTCCTTCAAAAGAAACAACATGATGTTTACTCAGTGACAATAGTAAATTATACTGGATACAAGGACAGAGATTGATGCATAACAGCATTTAGCAATAATAAAAAGAATATGTTGCACAGAAACAATGGTCATAGAAATGCACAACCTGAAATTCTCTGTTTAAGCTCATTGAGAACAAGATAAAAAAATCAACTACATATGTAACCTGCCCCTGCTGAAGTAAATCAAACAGGTGGTTCCACACTTGGTCCAGTTATGAAGAAAGGAGCATCAAGGAAATGCATAAATAGACTACGGGTAACTACATGCGACAAGAAGTTCTGGTTTTGGTAAGATAATATCAACCACTTGACGTCCATCTGTTATGGATATTTCATATCACCCCTAAGATCCATTATGTGTCCAAGGCATTTTGTTCTTCTTGGCATCAGTTATTTTGGCAAAAATCTTTTTGGTTCTTAAAAAGAAATAGTTTGAGAAGGTTCAATTGGCCGATCTCTTTATTTTCATTAATATTTATTTTTATGATAAAAGTGTGATGGATGTCTGCAGTCTCAGAGGAACCACCAACAGAAAACCAATAGTTAAGAGACATAACCGATAGTTTGATAGTCAAAATCAGATAAAGTTGCTGTGTTTGTTTACAGAAACTGCAAAAAACTCGTGCTTGTTCAGCTACAAAGCCAGAAAACAGGATTGCATTTGCACGAAACAACAATTGCAACCAACAGTAATGAGCTTGGTGTGTTAATATGGATGTACTTGATGTTATAGGAAAACTGTAAAAGTGTAAACAAACTGATGACGCAGTAAATGTTTAAATTTGCACAATTGAAACTTTTCTTTTTTTTTTTCATTTCTACGTCTATATAAACATATTTCTTTCCTTCTTTTCAGGTGGAGGACGGTTATCATGCACCAAATCATTCTGCACTTAGATATAAGTAATTATCTCAGAAACAAAGGCTTCCTGGTACTGTAAAGCAACACTGAAAGCAGGTCAATCTGTTCAAGAAAATAAATGAAATCATGCCATGCTCAATTCTTACCCCAAAAATACAACATGAAAATCAGTTTGTGATTTACTTTTACTAAACTCCATATGAGCCTTAGTGGCCATGTCCCCAATCCATTTATTTTGCCATTAATGGAGAATAAACTAAACAATGTAGGGCCATAACCTACTGTTTTATTGCAAGTACTTAAGGGGGCCTACATCCAGCAGAAAGAGAAACAATGACTAACTAAGGTAATTTTGAAGTTGGAATTCCTGGAAATTTTCAGAACATGTATAACATTGACCATAAATGACTGGATTTGGAGTTTGCCAGGACAGACTCACTCAAGACGCAACAACGTCACAATCCTTCCTGATTAAATCAAAATGATTGTACTTGCATCTAATAGATCCAAACACACCTGCATTATGGACATTTATGCCTGCTTGCACCCGGGAAGGTGCCAACTGGCCTGAGCTTGATTGTGGGAGGCAGTTCCTTAGATGGGGATGGCATATAAAGTTGCAGCTGGGTGATGGTTGACAAGAGTGAACTAGACTTGGACATTGGTTGAAAGAGTTACCATTCATAAGGTCCACCGAGCATAAATGCCTAAAATCATTGTCGCGAGAAACTGAATCTGGGAGAAATTTAAATATGAATTCTTCCAGTAAATAGTTATATCAAGATTATAATACCACCACTATAAAATTAAATGACCAGAACGACAGAACATCAGAATAGGGGTAAGAACGACTTGCAGTGCGTTTAGTCCTCACAGATGCATCAAAATGGGGCAATGCTGGGAAGAGTTACGAACCTTTACTTGGTGGCTGTAGGTGGCTGACAGGGTACAGTATAGCAAGTGTAAGATAAACAATCAAAATTACAGCAAGTGATCTCAATCCCGATGACATAGAGCATCTATTAGGTAATAATAATTAATAAAGATCATGACAACAATTTAATATTTTAAACAAAGAGTTGAGCCTATAACTCTTTTATTTTAATTGTCATGCCAGGTATTGCAAGTTTGTAACCACCTATTTTACATGAAACCACACATCACAAATGGAAAAGCATGACTAAACTAAGGTAAAATAAACAATTATAACATAGACACATATACAATAAACATCAGAATCCAAGACCCACCAAAACAAAACTTCGATTCTACATTAGAAACTAATTCTGCTACAAAACTTGCATGGGTAGCAACGGGGCCCATCAAGAACTTCTCTCTAAATGGTTTGAGTTCTTAATTCAACTGTTGATGAATCTCTCAGAACTATGTGTGGGTTTATGGTGAAGATTCAAGAACACAAAGAAATTCATTTATAGAGGAAGCACTAAAAAATCATATACTTGGCATATGTAGCAGTTAGAATAGCAATTAAGATGAATCAAACAGATTAATGAGAAAAAAAAGGGAAAATGGCAAACATCAACTACAATCATGTGATGAAGATCAGGAAATTATGACCTGAAGTAGAAACATGTGTGCCATTCTGGGGCTGACAAGGTTGCAACTGTCCAAAGTGCAATAGGCACTCGCACTGGTAGGATACCTGTTGTAGCTTGCGTGCATGGCTACAGCAAGGTGATAACTGTTGCTGCTGCCTTTGGTTCAATTGCAAGTGGCAAGAGTTCGAATCCCCTTGATATATATGTGCAGCATTGTTATGCCTCACAGTTGACTCAATGGGAGACTCTAACCTTTGGTTCATATGTCCTAAATGAAACGATCAAACACGAGAAAATCATAGTACAGTTAAACTATTGTTTTAATGGCACCATTTTACTAAAAAAATATTAGTTATAAAGTAAGGCTGTTATCTACTACACTCAGTTCACATCTCACAACAGGAAGGTGCTCCTTTTACAATTTGTGTACATTTTATTCATAACCAAAATAAGTCATAATGTCTGTTGAAAATTCAGTTTTAAAATCTAACAATGTTAATCGGTAGTAGAAGTATCAAAAGCTAGCGAAGCATATACTCTCCGGTCCACAATCAAAGATGACAGAAAGTCGTCCAAGGTTTTATACAGTGTTTGAAAAATAGCAAAAGTGAACTTCAATATCATTTACATACCTACTGAAACTAAACAAAAATTAACTTCAGACCGGATAGACTATCCTTCATGAGAGTGGGGCGTACAAGTATTCAGGCAATATGTCAATAAGAACGCAGTTCAGCTGATAATAGACATGTATGAAACTATTTCTCCGACCAAAAGTCAATTACTAGAGACCATCAAGACTTGTATCTAAAATATTTTTCCTGTCCTATCACCAAAAACAAGCAATGGTTGATAAAAACAAAGGTATGAGGCTCTATAGTGTACTCTGGCCATCCAAGAGTGAGAAAGAAAGAAATGTGCAAAGAAACCGAATAGATAATTTCGAGAAAAGAAACCAATGATTCTTCAATGATAATCGTGGACAAGTTACTTACCTTTTTATTTCAGGTGGAAGAATAGTAAAGAAATGCATAATTTCAAGAATTCTCACCATTAGTAACATTCAACGGTTCCTTGCACAACTTAGCTGCGATCCAGTGCTTCATGAAGTTGTCCTTCACCCGTTTCATGAGCTCCAAAATATAAGAACCTTTCTTATTGTGCTTGCAACAATTATCCCAAATGTACTGCACATCCATAAAGACATCCTCCGAATTTACATACTTGAGACCATTTTCTAGGTTGCTACATATCGTACCAAAATCCATGGGTGTATCAATGACATCAAAATAATCCTGATCCCAACCCATCAAGAAAAGGTAAAGATTCAATACTTTAACCAAAATAATATTGAAACTTGAAATGTGTGTAATTTGCAATGAAACTTACAGGAATCTCCAGTGCAATAGGATCAACAGGTACATTAAAGGGTATAGCTGCATCCATTTTCATAATCTTCTTAATCACCTATAAAAGAACAAATATCATAAAATACAATAAAAAGAAATACGCATGTCTTCAAGAGTAACTAAAATCACATTTATAAAATCACAATAACTTAACTTATTACTTACCAACAAGGCAGCATTCAACTCATTCTCATTGTATCGAGGATCCTGACAAGGTGATTTTGGTTGTTTTTCGCAGTTCTTATCACCTTGCAGTGTGACTTCATTCCTGCTTTGGTTTGCACATGAAGGAGAAAGAGCCCTAGCCAAATTTGCTGAAGCACTACCAATTGTTCCATTATTTGCTACTTCTTTTTCAAAACCAGCAAGCTGTCCGCTCATATCGGCATTGGATGCTCTCGTTTCCAGGTCCACTCGAGTGTCAAATCTGACATTGTTTTCATCCTTATCAGAGTAATATCCGGGGTTTACAGATATCTTAGCAGCGCCTGATGTAGAGGGCTTCTTTGGTTTGCATCTTCCGGACTCGTGCTTGTGCTTCATTTTCCCTTTCAATTATCCACAAATAAAATTTAACACATCGAAAAACCTCCTAATGCCAACAAATTAAAGAAAACAGAGATCACTATTTACAAGGCCTGCTCAACTGAAGATGAAAAACAAAGAAGACACATATTTACAAATCTCTTATTGATGTTATCTCCATCTTTCCATTACTCATTATATGGTTCATAATATGGACATTCAAAACTTTCTCGATAATAATAGGTTCTAGTTCCAAGAATCCATTTACAAACTAGATATACATTTTTTAGGCAAGAATAGAATATTTTTTATTGGGTTTAAAGCTTGAATACATATATGAAGACTTTCGGAATTATAGAAGGGTTATCTTAAATTCAAAAAGAGATAAGGAAAAAAAAAAATTGAGAAATTTTTTTCAGTCCTGCTAACGAGAAAGAAATGGTAAAAACACAACCCAACTGCAGAATGCCCAACGTATGACCAACTTAATCACCCCAAAAACAAGTCAGAAAAGCAAAATAATATCAATAAATTCTAATTAAAACACCATGAATTTGAGTTTCCAAAGTTATGAATTAACGCGTCAGAGTAAGATAAGAAAATTTTACCCCGATCGATGAAAGAACATAGATCCAAAAATTTTAAAATCCGAAAAATGTAATTGGAATGAATCAGGATATGAATATACCTCTGTGACCTGTGTAAGAGCTGAGTGGAGAAAGCGGAAACCGAGTACCCGACGTTTTATATACGGAAAGATTTATTGCGGGAAGGCGATCCGGGACGATATGATTACGAATTCGGGCATAATCAAGAGAAATTGACATAAATAGCACTAAATTGAGTCGAAAATGACTTTAGCAATCTTTTCCTATTGTTTTATTTTAGCATCAAAATTTTAAGCTAAATTATACATTTCGTCCCGACCTTAACCCCTTGTGACACTTTTTCCCTCAATATTTTTTTAAAAGACTTTTAAACTCAATCTTTCATCAAGACAAAAAGAAACTATATAATGGTTCGTATTAATTTCTTAAACACCAAGCTGATCAAAACCTTCTGACTTTTATCTTGAATCAGTAATTTTTCATCTAGCCAGTCCTTCAAGCACATTAAACTCTCGAGATATTTGCTTTCACATGAACTGATGAACTAGAGTGTTGTGTAGACAATATGCAAATTATTATCAATTTGAGACCGGGGGATTGGTAATGAAATTCTTTGAAATGATATATGTTCATAGAAAAAAAAATTAAGAGATTTTTCATTTTGTAAAGAAGAAAAGAAAAAAGAAAAAAATACTAACAAATTAACATTTTCGAAGTTCATCGATTTAGAAGCAAAATTGCCACCCGACTCAATTGCCACCCTTAATTTCCAATCAAAAGTTCTATTAGTATCAGAGACGGAGGTAGGGGGCTGGGCTGTAGCCCAGTCCCCCCACAATTCATTAAGGCAAAAAAAAAAAATTATATATAAATTTTTTTTTCACGTATTAGTCCGGTCACAAATTTTGTAGCCTGATCTCTGATCCAATCCTGAATTCGTCCCTGATTAGTATGCCCAGCCCTTAAGGTTCAGGAGCAAAAGGGTTACTTTGATGAGAATAAGTGCCTTTTTTTCTCATAAAGTGGTTTGATATGGCTTCGATTGGTTCATTACTTTGAGTCTGTATAGTGTTCGATACTTTGATTGATTATATACAAGATTTTTTGTTTAAAGAAATTTTATAAATTCACTTAAATGAAAATCAATAATATTCATAAGAGTCTGTCAAAGTTTTTAAAAATGTATTAAAGTTTTTTTACACTGAAAATTTATAAAAGTTTACGAAAGTCTTTTAAAATTTTCTAGAATCTATGAAAGTCAATCAACTTTACAAAAAAAAAAAAAGTTAAATCACTCAAAAAATCCCGTAATTTTATTTTTTTTTCTACATTAGTTTGTGATTTTGTTAGGCGTAGACCAATCAAATTGTTAATGTTTTTGCCTTACGTAATATATATTTTTAAATAGATTTTTTATAAAATTGATGAAATTTTCAATTGAAAAGTTGATTAAAAAAAAAATTGGATTCAATAAATGTGCAGTTAAATTAATTGTTTATTTTAACTTAAATTTTAGCCCCTATTTGGTGGGGGTTAAATCAAAATTTAAAATTAAAATTAAAGTTAACAATTAATTTTAACTATATATTTCATGAAATCTACAACTTTTCAACTATAAATTTTATCAAATTTTATTAAAAATTTATTAAAAATTGATTTTAATCCCCACTGAACAGAGTTGAATCAACTCTTTTAGCTTAACCAAATAA
This sequence comes from Osmanthus fragrans, assembly GCA_019395295.1. Classification (NCBI taxonomy): domain Eukaryota; kingdom Viridiplantae; phylum Streptophyta; class Magnoliopsida; order Lamiales; family Oleaceae; genus Osmanthus; species Osmanthus fragrans. The sequence goes on along the minus strand of CM033356.1, from coordinate 3,353,781 downwards.
GAGAATCTGTTTCTAAAATGCAGCAAGTTCTTCATTTCCTTGATGAATAAATTACTACGATTTCCCATCCAAAAAAAAAAAAAAAGGGGTCTCCATTAATTTCTCCAAATTCACAACATATGAGCTCAGTTTTGTTTAGATAAAAAAAAAAATATATATAAATTTTAATAGATTTTAATAAAAGTTAATAAAATTTATGATAAAAAAGTTATGACTTTCATAAAATATGTTATTAAAATTAATTATTAATTTTGATCTAAACTTAAATTTTAGTCTAAATTTATAATGGAACCAAATGGGGACGAAATATAAAAAAAAAAACGTTACAAGAATAATAATTACAAATATTTGTGGGCACAAAGGCATCAAAAGTTTGAATTGTGGTAGCAGCTGTAGAACTGATGAAATCCTTGACAGCATCGTACAATTCTTGAGCTGCAGTTGAACTTGAGAGCTCCACACTGTGATAATGTTGTTCAAAACCAATGAAGATGGAGTGTGGAATAAAATGGAATTAGATGATTAATTTTTGGCCTATACGAACACATATGCCTAATAGGCATGCGGCGCATAGACGCGTGTAGAGATTTTCCAGCCCCGTTTGGAGGTGAACTATGCGATCGCATAGGTCTGTACTATGCAGTCGCATAGAAGGAAAATTCGACCGTTTAATGACCTTTCGAGTTTTGAATTTTGGTGGCATTTTATTCAATTTTAAGCATCATTTCGTGCATCTGGTCGATGTTTATATATATGGGATCAATGTTCAAGGCATTAACATGTGAAAAACACTTGAGATCCATACATTATTTCATAATTAAAGATCAAAGTCTTATTATTTTTCATATTCAATTTCCTCATTCGTGTTCTTCAAGTTTAGGTAGAAACTTGTGTTTTGGTGTTTTGTTGCAACAAAGCTTGATTAATCCTACAAATCACTTGCTAGGAAACCCTTTAAGCATCTCATACAATTCGGAGATGAGACAAATATCATTTGAGGACAACAATCACGTGTTCGAACCTTCAACTTTAAAATTTGTTCCTGGTGTTGTTCATCATTGTTGCTGATTTTGTATTTGGTTTCTTCTCCAATCCTCCATTGTTTCAACAATCTCAAACGATATTCCTGAAAACAACTTTGGCTACAATCAAACTGATGAATTAAGATTTGGTTCAGTTGAATCGTTTTGATTGCACCAATTTTACAAGATGGTTAGACAAGTTGAAGTTTCTCCTTATTGCGTTGAAGATCTTCTATATTCTTGATCCGAATTTGCGTTGTTATCGGAACCAACTAATGGAGAGACGGGAGCAATAAGGGCTGAAAGACAAAAGCACCAAGAAGATAAATTGATTTGTCGCTCGATGCGTTGTCAGATTGTTTATATGACTTATATATAAACACATCTTCGGCGAAAGAAATTTGGAACGCCTTTGAAGGTAAGTATAAAGCGGAAGAAGAAAGTATTAAGAAATTTTTAATTTCCAAGTAATTTGACTTTAAGTTTCTTGAGAATATTCCCCTTCTTCCCCAAATGCATGAACTTCAAGTGATCGTTTGTATGACTTATATACAAACACATCTTCGCTAAATGCAATCAAGGGAAAGGTTCCCGGTTGATAGTATGATACATGTGTAACGATGCATGTATCATATAATAAGTCTTTGTTCAAGACATATCATAAGGTGGATGGAGACCAAGAGATCCAGATGGGTAATGAGGTTCGGTCCAAAGTAATTGGAAAAGGAAATGTAAATATTATCTTCACTTCCAGCAAAATCGTTACTTTAACCAATGTATTACATGTTTTCGACATGAATAGAAATTTGATTAACGGAATCTCTTAAGAAAATAAGGCATTAGAAGTGATATGAGTACGGTAAACTTGTACTATCCCTTAATGGTAAATTTTTTGGAAGCCTGATGAAGAAATGATCTAGAAAGGGAACAAATGAAGAACATTTCATATACTTCCGCTGTTGGAAGCCTGGTGTATGCTAAGCCTGCACAGTGCCTGACATTGCATTTGTTATAGGAATGTTAGGACAATATTAAAGTGATTCAGATATGGACCACTGGAGAGCAGCAAAGAAAGTAATGAGATATCTTCATGGAACCAAAAATTACATAATTATATATAAATATATGGATAATCTGAAAGTGATTGGATACTTAGATCCAGAAATATTTGTTGGCTATGTTGATTCACACAAATAAACATCAGGATATATTTTTATGATGACTGGTGGAGCTGTCATGGAGAAGTGCCTAGCAAACCTTGACTGCTACTTCCACTATGGAAGCCAAATTCGTTTCTTATCTTGAGGTTACTTTGCATGGTGTATAGATCAAGAGTTTCATATCTGGGCTCAAAGTTAAAGATTTCATTTCTAGGCCATTGAAAATTTACTACGACAATTCGATTGCCATCTTTATAGCTAAGAACAATAAAAGTGGTAGTCACAGTAAACATATCAACATTAATTATTTAGAGCCCGTTTGATGCACATTATTTTGAAGAAAATGCATTTTTTTTTATGTAATGATGGTGAATATGTGGTTGAAAAGTTATTGATGTGATGAAAAATATTATTTTATTGAAGAATGTGTGGTTGAAAATGAGTAGAAGAATGAGAATGAGAATGAGAATGAGAATCAAACAGGGCCTTAGTCATAAAAGAATGTATTAAAGAAAATAAAGTAGTCATTGAGGCTTGAGCATAAGAATTGATGATTGCTGATCATTTGACTAAATTCATGCCACCATTGTATGAAATTCTTATTTAGGGCCTATTTGGGCTGGATTAAAATTTGATTTTAATCTAAATCAAAGTCAAACAATCAGTATTAACCACATCTTTCATGGGTCCCACAACTTTTCAACCACATATTTCAAAAACTTCTATCACAATCTACTAAAAAATCTAATTTTAATCCACACCAAACACCCTCTTATTGTGATATTCTCATATGCACGCGCATTTTTATTTATTTGAGAAAATACATTTATGTAGAATCAAGAATAAGACATATGATCTTTTTATTAAGTATTGTTATCACATAAAGAACAATTCTTGAGGAACAAAATGCATTGTAATACATGGAAAATAATACTCATTATTAGAGGATTCATCGCCATGATTTCTGTAATGGAATCAAGTTGAGACGTTAGGTTGAATGTATGGACTAAGTGGGAGAATGTAACAAATCCGTTCCTTTTCATTTCTTCAACAATCAATGGATGGTCTAACATTCATGGAGCTTTTAGTTTCAACATCTACAAGAGTCCTAATTCCACTATTAATTGGAAAATTGGTAACTTAAGCCATAAATTGATTGGGGGGTTTTGGCTATATATATAGATGAGTTTGGTCTCTCTCCACCACTGAAATTACATTATACACCATCAATTTCAGAGTATTGAGAGCTTAGAAATGCCATTACCTGGAATAAAAGAAGAGCTTCTGGAACAACATCAATGACCAGAGGTATGAACTCGATTCATGATTTTGCGATTTTTGCGGTCCAATTCGTTTCCACATAATTGTTTTGAATCAATGTTTAGTCTAACACTTAAAGCCCGCTTGCTTAAATTTCATACACAAGACACGGCAATTATTCATGACAAAAACATGTCCAACATTAAAAATTATGATATCTTTCAGATTCCCCAAAGTTATCTCGTTATCTTCAATTTTCTGTCTCTCCAATATTTATCCCAGACTGCATTCTCAGCTTGGCTATGAACAAGTGATTATCACTTTTCTGAGGTATTATTTCAGTCTTAAAATTCTGTTCCTTTTTTTTTAAAGTCTCTATACATGAAACTGGATGATATTCTCGTATTCTTTGTACATAATTTATGTTGTTACAGCAGTAAATTTTTACTTAGATTCTCAATGGAAAATGATTCGTAGTCGAATTACAGTACGATTTTAGCATTATTTTTTATTCTCTGCAGGCAAAATGTCTTGCAGCTCAACAGCTGCAAGGGAATTTATGACGAAGAATGAAAATTCATCTGAATACATGGCTGTATCCAATGACTCGTTTCAAACTTACCATCTTACAAAAATTCGACGCAGTATTAAAAAACCAACTATTAAGACCAGAAGAGGAGCAACCAGAAAGGCTCCTCCCGGCTTTCGCCCTTTAATTCCATCAAAATTTGTAGGCGGTTTTCGATATCCAACCTTGCTAGAGCAACAACTGCTTCCCATGATGATCAAGTTCGTGCTTGCTCATGCGCTCTATATACCCTGTTTGGTTAAGATAAAAATTACATTTTTAGTAAAATTTGATAAAAGTTAATGGAATGCGTGGTTGCAAAGTTGTGTATTTCCTGAAATGTCTGTTATTGACTTTGACTTGGAATTTAATCAACTTTTGCAGTTGAACCAAACATGGTACTGTTAGACTTGTTTCGGCTAATTTTTTCGTGAATATTGATTTTTAAAAAATAATAGGGGTGATGATGCGCTTGCAGCTCTATCAAATGACAAATCTGAAGGAGAACAGCTAACAATTTTCTATGATGGAGTTATCAACGTGTATTGTCATGTTTCTGTTGATAAGGTACCACAGATCAATGGTTAAGAAATTCTATTTGCAAAGTTAATAAACAAATAAATGCCATCTTTCTAGGTTTAATTATTCAATTTAGGGTTTTAGATTATATTTTACTAAATGAGTTCAATTTTTTGGTTCAACAGGCAAAAGCAATTATGCTTCTGGCAGGTGAAACTTCTGTATCAGCTCCTGTTGTGAAGAATGTACAAGAGCTTGATGCGTCAAAAATTTCCCAGAAATCTCCCCCAGTTTGCAAGTTACAACCAAGTAATTCTCGATTTTCCACACTACAATTTTAAGTAATTCGTATAGATTGAACGGAATTTTGAGAAATTGTTTATATAGCCGACTCTAAATTTATTGAAGATAATGTGTAAGTTCTGATATTGTTACCACTTATAAGCTACTACTAGTTGATTTCATCTATTCTTAAAAGGAAGTTGGAAAAATTATCTTTGCCTAATATTTATAATTTACAGAATCAATTTTTTTGCATCTTCCAATTGCAACAAAGCGTTCTCTGGAGCCTTTTTTTTAAACAAACGATGAGATAGGTACGTTCTCTTATACTTTACAAGGTGCAGACGACCCTCCCCCTTCCAAATTTCCATGGACCTCTTAATCAAATCAAGATTCAGAGAAAATATGAGTAATTCCTCTCTAGCCGTTTAAACTTTTAGCTAAGACGGTTTAAATTCAAGACACTTAGATGAAACATTGTATTTGTAGTGCAGGTTAATGAAGAAAATTCCTTTCATGCCTATCTCTCATGTACAACCGGAGGATGATTCTCAAGCTACAAAAAGTGATTGGTGTAAAAATATACGAATTTCGGTAACTCTATTTGGTGTTTGTAGTTATAGTCGTACTTTAGTCCATTTTTATATTGGAATCATTTCCCACTTGTAATGTGTTATACTAATTCATTTTACATTGGTAAGGCATGTTAATGCGTACACGATCTCTTTCAATCCCATCTATTATAGCAATAACAATAATCAATATTAACAATATATTTCATGGATCTCACAACTTTTCAAAAACTTTTATCAAAATCTACTAAAAATCTAATTTTAATCCCTATTAATAAATTACCCATTTAAAATGTGCTTAAACTTAATTACAAAAAGACATTTTAAAATATGAATAAATTTGACTTGTAAAAGGATTGTACATTTTAAGAATCATATATTTTCTCACCAAAACAAACCATTTTCTCTCATCTAACATGAAAGAGATCAATGAGTTGAGAAATGTCTACGATTCTATGTGATATATACATGTGAAATAAACAACTATATGATGCTTCGATACCCAATTCTGAAATTAACCCAACATGAACTGAAAAGAAAATATATGCCACTCTGAATCTTATCCATGCAAAACCAAAAATCAAATACTTTTAGTAAGTGGCACACATTAAGAGCTCCGAATATAAATGGGACTAAGCGATCTGTCGAAATTGTAGGAAAATACATCGATAGGGGAGCATTCCACCTTAGAAGGAAGCCTCCTCTTGAGCAGTGGTGAATGACGCAAAAGTGAGAATGTCGACTTAGCAATGCAAATATTGGTGAGAATCCAATTCCCTGAAAACACAAGGGTTCGTCCGGAGAAGGTTAGTCAAGGCCTAAGATCAAGCCGAAAGGCGAAGTTGACAGACAACATATAAATATTCCTGCACTACCCCTTAATGGTCACAAAGGATAGAGGAAGCTAGGTTAGCCAAAAACTGGTTATCAGTTCTTGATCGTACTTCTCTTCCCATATAATACGACAAGGTCATCAACAACTAGACATATATAACCTATATAATCGAAAAGTGCACTAAGAGTACCATCATATACTTCAGGTATCATTTTTCCTTTCACCTGAGCTTTTGGTTGGGTTGGCTTACAGGTTGCTGATTTGTTCATCAGGTCCTTTTGAAGCTGGAAAAGTTACTGTCCCATATTCTTTTGAGTCAATAATGTGAATGGTTTCATCAGTATTTGAGCATTAGGCTTAAAAATTGGTGTCATAAAATGAGGCAGGTTTTACATTCCAAATGCTTAGTTTGTAAAAGATTGTTATTCACATTTTGGACTAAAAAATAAAAATAAGGAGTCTTCGCTGTCACCCTATAGATCTCATTCTCACGACAAACTCAGCGACAACCAATACTGGCATAAAAGTAAGTGACTACTCCATTCGATCTTATTCTTACAGATTTCAAAATTGTTCACAGCAACGACAAAGATATTTGCTAAGAGAGAACCTACAATTTCTGAATATTAGAACTATTGTTACATTGAAAAACCACACAAGCGTGGTAATGTTTAAATGAAGTCTACCTGTTGCCAATGATTAAGGTAAACCACCCTAAACAGTACAAGTTCTATCTTTCCTTGCTTGGAAAGAGAAGTAAATCAAAAGACATATTTCAGAAAACAACAATTGATGACTTGAGACGTGACATATCTGGGATATACGATAACATAGGATCTAATGAGCTCGACTCATTTTCATTTTGGGCATGGTCTTCTTCATTTGGCGGGCACGCTCCTTAGCCTCTTTCTTGCGAAGAGCTTCAGCACTTAGCTTTGCCTCAGCCTCTTCCAACTTCTTTCTCTGCTCGGCCTTCTTTTTCTGCAAGGCTTCGTGCCTCGCATTGTGAAGTTCCTTTTGAATCTCCTGAGCAACCTTTAATCTGGCTGTTTCAGTTTTAGATCGAGCCTGAGGTACACATGTCAAAGTTTAGAAAATCATGAATGATAGAAAAATGCTGAAATGGTCCGAGTACATAGTTGTGCTCACATGTGAACTGAGCTTGTATCGACCAATTAAGTCAATGTAATAGGGGACAAGAGCAACCAATCGAGTCATGTCAGCCATGTGATTAGCATCGGGGAGAGCAAACTTGAACACCAGCATCTTCTTGTTTAAGCCCATGTATTTATCGGAAAAATGCATAGAGATGAAACCATTTCCAAATTTCTCAAATGGCTTGTCACCAAAGACCTGCATGGATTTCCAAATGGTGAAAACAATGGCACACATCTGAAGTGGTTGATTGCCAAATATGAGAACATTATTATGCAAATATGTGATGCATTTGTTAAAAAACGGCTACCATTCCCACATGCACATTGAGTAAACTGCAATTTCATGATCCCGTCAAGATTGCAACTCTATCAGCAAACTATCTTTCACATGAGCAGAATACTGGCAGAGTGGTAAGGTATAGCTGCCTGACTCATACAATTTGCCCAGATTCCAGTAGGTAAGTGCAATTGTTTCTGTGCCACGGATACAGCTACATGCTAATTCTATTCACTTCATTTTGCATCCTTCTAGATAATAAGCCACTTCTCTGATATGCCCCAAAGAGGTTATTTAACCATCTATTAGTTGTTAAGGGGGAGGGTAGTCAGGGTATTTTCCAATAACATCAGGGTAGATGATAAGTGCATTTTATGTGCTTATTCAGACTTCTATTCTTAATTAATTATATATAAATTGAGCACTTATCTACTTAATTTGTGTAAATTATGTTAACTATAGGAAAATTCCAACTTGGATACAATTTATATGAAAATAGGCTATTTGAAGCTTAATTGGATTTGATTTGAAGCAATTGAAGGTTAATCGGATTGCAAGAGATCAATTGGAAATATTAATGAACATTCGGGTAAAAATTCATAAGTTTCGAAAGTTAAATTCGACATTTGAAAAGTTTGACTAAATTGCAAATTTCGAAACTTGCATTGGGTCAATTATTAATGATTTTGGAATGAAAATGACTTAATTGCAAAATTAGAAGATGAAGGAATGAAGTTACATAAGAAAATGAATTCAATTGAAAAAAGAATTTGTTTCCTTTTATTAGTAGAAACCAATTTAGACTCTTTATTGGAAATCAAGTTGAACAAGGATTTTGCTAAATCTTTTCTATAAATACATATCTTAATACAACAATTAAAGGGAACTTGTGGAATTTCATTATACACATACATTCAAGCAAACACAAAGAAAAAGAAAATCACTAAGAGAAAAACACACAAACATAAACTTAGTCAGATAGCTTGCATTTTTGCTTAATATTGAGAACATTATATCACATTTATGAACGGCTTCAAAATCACAATGCAAAAGCCAAACTTTCACTTATCTAGTGTGTGTTTGAATTACATTATTTTGAAAGGATGTATTTTAGAATAATAGATTGATGGATAACGTGTGGTTAAAAAATGATGAAAAGTTTTAGTTTTGTGTATAATATTATTTTATTGAAAAATGTGTGGTTGAAATGATGTCAAATCACCGTTTAAGAATGTAATTTTTTTTAAAGAATGTAGCTAAAACATGGCCCTAATGCAAAACAAGTGTGTGTGTGTGAAGAATTAAGTGTAACGCAGTACATTCACAAGTTGGTTCAATTCTCAACCTTCATTGGTCAATTATTTTCTTTCTTCATTCGTGATATTCACACACCCAAACTTGTTTTCCTTCATTCTCTTACTATGGTATAATTCTAAAGTTAGTTTCACTTATCAATTCCTTACACCACTCTAATTTGATTTAGTTCAACCGGCAACATCAACAATTTATTCATGTGATGATTCTCCCAATTTATGATTCATGTGATGATTCTCCCAATTTATGAATTTTTCAACAATCTAGTTTATACCATGTGATTCAAACCCACTAGTTATTTGAGTCCCCAACAATTAGCTATTACTTGTGCCCTTATATATAATTTTTTTAACTCAATTTTGACCTCACCCTTTCTTCCTTTTCTTTACCCCTGTAACGAGCTTTGGCCGGTAACTCCTCAAATTTTTAATATCAAAGGGTATTCGGGTTTCAAAATACCCCTACAAACTTACTAACTTGAGTCTAAAAGGTGCAGGCGTGAAGCGTAAACTAAATAAGTACAATGTTTATTTTCTATTAAAGAAAAGCAAAAGTTAGATCCCTAGCATTTGGTCATAACCAAGCTCATACTAGAAAATCAAAGACAGTCCACACAATTTTTTCTCCTTTTAGCTTGAATAATATATGTATAAGGAATCCCCAAGCCTTAGCTTGAATGTATGTGTATAATGAAACTTCACAAACCCCCTTCAATTGTTGGACTAAGTTATGTATTTATAGAAAAAATTTGTGCAAAATTCTTGTTCAACTTGATTTCAACCAAAGAGTTTAATTTGGTTTCTACTAAAGAGTTTAAAAAATAAAAGGAACTAAATTCATTTGTCAATTGAACTCCGTTTCTCATGTAACTTCATTCCTTCATCTTCTGATTTTGCAATTAAGTCTTCTTCATTCCAAAATCAATTCTGTAATTCCATTTCAGTCCGTTCATGTAATTCAATAATTTTTCGTACAATCAAAAAATACCAAAATATACATACTGCTCTTATTATCACTTTATTGTTCTTAGATATTTCTTTGCTGGTTTTGCAATTTGGTCCCTAGAACATCATCAAAATCAGGGGATTTTATCATTCTCTCAATTCCTTTAAGATGCTTCCGAACCTTACTAAACAGAGCCTTGTACCATACTTGTGTGATCAATACTTCGATCTCAGTTTGAATTTTCTTCTTCCACTCTACTTTATCAAGGCTTATCTCCTTAGGTAAACCACAAAGACAGATAATCTTTGTAGATTATTTTGATCCATGCAATTTTAGGTCAATTACCTCAATATTGAGATGCAAAAATCAATGTACAAACCAATGTTCAAAAATCAATGTATTTATAGGTCAATCTTCTTTTCGCAGAGAGTTTTATAGGCCTTGCTCAAAAAAGGCTTGCCTAAATAATTTGAGCTACTTCAAGTCCATCTCACCTATAACCAATGTTCAATCCACATCTGTTCCAACAATTGGTGCAAGCAATCTTGATTCTCTGCAGGTCCAAACGATGATAAAGAAGAATTAAGAAATTTAGAATATTACAATTTTGAGATGGCCCTCTTTAGCACGGACACTTCAATTAGAGTAGCGTGTCCAAGTCGGACACGTGTTGATATTGACACTCCTCGAACACTCTTATCATAAACATTTTTCATTATATATTAAAAATTCAAAATTATTAGTAAATAACAAATATGTACTCATATTTAAAATATTTCAACAAGAAAAATTAATAACAAGTATAAAACTAAATTTATACTATATAAATAAAAATTTTTAAAGAATTTAATCAATATATCAGCGACGTATCGTGTCAATATTGTTTTTAAAAATCGCGTGTCAAACACACGTGTCCATGTCCGTGTATCATATAGACTGCCTAACATCTCTAGTTTCTTTTCCAAAATGGATCATTTCAAGCCTTCAACTTCCCTTACTCTAACAGTCACATTTAATTCCTGCAAACTCCATTTACCCCAAAGCGATATAGGTCCCTTTGCATAAATGCAACATCAAAGCACTATACACAATTTTTAAGGACCTTAAGTCTATTGGCGTGAATGCAACTCTTACTTGAGACTTAATTTAGCATAGTCAACTCCTTTATTTGTTAATCGTTTATTATTCCAGAATCCCATTGCTCTAATATACTGTGGACTGTAGTTTCATATCCAGCTAGTTTAAACAGCTATATTTCCAATATCCAACCTAATATGCTTATATGGTAAAGGCACATCAACACATATAACAAGCAAAATACCTAAAACAAGCAAGCAACCAAAATCAAAATCCAAGCATTCAAAAGCACAAAGGATATAATTACACACATTGTAATATCAAAACCGGATCAATGCATACCTGATCAAGCACAGCATCAGTGATCAAATCCCCAGAAACCTCCTTAGATTCTGAGACCACCTGCAACTCCTCGGCCACCCACTTCCTCCCACTCGGAGGTGCCACTAGAGCTGCAAATCGCTGCAAGTCACCAGCCTCCTTCTGCATTGTTTTCGCCAATTTCTTCCTAGCTAATGCGAAAACCACCTGATCCATAGCATCATCGTTCATGTACACCTCAAATGTAATCTCATCCTTACAGGGCACCACCATGTTGTACGACCTCGAAATCAAATCATGTCTACTCTTCAGCTCCATAGTTGCCAGCACTCCCGAGCAAAACCTCCTTCCGCTCGCATAGAACTTAAAAACATTCTGCCCCTCCTTCAACAACAATGGAGAGTCCTCAGTCTCACCCACGCCCAACAAACTAAAGTTCTTATCGAAAATAGAATCCCTGGTAGCAAACTTGCTCGCCCAAGCCAACGCCAAGTTCTCATTCTCTTTCTTCCCTGTAAAGTAATTGATTGTAAACATAATCAAGAACGAAACGCATACAATCTCCACATAATACGAAGTTAGCTTCGTTGGAACCACTACTTCCGGTTCTTCCGGTTTCGGCAAACTCGGATCAGATTCCGATCCAGTGGCAGATTCCGTAATTACGGGAGTTTCAGGGGTTAAATGTTGAGGAACGCCCTCGAATTCATCTTCATCCCAGTAATCAAAAGACGTAGAAGCAGACTTCGTACTTGGATTCGGATCCGGATCCGATGATGGGGAATTAATTATGAAATCCGAATCGGAATCAGGAGGACCGTGGTGTGACTCGGAGGTGGTTTGGGAAAGAGCAATGGGGGGTGGTGGGGTTGAGCGAAGAGGGGGATCAACGGCGTCGTTTGATTCATCGATGACGAAATATTCATCTTCATCGGCGTCGAAGCCTTCAAAGTGAGATTGGGCGGTTGTGGGGGAGGCGGAGAGGCGGTGAACAAGTAGGGAGAAGAGGGAGAGAACGGCAATTAGGTATAGAAGAGTGTCGCCCCTTGGGAGGAAGAGAGAGATTGGAGAGACGAGGAGAGATGATGATGAAGAAGATCGTTTCGCCATTGTTGAATTCTTGATTGATTAGAGTGAGTTTGTGTGTAACGCCTCGTCGCCTCCAAAGTGAAGAAAAAGTTAACTTCTCTTAGAGGTAACCCAACTTTCTATTTCTTTCAATTTGGCCACACGACTAATATTTTTGTTTCAATAGTTGCCCTATTTATTACACAAAACTCGCTTGTCTAAAATTCGAGTCTTCACGCAGTCACAACTCACAACCCTAAAAATCGAAGATGGTTATATGTTGGGAGTTTTGGGACGGATCCCGTGATCAAGAAATATAAGGTCTGTTAGATAAAGTATATTTTTCTTGGAAAATGAAATTTTTTTTCCAACTTTCAGAAAATGTGGTGTTTAATAAGATGTATTTTACAGACAATTGTTTTTTCACTTTTTTTCACCTGTCAACTTTTTTCTTGATTTGATAAAAAAAAAATTTCCACCATTTTGGTGGAAATTCATTTTCCACCTTCTGCCTTTTTATTTTTTATTTTGATAGCAATTGTAACACATTTTACACTTAATGGTAAAAAAAAAATTATTCCTTTAATTGACAATTTGCATGAAAACAAAGTCAAAAGAACACAAAAAAATTGCAATTTTTTTTTTCTTTTTGACAATCCAAACAAATTTTATCCTTAATTGTATTAAAAATATATATATATTCAAAAAATTAACAATTTACATGAAAAACAAAGTCAAACGGTGAAAAATTATATCATCAAATACAATTAATTAAAATTCTCAGTTAAACATTTTAAACAATTTAATTCTCTGTAATTTATTTTCTTTCTACTCAAATTTCATATTTACAATCAAACGGATCCTAAAGGTATGTTTGATAACCCATTTTTTTTCTCTAGAATTAAGAATTCAAATTTCATTTCCGACTTTTTAGTGTTTGATAGCACAAAATTTTCATGGAATTGATTTTCCTACTTTTGCTCACACATGTGCATTTTCTTGATTTTTGAGAAAAATGTTTTCCCACCTCTTTGGTGGGAAAACAAATTTCAGTTTTTTTTTTGCAATGGGAACAAATTCTAGATTCAATCAATAGTAAAAAAAATATCACTTTTATTGATAATTTTCATACAAAATAAAGTCAAACGAACACCAAAAAATATTCAAAAAAATATATTTTTATTTTTTTACTTTTTGACAATTCAAACAAATTTTATCCCTATTTATAAAAAAAAATGAGAAATTCTACAGAGTCAAGGTCGGTCATTGACCTTGACCATTTATCTTTTTCCAAAAAAAAATTTATCCAAAAAAAAAACTATTTGCATGAAAAATAAAGTCAAACGGATTAAGCGAAAAATTATACCAATCAAACACTTTTTTCAATTTCCAGTAAAATAAATTTTAGACAATTCAATTCTTTGTAATTCATTTTATTTTCACCCAAATTTCATCTTTCTATCAAACGGACCCTAAATTATTCACCAAAGGGTGCAAAGACTATTGCACTATGTGGATGTCTTCTATTTTCATAAGAACTCGAGTTGTCTGTTGGTGCTGATGAATGTGATGTTATCCAATTATTTATGAATTCGATTTGAGTAAAGTATTTGCTCTCAATACTAGTTTAATTATTATGGATGTACGACTTTTCAATGAAATCAATCGCGTTATGTGTACACTTCGAACTTACCTTTTGGTTGACAAGACCCCACCCGACACTCACATGGAGGTCGGATCCCACTCCATTAAATTTAATATTTTCGCCCCTCATGTGAGGGGACAGGTGAGATCGGATCAACCAAAGGGTAAGTCCGAAGTGTACAAATAACTTATTTCCAATGAAATATAGTACAACTCTTGTTGCTTCATGCCTAAAAATAACAAACAATGTAACCTAGTGCATAACTTTTGTTTGCTGCCGAGTTGATTTGTCCTTCATTGACTGTGTTTTCGTCGGGTATAAAGCCTCTATTTAGTTTGGATTTTTGTTGGGGATTAAAATTATATTTTTTAGTAGATTGTGATAGAATTTTTTGAAATAGTGGTTGAAAAGTTATAAGACCTATGAAAGATGTTGCTAATATTAATTATTTGACTTTGATTTAGATTAAAATCAGATCTTAATCCGTACCAAACAGACCCTAAAATTCATATTTGATTTTTTTCATTTTTCTCCATAAAAATGAAAAATATAATTGTTATCAATCACATTCAGTCACCATTTTTTTACTTTTCATTTATTATGTGGGACCCATAACGACTATATTTTTTAATCTCATTCTACAAATAATGCGGATCAAATAGAGTCTTAATAAATTTTTTATTAAAGTTGATAAAATATGCGATTGAAAAATTAATAAAAAGATGTAAATCTCATAAAACTCTTATTTGGCCCATAATTTTTTAAAACTCATTTTCAACCACATATTTTATAAAATTTAAAATTTTTCAACAATACAATTTATCAACATTTATCAAAATTTTCTAAAATCTAATTTTTATTTAAACCAACAAGGATGGAATATGTAATATAAAATGAATTGCAATAAAAAAAAATTGGGAGCAAACATGATTTCAATCGTGCTGTAGAAAAACGAAAGAGGAAATAAAGTAGAAAAAAATGAATTGAATGGGTCCCAGGTACAAGAGCTGTAAATGCATTGGGGACCCAGCTGCAAATTTCACCAAGAAAAAACAATTTTATCCGAACGCATCTCCTAGCAAAACTTCAGTTTAAAGTGAATTTTTCAGATTTGTTGTTTTCTCCACTTTCAACCCCCTGTAGAAGAATCTTCCCCAATCCTCTCTCCCTCCTTACGGTCTGAGATCTCAAAGAGTAAAGACAAAAATCCAATATCGTTTCCCAGCTGTGTCTTCATCACTTTCAGCCAACAATTTTCTCAAATTAATCCCAATTACACTTTATCGCTTGCACCGCCGACAATTATAGATCTTCCATACAAAAATATCAAATTTCTTTTTTAACTTTAAGATCCTCAAGACCCAGTGGATTTTACTGGGATCGTAGTTAAAACTTGCCCAAGACGAAGAAGGAACCTATCTATTTGCTTAACCCTATTTGTGTGCGATGAGATTGTGATAGTTGGGATTCTTTGGTTTTTGGGTTTTTTGTTCTGTGTACTGTAAAGATGGCGGCATCGGAGGTGGGTGTTGCGGTTGATGCGGCATCGGGTTCGTATAAGGGGATGTCTTCTGATAATATAAAAGGATTAGTGATGGCTTTGTCTTCCAGTGCCTTTATTGGCGCCAGCTTCATTGTTAAGAAAAAGGGATTAAAGAAAGCAGGGGCTTCTGGCGTCAGGGCTGGTAATTTGTGCTTTTTTTGCTTCAATTTTAGCTATATTATATGTGCATTTTTACTTCAACTTTGGAAATATTGACTGTTGAAGATGCGTATTTTTTTTTATATTTACTGTATTTGGAGATGCTTAATTGGAGTTTGTTTTCTGCAAATGAAGTAGTTGTATTGATATGGGAGAAAATGCACTGCTGCAATTGCACTGTGGTTGCAATAAACTGTTGAGATCTCGAGTCATTTCTTGGAGATTATGTTCAAATAAGGGAAAGAAATTTAAACTTGTTGGGAAGATCAGTCCGGTAGGAAATTGCATTAGGGAAATGCTAGGAAAAATTTTGCACCCTAAGGGCATTTTTGCGCTAATTCATTACTGGAGTGCTTAGTTTATGATCCCTGAAGCAGTAGTGCTCTCTTTCTCAAGTAAACCTTGATTACCTGCATCAAACTTTAGACTGGTTCCCTTCTTCCTATTTTCTTTTCTCCTTACACTTTGAGGATATGTTGATCAGTTGAAATAATTATCATAATCACCACGCTCAAGTAGAAAATTGAATACTAATGTAGCTTCCGGGTGATTTCCCAATCACAACTGTTGTGAAGGAAACAAGTAGGATTTTATCTGATAATTTAATTATAGAATTTTTATGATGTTAGTTGTGTTTCTAATCCCAGGTAATTTTATATATACCAACAATCAAGGGAATCTCCCCAAAAAAATTCCATCACTTATGTGGAAATCTGCCAGTTGTTGCTTCGAATGCTTCAGGCAAAATTTCTCAGTTAACAAAGCAATCTATCCCTGCCATTTTACTTGGTGAGAAGTTACTAAACAATTTCTTTCACCATGGACTTATGGATGTGCAATTGAAGTTCAAACACATACATTAAACATTGTAAGGAATTATAATGCTCAGCTTAGAATGATAAATTTCTATTAGCAGCTCCATCTTTGGGGTGGCATATAAGTGAACTTTTTAAGGATGAGAGAGAGTGCGTGAATTGTGAGAGCATACTTTTCTCTCTCGTGCTTATAAGCTTGCTTTAAGACATGCTTAATTTTATTTTATTTTCCATTGACTCACATCTTGTTTGTGATTTATATGTATGCTCTCATGATCCCGTTGTGGGATAGCTTCTTGATTAGTTTTTCTTTTGGTTATTTGGCTTTCTCAGGATTTATTTTCTAAATCTAGCCATTAACTTTTACTGTGTTTTTGTTTATACAGGAGTTGGGGTATTCATATCTATACGAGCCACTGTGGTGGGTGGGTATGATAACAAGTGAGTTACTTTCTCTATTTGTTTTACTATATGAAAAGTATTTGATTAAAACACCAATATGTTGCCCTGCTTGAACACATTTTAAACAAGAAAGAAAAGAAAATATTTTATATAGAGCTAATCAAAGATGACTTCTTTTTGTGGTTTATCATTCTTTACTTATTGGAACCAAAAGGAAAACTGTACCTGTTTGATCTCATCTATGGTTAATGTATTAATGCTGCACCTATTTATCCATCATGAGCTCTGTATATATATATATACACACACACCCAACTCATACTGCAACTTGAATCTATTGTTCCCTAATTCATTCTCCATCTCATACACGTGATTAAGTTTCATTGTTTTCTCATCTTGCTAATGTTTAGACCACCTCCTTATTGATATCTTCCATTTTTAGTTCACAATTTTTTCTCTCTTTCATTCTTCTTTCTTTAATATATGACGTGTAGAATTATGGCATCAATTTTTAATTCTCTCCCTATATTGTGATACAAGTTTTTACTGGAACTGAGAACTCTCTTTGTCATTTGCTATTGCAACAGTGATTGTTGGAGAAGTTGCAAATTTTGCAGCTTATGCATTTGCGCCAGCCATTCTAGTCACCCCTCTTGGTGCGCTCAGCATCATTATCAGGCATGATATTATGTGGGATATCTTAACTATATATGATACCTTGTTTTGGTACTGATCAACGTGAGTTTGTTGCAGTGCTGTACTTGCACACATTATTCTACGGGAGAAGCTGCACATTTTTGGTGTTCTTGGTTGTGCTTTATGTGTTGTCGGTTCTACCACTATTGTTCTTCATGCTCCACAAGAGCGTGAAATTGAATCTGTGAAAGAAGTATGGGACCTTGCTACTGAGCCAGGTGACTTGGCCTTGCATATCTTATTTTGGTACCTGCTTCTTATTTTCACATTTTATCTACTGAGCTTAACAACTGCTTCTCTCCTGTAGCTTTTCTCTTTTATGCAACTCTGGTGATAGCAATTGTCCTCATTCTGATATTTCACTATATCCCACTCTATGGCCAAACTCATATAATGTTTTACGTCGGCGTTTGCTCACTAGTTGGTTCATTATCGGTAGGTTGTGTTATTATTTATAAGATGTCTTCCTGGTTCAATCTCACCTCCCCACCGCACACCCAAAATAAAAATGCAACTGGTTGTGGTTCTTTGTGGTTATTAGAAGTCTGGAAATTCCCTGGCAGGTGATGAGTGTCAAAGCACTTGGAATCGCATTGAAGCTGACACTATCAGGAACGAATCAGCTAATATATCCGCAGACTTGGGTCTTTGCTTCGGTTGTCATTTCTTGCGTGCTTACTCAAATGAATTATTTGAATAAGGTGAAGAATAATTTTCTTTGTTAATAATTTCTTTCTTTACTTGTTGATGCATAACAAAGTTATAATTTGCAAGTTTTATGTTATAGGGAAAATATGAAATCTGGCTAACATTAAATTAAAATAACTTAGGCATGTAAGCTAAGTGGCAGTTCTGGCCATAGTATACATTATGTGAAAATTTTAGTTCCTTGATTTTCCACCTAGTTTCAAACATCTTATCATCAAAACCAACCTTTCTTTTATAAAATCTAATGTCATAGTATGTCTAACTTGAGGATCAAACTGAGCATAGCTTCAATCTGACTTGGGAATGAATTTGCAATGTTAGAATTAGATTGGGGAGAGACAATCTATATATATACTGGCTGCTTTATTTCATTTAGTCTTTGGTTGCATAAATTTTGATTAGTATTGATGTAGCATTATATTGTTTTGGATGGTTTATCTTTCATATCCTTTTCTATTCTTATATTTGGTGAATTTTGAATGCAGGCTCTTGATACATTCAACACAGCTGTAGTTTCACCCATTTACTATGTTATGTTCACTTCCTTAACGATATTGGCAAGTGTGATCATGTTCAAGGTAATTATTTGGCTGTATCTTTTTGTTCTTTTACTTGGAAGGGTTCCATGAGTAAAGAATTTAGAAAACAAAGCGTGCTCAATCTTCGCAAGATTGCTTTGGGCTCTAAAACATTTGTTGTCAATAGTAAAAATACCTCAAACCTAGATAAAGTAGGTTGAAATTCCAAGCTCTTTACTGATGTGGGAAAAACAAAGTGATTTGATATCAGAGAACAACCATCCCTTTTCTCCAGGTACTTATTTATATTTTTGTGTGTTTGGGGATGGGGATGGGGGTGGGAGAACGGGTAAATTCAAAAACATCAGCCCATAACATCACCATTAGTTGTCTGTAGCTTATTTGAAGAAAGCATTTGAAAGTGCTGGTCTCTTGTGATTCTTGGCTTAAATCGCTATCTTGTATATTGTTTTTAAACTAAACACTATTTCAGTGCTTGTATCTTGTGTAATTTAAAATTCAGTCCAGTTGCTAGCCATATCTGGAGGAAATAATTCCTTCTTATGGAGGGGAAAACCAAAAAAAAATAAAAAAATGAGGTGTAAATGTCAAAGGTCTTAATTAAAATTGACAATGTTCTTTTGTTCGTATGGACAGGACTGGGACAGGCAGAATCCAACCCAGATTGTTACAGAAATATGTGGATTTGTGACCATTCTTTCGGGAACTTTTCTTCTTCACAAAACAAAAGACATGGTTGATGGTAAGTGATGTATTCTTTTTTCTGAGCAAACGGTTGATTGGTCCCTGCCCACGACACGCCTTGTTGAATATTTTGGTTCGCTTGGGAGCATGTTTGGCTTTGCTTAAATGCTACAAAAGTTGCTTGTTTCAGCAGTAAGAAGGGACTTACTGCCGAGAAAAGACTTAATCTTTTAGCCTATTCTGACAAAAGGCATAAAAGCTGCTTCTTCGTAGATAGAAGCAAAACCAAACATGCTCCGAGTCCGTGGCAACTCACAAAATTCTAAAACAAACATGTTTACTTATAAGTAAACCTTTTAAGATTAGCCCAACATGCTCTAGTCCATGGTTTGTTCTAAATAATGAATTGACCTTTTCTAATGACAATTGTAATTTCAGCTCCAAAGCGTGCTGATGAGGAAAATGGTTTTGGTGAAGAAGGTATCCCTCTAAGGCGGCAAGAATCCTTAAGAACGACATAATGTATTCTTTTTTGACCATTTTTGTGTAGTTGACATCCCAAAGTCATGCTCTTCTGCGAAAAAGACCACACAAGTGTGATACTGTGTAATTTTATCACATACACAATCAATAGCCAACAGGCCTTCATACCATGGAAGGAAAGAATTGAGGTTTTTTTTTGTACCCTTATCCCCAAGTCTATAACTCTGTAATTCTCAACTCCCCCCCCCCCCCCCCCCCCCCCCCCCCCCCGCCGGCCTAAAAAAAAAAAAAAGAAGAAACATTTCCAGGTAAAAGAAAGGAAATACGTTATTTATTTTTTTAAGATTGTAGCATTTTCAAATTCGGATTGTCTTTGAAATTGTGAATGTCATAAACATATTATTTCTTACCATTTAATGCCCCTGTAAATATCATCAAATATTTTCAATTAATAATAATTAAATAAGAACAATTATCTTTTAATAATTTACATTAAATTATGGAATAAATGAAATTTTGCATAAAAAGAAAAAATAATTTAAATCGACAATTTTAGAAGGGAAATATTGAATTTTGGCCCCGAAAATGACTCCCATCTAGTGGACCTTGGCGGCTACGACGTGCGCGTTGAAAAGAGCTTTCCAAATTGGGGTCATGAGCGTGATTCTGATAACCGTTGCAAAAATTATGTTCAAAATACTAAAAAGTGACCAAAATTGCACAGTAAGATGACTTGGGGATTTAAGTGTACAAGTGTCAAAAGTTTAAGTACCCATGGTTACAATTTTTTAGGGACAAAATGGATAGATAAGTCAAAATATAAGGACTAAAAAGTACAAGATGAAAGTTGAACGACTTGGCGTGCAATTACCCCGAGTACTTAAATGCAAGAAATGAAAACAAAAATATATATAAAAAAAAAGGTAAACTTCCGTGGTGCACGGAGTGTTTAATTTTTTTTTCTTTTATTGTAGTGAAGTCGTGGGGATAATTGCACGTCCAGTTCTTAAACTTTCATATTGTACGTTGTCTAATCTAGATCTAACCACGAAATGTAGTCATAATACTACCAAATAGAGTCGTATTTGCTAGAAAAAGGATTGTGAAAGTATATTGTACTACGAATTGTATAAGTTGCAATACCCATATAGCATCAAGGTAGTCAA
This sequence comes from Osmanthus fragrans, assembly GCA_019395295.1. NCBI lineage: Eukaryota > Viridiplantae > Streptophyta > Magnoliopsida > Lamiales > Oleaceae > Osmanthus > Osmanthus fragrans. The sequence goes on along the minus strand of CM033356.1, from coordinate 3,332,564 downwards.
GATCTTAAATTTGGATTGATTCAAATTAGATCAGTGGAGATATGTCAAGAATCGGATCGAGGATCGTAAGATCCTACTAAGTAATGAATAGGAATATTAACAAATAAAAGTTTTAAGAACAAATTAACAATTTTATATCAATAATTAGCTAAAACAAAAAATAAAAAGTTAAAATAAGTTTTCAATTACTTTATAAAGGTCAACAATGTATTTTTTTTTTAAATCAAAAGAACAATTCACAGATGATGCTAAAAAAAGGTTCCATATTTATCTTTCCAAGCTTCTCGTCATATAGATATTTGAAGAACATTCATGATTCAACCATTTGCCTAGTTGTGGAAGAACTTGATCATCCTTTTTGCTATCCAGTCATCACCAGAGATATCATCGAAACAGACACAAAATCATCCACAAAATCATCGTTCTGCCTTTTTAGAATCGTACAATTTTGATAACCATGTGTGACACAGTCCCTTCCCCTCCCCAACCCCCACACTAAAAAACAAGAGAAGCTACCTTAGATTTTATGGATTCAATTCTAAACAAAACTTAACCCAGTATTTGAGGAACACAAATTTAAGATCCTAGTCTAGAAATTCAAGATATTTTAAAGTTTTCATTTTTTATTGCCAGAAATTATAATCTGAGATCCAGTAAACGACATTTTTTTACTTCAATAAGCAATTAATTTTTCTGACAGACCAATTTATTACTGGCTAAAATGTAAACCCATGGGATTTCATTTCATGATATTTGAAATACCACTTCCAGATCCAGACTATTTCTTTATATCCCGATAATCTACGATAATCAAAGCCTTAGGATTGAACACATCAACTACAAGAATAAGTTGAACACTACTATTAAATAAATCGAGAATTGACTAAATGAATTATTTTTCACATCACTCAATCTTAGCTTTATCAATATATCTGAAATAATAATCAACATATCTAGATTCCTAACAATGAATGACTGCATGAAACAAATGTGCAGGAAGATCTGTATTTACTCAGGGAACCAATCAAGAACTTGTCTCCTGATGACGATATAAAGATGAAAGGAAAATGCTTATAGACCAAACGTCCAGAGGCTTTTTGGACTTGAGTGGAAATTTGAGGATTCAACTGTACTCATTGAGATTTTAAGAAACTGTAATTTTTGAAATGAATCGAAGAAAAAGTCCCACGAGAATATGTAGCTGCATCCATTTGTCAGTAAGCAAAGAAACGGGTTTTAGAAAAAGAAGAGAACGATGAGAAAGATAAAGTTGAATCGTTGGAGAGATTGCTTCCTTATAAGAAAGGGATATTTCCTTCTACATTTCTGTTTGAAATGTAAAAATCTGGAGTGTCCCTTAATGCTAGACTTGAATGCAAAAATATATTGGAGATCAGAATTGGAAAGCAATTAGATCAGGCCTATGTTAAAGATCTCTTCATACCTTCCCAAGGATACACGGAGATGAACAGTATGTTATGGAGAATTTTAAAGAATTCTACAACAATTATACTGGTCCAGATGCTTGTGTAGAATTATTAACCAGGCAACTATGAACTATTTAATGAACTGTTTTGCAATTTATCTGCCTGCATCCCTTCTCCATTGCAAACATTCTCACAAAAAATCCCAAGTACAGGAGAAAAATATACACCAAATCATTTGGCTGGACAAAGAATTTAAGCTTGTATGGACCTATAGGAAAATAATGAAAACAAGAGAAGGGAATGTTTCGAGTCAATGTGCCACATTTCATATTTATCTTAAATTAGGACCAGGCAACCCTATCAATCGGTGACCTTTATTTATCTTTCAGATGGTTTTGCAAAGAAAAGATGGTTTTATGTCCATGAAGTTGAGCGAAAATTTATAGTTGTCCTAAGCTTTCTTCTACAAGGAAGCGGCTGAGAGAGAGTGGAAGGAAATAGCTAAGGAACAGAGTATCAAGAGATGGATGGAATGACAATAATAAGAGAATAAAACTTCCTGACATCAGTTGTATGAACAAAAAGAGACAACTTACTATTTTGAAGAAACTTAATCCAAGAAAGAAGAGTTGCAAACACATAATTTCAACAGTTTATATTAATTTCAGCAGCAGCACACTTTGGAGCTGTTTGACAGCAAACCATTCCCAAGTAGAGATGAAGACATCAAAATAGAATGCTAATAAGCCATTGATTTCCCACAACAATTCTACATGGTGAAACCTGATGTCTCTACTCTATTGATATGAATAGTATATTAAGTAATCGAGGTTCCCATCCAACAAGGATTTAACAAGAGAGAATAGTATGGCATTAAAAAAGTTTAAGGACTTCTTTGCAATCAAAGCAAAAACTCAAAATGACAACAATCATACCAAGGAAAATCATATAGCTTTTCTTCCGAAGATTGTGGCATGCTAAAATCAATACAGGACATATAGATGAGGACTAGAAATTCCTGAATCAACAGCTCCCCCAGAATTGCAAACAAATCGTGCATGCTTGTGGCTGAAAGGGCGTAAAAGAGAAGTGGGTGTCTTTTCTACCAACTATTAAATTCTAAACCAATCCTTGTATTGTGATCCTCCCCTTCAAATCTTATTCACTATCTGGTTCTTACTCACCTCTGCTCTCTCATGTTAGGGTTCTACGCAATGGAACCATTACTTTCAAAAATAAGGCAATTGGTGCAAGCTCAAGTCATTGTGAACAACCATTAAAGAGAAAAATATATATATAATTATAGAACCAACAAAATTCCTTTAAGAAGAAGATAATTTTTTGCAACACACCAAGTTAGTTACCAAGAAAATTGAATTGTATTAATATACAATTCATTAGCCCATAATTACCTTCAAAAATTACAACAAGTATAACCAGAACTGAAGCCATCCACCACCAACTGCTATCAACGGTCAGCAACTTCAGTTCTCCTCTTTTTACTCTTCTTCTCCTTTTTCTCACTTTCAATCTCGTCTCCACCATCAGTTTCTCCACTTTTCCTCTTCTTCTTATTCTTCTCCTTTTTCTCTTGCTCTGGCACTTTGTTCTCCAAATTAATGATCTCTGACGTCTTTTCGTCGCTTCTCTGACCAATCTTGGTATATTTCCTGTTTCCTTCATCCAGCCTCGGCTCTGCATTATCCTGAGGGTTTCCATTCTCCCAGTCTCTTTTCAATTTCTGAACCCTTTTCATATCAGGATAAGTTTGAAGGTCGTTAGTCTTATGCTTGCTATGGAACTGGACCAAGTGATTGAAAGCATCAGCAGTGCGTTGCAGGTACAAGGGGACGGCGCCGGAAGAGCCGTTGTCAACGGAGGCAAATCTGCTGAGGAGCTTCGCAGCTCTCGACAGAGACACGGGCTTTTCCGACACCAACTGTGCTGACATCTTCATCTGCTCGTTATCAGTATCAGTAGATTAATCCCAATTACTGCCAACAGGCTTTTAGGGTTTATGCAAAGCCGCTGAGGTTTTATCGTGATTTTGGGGAGAACATATACATTAAAAAGGAAATTTGCCCTTCGAGATAAAAAAAAAAAAAAAAGGAGTAAGACGAGAAAACTGCAGTGTAGGTCTCTAACCTTTTAATTTTATTCAAATGAATCCGTAATCTTTAACGTTTGATTCCCATTTTTTCTAAAATGCATTTTTTTCTCTCTTCTTTTAGTAACTCCAAGCAGTTAAATATATGTTCCACAGAGCTAACTTGCAAGGTCTCTACTCTAATGTTATTAACTAATGCCTATGTAGCACACCAATAAACTCTTTTCATGTTTCTACCCATCCATAATTAGCTTCTTCAAATAAACATCTTTAGCCCTCGTTTGATTTTGATTTTTCCAAAATGACCTTTCACAAAATCACTTCTCAAAAAATAAAAATCAAACAAGGGCTTAGTATTACCTTTCAGTTCTGAAACAACAAAGTAAAAAAGTCAGCTCAACATCCCCATAACTAACTAATAAAATGCCTCGGACAATAAAACTCAAGGTGAAATCATCAGGTTCAAATGTCAGAAACTATATGAAGTAAAATAGAGTAGACAACTGGAAGCCAGTGTGTTTCATATAACCAAACAGAAGTTTAAGTGCTTTGTCTAAAAACAACATACAAACGGTGTACCCATAATAGAATACAACGCTAAAGACTGTATTTCAAAATTTTCACAACCGTAAACTCGTAATAGGATCTCACACATTCTTGTAGACTTCACCAAAACAGTGATAGGGCAATCTCAAATCATTAAGAAGGCATTTGAAATCTGTGTGATTTGTGAAACATAGGAGAAACCTGTTATTTCTAGATTAAATAGCTACCTCTACACTGCACTCTTAATTATTTTCAAAATCAGAAATATGTAGCTATTTTAATCTATTCCACCGCATTAAATCAGAAATGAACAGATTTTGAAGCGATATGATAAATTGCATCATCTAACCATCAATAAGTATACCTCTAGAAAAATCGAAGGCGGAGGCAGAGGTCGCAGCTTCGACTGGGTCGGCGACGGCGGCTTCAAGCTTTGTGTTGTTTGTCTGTGAGATGCGGAGAGTTAGTGGAGAGTGTAGGTTTTCAATTTACAAATGAAAGTAATAAACTGGGCCAAATGAAAGGTCATTTTGGACTACAAATTAATAATTGGGCAAATAAAAGGTTGTCTTGGGTTACAAATGATAGTAAAATTTGTTAATTTGTTTTAAACAAATTTTAAAAAAATTTGATTTATCACATATATAAAAATTAAATTTTTAAAAAAAAACTCAGTTCTTATTCGGTTCTGGGTCTAGAACCGAACCAAACCCGTCGGTTCTCGACTTAAATACCTGTTCGGGTATTTTATATACGAAGAACTGCCGATTCGATTCGATTTCGGTTTCAATTCGGGAGATATGCATAGCCCTATTTATGTATGAAGAATTTATAAACTAAAGATTATATACTTCTTCCAATAAACGAAAGGTCGTTCTCCATCATCCCCCTTCCATTAATTTCAGTGTCTCTCGTAGCTAATTAAAAAGTAAAAATTTATTCGCAACTTTAAGATACTCAATTTTTGTAGCAGAATTTAAACATCAAAGATTTCTTTTGAAAACGAAATCTCAATTTTGAGTCTTTTCCCGTTCAATGCTCTTGAAGAAAACAACGAGTGCTTGTAGCCAAAATACATGAAGAAAAACAAATTTATAAGTACCAATGTACCTGGCTACCACCTTGATATTCCGTCTGCGTGGTGGGGAGGGTTGCCGGTCACTGTATTGTAGACGGTGATGGGTTGTTTGAAATCGCCAAATTGGGGTAACGGAGTTGAGGCTTCAAACTGGGAAATAGAAGGGTTTTAGGGGTAAGGTGCAGGGGTCGAGCCGGGTCGAGTGGGTGGATTTTAATTGGGCAGGCTCTTAAAGCCTCCATTTGGCCCTTTCCCTTTAAATTTTAGAGCCGTTTGACGCACATTATTTTTAAAAAAAATGCATTATTTTGATATGATAAATGATGAATGTGTGATTGAAAAAGAAGTAAAAGTTATTGATGTGATGGGAAATATTATTTTATTGAAAAATGTGTGATTGAAAATGAGTAGAAGAATGAGAATGAGAATTAAAATGGGAATCAAACAGAATAGTATATTTTTTTCTTTTTCTATTTTTGAAGAATATATAGTTAAAAAAAATTCGATTTACGTGTAATATGATTGTATGATTGAAAATAAGACTGATAAGAAAAAATTGGAGCAAAAGCTCATTTCATTTACTGTAGCTAAATTCTCAGAGTAATTGCTCGTCAAATCCTTCAACTTTCATTTTGTACTTTTTAGTCATAATAATTTGATTTTTCTATGAATTTCATCCTTAAAATTTGCAATCCTAGGTCTTTGAACTTTTAGAAATTATGGAATAAACGAAATTTTGCGTAAAAAGAAAAAAATAACTTAAATCAACGATTTAAAAAAGAAAATATCGAATTTTGATCTCTATCAAGATTATATCACCAGAGGGAAATCACTGAAATGAGTTACGTAACTTTCTAAGTTTCTTCTGCTACGCTATTTTAAATTTTTAATCCTTGGTGGTTTAGGAAAGGTGTTTTTCAAATTTTATTCAGATATTAACTTCTTGTACAGACACTTATCTGTTGTATGTTATGCATTAAAGAAAATCTGATTGAAATGGCATACTTAAGTGGTTATATTCCAACATTGTTCAGCTTTTTGAGTAATGCCATGCATACATAGTTTGTTTGTTTCTCTCAAATTCACTTCCATACAAAGTTCAGCTCGGGTCATTTCAAACTTCTGCAAAATCTGCTGGAACAGATATTCAGTATTTCTTTTTGTTTAATTCCAAACCCTTATACACACTGTCCACTTCTAGAGCAAGAGAAGTTACTTTGATCTGCTTTTTTTTCATTTAGGAACTTATGGTCTCATCGCTGCCTTTATTGTTTCGTTTGATTTTCATCCCCCTTTTTATTAAACTGTTAAATTGCCTTTCTTTGAGCTCTCCATTTTTGCTTTCATTTATTTCTTCCTTTTTATGATTTGATTGAGGTGATTGTGTTTGAGGGATCTTTTTGCTAATTTTGCTAAATGTACTCTAAATTACAATTTGCAACATGCTCGTAGCTCTCTGCATTACATTGTGATTTTCGGATCATGCCACAAATTTTTTGCCCATATGGCCCTATGAAAGCTAAAAGAGATGAAAATGTCACTGTCAACTCGAAGCTTCAAACTTCGCGATTTTGAACCATTATTCGCTGTTTGTGTCAAATCTGAATTTAAAGTGTCTTTTTAGAAATATTTTTTATCTTTACATGCACAATATTGGAAAGAAATGAAATGTGACTTTTGCACCAAAGTAGTTGTTCTGTTAGTTTCTGAAATCCTTGGAAAATGCCATTCTTCAATGGAACCTTGGTGAAAATATGCGTAGCATGCAGTATATTTTCTGTACCTACTATTTTCCTTTTCCTTATTTCCCTGTCAATGTCTTTTTTTATTGTACTGATTCTTTTGTTGCCTGATCAAAGCATTAGCATTTGTATTTTATGAATAACAATTTTTTTCACTTGATGGTGCAAAGGTATGGTAATTTTTCCGTTTGTAGCATCTGGCCCTTGTGCGCATGTGCACCCAGACATAAATGCATGCACGTATATGCCTTTGTACACATGTTAATGACTTTGAAGACAATGAATATTACAACTGTTCACGAGAAATCGTTTTCAAAAAAATGTAGTGAAGGTTGTATTATCTTTCTGATTTTTTACAACTTTTTTGCAAGTTTGATTGTGCCCCCCAACTCAAAATGCCTGTTCACCACTGTTTGATGTCTTTATATCATTGGCCCACTAGAAATGTGGAAGTAGTTCTAGCTATTGTTTTTTTACTGTGACTTACTGTCAGCGCACAAGTCAGTCTGCTATCTTAATGGTGTTCTATTGGTTTTCTATCAAGATAATAGATTATGCATTTACTTAGGGATTAGCTGAGGGCCTGAGGCTCAGATATTAAAGGATTCTATCAGCAGGCTGCATTAGGGTTCCCTGTTGAACTGGAAAGTGAATCTGAGATCTGTATCTGACTTTGCATTCAAGTGAAACTCAGTACGTGAAGAACTTTTCTCCTTCCTCCCATTAGTCTATTAGAATAGAGCTTTTTATCAATCCATTTACAGATTATCAGTTAGGTTTCCGAATATTAGTTATTACTAATATTGTCTTTAAACATAGAAAGAACTATTGCACATGGAGGCAGCTTTAGTTGTAGTCGTCTTACCAAAAAAGTTCTTCAAATAGCATAATTATTGTAAAAAAAGGGCATTGCACCAAAAAAGGTTATTGATGCAATGCCAATTATTTCACAGGACTTATGCTACTAGGGCCTACAATTAGAGTTGCCTTCAACCATGATAAGATACATGATGGTTTTATATGGTAAAGGATGTTAATATTTGAATTCCTCTTTGTTAGTCAAAGCTCAGAAACTTGCTTTTGTAACAATAGAAATACGAATTCATGCATTCTGAAACCCATGTGCTCTATTACGTCTTCTTTCTGCTCAAATTTTTGAATTTTAGGGCCTTGAAAGATATCGCACGAAGAACCAAAGCTTCCATAGAGATATGGTGTATGACTTTACTTTAAATTGTTTATTTTTTTTACACTAAATTTGTTTTTGTTCTACTTGAATCCTGCACATTCATATGTGTTTCTATTTAACAGATCAACAGTCAACCCTTTTTTCCATAAAGAGCAACCATGGAGGGCAGTTCTTCTACTGGATAAATGACAAAATCTACTTGAATGGAAAGGTTAGTTTAACAACCTGGAGGGAAACACATTTCCATAGTGATCCTATACTTGGAGATGATCAAACATACATGATGGATAATGTGTTAAATTACTGCAAAGATAGGAGTTGAATTAAAGTATATCATGATATGCTCATTTCTTCTTTGTTGCCCATCTCCCAAATTTAAAATGTTGTTCATTGAACTGGTTTATACAAAATATCATGCCTCCTATTGTTGACAATTTGAGCCTGCACTGTTCATCTTTTATATTTTTAGACAGTTTGAGGCTTCACTGTTTATCCAAGGTATATATTATTTCTATTAAAAAAATTTAAAAATTAAGTAGCTTATTGAAATCTAAATAAAGGTGATGAAGAGTGTGTGAACACGAGTGCGACAAAAATAAACAGTACTGTTGGATTCACTCTTTTAAAGTAAACTAGTTTTTGCCCGTGCAATGCACGGGTTATGTTATTTTTAAGGTAATGTTAGTGTATTCTAAGCTTAAAATTAATGAAAGATATGTAAATTGATTGAAGAAAGCCTCATGGGTAAATATTCATGTTAAGAATATTGTATGTTAAACAATAGAAGGAAATGAGTACACAACATCAAAAAGGAATGAATTATGCTCAATTAAGAGAGGCCAGATCTCTTATTCTACATTCTTCACATTGTTTCGGCCTCTGCAAAGTGACATCATATCCAAACAGTGATGCCACTTCAAATTTGACTTGAAATTTCTAACAAGAAAGGAAAAACATTGCACTTGATACATACTTGATCTTGGAAAGGCTTTGGAATGCAATAGTTGACTGTGAATTTGCTTTCCTGGCCATTCATCAGTGCCTGAAATATATTGAATTCCATAAAGATCAACACGAAAGAAAAAAAGTGTGAAAATATACACTTGAAGTGATTAAAGTTACACATTAATTATTGTTGAGCGTCAGCTAATGCTATCCATGCTCTACAGAATAGAAACGTTTACACCAAAAAAAAATAGCAAGGCCATCTAAAACTTTAAAATCCCTTATGTAAAAAAAAAAAAAAAAAAATTGACCTCTCGAAAGAGAAAAATAGAAATCATAACCAACTAACAATACATTCTATTGTGCTAAACCTTTTTGCAGGAGTAATTTTACCATCACGGACTGGTAAAGAACTCCAGATACTGCCACATTCTTCAACTATAGTTGATTTAAACGCAAAAACATACCATGCATGTTTGGGGTTGCTCTGTTTGTGATCCAATACATAACACTAACATTCTAAAATATTAAGGTCTAGAAAATATAACTTAAAAAAAAAAAAAAAAATTATAAACACATTCAACAAATAGAACACAACAACAATGTATGCCTTATTTCCTGTAAATTTAAAGATTGGTTACATGACTATATCTCCAGGCCGTTTGGTCAATCATAGTATTAGATGAAAAAAAAAATTCTTTACCCATGTCGATTATAGTATAGCTGATCTAATCAGCTCTGTAGAATTTACCTTTTAATTCTATAGGCATCTTATGATCACATAGAATATACTTCGAAATGCTTCATTTCATCCAACTTGTTCTAACCCTCGACATTATATCGTATTCAAGTGAGACGAAAAAGCCGAACATAAAAATCCCATGATAAAACAATTCTGAGTCTTAATAGCCTTCATTTTCTTTTCCTTTTTTTGAGATGGGGAGATAAGACACATAAACTGATTATTCAAACGAGATATACATAAAACTCTTTGTAGATCTGAATTCAAAGCAATGTTGAAACAAGAATTTCTCAGATGGTAAATTGATGGTCAATTTCTCTTTCAGGTAGTTCCTTTTCTTTTCTTTTTTTGGAGGGGTGGAGGGACAGGGATGTCTATGCAAACCTACTTGAGAAAAGTTAATGAATTGTCCAAAAAACACCATGGACAGAAAGACACTAAATTTAACATTTGGATTCAAATACTTCAATCAAATAAAAAGTGTGGTTAAGACATTATTCTATTTATAAAAATGTACATTTGTACCCCTATTAGGATTAAAAATCCTCCATATGGTCTAGGATTCATAGAATTCGAATGTGACTATTATCCCACCTGACAATTTGATCAAAAAGGACACACATTACACATTTTGGAAACAAATGAAACTCATAAAATTAAACATTTCATTGTTGAACTAAACTTAAATCCTGTAAGGTTTATACTGTACGAAAATTTTAAAAAATTCGACATCACAGAGACTATCCAGAAGACATGAAAAAGTAGCAAAAATGAACTTGTTATGAAGACAATCAACTAAATCTCTGAATTCAAAATTATCCTCAAAAGCACATCAAACAAATGAAACTCATAAAATTAAACATTTCATTGTTGAACTAAACTTAAATACTGTAAGGTTTATATTGTACGAAAATTTTAAAAAATTCGACATCACAGAGACTATCCAGAAGATATGGAAAAGTAGCACAAATGAACTTGCTATGAAGACAATCAACTAAATCTCTGAATTCAAAATTATCCTCAAAAGCACATCAAATTTCATCAGTCACTAAATAATTATTTATAGGTAATTGAAACAGAAAATTAGAGATCTTCGAAATTGAGAGAAAATAAGAAGAGAAGATTACCATGTGAACTCGATCAACAACCTCAGTGTTTTCGAGCTTGATGTAGAGGTACTGATCCACCGAATGAAGGGTTCCCCGTAGGGCTAAATCGTTCTTTAATTCCCATCACTTCTCGTCCCACCGAATCCATAATGTTCGAGAAGAACAACTGTACATGAAATCAAAAGAAACAATATGCAATTAAATGAAATAAAATCACAAAAAAAAGGGGGGGGGGATGCAAAAGAATGAATAGAAACGCATTACTATATTTTCATTTGTAGGAGAGAATTGGGGACGAACTTAAAAACTTTCAAATATTTAAGGCAAAAAAACACTTTGAAGACAACCAAATTGTGCTTAAAAGGGTTGTACCATCAAGATTCTAATATGTGGACCAGAGTGAGAGAGGGAGAAGAAATAAGGATTAAGGCAAAAGCAGATGGCTACGGACCACTCAATGACTTCTTATATGTGGACAGATATTTTTAGTTTTGAATTTAATGAAGTGAATAGTAGGAAGCTGATTGTGAGCAGTAGGATCTAGATCAATGGAGTACGTGCTCAGACTGAATGAATGCAAATAAGATCAATGGAAACAAATCTACACATACAATCGGCAACTATAAAATACAACTGCTAAGTGTTAAAAAAAAGGAAATTTCTTTGAATTTACTGAATGAAAAAAGTTGAAGAAAATACCTTGAAGGGATGCACAATCTTTCTAAAAGGTTATCAAGTTCATCAATTAATGATTTGTTGTTCACTGAACGCATTTCCAGCTTGTTATTGCGGGCTTCAATCTTCATATCACAAAAGGATATTTTAGAACATTCTCAAAGCATAGGGAAAATGCTTAATTTGAATTAATTCATAACAAATTCTTCAAAATACTTTATAAAGCGAGTGATAATATAAGCAGTTACATTTTAGCAAACAAATAAAATTGAATTTTAATTTGCTCATGTTGTTGAACAAAGCAAAATCATAATCAGACGAACGCACTATGCATCATATAGTTTTATAACTAACATGGTATATATGAGCAAAATCACAAGACAACACAAGAATATACATTTTCAAATGACAGCACAATGTTGGGAGATGCATACCAATTTTATGTCCTCTATCATATGTCGAAGTTTTACATTGAAAATGCCTAACCATTCATCCATGTCCTCAACACAATTAGTAGCAATCTGAAGGCTCTGTAGTACCTGCATGATCCCTAAATAAATCATTTAGGGCTCACGTTACTGTCAACTTGAAAGGAAAGAAAATCAAACCAAATACAATCATCATAAAACAGGAAGTCGAATTGTCCATTCATAGGAAACAAAAAATATTAGTCAATATCTAAAATATAGCCCATAGAACATATCTTATTCATATAAAATTTATTTTCAACGTTGCAAATGACTTAGCTTCTTATAAACCAAACAAATTTTGAAGGTTCGGCTAACATACACATTCTCAAAATTAATCTTTGAAGTTATTACCAATCTTGAGAGACAATCCCATCTGGGTTGGGCGAAGACTTTTATAGGAACCTTTCCAATATTCTAACCCATCACCAAAGTTCCCCCATTTGGCCCAAGTTTGGGGAAAAGAATAACCTTCCAACGACTTCATAAGTGCTGTTAAATGACACAAAATGTTAAAATAGACTAATTCAAACGCTGAATATCCGTATTGTAGACCAATGTGCAAATGAGTTAGAAACCCGTTGGGTGGTTTCTCCCAAAGAACCAAATGTAGAGCTTCTATAGTTCGAAAATTGCAACAGAAGGTGTAATAAGAAAGCTCAAGGAAATCAAACAATATCATTGAAGCAAAGTATAGATGCTTGCAAAATCTACAGTATGCTCTAACAAACCATAACATTTGAAAAGAAGGCTTTCTAGAAAAACTCAGGTTTTCAAAATGTGTGCGTTATATTTTACCCTATTATAGGAAAAGAACTTACTCCAAGGAGGTCAAGACCAGCTGCATCAAGATTTGGAACCACAGTTGCCAAGTCCTGCAAATTAGAGCATTCACTAATTAAGATTTTTTTAATTTCTATCCAAAATATTTCACACGAGGAATAAAAATTTTAAAAAATAATCATACAACTCCAATTACCTTAGGAGGCCATTTCGGAAATGCAAATTTAAAATCCGGCAAAGATGTCACTCCGGGCCATGTATCTTCATTCGGAGTTCCCGTGATACTTCATTACAAATGGCAAAAAAAAAAACATGAAATAAATATAAATAACAATAAAGAATTTCACATGAGATTGTTATATAATTATGGTGGCTTAAATCTGTATGGGGAATGGTATGGGGAATAGGACGTTGGGGCGATGAAGAGGTCATTTAACTTTTATCAGTGTATATAGGATCATCTTAATGCAGCCAAGAAGATAATTACAAGCATTTACATGCACAAATTGTGCTAAACTCCACCAAGTTTCTTAGTTTATGGTGATGACATGATAATCTGTCGAGTGGCTACAAATTATTTTAAAATAATAGAAAAATCCATATTAAGGGAACCATTCCTGAAAAGATGTAGCACCTGAAAATCTTAAAGAGTTCATCAATCTCAGAGTCACCAACTGACTCCAAACTTATTTTTCTTTTTTACTTTAACCATTAAAAGAATTCCATAAAGTCGGCAGCTATTGTTCTCCAAATAAACACCAGGCTACACATCATCCAAAACACAAAATGAAACAATCCCCTTAAGTTCAATATTACACTCAGACCAAATAATTAATCCATGATGAATCCCATATCAAGAAAATAAAAAATTTCAAAATCAACCATAAAAAGCCAATCAGTAAGTAGTAACCATCTTCTCAAAACCCAATTAGCCTATGAAGCATAACTTTTGCACATAAACTTCATCATTAGCTGTCTCGACCTATTCCCAAATTAAAGTAAGAGAAGAAACTCTCAGTATTTCTAGAATTCTGCAAGAAAAGTTCTTAATGAATTAAGGAAAATGAATTCTACAATACTTACATACAGTCTAACATCGACAATGCGACAGAAGACATGGGGAGGAAAATCATAGGCTACAGCCGGGTTCGAAGAAGTATTCCAAGTGGCCTTGAGGAAAGTGCACCATGGCGGTTCCCTTTTTAGGAAGCGAAATCAAAGACCCATCAGTAAAAAAATAAAAATGGAAGAAAGAAAAATAATGGGAAAAAAAAAACCTTGGCTTAAGATGGTGTCAAAGTTGAACTTCCAGTCCCCAACTTGATGATAACATCCCACTAAATCAAATGTAACATAATCAAATGCTAATAAAGAAACATAAGATCTCATTTTCATTAAAAAGGCATCGATTAAGATTATTAAGGAGGTGAAAAATCAAAAGCATTCATTTCTTGGATAACGGCAGCGTGCAAAATGTAACTGACCCAGAATCCCAGATCTGAAAACACCAAATACTCCAAACATAATTCCATCATCGATATTCATTCATTTTTTTTTTCATTTTTTGAAAACTAATAGATATTCAATCCTTATTAATTTATTCAATCGATCAACTAAATTAACAGCCAAACAATTCAAACTTTACATAATAGAATTTACAAATCAGACCAAGAACAACTCAGTCTTTAAATACGCCAGAGATTAGAGGAAATCCTTTCCTTCATTTGAAATATAAAGTATAAACCCTTAATGGACTTAAAACAAATGAATGAATATAAGTCACATCCTTTGACTTTGAATCAAACAGTTACGAAGTTACACAAATTGCATCCATAAATTACATCAATAACAGCTCAATTTTTTTTTCTATTCTACTCAAAATTGAAAAAAAAAAAATTACAGAAAAGTTATCAAACCGAGAAAAAAATCACTTGCTTTCATCGGCAGAAAGTGAAACAGGAAACAAACCTAAACTAAAGAAACAAATAAGCTAAAAATGAAACCACTATGAAATTGACATACCTGAGGTCGCCGGTCATCTATTTCAATACCGATTTTCTCGTTCTTTTGGAAACATGAAGAAAACTTTGAAATGACAGAGGAAAAGAAATCCCATTTAAAAAATGTAACAAAATACAGAAAAATATTAAAATGAAGCTAAAATTTGTAATTTTCAGGATGATTTTGTGCAAATAATTTGGAATAACCTCTCGGCTTCTCGGGGTTAACAACCAACTTGACTCCCTCCAACCCCTTCTCCACAACCTTTGATCCGTTGATTGCACCTCCATCCCAACTTGAACCCATCGCCGAAGCTCAAAGGAAAACAGAGGAGGGGTATAAAAACCGTGAAAATGCAAGAGGGCTTGGTTTGGTGGAACTCGTGAAAATGCAAGAGAAGGCGTGAACAAAGGGAGAGAGTGCACTTTATATGGAAATCGGGCTCGACGATAGTTTCTACAGTGATTATATCTTTACTCTTTTATATATGTAGGAAAAAGAAAAAAAAAAAAAAAGTTTTCGCTAAATTTTAAGAAATCAGCGACAAACATGGGCTAAAACAACCTTGCCGCGAGGCATATGCCCTAAATTTCTTAATTTTCTCCGTAAACCCTTGAAATCTATTAATTTCAAGAATTGGATCATTCAGCTTGGCCCTTCGTTCCATGGCAACACTCGTTGCAATTTCTGGCAGTGAATAATGTCAATACCAGCAAGACTCTTGGCAACAAGACTACGTCGTCGCGTTCTACCATTTCCACCATCTCTCTTCCATTTATACACTCATTTCTCCTCGTCTCCTTCAAATTCCTTATTCTCCAGCTCATCGCATAATCGCCATCATGGTTATCAAAATCTCTACTTTCGAAACCCCCAATTGTTGTTCTCTCACTCCTCCGCACAGCCCGATTTCTCCGATTCAGGGGAGCCTATTCTTCCGGTTCGTGCCCTGATTTCAGTGCTAGACGCTTATCACGATTTCACTGGCTTCCCTTGGTAAGAACTTCTCTTTAGTTGGTATTGTTGCATTTTATACGTTGATTTTATGTATGGGTTTTGATGTAAAATTACTATCATTTTTCTTAAAGATCACTACTTTTGCTGGAAAGAATACAAGCTAGCATGGTACTAAGGTTGTTGCAAACTGTATAACCGCACGTTATACCTCGGAAGTTTGTATAATTGGAAGGGAATTGAAAATCCTAACCCTTTTTTCTCTCCCCCTATTCTAAATCCTTTTGTGTTTATTTTGTATTTTAAGCATTTTTGTTAGACTACTTTTCCTTTTGTTTTTCTTGTTAACTATCTTTCTTTTTGACGCATTGTCTGTGAGGTTCTGTAGTTTAGCTGTGAGAGTGATGGTCTGCATAGTCTAATTGTTAGATATTAATTGACTAATGTCTTTTGTAGGTGGATAGTGATTTCGTCATCCACATTGATAATGAGACTCTCGTTATTTCCCTTGGTTGTATTGCAACTTAAAAAGTTGAAGAGGATTGGAGAGCTGTTGCCTAAATGTAAGTATTTACTCTTTATTTTGATTGATTAATGCTTTTATCTAAGGGGACACCTTTTTCGTTTATTGAACTAATAAGAAAGGGGATAGAGGCACCAATGATAAGTGAAATGCTTCTCCTCTATTATTAACTGCATTATGCTTCTCAGCTTCTGTTGGATGCCCCCACCTGTTCAATCCCTGCCATACTGCATTGTGGGGGGGGGGGGGGGGGGGGGGGGGGGGGGGGGGGTGGGGGGGGGGGGGGGGGGGGGGGGGGGGGGGGGGGGGGGGGGGGGGGGGGGGGGGGGGGGGGGGGTTAATAGTTTATAGGCAGCAAGTGTTAGTTCTCCTTTCGCGGTCCTTTATGTTCTCTCTCTTTTTTAGTTTTTAATTAATACTACTATATATATGTACTTGATCATAGAATCTCTAATGAATATATTGATTCTTCAAAATGTAACTTATTGTCTCGTTCTTATGCATTTTCTTAAGTGCCACCTCCGTTGCCACCACCTCTCTCAGGACAACATTTCAGAGACCAGATAACGCTTTTTTGGAAGGAAAAACAGGCCGCTAGGTGTCCATTTTTTTGGTTCTACTCATCAGCTGCTGCCCGGGTTATATTCCTCTTCTATTATGCTGAGATGCTGTTTTCCATAATAGTCGATTCTTTCACTGATTATGCTACCAATGATAGCAATATATTTTCTCCTTACATAATAATATTGGGCTGTCTAATCATGCAAGTTCTTGAAGATTTCGGCTCATCTTCCAACTCCCGTTTATACCTATATAAGGATTTTATAGTCTAATAGTATGTGGGCAAGAGGTTCATCTTGGGGGGAGGAGGGGGAGGGGGGGGGGGGGGGGGGAGGAACTTGTGCAGCATAGCTGCTGCTTCTTAAGAGAATTGAAGATCAATAGCAGCTGGAGAGGAGGCATTCTATCCTTTAATTTTTTACTTTGGCTATTTTTTACGAGAATGACTTCTATGTTCATGAATTTTAATGTTGATGACTGAATTAAATTTTTATAAAATGATCACTAATTGCTTGAGTTCCAAAGTGACATTTTAGGCATAATGAGTAACATTTTAAAAGTTTTGTGCTGCTTTACTGATGCTCTAGACGAAGAAAACTATCCTCTTATTCTGCAATCACTTGAAAGAAACACAAATGGTTTTTATTTTCATTTTTAATAGCAGAAGAGATTACAAGGGACAAAGTTGGTGCCTTTTAAGTTAATAATTACGTAAGACAGATTAAAATGCTGCAGCGTGAATGGTAGATGCTGCATTTTATGCAAATTGGGGTTAATTTAAGAGCTCCTATTTTTATGTTTTGGGCACTAGCTTGTGGAAATACAGTTCTACATTTTTCTGCAGCTCTTTCCTGTGTCTTTTTTCAAAACATCAGACTGATCATTGTAATTGTTATTTATTTATTTTTTGGGTTAATTTGCAGGTCCCTTGCTATTTCATAAAAAGAAGAAAATAATTTAAATCGACAATTTGAAGAAACAATCGATTTTGGCCTTCAAAACGACTTGCACCGGTGAAAAGATATATTCCAGTGAAAATTTCAAGGCAATAAACTACAATCTCATATGTGATACAATGATGAGTAAAAATAAAAAATAGAAAACATATTTTAATAAATCTTTGAGTGAAGCCTGTTGGGGAGTGAACTTTGAGAAAGGAAAATGAGGGTTAGAGATGAGAGAAATGACGAAAAGCATGGTTATGGCGTGCGAAAATGGATAAAGCATGAAAAAAATTCTTGCTACATGCACACAGAGCTGTGTAAAAAAAAAAAAAAAAATTGTTCCATGCACACGAAGCAAAAGCTCCTTGCACGGAGCAAAAACTCGCTCCGTGTGCATGCACACGGAGCTTTTGCTCCTTGCATTTATTGCAGCTAAATCTTTGAGGTAATTGCTTGTCAAGTCCTTCAACTTTCATCTTGTACTTTTTAGTCCTCATAATTGACTTTCTATCAATTTCATCCTTAAAGTTGCAATCCTAGGTCCTTCAACTTTTGACACGTTTGCACTTCGGTCCCCAAAGTCACATTTTTGTGCAGTTTTGGTCCTTTCTTAGTATTTTGACCATAACTTTAGCTACGATTTTCAGAATAGCGTGCATGACCCTAATTCGGAAACCTCTATTCAGCGCGCACATCGTGGTCACCGAACTCCGCTGGGTGCGAGCCGTTTTCGAGGCCAAAATCCCATATTTTCCATTTCAAATCGTCAATTTAAGTTATTTTCTTCTTTTTACGGCAAGATTTCATTTATTCCATAATTACGTATTTTATTTTGGTATGATTATTGAGGTTTTACTATTTTTAGTCAAATTTTGATAATAAAATAGTGGTCAAGTGGTTAGTAACATTGACAGACGAGAAGAATAGAAATCAGGCCAGGAAATTTCAAGCTCTGATACCAATTGTTGGGGTTTTAGATGACTATCTTACCTTCTTGATTGATCAAGACTTATGAAATCAAAGTTTAGACCAATAGGAGAAGAGAAAACTGTTGAATTCTGAACTTACCGTATATTTTGTTTGTTTTAATAACTGGTAATTGTTGCTTGAACATTTTAGTGCAGTTTTTGACTTAGGGTTTTAATTTTGATTTGTCCAGTTGTTGAAGAAACACGGATGGAAAGAAGGAACTGGACTTGGTATCTCTGAACAGGTTCTTCTCAAACCGCCATACTGTTTCTTGATTTTTACTTATTTTTTTCTTCTAATTTAATTTTGAAATTTGATTTAAATTGAGTTCTTTACCTTATCTACCTAATCAAGGTTGCCTAGGTTAGTCACTATTTTACGTGTCGTCAGAACCACAGGAGTTACATAGAGAAGTATGATGTATTGCATTGGATTGGATTTTCTTTTATCATTGAATCTTGAATCCTTTTAAATATTGCTGGATTTCCTTCAACAGTTGAATCTCTTTAAAATTGTTGGTTGCTCCTTTGAACTTGACAAAAGACTCAATTAGATAACAACGTAATAAAATATAGTAAAGAAGCCACGTTTGTCTCTTTAAGAAGATTTTAGGAGCATAGAATAGTGTACTTAGAAAATGTTGTAGAGATAGGAATTATTAATAGAAATAATACTCTACCCTTTAGTGATCTCAATTATTATTGTCGGCGATCTTCACTAACATAAATAATGATGATCTATAGTCTCTAAAATAATTTAGTTGATCTCACTATAGAAAAATAATGTTCCATTATCTCATGTGGCTTCTCGCCTTTTCTTGATTTACTTCTTCCAAATAAAGAGGAATAATTGTTACTCATCTGAGTTTTAAAATTGGCTTATCATGTAATGGGAACATGCATAGCCAATTCTTGCGAATATATCTTGGATACATGGTGAACTAAATGTCCATGCTTGATACTTTATCAATTTTAGAATAAATAGGAAGACACATCAACACAATTAGATTTTGAAAGAAAAATATGGCTTATTTACTTTTCACTTATAAGTGATCTTCT
Organism: Osmanthus fragrans; assembly: GCA_019395295.1. NCBI lineage: Eukaryota > Viridiplantae > Streptophyta > Magnoliopsida > Lamiales > Oleaceae > Osmanthus > Osmanthus fragrans. Next base: position 3,312,744 of record CM033356.1, on the reverse strand, counting down.
AGAGCTAATTCTTGTTTCTGATTGGAGAATATGGAACATACGTTTTGTCGTAGTGAAGTTTGTCCATAATTCAGCTTGAACCATTGAGCAGATAGAGATAGATACTGCAATGATTCTTAAGCATACTAGTTATCTATATCAGTTTTGAAACTTCTATTCATCCATACGCCTGGCCTGTTTGTCCATAATTAATCTGAACTCCAAACATAAGATAATATGCCAAGTTTCTAATTAGTCCTCGATTCCGTGCAGGGTAGGTTGGAGTTCTTATATTAACAATGACAAGAGAGGATTGGGATCGCATAAACCAAAGAAGGCAAAAGAGAAGTTGAGAAACCTGATGGGAAGGATGAAAAGGTCAGTTTTTATGTTGCTAAGTGAAAGTTCGTTCAATATTTTCTGTTCATCTTTGTATCTGAAGTTATTTGTTGCTGCATATATCATGGAAGAAAAATTATGGGAATGATATACGGTATTAACTCTAATGGACATCTGGTGCCATGACTGGGAAGAATATTTTGTCAGAAATGTATATCTGAAGTTAAGAAATATACACTTTCTCGATTTGCTTTTTCTATTATGGAGTGGAATAGAGTCCAAGAGCATGTTTGGGTGGGCTTATAAATATGGTCAAACTAACTTATAAGCCAAAACCCGTCCAAACATGCTGATGCTGCTTAAATGGTGAGTTGGCTGCTTTTAAGCCCAATCCGTGTGAATATAAGTGTGGTTGACCATGTTTGCCCTCTACTTTTTCAACAATTACAATCGAACCAGTATAAAATCATTATCATTCACAGCAATTACGTTTCATTTTCACCTCAACATTAACGTTGTAATTCTTAATTAATATAAGAAAATGTACCCATAAGTCATGGAAAATTTATTAGGTTTTCTGTAGATGATTTACCCATTTTAATTCACTTCACGAATAATTGTGGTACAATTATATATTTTTTTAAGGAAGAATCTCTATAAAAACACTGGCTTTGCTAAAGTAAAATACTACGAGGAAATATTAGGGTACAATTATTATTTTTAAATCTCAAGTAAAAACACTCTGGGTTATTTTCGTAATTTGGCACAGCCAAAAGCTCATAAGCAAATCCAAACATATGTGCTTCTTGCACTTATGAGCACTAGACATCCAATCCAAACATATGGTCTTTTTATAAGTACTTAATTCACTTATAAGATAGCTCCTTTTTTTCAAGCCCACCCATACATGCCCCAAACCATATCTTTTCAATGTAATGAACTAGCATGAACTGATGGGAAGCTCTGTTTTGATTTGAGGAGAAACGAAGGGAACTGTGCTTTGTCTTCACCTTTAGGCATCGCGTCTATTTTCAATTTGGGGAATAATTAGCTGAAGTCAATAAGGTGCACATGTTTAACTTGGGGTCTGTTTTCTCTCACAGCTGTGTATAAAAGTTTTGACATGACCTTTGCTTGTTGAAGATACATCTCTTCTTACATGCTGAGCTAATGTCTGTTCAAAGCTGGCACTTGTTCTCTTTTAATATCTGAATTCTGGCAATGTTCGGAGGGGGCAACTGAATCTTCTTCTTTGATATCATAATGGCTCAATTGTATTGTGAAGTAAGTGTGTTAATAATTGCACAAATTGATGTTTTGCACTGCAGAGTAAGCCACCCTGCTGCAATTATTTATTTGCTGCATATTGTAGAGAGTGGTGGCTATCATTACAAAGAAAAAAGACCACAATAAGAAAAAAAATATATGTTTATTTTTATGTCCCTGAAATTCTTTACATTATTAGTGTTCTGTGTGACCTTTAGGAGTGTTCTTCGATAGATATTCTTTATTGTCAACCCTTGTGTGTCAGTATACAATATGTTCACAAATTGCCATTATTTGTTTCAGTTGCCGAAAAAGAAAGCAAAGGGCATCTCAAAAAAGATGAAGAAAATGCAAGAGTTTGAGAGGCACCTGCAAGAGAAGGAATTTGACAGGACCTTTTTCAGGGAGTTCTGGCCTGATAATGTTTGAATTACTGCGATGTATCTGTACAGAAAGTGAAAAAGTCATAAATTAGCTGCATCAGAAAGGGGAATGAACGTGTATAACTTAATTGTTGGAATTGGAGGAATACATAGCATCGTAAAGGGCATTCTTTGATGGTTGAGTAGTGAGTCAATAAAAAGCAGAACTGGAGTGGCATTTGCCCCTTAATGTAAATGTACAGTTGGTTGATATATGCAGATTTGACACGAAGGAATCTTCCAAGAGTGCGGGAGAACCGTTTCACTTTTAGGGACCATCTTGTGCTATCGCAGTCTTCTTTACTGAACAAAGCAGATATGTAAAGAAGCAATCGTACTTGAGATTGTTACAGGCGAGATGTGCCATGCCACCTTTCAACATGAATAATAGTGTAACACCAAATTTTCTGTTTGCGCTTCGAATATTTGGAAAGAGATCTTTAATGGTCAATCAGAAATCATATTTTCACATTTTCTTTTATTGGGTGTGTTTTTGTTGAGAAAATGTCAAGATCATCATCCATTTACAAGGACTTGTCGTATGTTTTTGTGTACCTTCTCGTGATTGACTTGACAAGGCTTTAAAAATTGCAGCTTTTCAATTTTTTTTTAACAATGGCTATTTTTCGTAAAATTTGGATCAAACTACCCTTGAGCAGCTATTCTACTTTTTAAAATTTCTATGTAAATGGTCATTTTTAGTTAATTTCAAAAAAAAAAAAAAAAAAATCTAATATACGAGTTAAACTCAATGATTTGAATTATAATTTCTCTCATTAGAAACATGTTTGATTCTAATTTTGGGAAAAATAATATGAATAGTTGATTGATAGAGAAATTGTGGTTAAAAATTAAAGAAAAGTTTTGGACTTGTGTGTAACATTATTTTATTGAAGAATGTGGTTGAAAAGAAGAAAAAGAAAAATAGAAATCAAACGGAGGTTTAGGGGCTAGATATCGACACCCCAAATGTTATTTCCTTCCCGAAGCGAAAAATGCTATGTGTATATAGCATTTAACATGAGGGTTGACATAATGTGAGTGGGGGTGGCGCTCGCGATATTGTAGTATGGACCCCACGTCACTTACATTATGTGTTGATGTTAATTGTTATGTACACATAACAAAATCCTCCCAAAGCACCTCCAAAAAATTTCAATTTTGTCATGAAATCTAAGAATTTGCCGTCAAAACAGCATCATCTGTAGCAATTTTGTCGGAACCACTTTATTTTTGAGGTACCATTCAACTTGATAATATGAATTTGGTTGCTAATTTTAGTGCAAAATTGGGAAAAAAAAAATTGTTGATCTATATTGGTAGGTTGATTTCACGTATTTATCAATCTAATGTTAAATTGTTGTTGTGAATTTTGCAATTAGTATTGGATAGTTGCATAAATTTTAATGTATTTAGGTCTACGAGAGACACATTATGTTATGAGTTTCAACTTTTATATTTTAACTTGATAACATTGTGAAGTAAAGTAAATAAATACATAAATACAAATTTCTCAAATTTAAAACTTGAAGAATTAGGTAACTTCAAATTTTATTTATTTATTTATTTTTTTTAAATCTACTCTAGTTTGATTATAATTGCGGTTCACTAAATTCATCAAGCTCCACAAAATTGGATATATTCCAAGAAAGACCCTAAATGCTACAAAATCATAAGATTGACTATGTCTCGTCAAGATTTAGAGGCCGTTTGATTCCCATTTTTATGAAAAAATGTAGTAGATTGATGGAGAATGTGTGATTGAAAAATAATGAAAAGTTTTTTATTTACGTGAAATATTATTTTAATAAAGAATGTGTAATTGAAAAGAAGAGAGAAAAATGTATTTTAGAAAAAAAAAAAATGGGAATAAACGTTAAAGATTACAGATTCATTTAAACAAAATTAAAAGGTTAGAGACCTACACTGCAGTTTTCTCGTCTTACTTTCTTTTTATCTTTATCTTTTTTTTTTTTTTTTATCTCGAAGGGCAAATTTCCTTTTTAATGTATATGTTCTCCCCAAAATCACGATAAAACCTCGACGGCTTTGCATAAACCCTAAATGCCTGGATCACTTTGGCAGTAATTGGGATTAATCTACTGATACTGATAACGAGCAGATGAAGATGTCAGCACAGTTGGTGTCGGAAAAGCCCGTGTCTCTGTCGAGAGCTGCGAAGCTCCTCAGCAGATTTGCCTCCGTTGACAACGGCTCTTCCGGCGCCGTCCCCTTGTACTTGCAGCGCACTGCTGATGCTTGCAGTCACTTGGTCCAGTTCCATAGCAAGCATAACACTCACGACCTTCAAACTTACCCTGATATGAAAAGGGTTCAGAAATTGAAAAGAGACTGAGAGAATGGAAACCCTCAAGATAATGTAGAGCCGAGGCTGGATGAAGGCAACAGGAAATATACCAAGATTGGTTAGAGAAGCGACGAAAAGACATCAAAGATCATTAATTTGGAGAACAAAGTGCCAGAACAAGAGAAAAAGGAGAAGAATAAGAGGAAGAGGAAGAGTGGAGAAACTGATGGTGGAGACGAGATTGAAAGTGAGAAAAAGGAGAAGAAGAGTAAAAAGAGGAGAACTGAAGTTGCTAACTGTTGATAGCAGTTGGTGGTGGATGGCTTCAGTTCTGGTTATACTTGTTGAAATTTTTGAAGGTAATTATGGGCCAATGAATTGTATATTAATACGAGTCGAAATTACGCATTACCTTACCTTTTAAGATCCAATTTCAAAAATAAGATGGAAGGTTTATTTATACAAAAATCAGATGTTTTATTTTATTTAATATTTTTATAAAATAAATATTTTTATTAAATATATATACCCCAATACACACAAACCCTAATTTTCACTCTCTGTCTACCCAAACCCACCCACCGCCTCTCTTCACTGTCTCTCTCTACATTAACCATTCGCCGGCAATACAACCCTTGCATCGGAGGTGCAATCGCCACTTCATCTCAATGAATGTACAGTTCTGCTGCTTCGCCCAAGTTACTGTGCCGGTGGAGTTGAGGCGCGACGTTGGGGGAGCAAAACCTGCCCTGAGCAGCGAAGTTGAGGCGCGGCGATGCGATGCGCCCATCTCTTCCAGCAATGCCACTGTACTCTCTCGAAGCAGCTCCGGACCGGCAAGCAAATCTCCTATCCTTCGTCGACAACGCGAGGGCGACCGCTCAAAACTAGTGCAGAAGGGGCTATGTCGCCGCGTGCGAGTAGCCACTGCCATGATCTGTGATTTGTTGTTTGTGATGTTTTTCAGATTGTGAGGCCGCGGCGACGATGGCGAATCTGGTGGGGGGTTTTTGTGTGGTGGTGATGCTGTGATTTTAAAATGATTTTTATGGTGTTTTTTGTGTTTTTTTTCCGATCTGTTTTGTTGTTGTTGCAAGTGGTGGTGATGCAAGTCTTGGCGGGGTTGAGGTTGGTGGTGCAATGGTGATGGTGGTTGTGGTGTAGGTTGGTGATGGTGATGGTGATGGGGTTGGGGTTGGGTTGTGGTGGGGGTTGCAGTTCATTCGGTGGCTGCGATGGTGGTGGTTAGGTGTGTGCGTCGGCTGTGGTGGTGGAGGTTGGTGGTGGTGTGTTTGTTGCGGTGCGGTGGTGGTACAGGTGGTGGGGTGGAGGTTGGGTGTGGTGGTGGTTGTGCAGCAGGTGGTGGTGTGTTTTGTTGCCTTTTTTTGAGGTGGAGACCTGATTTGTTGTGACCATTAAATTGGTTATTCTGTGATCAAACAATATGTGACTAATAAAAAATATGAACTGTGACTAAGAAATAATGTGTGACATAATGTGTGATCAGTAAACAATATGTGACTAATGAAAAATATGAACTGTGACTAAAAAATAATGGGCGACCTAAAAATTCGTTAATTTGTGATCGATTATAAGTTGTGACTATAAATTTTGACTTATAATGTTCGTGATTTGTAATCGATAAAGAAATTGTGATTTATAAAATTTTCATCTGTGATCAAGAAAAAAATTGTGATCTTTAAAATTTTTGAATTATGACCGTAAAAAAATTTGTGACATTTAAAAATTTTGATTTGTGACCGAAAAATAATGTGACTAATTAAAATATGAATCTGTGACCGATGAACAAATTGAGACGTATAAAATATTTGAATTGTGATTATAAAATAATTTTGACATTTAAAAATTTTGATTTGTGACCAAAAATAATATGTGACTAATTAAATTATGAATCTGTGACCAAATTATATAGATCTGTGACTTTAATATATTTAATTAATTAAATATATATTTAATTAATTAAATTATAAATAAAAATTAACAAAAATCTGATTTTTAAAAGTTGAAACTTATTTTCTTATTATTGAATTGGACCACTGTTAAACTCTTACTTATGAAAATTTCCCTTAATACAATTCAATTTTCTTGGTAACTAACTCGGTGTGTTGCAAAAAATTATCTTCTTCTTGAAGGAATTTTGTTGGTTCTATAATTATATATATATTTTTCTCTTTAATGGTTGTTCACAATGACTTGAGCTTGCAGCAATTATCCCCAGGACTTCACTACAAAGAAAAATTTAATTGATATTGTATGTGTTCGAATTTTTTGCTTAGCTATACTTGTACATCTATCAATTAGTATTTTGCTATTTTTGATTGATATTGAGTTTTGGCTATTTCTTGTAACATTCCGAGATTTTGTTTATTCCATATTTACATCTTTTATTTTGATATGATTATTGAGTTTTTGCTATTTTTGATGGATAAAATTCCAATAATATATTGTATGTGTTCGAATTTTTTGCTTAGCTATACCTGTGCATCTACCAATTAATATTTTACTATTTTTGATTGATAACATTTCGATAATATATTGTATGTGTTCAAATTTTTTGCTTAGCTATATATCTGTACATCTACCAATTAGTAATTTTCAATTAGCTATATCTGTGCGCACTGTGCAGAGTTTGCTAGTTAATTTTTAATTTTTTTAATATAAAATATATATACCTTAAAATATCTACCTTGGATGAACAGTGATGCCTCAATTTGTCAACAATAAAGGTAAAATATTTTGCGAACAGTAATGATTTCATCTCAAACGACGTCGTTTAGCCCCATCCAATTAATGAACAATGAATGGATACATGTGTGAAAATGAGGTTTCCAAAATGAATAGTGAATTTTGTACACTCTCTCTGATAATTGAGATAGTGAAGTAATAATTTCACCTCAAACGACGTCGTTTAGCTCCATCCAGTTAATGAACAGTGAATGGATACAAGTGTGAAAATGAGATTTTCAAAATGAATAGTGAATTTTGTATCCGAAGCCTCAATTTGTCAACAATAAAGGCAAGATATTTTGTGAACAGTAATAATTTCACCTCAAACGGCGTCGTTTAGTCTCATCTAGTTAATGAACAGTGAATGGATACAGGTGTGAAAAGGAGGTTTCCAAAATGAATAGTGAATTTTGTATTCTCTCTTTGATAAGTGAGATAGTAAAGTAATAATTTCACCTCAAACGACATCGTTTAGCTCCATCCAGTTAATAAACAGTAAAAATGAGGTTTTCAAAATGAATAGTAAATTTTGTATCCTTTCTTTTATAAGAGTAGTGATATATATATATTTATTTATTTTTTAAGATTGTAGCATTTTCAAATTCGGATTGTCTTTGAAATTGTGAATGTCATATATTTTGGGGGCATATATGGGGATGGGTTTTGTTTGTTTGTGTTTTTTGGATGTGTCGACTAGATAGTATGCAGATGGATTGGGATCTCTTCAAGGAATAGTGTGATACTATATTTTAGTTCGATAACTTTACTAATAGGCGAAAATATAGGTAAGCATGAGGTGGCAAATGGATTTACGGATAAAATTGAAAGATTTAAGATGAATTGAAACAAGTTATATAAATCCCGTTTGGCTCCCATTATTTTCCCATCAAATTATAATTCATTTTTCACTTTTTTCTTATCAATAAAATATTTTTCAATAAAATAATATTATATGTAAATTTAAATTTTTTTTCTTATTTTTTAGTTACACATTCTCTGAAAAATTATTATTTTTCTCATTGTAATGCGGAATAATGGGAGGCTAAACGAGCGAATTACTTTACTATAGACGATAAAATTCACTACCAGGCAAAGGTCGAACAATCCGTCCGAGCGATATCAAAACATTTTAGTAAATATTACTGATTGTTAATTCTTTTTGCTCATTTGATCTGGAAAATATGAAAAGTGGTATCGAAAATGAGTCGGATTGTTCAAATTTGAGATTACTTATTTCATTAAAAATTAAAAATAGAATCAGATCGAAATTAGAATGATCTAATTTTGGTTGGTTCACGAATTATACAAGTTTCGATTGTCTAATTTGATGATCAATGAAAGCTTCTGTTGGCCTGGTTATTTTTAAAAAATAAGGTTGAAAATAAACTAAGGGCCTGTTTGATAGGCCTAAGTTTTCCGTGGAAGGTGGAAAACGTTTTCCTACTTTTTACTATTTACTTGTTTGATTGCACTAATTTTTCAGGGAAAACTTTTTCCAACGTTTTTCAAGGTACAAGCGGTTGATACACAAAAACTAGAAAACGTTTTTTCACCATAGTGGTGGGAAAACGTTTTCCAACTTTTTGACAATTTTTTTTTTTTTTTTTTTTTTAAGCAATTGGAACACATTTCAAAGTCAATGGTAAAAAAAATTTATCCATTTAATTGATAATTTGAGTAAAAAATAAAGCCAAATAAAAAATTTGTCAGGTGAAAAATTATACCAATCAAATACCATTAATTACAATTCCCTGTAAAATGTTTTCTGCAATTGCAAAGCCATTCATTTTCTTTCCACCCGTTTTCCACCCTTGCAATAAAACAGACCCTTAGTGTTTGAACTCTCTTTTAAGGAATGGACATGGTCCGATTTGATTTATGTTCGAATTAATATTTTCATTTTAATTCTCGAACAAGTCCTACAATTTTGAACAGGTCCAATTATTTTTGAAAAATCCAGTGTGAAAATTTAAACCGGATTAGTTATTTTTTCTTCTTCTCTTATGAAAAGAAGACATGGTTTGCTTTAAAAAGAGTAATTCTTTCTCTGTGGATGGTGCATTGCACAAGCCTCGATATTTTAAAAAACAAAAGTTTGAATGATTTTGGATTTTTGGTTTCGGGTACTAGTAGTAAATTGGAATCATTCTGTTCTTGATACCTGGAATCGTTGGATTATGATCTAATACATTTTTCTTTCCGTACTTTAAATTCTCAACTCAACGACTGGTTCTTTCTAAATTTTTGTTTTCTAAATGATTGGATTTTTGGGTATAAATATTTATTTTCTTCTAATTTCACATAATTATGGCTAAACTTAAATTGCATTAAATTCCCCCCAAAAAAAAAAAAATACAAAAGAACAAGTTGGATCACCGAACCAAAATAATAGCATGTTTGTAGATGGATCCTGATCCTCAAATTTCAAAGACTTAGGGGTCATTCTATTCGTATTTCAGTTTTGAGTTTTGAATTTTGAATTCATTTTTTGTTTTGTTTTTTTAGTGTTTGGTTTGAAATTCTTGAAAATGCATTCTTTTTGTCATTTTGTGAAACTGTTTCGATGAGGGGGGTGTTTTTCAAAATTTTTCTTGTTTTGTGAAGAAGACGTTCAAAACATGATTTTTCACGTTTTGCGTTTTCCTCACAAAGTTTTTTTTTTTTGGAAAATTCATTTTCGAAAATGGGAAAGAGATCGCGTTTTCACTGTTTTCAAAAATCGAAAACAGAAACAGCTTAAAAACGACAAAGAGAACAACCCCTTAAATTCTAGCACAAACCATATTTGACAACCCTATTTTCTTCACTATTCTTCTCACATTCATGAGTTTGCAATTGTTATACGTATATAATGATTTATATAATGGATTTACATTCACTCTGTTTTTTATATTTCATTTGTATGTAAATCGTTATGTAACTCCTTATGTATAAGTAACATTATTCGTAATTTTAACTACTTATTAATTAGAATAATTAAATTCTTAGTTTATCTTATTTTATTTTTTGTGACAGAATTCAGTTGTTATATGTATGATTTGAAACACAGCCACCTTTTTTTTTTTTGTAATAATTATAAGTAATTGGTTATTAAAATTTTGAATAGAATTTCTCTCAAATTTTCATAGATACAAGGGAGATTATCACTATGTACATACAAAAAGAATATTAAAAATGTAAGTCATGATTAAAGAAAAAAATATAATATTAATTAAACTCTAGCCGTTCAACCTATTTATTTTCAAAAAATATATATAAGATGAAACTAAGATTCCCTTGTTTCATATTTATGTAGCAATAGACAAATATTTACTTTGCCTTCTTCTACAATATGTAAAACTTAGGTTGAAATTGTTAATAAATTTGTGTAATATACATTTAAATATTATCTCTCCATAACTTGAACCTTTTTTTTTTCCCCACAATTCTCAATCTTGACTTACGATCAATCATGCTATTTGTACATTGTATTTAACATTGTATCAAGTGTCAGCACATGATTGGTAAGTTTTTGAATTCAACACACTTTCTCGCTAACAACATTTTGAATTTGCAAATGATGTCAAATTTCATGTCATTCATAGAATATACAATGAACATTATTCCATATACTTAACCCAATATTGATTTAACTAATTAAAAAAATTAAAAATCATTTGATAAATATATTTAAAATAAAAAATAAAGTTTCCCACATAAAAAAAAAAACTAAAATTTAAATCATTTTTGGTAAATTCATTGAGCAAATTTGTTAACTGTACACAAAATATTTGAATTTTGGATCGCAACATGTTGACCTCGTTGAACTTTATAATGTATTAATGTTGTTGAAATATCACTGGACTTCGTTAAAATGTTCAATGTTTTTTGTTGGGAGAAAAATCATGTTTTTTAGAAGCGACAATTTCGCCATATCAATTAGGATTTTTGACACATCAAATGGTTCCTCAAACTTTAATAGAATTAGACGAAAAATGTTGCCACATGGTAATTGCATCATCCACGTAGCTAGATCCATCTAGTGCAACGAAAGGAAATGTAAATTGTGACGGATGGAGAGCAACTTTTGAAAGTTCGTAGACAATTGAGAAGCACTTTAAAGTTAAGTGATCCTTTCGTGGAAAAACTCCAAGTACGAATGATTTTTTAAACAATTAACTCGAGAGAATACTGTGTTAGAATATTACAATTTTGACATGTGTAATGTACATTTTTATTATTTTTGAAAATAAAAAAGTATATTAATTTCTTTTTTTTTAATCAATTTATGTAAGACAGTAAGAGGCATTTTGAAGATTGGTGATGCTTCCGTTAAACAATTCAAAGTACATTGATTTTTGAAACAATTAGCTCGAGCAAAAGCTATGTTAGAACCTTATAATTTTGACCAATTTTATCTTTGAAATATTTGAAATTTAACAAAATATATTAGAAACTATTTTTTATCAATTTATGTAAATTTGTCATACAGTTTATTTAATATATTTTATTTTACATTTTTTAGAGATGTCCCAGTTTGGTATAATAATAAAAAAAAAAAAAATCAGATACTTAATTTGATAAAAGTTAATGTATAGTCGAAAAATTATAAATCTGTAATTAAAATTAATTATTAATTTAACTTAAATTTTTATTAACATTTTTAATACACCAAACCTCAACAAGAGGAATTTTGCACAGACTTGTCGGGTTATCATTGGTTTTTCCAAAAAGAAAACTTGCTTATGTTCGATTTTTTTTTTTTTTAAGTTCTACAGAAGCATTACTCTTGTTGCGTTTAGATTCTAACCATTCCAGGATTCAATCAAGAGAAGAGAAAAAATCAAAATCAGAAATCCCTTCGGAATAATTAATTCAAATTTAATTAGAGGCATGCAAGCAGGCAGCCTGTATACCGATTCTTGAAAGCAAAAGATACCAATTTCGTTCCTCCCCAAATCCTCTCTCAAGAGAATCTGTAGCTGTAATGGATAGAAAAAGCACAGGGGCCTTGATGGGCACTCTCACAACGAAGTTAAAGCAGATATCTTTGCTGTGGCTTGAGGGTTTCAGAGAAGCTTGTTGCTTTCACCGCGTCATCACCTACTGCCTCAGGTTCCCCCAAATTTCACTCTCTTTTTGTATAATTTTTTTTATGGGAATTTGCATTTGTTTTCCATCGCTTGTTAATTTTTTGGGCTTCTTCAATTCAAGGTCAAAAGAGCTTGCCTATCCGTATGGGCCAGTGTTTTCTCTTGAATGGCTTCTTTTTCTTGGGAAGGTCTGCTCTCTCCCCTTTATCTGTATGTTTGTACTATTTTCTCTGAGTGAAAGGATGTATTTTATGATTTTGATTATACAAGGATCAAACTTTGTGCAGTATCTTTATTCTAAGATCATTTATCATTCCGACACTGCAATGGATATTGCCGGATAGATGCCCGCAAATTACGTCTCAAGAATCATACTCAATTGGGGGTATTTTGAGATTATATTCCTTCTTACGATTTGGGCTCGTTCAACTCTTCTATGTAAGTACAGCTTTCAGCATCATGATGGTTTATCATGCTCAATTAAGCTTTGGAAGAGTGAACTGAAATGTGCAACATAAGTTTATTAATATTTTCCTCGATAAAAGTATCATTTCATGTGATTCTCATTGTTGTCCGAAGATCAGTTAAGTTGTGCAAAGCCATTGGATTGATAGCACAGTTTTCTGACATCCAGATTTCAAGAGAATGCAAATCTTCAACTAATCTTCTTAACTATTCTACCTTTGAATAGCACATAAATAATTAACATTTGTGGAAAGAAAAACCATAATGCTAAGAATTTCTCAAACAGATTTGTGCTGAATGCATTTTAACTGAATCCACGATCTCTACAGTCAAGTAATTTGTCGACTGTTCCGGGTTAGTTTTTTTTCTAGTATGCATTAACTGTATACGAGTAGTGGTCCAGTGGAAACTTCTTTTTGCATTGAATTTAACATGATCGTACAATAAGGAGCTAGGGTAATTGTAAGGTAGGAGGAACATATGATAAAAGCAAAAAAGTACTGAAATGCGAAAAAAGCTAAGGCATCATAATAAGTAATAGTAATTAATTAAATATTTGCTCACACGCTGCCATGATATTATCTTTTAGAGCTCTGCTATAATCTTCTTTCCTCCCTTTTCTTAGTTTGGACCAGCCCAACCAACCAGCCATTGAATATTATTTTGTACTTCTCAAGGATTTTTCTATTCGCTGTTTGATAAATGTCTCTGTCTCTGTCTCTATCTGGTTATCTGTTATATCTCTATAGCTGATTATTCATCTCTTAATTATTCAGTTCGCTACATGTGGACTTTTCAAAATGTTTTAATGAGTTCAATTAACGTTGTTTACAGGTATTCTGGTTCTACCCTTTGTACATATTCAGCTTTATTTTGAACACCATTTGGTATTACCTTTTCCTTTCTCCTGAATTTTATTTTTGTTTTATGTTCATGACCGTTGCCATGTTTAGCACTTATTTGGTGGCCTTTAATTTGAAAAAATTATGTTTGGAATAGTATTTTTTGGAGAATGCGTATTTAAAAAGTTGGAAAATTGTTGGGTTTACGTGTATAATATTATATTGTGTGAATGTATGTTTGAAAATGGGTATAAGAAATAAATTAAAGTAAAGTAAATTAAATTAAAAGCCACCAAACAGGGGCTTACATTATGTATATTGTTTTTTTTTGTCTTGTATCTTACAGGGATAAAGATAGTAACAACTCTCACTGACACTTAGTAGTTGGCGGGCCTCGAAAAGTAGAACATTAATAGTCGATGCATGACCTAAAATTCCTTGGATTTATTGATAGAAAAGGGGAAAGAAAAGGATTTGAACTCCGAGGAAGTTAGATTAACTCCAATATGTTTGGACACACTATCTATACCTAAATTTAAGTTTTCGGTCATATTTGGAATCACATTAACTTGTTTTTCATTGTACATGTAAATGCTGAATATTGGTGCATGTGGAGGGGAAAGGGAGAGGTGAGAACACTAAAATATATGGAAAGTAAATAAAATCTTATTAATTATGTTGGAGTTGGTTGTGGACTTGTTCCTACTCATGAGAGGGAAAATTAATCTTCCTTTTTCTTAATGTGAATTTCTACAAGTTCCATTATTACTAGAAGTCAAGACAGGGACCAAAATTGACAATTATCAAGAAGGATTTTAAATGCCACCAGTAAATGTCTATGAATTGGCTCGTTCATCTCAAATAGTGTATTCAGTCTGCAATTAGAATAGGAGATCTATTTTATTCATGCATTCATTCCTGTCTATAAAAGGAAAAGGAAAAGGAAAAGGAAAAATATTATCCTTTTACTACATTAATTTCTGTCTAGATTAGAATATAAGATAGATATGATACAACTTCAAATGGATCTCCTATTCTAACTCTCCCCCTCAAGTTGATGCATAAATATCACACATGCCCAACTTTGATAATGCTTTAAACTGAAGTGATCGAGAAAGAAATGGATTCAGCTTCCAGAGGCAATATTTAATGATCAATTGTCATTACTGACTAGGAGTAGTCATTTCATCACTAGTAGATATTAGGCAACTGATAGACCCCGAATTACAGAATTGAAGAATGAACTAGTTTTTGGGCAGAAACCCAACAAATTGTGGAATTGTAAACAATACTATATTTGATAATAGCATTTGTACTGAAAAGGAAATTACAAATAAGAAATAGAAAAGGGATGCATTTAAGAGGCCTGATATCTCTTTTAATTTCCTCACATTTCTGGATGATTGACTAAACTCTGCCCCCCTCTTTATATTTGGTGAGCTAATGACACACTTATTCAGCAAAGTCCCCCCTAAACCTCCTCCCCTAACCAACTCACAATTTGCTAAAACAAATCAACCTAATTACAAATTTATCTCAATCAAATCTTGGCTACACGGACTCCATCTCTGGCTGCATGGTCTCTTCTTTCTTTAGTGAATCCATGACTTGAACTTCCATTTTTGCCCCTTTAGCTTGTTCCTTGCCCTCCTGGCATATGTGAACCACACCTGGGGCATATCAGAAACTCATGAAATGTTTCCTAAACTTTAAGCATTCTTTGGAGTCTGTTCTTGATTTGAACAACCAATCTTAGATTTCTGACTAACCCAAGCATGAATGGTGAAATTGAACCTGGTGCAGAA
The DNA here is from genome assembly GCA_019395295.1 of Osmanthus fragrans. Taxonomy (NCBI): domain Eukaryota; kingdom Viridiplantae; phylum Streptophyta; class Magnoliopsida; order Lamiales; family Oleaceae; genus Osmanthus; species Osmanthus fragrans. The sequence goes on along the minus strand of CM033356.1, from coordinate 3,297,498 downwards.
ATAAAGAGTTGGTTTTGACAAGCCTCTGTGACGCCAAAGCTGAATCCTTTCTATCTAGTATTTAATTAGATCATCTTTAGAAGTGCGACTTCTAGTCAAATTGGTTTCTGGATGACTTGATAGTGGCCCATTTCTATTGATATAGTCAATTAGTCATACTTTCCATGTTAAATGCCCGGCAATAAGCATCGCACCTAACATGTTTCGTACTTCCTTTTGTTAATACCTTGTCTACTAATTTGTAATAGATTGAAGTTAACACATATATGGTTCTTGCACTTCATAAAGATTTTAGTTTTGGTGTATGTTGCACACGTGAAGGTTTTCCCCGGGTCCTCAACTAGAGCTGCAAATAGGACTTGGAAAATGTGGTTGTTAGTCTACTCTTGACCAAAAGCTTTGGATTCGCCACCTAAAGGAGAAGATAGAGATTCTTAATGATCACTGTTGTTTCTCAGTCTACTCCTTTTTCAATTAAAAGATTTCATAATTTATATTCTATCCACTGCATGGTACATCATTAAATCCGACTTTATGGTTTAATCTAGGTATAACGATATTGCAAAGTTTGGCTTTTTTGCAATTGAGAAGGGGTACTCAGGGACGAAATCATCTAGCCAAAACAACTTACCAGCTGAACAGAATACAACTGACAGGGATGACAAGGCAACTGATTTTGAGGGGTATGTCTCCAATTGATATTGTTTGGTGTTATCCCCATTAGCGTAGTATCTTTTGAATAAGGCTTTTGGATATGTTTGCAAAATTCATCTGCTCTATATCCTTATTTGCAGTGCAATGATTGGAATAGCTGAACAGGTCTACTCAATTCTGCTGTTGAGTTTCTTCTTCCTAGAGGTAAAACTATGTTTAGTGTTTACTCATTTCTTATGATCAACTGCTGATTCCACCTTTGCATGGATTATATAATCATTAACCTACTTGTATACATGCAGGTATATGTTACTGGATTTATCCCTTACATTGGGAAGACATTAAATTTTCTCCTCCTCTCATGGATGTATGCTTATTATTGTTTTGAGTGAGTAATGACATCGAAGCTTTGTTTCTTAGCCCTTGTTTGAGCCCCCTTTTTTTTCCATAAAAATACATTTTTTAACAGTGATTTGACCCTACTTCAACCATCAATAAAATAATATTATACGCAAATTTAAAACTTTTCTTTATTTTTTAACCACACATTTTTCATCAATACACTATTCAAAAATTCATTTTTTGGCAAGAATGGAGCTCAAACAAGGGCTTAATATGTTGAATACGCTATGGACAAAATATATGTTCATTGAAACTTCTCTCATTTCCTAGGTACAAATGGAATTTTTCTGGTCTGCGTTTGGATAAGAGGCTTGACTTCTTTGAGTCCAACTGGGCATTTTTTGCTGGTTTTGGTAAGAATATTACGATAGGCTTCACCCCGGGTCCTATAATTTTAAGTGGATTCAATTCGATCTTTGGACCAGTTTTTCAAATTGACGGTATTACAACTCGTTGGAAAAACGATGAGTGCTTATGTAGCAACAAGTCAACAACAGCAACAAACTAAGCCTTATTTCCAATAAATGATTCATTAAATGTTCAATCATTATAGGTTCATTCACAGGAATTGCATATTTTTTGGGAAGTTTTAATACTTCTCTGATAGAAAGTACTGCATACTTTATCATTTCAGGAGGCCCCTGTGTTCTGGCAATATTCCTTTACTCTCCCCTTGTTAGCTATGGAGTTATGGCTATACTCTATCCATTGGTAAGTACTACATTCCTCTGTCTATTTATGTGCTTGTCTTGTACTATTTTCTCTCTCCGTTTGTCAAGTCTCCAAGTTATTTTAAATTTAACTTGATAGAAGAATTAAGATTATGCAGTATGGTACGACTGATTCCTAGAAATTACAGCATGATGATTGTAACTGTGAGTTTTTTTCTAGTTTGTTATGACTGCAACAGGCACAGAAGCAGACAAAGTGATTACTTCTCAAAGAAAGAAGTGGAAAGGTGGAGGATTAGGGAGGATTCCTATATTTGTTTCAGCAGATTATTTATCGTAAGCCATCTTCTTTTTTTCTTTATTCCTTTCTTTTATATTTGGAAGCATATTTCAAAGATCTGATCCAAAATCTTGCTTTTAAGTGGTTTCTTCATTTGGAGTTTATCTTACATATGTAAAATCTTGCTTTAGATGTTGTGGCTCTCTTTTTCAAGAAAAATGACAGCTTAGTTTTACTGCATAGCTTATTATTTACTCTTAGATGCATATCCATTATTGAAATGGCTTGGATTACTTAAAATGGGTAGTCGTGAATTGAATGGTAACTTCCATTATTGGTCACTTTCCCCTCTGATGTGCATGGAAAGTTTTAGATTTGCTGGTTTCATTATAATGAAATGGTTTACACACAATAATGAAGAATTATTATCTTTATTTTGTTCATATGATCCGAAATTGTTTTTCATTGTCTTAATTATCAGTTTGGTTTCACCCTACCTGCTTCGTATAACTTTCATTTTACCCTGTACAACAAGAAAAATAATAATTTTTGAGGCTACTGATGTCTGTCCGTCTTCATTCGTCCTGCTTTGAAGTATGAAAGTCTTGTTGCTCTTCCCTTGTCGACAAGTGCGAAGCACAAAGGCACTCTGAACATTGGATCGACGTGGACGACTGGTATGTTAAGTACACTGTTATGCATTTTGATCTGCAAATATGTACCTACCATATTCCAGTGTTAGTCTCATTTTTTTCCCTTTTGATTCAGGTTTAAACGTACCTTGTATATACTGCTTTGTGCATTTGCTGCTGCAAATCTTGAAAGACAAAGCAGAGACATAATTAGATGTGAAAGCAACCAGCAGATTGGAAGTTTTTTGTACATAGTGAAGAACAAAGCAACCAGTCTTATGAATCTTTATTATTGAAATAATGGAAACAAAAATTTCCATTTGTATTCTTTGACCAAAATCTTTTTCCTAATTTTATTGTGTTTGTAGTTCGAAGCTATAATATAGATGTAACTAAGGGCCCATTTGGCCAAGGCTTCTGCTTGTTGTAGAAAAGGTTTTTGGGAAAGTTACCTTAAGTTAACTTTCTTTAAAAGTTCTTCTAATTAGATAACTCGTTTAGTATGACTACTGAAAATTCTAGAGGAGTTTTTGAATCTAAAAATTACTTTTAAACCCCTTTAATTAATTTTATGAAAGTGTTTCTTTTAATTGTAATAATTTTTAGAAGAAATTAGTTCAATGTAACTTCTTCTAAAAGCATTTATGAAATTGGAGGTTCTTTTAAAAATTAGATTCCGAACAAAAATTAAGATAACTTTTTTCAAAATTTCTTTTACATAAAGTAAAAATAAAAAGTAGAAATTATATTAAATGGGCCCGTAGCATTTCATTTAAAAGCAATTTCTTAAGGGAAAAATACATAACACAGGTGTTTACTATTCATCATTTCAAAATTAAGAAATTAGATTTTAACATTCAGAAATCAGGTTATAATTGGATATATAATATATAATATATATATTATATAATAGTAAATAAAATAAACATAGAAAGATTAAACATAACTCCTTAAATCAAGCAATCAATTACAACTTAACAGAAGTTCACCAAAAATCTGTGGAAGTCGTCTCTGCAAAACAAAAAGGCACTCATCTTCCCGGTTTCCTCTTGTTGAAGCTATGATTTGAAAATAGTGGTTTCCAGTATGTGATTTCACAGCAACTTTCTAATGTTCACTGAGATGTAGGGAATGATCGGCTTCCACAAGACAGTTACAGCAGATATGTGACTCGCCGGCACCATAACCACCACCAAAACCTGCATCCCTACCAGAACCGCCGTCCCACCACACAACCCACCACCAACACATGCACCACAATTTTGTGTCCTATAACTTGTGTAACTATATCTGTAACTTGTGAACTGGGTTCATGAATACGAGACCTGTGACCCGATCATCCAAACAGAATTCTTAACAAGGCACACAAATATGTGACCATAATGTATGTGTAAACAACAATGTGACCTCGACACCAGTAACCTTATTCCAACATTTCAAAACATTGGTCCCTTGATTTCACAAGACAGTGCAAAAATGTTACCAATAGTTCACACAATTCCAATTCAAAATCACAATTCTGTGTCCAAAATAGAATTTGAAATAGGAACACAAATGTGTGACTCAGTTTTGCACTATTCCTTACAGCAGATATGTAACTCATCGGTGCCATAACCACCACCAACCACACTTCACCACCACCAAAACCTGCATCCCCACCAGAACTGCTGTCCCACCACACAAACCACCACCAACCCATGCACCATAATTCTGTGTCCTATAACTTATGTAACTATATTTGTAACTTGTGACCTGGGTTCATGAATACGAGACCTGTGACTCGATCATCCAAACAGAATTCTTAACAAGGCACACAAATATGTGACCATGATGTATGTGTAGACAACAATGTGACCTCGACACCAGTAACCTTATTCCAACATTTCAAAACATTGATCCCTTGCTTTCACAAGACAGTGCAAAAATGTTACCAATGGTTTAAACAATTCCAATTCAAAATCACAATTTTGTGTCCAAAATAGAATTTGAAATAGGAACACAGATGTGTGACTCAGTTTTGCACTATTCCTTACAGCAGATATGTAACTCACCGGCGCCATAACCACCACCAACCACACTTCACCACCACCAAAAAATTCATCCCCACCAGAACCGCCGTCCCACCACACAACCCACCACTACCGCCATTGACCACCACAGAATCACAACTCCAACAAAAACCGTCTACAACATGGACTAACACTTAGCCACCTCCACCAGCGTGTAGAAAAAATTGCAGAGCCGAATAGAAAATTGCATATCCGAACCACCACAACCAACATTTTCCAACCAACACCACATCACCACCGATCTGTAGCAGCGGCAGGGACGAACCGATTTGTGACTTCACAGAGCGGCGCTGCGATTGCGACGATGCTCTTCGGTATGATGCAGCTGTGGTTGTTGAGGAGAGTGAGAGTAGAAGGTAGATTGAGGCTGGCGGTGGTAGAAAGAGGGAGAGATCGCCCCCAGCTCGTAGAGAGAGAAGGAAACTTATTTCAATTTGGGGAAGAATCAATTTTTCTAAGATTTAGCTGTGTTAACGTGTGAGAGTGATTTTCATTTTGACTCTCTCTCCAGTTTACGTAAAAGTCGGTGTGGATTACAATAAATAAATATTAATTTATTTCATAATAATTTAGTAATTAAAATATGAGTATTGTATTATGAAACATTAAACTTGATTTATGAAAAATGGTCTTCAAATACCGGGTAGCATGTAATTTCCTCATTTCTTAATCTTTGAAAAAGCTTTTTAATGTTTAGAAACTCCTGCCAAATTTGTTCTAAGTTGAAAACTATCTTTGAGGTGCTTCAATCTAATCATGAAAAAGGCATCTCAAAGTAATTGTTTTATTCAGATACTCAACTTCTTATTTTTGTTTAAGAGCAATGAAATTAAACTTTATGCCATGTTTGATTTTCATTCTTTAAAAATTTTAACTATATATTCTTTTAATAAAATAATTTTACACTTTAATTTAAATTTATTTGCATAAACTGTCTCTTGATAATATTTATCTACTGATGCGCATAGGATTGGTTAGTTGGCCTTCTGAATTCATTGTTGATATTTTATTTTATTTTATTTTTCTGTTTTATTATGTGATATTGATATTTTTGGTTAATTTCTCAAAGATGGATGTAGAACCCAATACAAAATTGCCTCATTGCTGAATTTGTTCATTGTTTTGGTCTTGCTAACTGACAAGAAAAGGATGCCCGTAAATTTGACAAACTTTTAACGATGCAGTCAAGAATTTTCCTTTTCATAGTGACTCTCCCCCATAAAATTTAAAGTCAAGAAGTCGTAGAAGGCTAAAAAACAAGAAATAAATCTGATTGCCATATGGAATATTCCAAATGGCCCCTGTACCAGCCTTTAAACCATTCTTATATGCTATTAGCTTGGAGTTTAGCATTCCTGGTAACTGTGGGTGGATTTAAGTGACCTGTGTTGTAGTGTTTCTTGACTGTGCTAAAATGAATAGAATTAAACTGCAAGTAAAGGAAATTGGGACAGATTTTTGCACAGAAATTTGAATTCCCACTCACATGGAGTGAGACCCATGTATAAAATATTGAAGAAAAAAAAAAAATTCCTTCCCGTCCAATGTTGTGTTTATTATGTAGGTACCTATAGCACTATTGAAATGAATATCCTATAAGAAAGAATAAAAACACCCAATCTTTTTTGACTGAGTATTTATTTTCATTTTTGCAACATCTCTTTTAAGCTTCTTTGGAACTATTTTTTTTTTTTTTTATGCAATGTTATAGCTGCTGCTTTTCTCTTAACAAACTTATATATGTTTTACCAACCTGTTCATTAACCTGCTTTGTTTTGTTCCAGGATGCCACAAGATGTTGTATCAACCGGTAAAAGGTGCTTGCTTTTCAAATGGGTCAATGGTTAGTTCTAAAAGCTTTTCGCCAGGATAATTTAAAGCAGATAATGATGCAATTGATCAATAAATGGAAGCATTTTAGTGTTAGACGAGGATGTATTTTTGCATGGTGGTTTATGCTGTTCTGGACAATTACCTACTTTGGCGACCGGTAGACGTTAACTGGGGTGATTGATTCATTGAAAATATTGATTGCCATTGCTTGAAATTGTAATAGTCTTGTCCACAAGAGGAAACCTGTTCTTCAAACACATCCAAAAGAGGAAACTTGATGGTCTATACCATAAAGTTGTGTTGGAATTGTGACATTTTTTGTTGTCACAAAATTATTGTAATTTTCGTTTTAATTTAGTTACATATTTGGTTGATTTCTAACTCTTTTGAATGATGAAAGTTAGGCCTATATTGTATGCTAAATAGTGGAGTATGCTGTCAAAATGTACTAGTAATGTATTGTTCTATATGTAAGTGTATTGTCTAGTATGTAGGACTATGACTAGTGGATAGAATAGTTGATAGGAGTCTTGCAAGTTGCTTTATATATGGGAGCATTGTACAACTCGAAAATCAAGAAAAAAATACATTCAAATGTAGCCTTTAAAGTTTTCTCTTCCTCTGGTTTTCTCACCAGAGTATATATGTATGTTTATACTTATTTTTTGCTTTGTAAAATCTGGTTTTCACCTCCTCTATGACCACGATATCTTCAAATAGTTTTAGAGCTTTCTTTGTAAAGCTTTCGACCTAAAAACCCAACAAGTTGTTTTATTTCTTTATATTTTCAAAATATGGCCTTGGTGTGGCAGCAATAGGTTTGATTCTTCAGTTCCAACAGAGATTTGCTTGTTTTGCTTTAAGCAACTCATTGTGTTCACTTTGCCTTTTTTTTTTTTTTTTCTTTTAAATTTCCCTTTTCAACTGTTTTGTCATTTTATGCGGAAATTTGTGTTGCGTACGAGCTGGTGGTGTATTTGACATTAAAAAAAGAATTTATATATATTCCCTATTTGTAAGAGGCCACATCGAAGGCCATGAAAGAAAGTCAAAAGAGCCAGAAGTTGTACAGCCTGAGCCTGAACCCAACAACAGAAGTTCTTTTCCTTTGTAGTTACGAAGGCTGTGGAAAGACTTTTATTGATGCTGGAGCTTTGAGGAAGCATTCTCACATCCATGGAGAGAGGCAGATGTTTGCCATTATGATCATTGCGGAAAGGTATGTTAAATATTGAGGGTGTATTCTCCTTTTAGCTTTGAGATGAAAGCCTTAATCACATAAGCAAGGTAAACTTCACGATTTATCAGTGACTCTACCATAGGGCATAAAAGCATATGAATCCATAAAGCAGCAAACTGCAGTTCAAGAAAACAGGATTCAAGAAAACAGGAGCAAATTATCTGGTGACACGTACTGTATCCATAAAAGTTGGTATAATGGCAATGAAAAGCTCCTTAATGCCGTATATCCCTTAAAGAATAGTACCATTTAAGTTGTTGAATGGCACAAGTTAACCAAAACCCACCACGTCAATAGCCGGAGATCGCTGGACATGAGATAATAAGGACCGATGCTTTAATCATGCAGTTCTTTTCATGAAAAAATAATCTTGGAGCATTTCTAAACTGATCATAACCATGAGGTCTTAAGAAGTAATAACTTTTTTTATGAGGTCTTAATGTCCAATATATTCCTGGAGAAATGAAAAAATTGTGCTTTTATTTTATTGCATTGAGGAGTTTTGAAGATTCAATAGAGTTGGATTTTTAATACACGTTCTCCTTGCTTCCAGTTGCCTTCTTCCTCAATTCTGATTCTGTAGGTTTTTATGTTATGCAGGCATTCTCTCTAGATTTCAATTTAAGGTCACACATGAAAACACGCTCACAGGAGAATTATCATAATTGCCGGTTAAAACCCTAAATGATCATTGAACTTTGCCTAATGGTCTCTAAAAGGTCACTGAACTTCGAAAATCTTCTAGACAGTCACTGAACTTTGCTATTTGGTCTCCCATTCATCACCGACGTCAACTTTAACTAACGGAAGCAAGTCGGTGATGGATGAGAGACCAAATAGCAAAGTTCAGTGACTGTTTAGGGGATTTTCGAAGTTTAGTGACCTTTTGGAGACCATAGACAAAGTTCAGTGACCATTTAAGGTTTTAAGTTATAAGATTAAAATTTAAATGGAAGCACGATAGTATTCCATAGAGAATCCAGCTAAATTGAGCTTGCGGCAGTTTTTGATGAAATGCTGGTTAGTATACATGTATATTTTTGCAATTGAATCCTTGTTTTTATTGTTTTTTATTTTTTTATTTTTTTTCAGCTGAATGCATTCTAAGGTGGAGTGAGACTAGTCAAATAATGAAAGCAATGAATTGCTCGAAGTGCCATGCTCTGGTTACTTCAATTGATGTTGATAACTCTGTATGTCAGTGTTTCACTGCTATTAATATAAGAATTTAGAGTTATAATGCTACTTTTGAGGTTTGGCGGATCTCCTTTTTCTTCCTGTTATTTTTTTTCTGCTTTTTTTTTTCGAACGAGATCTGAAAAATTTATAAACATGGAAATACATTTAACGTAGTTCTTATATTTATTTATATGAATTAAAAAAAAAAACCTGTGTAATAATAGAAAATTTAGCTGGATTCTCAATGGAATACTATCATGCTTCCATTTAAATTTTAATCTCATAACTTCAATTTCCGTTACCACTTCATACTTGTCAGGAACCAGAAGTTTTAATGCGTTTAAGGAGATTGTGGTTGATTTCGTTAATTTTGGTGGTTATCACACTTTGAAGGCTTAAAACCCTAAATAGTTACTGAACTTTGCCTATGGTCTCCAAAAGGTCAATGAACTTCGAAAATCCTCTAAACAGTCACTGAATTTTGTTATTTGGTCTCTCATCCATTACCGACTTGATTCCATTAGTTAAAGTTGGCGTCAGTGACAGATGGGAGATCAAATAGCAAAATTTAGGGACTGTCTAGAAAATTTTCAAAGTTCAGTGACATTTTGGAGACCATTAGGCAAAGTTCGATGACCATTTAAGGTTTTAACCCCATAATTGCCCGTATCCTGAAACCTGAATGCGGAAAACGATATACACACGAGTACAAGCTGAAGAATCACATTGCATCTCATCATGAGAAGGTTGATACTTCCATATTTCTCTCCTGTTAGCTAGTTTTGTCTTACTGTGATCTACCTGCATTTGACCTCGTATTATTTTATTGTTCTTGTTCTTCATGTTTCTTGGGAATGCCAAGCTTTGCTTCCTTATAAGTAGAATCTCTCCGGTTGATCGATTTGACAAAAAAGTTCTTATAGGATTTATATTTGTTCATGCATATCTACTTGATTTGTTTTCTCATAATTGCTGGATATGGTAACTAAATTTCAATTCTGGCAATGTTTAAGCAGAACATGGTAGATGCAGTTAAACATACTCTGCCATCAGCGAAAACTCCGAAATCTTCTGCAGGACCTTCTGGGCTCGCATCATCTGACCGCACATACGCCTGTCCATATGCAGGGTGCGAGAAGGCTTACATCCACGAATACAAGCTGAATCTTCATCTAAGAAGAGAACACCCTGGCCATTTTCCGGATGAAAATGCTAAGAAAAACTCACCTAAGAATGAAAACGAGATGGATGAAGGCAGTGACCGACATGTATATGTTGGAAAACGAGGAAATGGTAAATTCCAGAAACAGCGTAGGCCGAAGACAAATTTAAAACCACCTCCTTCAAAACGTTCCTCAGAGGAAAAGCTCTGGTGCTTCTCCTGCCAACCTGAATATCATGAAAAAATCTTGGCCCGTCAAAGAGGATGTGTATGACGAATTGACGATGAAGACAGTGAAGAAACAGAGGAACGAGATAATGTTGGAGAAAGATGGATGTACGGAGAAAACAATGAGGAGGACGACATGAAGAGACAGAATACGAAGACTAGGCTTGATATGTCTATAGGCATTTTCATGCCTTCAGGCTTCAAGTCGGGTAGAGCAGAATTTTTTTATTTTTTATTTTTTTACTTTTTCTCATGAGAAAATTTTACCTTTTTTTGATGAGAGAATAAATGTAGACATGGCCATCCAACTTTGTTAAATGAAAACCTAACGTGTAAAACCAACAGAAATATTGGGTCATTACATCAAAGCTGACACACAGAAGCGTCTTAAGACAACCGTAGTGAGAGATTTGATCAATAATCATATACTTCGGTTCCAGAAATAGTGAAGGAGAAAATAACTAAATACACGACAATAAGAAAGAGGGGGAGGGGGAGGGGGAGGGGGAGGGGGGAGGGGGGGAGAATCAAATGAGACCTATAGCTCGTATGGTATAACAGATTATGGAGTACTGATTAGTGAATAGTATTATTAACATGTATGTGGATTTACTGCAGCGAAATGGAATTTGACGTGTTCCCTGTTAAAATATGTTGCAGATGATTATCTATTTTGTTTGCTATATTCATTGAGATCACCTGTCTGGTAACAAGTGTCTGTCTTTGACACATTTTTACCAACTTTACACGAACAACCATCAGAACATTGAAAATTCCACTGTTAAAACAGTTGTTATATTGAATGATTGTAAGAATACATCCATCAGTAGATACTCAAGAAATCAACAGTTTAAGAATTGATCAAGCATGAAATTTCTGGGCGAGCGATGACAAACTCATCACTTGAAATACAATGATACTAACACCAATCATTTTTGGAGAACCACCTCAGGAGAGTCGCCCGCCAGAACCCCAGTTTTCTGGCCCAGACTACCAGGTGCACATGGAGACGCTAATTTTAACAAAGAAAATGACCTAAACAAAACCAACAGAAAGAAAATAAGACAGAGCAACATAAGCAAAGCTGGATGGGGATAGAACACAAGCACTGGATGAGTCTGTCTTGATCCCAAACAAGGCAAACTGTGAGGCTCCATCAACCGAGGAATCAGTGAGGGCTCAAGTTGAGGCTCTTGCAATTTACTCAAATGTGAAGTTGGCCAGAACCGTGATTGCGGCCACCACTAGTTTCCTTGTGTTTCAGTGAAAAATTAGCAAATTGTTGATCAAGATCACTGCTTTTAGCACGTCTATGGCTAGAAGATGGTTGCTGTGGTTGTGGTTGTGGTTGTGGTTGTGGCTGCTGCTGTTGCTGATACAAAGCTCGTAGTCTTCCCACTTCTCTCTCCAATACTTCATGCTCAACTGCATATTGAACCCACATATTCACTTCTGAAGATTCTTACAGCCATAAACTTTCAGACAAAGTGTAATATCTCCCCAGTTTGGTGCAATTTAAAAATAAATAAATAAATAAATTGAAAGTTGTGTTTTAAAAGTCATTATTCTATCCCATCTAATCATTTTTCATTTTTTGCTAACAGTAACATATTTTAGGGATGGCATAACATCAGATAAAACCTCTCAAAGAAGATTAAAGCTCTTCAGGTAAAATCATTCTACTTTATCAATTTCTACATACGCACAAATGGTGTCTACATGTCTTGTATTTTTCTCTCATAACCCAAAGGCTAGCACCAAATCACAGACTAGTTGAAATGGATACCATATTTTAATCAAATTAAGATGTGTTGCATGATGTTGGAAAGGATTACCAATTACTAAAAACAAAAGCAGCAGGTGCACAACTACCTAGAAGATTAAGTGATAGGAAAAAAACTTACAATGCTTGATAAGATGCTCTTGAACTAAACTTTCTAACCGTTGCTTCAGTGTTTTATTCTCCATATTCAGAATCAGATTCTGCTGGTTGAGAAATTCGAGCTCAGCAGAAACTTCAGAGCCTTCTGCCTGGAGAATAAACAACAGAATGATATCAACAGCTTCAAAAAGAATTTAATGAAGCAAGATTAAAATAATATAAAATTCAATGTAAAAATGTCTCAAGCATGGTGACACTAGCCTGTAGAGCCTGCACGTCTCTTTCAAGTTCGGCGATGTATTGAAGTTTCCTGACCCGTGAACGCTGAGCAAATTGCCTACAGTAGATAGAAAGTTAAGCGTAATGAACAATCAAATATCAATCAAATTTTGTAGTTCCTCAATCAAATGCGATTAAGAAAGTTGTAAAATGTCGTGAACAGACAAAACACATCAGCGCAAGTTCTTATGATGCAGCGCGAAAGGGTGTGTGTTTGGCTTTCAATTCTGAAATTTTCAACTTTATCCAAACATTTGTCCAAACATTTGGAATGAGTAACTAAGTTTCCTCAAAACTGAACAGATGAGAATAAGCAAACAGTAGCTGAATACATAAGGAAACAGGCTGAAACAGAGGCTGGAGGTTTATGAAACTCAAAATCTTTAACTAATTTATTGGGTAAAGGATTAAGACATTAAGATTCGTCCATACATTTAGACTGGGTAACTCTAGTATGATTTCCTCACAAAATAAAAACATGCGACAATGGGCAAATAACAACTGGCTACAAAGAAAAAACTAACAGAATCCTGGGAATTTCAGAGAAGATGTGAAACTCAAATGAACCCAATCATTGTTATTTAGTGGCTAAAATTAACATACTGCTTGGCACGTTTAGTGTCCATCTCCAAAGTAGAAGGCTTGGCATGAAATGAGTCCTTTTCAGAAGAACCTTTTAGGTCACGAGGGCCATATTCACCAGGATCCTGCTTTTCAGTAGGTGAAGACGGATTCCTTTCTGCTTCCCTTGAAGTACTTGATAATCCTGCATCTTGAATAATGGTATTATCCCCAGGAGAAGGAACTCCACAAGGGGGTGCAACTGAATTATCCCATGTCTGATTTTTGGTTTTTCCTAAAGAATTTGGCCCCCCATACGCAGAACCATGTTGTATATCTCTATAAAATTCAAAATCTTGAGATCCCCATGAAGGCACTGAGGTTAAATTTTTGAACTTGTTATTGTCTGGAGTAACATAATTTGTGCTTCCAACATTCATAGTGTCAATATATGCAAAAGAATCACTAGATGAACGCCGATGACCTCCTCTGCGCACAGGAGTTTCAGGCTCATTGAGGAGTTCATCAAACCAAGAAGGTTGTTCCTCTATTAAAAAACTCTCTGAGGAAGTACGTTGATGGTGTGAATTTGCCTCTCTAGGTTTTGGAAGACCTTTTGGTCCAACCCCTGAACTAGGGATATAATCAGCATATGATGGGTAAATGCTAGGAAAGGGACTTTTTGGGGGCAGAAAAGAATTCTTTCCACTGTACATCATATTTCTGAAGTTAGATGGTCACTTGGAATTTTCCATGGCAAAGAAAACCAGGTCCTGTCACAAAAATTAACAATATCAATATCACAAAATTACTTCTGAAATTAAAAATTCATATATTGGAGTCCCAAAGTAACATTCTCAACTACAAATCTCAAATTTATCCAAGAAGATAGAAATCAAGACAGCATCAAGGAAACAAAACAACTAAACAAAATAGCCAATGCAGGTGAATTACCAATTACAAAGAAATGTCGAAATTCTGAAGAAACCAAATATTCCAAAAAACGATAATGCAACATCAAAGCCTATTATTGTTGACCCATCCAAAGGCAAGCAACAAAGCTTAGGCTTTCAATGACCACCAATCTTCCAACTCAATTGCATTATTAACATTCCAAGGAACATTCAATAAACTGAAGGCAAAAACACTACCCACACATAAGGTGATCATGGAATTAGCCGTGCACCATATTACTACAGGGAATCGGTACAAGTTGCTTCCACATGAAAGGAAGTTCATATATTCTAGCAAGCAACTCCAACACAATATTACCACTGTTCTCAGCAAAAAATTGGCACTACAATATCAATCTCCATTTACAAAACAATCTTTTTCGTTTTCAAATCTCATGCTTCATAAAATTAAGCCTGAAATTATTAATACCCATGAATATAAAAAATCCAATCTTTACGTCTCCCACATTTCCTCATATCCCATAAACATCACTCCACTCCAAATTAAATATTAAAAAAAAAAAAAAAATACTAAACCCAATCAGACTGTATTCAATTACGTACTGACGAGGACGTTTAGAATTCAATGAAATGCTAACCTTGAAAAAGTGGCGAATAAAGATCTTGGCAATGTTATATAAAGAAAACCCAGAAAATGAATGAATCAAACCTTAATCAAATTCCATTCTTTTAGGGTTTCTTCTTCTTGGCGAAAGCCCCCCTTGCCTTTTATTTGTTTGCTTCGTCCTGGATGTCTCTCTCCTCTTATTATGATACTGGTTTTCTTGGATTGAGTATTTTTGACAGCCAAACATGAGGTGTTTTTATTGTTATTATCGTCTGTATTTTACAATTTTCAATCTAAAGATTCTTAATATAGTAAATGCTAACATGTTTGGCAACTATTATTAACCGTTTAAATTATATAAATGGATATAAATAAATCGAAGATAAGTTGGTTAGTATTCGTATAGTCATTGAAATGTATAGATAAAAAATGATTTGAATATTTATAAAGAGTGCCAACGCATATATGCTTAAATAATTTACTGATTGTGAAAATTATATTCATTTTGTTAATCTTTTTGTGTGTCCGTCAAGTGAGTCCATAATTTAACAAACATGGTCTGAATATTATCTTTTTAATCAATTGTTTGTTGTGCATCTTAAGCTAATGTTTTATCTCAAAACCCACAAGGCAAGAATCAATAGAAGTTTAGTAAAAGATAAAGTGTACAAGTTGACGATGAAAAGATGATTTGAATTACTTTTAGAATTATGCTTTGTATACATTGTTTTCTTGACATGAAGTTTGACACTTCATTGTTTTCAATTGTATTCAAAAAATGGAGTCGGCGGAAAATTATGTTTTTTTTTAAAAAAAATTGTTCAATGTGATGTCGTCATTTGACACGGTGTAAAATTTCGTGTCAAATTTCATGTACTTGTAGCATTATTGCGCCTAGTCATCCCAAGGGCGATAGCAGCAGCAGCCAGGAACCCTTACCTAGGTTAACCAACCAAACAATTTCTTGGATTTACATTTGACCATGGTAGTATGACAACTTGCAATGAGCATTTCTTGTGGGAAAGATCACATGTCTTGATCTAGGAAACTCAATGTTTTACTGTTACTAAGAATTTTAAGACTATTTTACAGCTACGAAATAATATGCTAGAAAGCCCACTTGTGTAGTGGGTGGGGGTGGAGCAGGGGGTTGACAGTATCTTTACAGCTCATAGTTTAATATATTATGACTTCCATTGGAAGACTTTGCTTGCCTTTCGTATAGCATTGACATTAACAATCGACACGCTCATTGTTATGTTACTTGTCAAACTTCTAAAATTTGAAATGAAGATTACCATAAAAAAGACGATAACATTTGAACATTTCGACGTTAACAAAAATAAACACGAGTTTAACATATTTTCAGTCCTGTAATAATAATCAATCGAGAGCATAAGCCCTGGTCGGTCGTCTTGGCAGTACACATAATGGGTTGTCAAACTCAATCCTAGGCATTATTATGGTTTAGGGTAGTTTTTGGATTCTATATAGGAAGCATGTGCTTTATACTTAGTTCATGGCATCAAATTGCCTTTATGCCACCAAGTTGTGAAGTTTTTTGCGAGCCTAGAACAGCAAAAAGATCCATACTTTTTCTTCAAGATATACATGTTTGAAAAGTTTATATAATTCCAATTTGACTAGTCAAATTTACATGTTACTCACAAATTCTTGGAAGATGACAATAAATTTGTAGGGGCCCCTTTCAAAAGCCATCTTCATATGCAATACCATGTTTTTGAAACATATACCTTCACATATCTATAATACTATGAATAGATGTTAACATTTTGTTCTGATATGATCGTAAAATTAGATATTCCATCTTTGAAAGTAAAAGTACATTGCTTCCTTGTATATGTCCATTTTAAAGCCATGAACAAACTACAACCCAATTAGTAGTCCAATAACTGTATCTACATCAATCCACATCACATCCATTCAAATTTCATTCAATTAAGAAGTATCCTCTTCTTTTTCCTGTTCGGGTCAAAATAGTTATGAAATATTTCGATTTATCTATTTTTTCTTCTATAAAACCAAATGAGTTTACCTAGAGCAATACATGATTTTCTTTGTCTTTCTGGGATCGGAGTTTATATTAGAAAGTGTAGGAGTACTATTGCTTCCCAATCCAATTTATTCGGCCTTTTCGTTGGGATTGGTTCTTTTTGATAGGTACATTATGCGTACGGCATCAAAGAAATCCAGATGCATTTGCTTGTTCATGTGAAGACAGAACAAGATGTAAGATAGAATAAAGTCAATTAGCCAAGATTAAAAACAGGAAAGGAGGAGACAAACTGAGGTGACAACAAATGGTTGATTTTTTTGCTTTAATTTTTCGAACTATCCAATCACCCCATTTTTGGGCCTGTTTTTCACACCGACTGTGTAGCACAATTGTGTAAGATATCACCCAACGTACTTTTCTAATGAGAATGAGTGCTCAGTCTACAGTTACCATACAAGTAGTAACACTAATCAAATACGAAAAACAGATTAAAGGAGTGGGGGGGGAAGCTAAGATCCCGAAAGAGGGATTGGCTTCACCGCACTTCTGATACGCCGGAATGCCATCTTAACTCGTTCCTTAAGACCTTCGTTCTCACTTTCGACCTTGCCACTTTCTTTGTCTAGTTGAGCTATATTCCCATCGACGTTGATCACCAGCTTCCCGTCTTCCCCATATTTAACGTCTCCAAACAAAGAAACAAGGAGGGCATATACGATTTTTTCAGCTTTCTTCGTGTCTTCTTCCTCATTTACCACAGGTTCAGAATCAACCACCATCTTAGGCATCTCCCTACTGGCATTTAAAACCAAAGCCACAACAGAGTCGGAGACCATATCACTAATCGGATCCGCTGTCCAATGCAGGGAAAGATGATTTTCTGATTCCTGTTTCACTGTCACCCGATTGTGCACTAGCAAAGTGGGAACCCCTGATTCCTCGTCCGTTAACGACTCCACACTTTCATATATCTGCTTAAGCCTGTACTTTATAACAGCAAAGGCGCCGAAGTACGGGATAGTAATCCTTTGAATTATATTCCCAGTGGATAGCTGAGAGAATACATGAAGATCCTCAGGTGCCATAATCTGATAGGTGAAGCCCTTTTTAACAAGTAAACCACTCACAAATTCACCAACTGAAGGTGTCTTTTCAGCCATCTTTCCAATAGTTTTTGCCATTTTCTGCGAGTTGAAATACATTTCTACAGATTGGCAGTTCTTCGGGGTTATGATTTTGGTGTTTCCATCAGCAAAGACAGAAAGGAGCTTCTGTTTGAGCCTTCCCATCTCATTTGCTTCACCATGAACCAAAATAATGTTGGGAGGCATTAGCGCTTTCAGGAACGTGCTCGTTTGAGCATAGTCTGCATGCGCTGAGAAGGAAATATAATGGACCTGCATATTCAGGGAAGCAGTCAAGCCATTCGTGAGGGTAACTTCCTTAGGTTCATTGATAATAGTCTTAGCCAATGTCCCTTCCACAACATACCCAGGTATGACACAAGCATTTTTCCTGTCTGAGCACCATTTATCAAACAGCTGTCGCGACAAACCACTCTGAAGCCCACCAGGGCTTGCCATAACGACACATGGACCTGTGTCGTTAAATTCATCAATACTTTTTAACGGAAAGATGTGCTTGAAATCAAATGGGTTTGAGTTGGCAAATTGATTCCGGATCTTCTCATTCATGGCATTAATGTAAGTTTGATAAACAGCCATGCACCGTTTTGCTAGTGGAGAAGCATAATATATAGGGACTTTGTGAAGATCAGGATGACTTGACCAGTATTCATCCAGAATCAGGAGAAGTTCTTGTGCACGGCCTAGGGCAAAAGCAGGAATTAGAACACGACCACCTTGAGTAACCGTAGAGTGAATAACATCAGTAAAGCGCTTCTCGCGTATATGCCGTGGCTCGTGGAGTTGAACACCGTAAGTTGATTCAATAATGCAAACATCTGGGGAGAACTGGGGGAGCTCAGCAGCTCGAAGGTGACGATCTTCTTCTCGCGAATAGTCTCCAGTGTAGAGAACACGAACACCAGCAATGTCAACCATAAACATGGCAGCACCAAGGACATGACCAGCAGTATAACACCAAAAGCGGATACCATTAACTTCTAAAGTCTGATGAAAGTCAATAACCTGGAACAAGGAATTGGTAAATTTCAGACAGCAAAGTTGTACGGTAATTAAAAATATCCCAATTTCAGACAGTTATGAAATCTATAAATGGCCATACATGAAGGATCTCAAATACAAAACCTCAATTTTATCCATGGACTGAAGAATGTCTTGTTCATCAAACAACATATCTTCAACAGAGACCTTGCTCACTTTAACATAATCTGATAAGAGCAACTTGTAGATAGCTTTTGTTGCATGCGTCATAAAAACTCGCCCTTTGAATGTAGTCTGTTGAATGGCAAGTAAAAATATTAGTAAAGAAAATAGCAAATTATGGCCGAATGGAAGTTCATGACACAACCAACCAACCTTCTCCAGGAAATAGGGAAGGGAAGCAGCATGGTCCAAGTGAAAACTGCAGTAGGAAAGCAACTTATGAGAATAGAATAAGGAACAAATTCAGAGAAGAAAAAGAATCACAACAGGAAACGGCAGACTAAAAAGTTCAAAATTCGTGATTAGAAATAAATTGAAAAGTTACAATTGAAGACAAATAGTTCGGGTTTGCAAGTACAGAGAAAATTAGAGGGTCAAAGGTGGTGATTCAAACACAACAACAACGTTGAACTTTTAAGATGGAACAATTCTGAGTAAGCTGCAGGTTTGAAACGAAAGGGTGCATTTTGGAAGAAGCGGTTGGTTACCAAGTCTTACTGGGAAAAACGTATGCATTTAAATAAGCCACCATCTTGGATGAGCAATTAAGGGTAAAATCTCACATCGATTAAGATATGAAATATTAACCAACATATAAAGGTTTGGGCTACTCACGTTAACAAGGCTTACCTATTGAGATGGAACCCTAAATCTAAATATATATAAGAGCAAAAAAAAATGAAGGAAGAGCATACTGGGTAATAAGAAGAACATCAATACGTGAAGGATCGATTTCATCGAAGTAAGGCAGTGCAGCCATTCCCGAGAAAGCTGGATGAATACCGCAGTCAAACTACCATTAAACAAAAAGAAATATAATTAGTTAATAAAAATAAGAATCGAGATGTCAAAGAAATAACAGATTACACAGCATCAATTCTATAGTCCTTGTACCATAACAATTTTCCCCTTGTAAGACATGTGAACACAGGATCGTCCCACTTCACTACCAGCCCCCAAAGGTGTTACAATAAGCTGATCCTCATCTCTTATTGCAGATCGCTTTAAGGACAATTCTGGTTGTCCTGTTGAAGCCATTGAACTTGACAGCCCAATGCCAAACTTCCTTTATCAAATACTTATTCTCCTGCTGAGAGAAAGAGAGAGAAGAAACAAATGCCCAGAAACTCGTTGGCCAGATCTACAGCTACAATGAAAGCTTCAAGAAAGTGAAGTTCAAAACCAAGATTGAAGAAACAAAAGGAGAATGCCAAAAGTAAAAATAATCGTAAATAGCAGTATAGCAATCCTTGACTTGTTCTTTCAGTACTCAAACAACAACCTTTATATTTATTCATTTATAGTACAATTCCCAATAGAGATTAAAAAAGAAACAAAAGAAAAGGTTAAAGGGCAAAAAGAATGTCCCAGCTGCATAAATACAAACTCTAAACTGATTTGAACGGCTAACTTAATAGCCGAAAAAAATAATTATCGAGCATCCACAAACTCAAACAAATGTAAAAACTTTCAGGCCTCCAGATTTTAATGTCTTTCTTTCTTTCTTAGGAAACACAAAAACCCATTGCTGGAATTAATCGAGAGCAGAAAATCCTATAACCCCATGGTTTAGTACAACAAAATAATGCGTACTAGAGTTCGGTTGAAGAAATTAAAAATAATGTCCACTTTAACAATTAGCACGTAACAACTTGTTCAAAATTTTCAGTGCTAGTTTCTCAAATGAAAAGGATATTAATAGATATCACTCCTCCAGATATATTAGTAATCCATGAAGCTATAACCCTAAATCCTAGCACAGAAGACAAAATAAGATAACAATATTGATTGAGAAAAATTAAAATTTATGGTTTAACATACCCTTGAAAAGTTTCTACGCAACGCTCAGTAAGGCATTCGTATGTGTCCAGTCATAATTTTACTGCTAAAAAGGGAAATAACAAAAATAAAATTGTGATGGGTACAAGGACCATGGTTGTGTACATCCAGGGGATGGACCTAGAACAATATGGTAGGGACTGAAATTTGAAAAAGTTAATGTATGAACAAAATTCACATATCACAGACAACGTCATAATATGACATTATCTACTGAAGTTGGAGCAAATAAAAAAAAAATGAGGAACAAAAACTTGCAAAAAAAGGGAATAATAAATAATAATAGTACTAAAGTAGAAATAAAAATGCGAAATTGATTCACCTCAATAGAAGTAACGGGATAAAGAAACAATAGTGAAAGACTATAAGCAATCCAGGACCAAAAAGGTAAAATACCCAAATATTCTCTGTATTATTTATCAAAAAATTCTTAGCCTTTGAGAATTTATCAGGGATCTGAATAATACTTGAAATGTGATATGATATATAAATAAAATTCAAAACATAAAGGAATGCAACCAAGTGAGAAAAACTTGTTATTACGAATTAGAATTCTACAACAGCGTACAAATGCAAGGAGAAATGCATTTAAGAGGGGAGAGAGTCTTAATTTTGCACTAGAACAAGAAATAGAAGTACAGGAGAGACTTAATAAGAAAAAGCATCTAAAAGGAAAAACTGTTCAGCCAAAAATCATTCAAAAGTTTTTGAGTGCAACTCTAACACAGGTTTAATATAGAATAAAATAACCAAAAAAATAATTAAGATAAATCTACTCCTGAATTAAGCCAGAAGAGACATAAGGGGGAAAAACATAAGAGAAATTAAAACTTTCAAGTTTCAAGCATAGGAAATTGCAACAATCTACAGTCCCTGTAAAGATTGGATTCAAAGAAAATAAGAATGATCCTCTAGTTAAGAAAATGCTGAACAGTCCCTGAAACATGTATTGTAGCTAGAGTGATTGTTTCCTTGTTCGAGTCCATGTTTGATTTAGCTAAAAAAGACGATAAAAATATAAGTCAAAGTCAACAATTAAATTTTACCACACATTTCATGAGATCCAGAACTTTTATCAACTTTTCAACCGCACATTTCATTGACTTCTATCAAAATTTACTAAAAATCTTATTTTTAACGAAACCAAAAGGGGGCTGTGTAATTTCCTTCCAAAATAAATGGTGGAGTGCTTGCCGTGTAATGCAGTGAATTCTATTCTTATGCTTAATGCATTCTCTTTTGTTCTTATTTAAAAAGAAAGTGACAAGAAAGGAGGCTTCCAACACTGTTGTAAATCTAGTAATGCTATCCCTAGAAAGGGTGCTAACCATTGCATCAAAAGGAAGCCAAAAATGGCTACTCTATTCCCATATTGAGCTAGGATATACTGATGTCCAAAGAACCTAGCATTTCTTTATTTATAAATGCTCCAAGTAATTACCACTAATGGATTCCTGTGCAATATCAGGGTTAATTTTACAAATGGTCACTGAACTTACATGAAAATCACAAAACGATCACTAAATTTTAAAACTTGCAAAAACGGTCACTCAATTTACATGCGGTTTCACTAACGGTCATTGAAGGACCTTTATGATTTGAATTCAAACTTAAATGACCAAAACGCTTGAAAATAGAACCTTGAGGACCAAACCACCAAATCTTGACAAAAAGAACTTTTTTCTCTATTTTTGTGTGAGTTTTGAGGCAATTTTTCGGCACCTTCCGACCACTAAGACTGTCGAATTTGGATACTGTTGGAAAGCCCACAATGTCCTCTTTAATTACCAATTAAAATTTCCCCATAACACCAAAGGATTCGGCCGGAATAAACCTACAAAGTCAGCTGATCGAAAACGTGAAAATCTGGGCAAATTTTCAGATTTTTTGGGTGAGTTTTGCGGTAATTTTCCGGCCACTTCCAACCACCAATACCGTCGGAATTTGATACCTTTGAAAAGCACACAATGTCCTCTTCAATTGCCGCCCAAAATCTCCCATAACCCCAAAAGATTCGGCCGAAATAAACCCACAAAGTCAATTACCTTTGGAAAACCCACAATTTTCTCTTCAATTACCACCCAAAATAACTCTATAACTCCAAGGTATTCGGCCGGAATAAACCTTCAAAGTCAGCTAACCGAAAACGTGAAAATCTTGGCAAATTTTCAGATTTTTTGGGCGAGTTTTGCGGCAATTTTCTGGCCACTTCCAACCACCAATACCACCGGAATTTGATACCTTTGAAAAACACACAATGTCCTCTTCAATTGCCGCCCAAAATCTCCCATAACCCCAAAAGATTCGGCCGAAATAAATCTACAAAGTCAACTACCCAAAGTCCGCCCAGATTTTCTTATTTTTGGGTAGCCGACTTTATAGGTTTATTCCGGCCGAATACCTTGGAGTTATAGAGTTATTTTGGGTGGTAATTGAAGAGGAAATTGTAGGTTTTCCAAAGGTATCAAATTCCGACAGTATTGGTAGTCGGAAGGTGCCAGAAAATTTCCTCAAACTCGCTCAAAAAATCTGAAAATTTGCATTATCACGTTTCCGAGTAGCCGACTTTGTGGGTTTATTTCGGTCGAATCCTTTGGGGAGATTTTGGGTGGTAATTGAAGAGGACATTGTTGACTTTTCAAAGGTATCAAATTCCGACGGTATTGGTGGTCGGAAGTGGCCGAAAAATTACCTCAAAACTCACCCAAAAAATCTGAAAAATCTGCCCAAATTTTCGCATTTTCTCGATGCTGATTTTTTGTGTTTCTTCCGGCCGAATCCTTTGAAGTTATGGAGATATTTTGGGTGGTAATTGAAGAAGACATTGTGGGCTTTCCAAAGGTATCAAATTTTGACGGTATTGGTGGTCGGAAGGTGCTGAAAAATTGCCTCAAACAAGCCCAAAAAATCTGAAAATTTGCCCAGATTTTCAAATTTTCGGGTAGCCAACTTTGTAAGTTTATTCCGGCCGAATCCTTTGGAGTTATGGGAAGATTTTGAGTGATAATTGAAAGGACATTGTGGGCATTCCAACAGTATCCAAATCGGGCAGTCTTGGTAGTCGAAAGGTGCAGGAAAATTACCTCAAAACTCGTCCAAAAATAGAGAGAAAAAGTTCATTTTTGTCAAGTTTTAGTGGTTTGGTCCTCAAGATTCTATCTTCGAGCGTTTTGGTCATTTAAGTTTGAATTCAAATCATAAAGGTCTTTCAGTGACCGTCAGTGAAAACACGTGTAAATTGAATGACTGTTTTTGCAAGTTTTAAAATTTAGTGACCATTTTGTGATTTTTCATGTAAATTCAGTGACCGTTTGTGAAATTAACCCGTGCTACATCTGATAACCATCAACCTCAATACATAATAAACCCCATGACTAACAGAAACATCTTACGCTCCTTGGACTAGTGAGGGGATAATGCCTCACCATAGATTTGAAACAATCTTTTCAAAGTTCCATTGCCACGTTATAATGCCAAATAAATCACTTGTATAGTTGTATTCATGCTGCTTATATTGTACCCTGAACTAATTTTATTCTAAACCTTTAACTAATTTCAAGTAGCAAAAAGATCCAAAGATTAGAATAAAATCTTAGTATCTTATCCAAGGAATAAAATGCACACATAGCAAAACAACATTCTCAACAAAACGTTGTAAAGATTCAGCATTAATACTTATTGAAATTACAATCGATTCACCTCAAATGTTGAGGCTGGTGCCTGGAAGAAGAAAGAAATAGGAGAACCGCGGGTATGGAGGGCTGCAGCTGGAAGATGAAGAAAGAAATTGGGATTCAGGGAGAGTACGGAGTGGAGACTGTTGACCGCAGGCGGGAAAGGACCAACGTGTGAGAGGGAACAGAGATGAGAGAGTGGAGATTTGGATTTAATATGAGGCTTTGGCCCATTTTAATTGGGCCTTACATGGTGGGCTTATGGTTTTCTAGCTAGGGTGGACTATGGATCTGAACCGGAAGATTCCTGTAGGATAGGATATAAGTTGCTAAAAATATTATTCAATAGAGATGAATGGTGAATAAGTAAATAATAACTATGAATCCTATAAAAAGTATTGTTAAAATGAATATTTAACTTTGATAATTAAATTGTAAGTAATTACCCAAACATGCTTACTTAACTCTGTTTCTATTAACAAATGAGAAAAACCAATTTGACTTTTGAGAATATGAAACCGTAAGATAATAATTCTAACGAATTTAAAAAACGATCACACCAAGAGTCGAACCCATGACCTTCTCTTTGTCCTCAGCCTCTTCCTCCTCCTTTATGTTATTTGTCTTATCATGCACCTTTCCTTTATGACAATTTACGAAGAGTTATGTTGATACAATAACAAAGTCGAAGGTATCGAATTATATTCAGTGGATACAAAAAAAATAATAATAATGGAGGCGCACAGACCAATCATTGATGCAACCTTTAAAATGGCCATTCGTTAAATTGGCACTGCCATAGTTTCGAGTCTGCAAGAGATCCAAGCAAAAGAACACCCAATTACACATTAAAGAATCCATCTATCCTTAATACAACTTCGTTAAATTGGCACTACCACAAGTTTCGAGTCTGCAAGAGATCCAAGCAAAAGACCACCCAATCACACATTAACGAATCCATTTATCCTTAATACAACTTTTGGAAAACACGACAGACTAAGTTGGCAATTGTTTATAATGGCTAAAAGTCGAATCACTTTTTATTCACATATTTTATAGAAACCACAAGTACTAATCATTTATTATTCACATTCATTTCTATAAGTTTGTAAACATAACTGTTTATAAATACTTGCCAAACATAGACTAAATGACCTCGAGGAGTAATATATTCAATTGCGTAGATCTGACAGCAAAGGAACAAGTTTGTCATTCAAAAGTTTTCAGTTCCACCCACACACTAAACGAAACAATAACTATTTACCATGGCAGTGTTGAAGTCAAAATACATTTCATTATCGGACTCCATACAGAAAAAGGAAGGTTTCACATTCAAAAATGAAAAAGAAAGGTTTCAGAGACGATTTCACAGACGCCATTTCCAGACGCTCCTCTTCATAATTTGGCAAGGTATTGAATGGTTAAAATCAGCTCATCACGGCCAACAGCTCCCCTACATTCTCATGCTACAGGGTATCAGTCTTTTATCTCCCCTACAAAAATCAACACGTCACCAACTTATGTTGCAAAAAGAAAGGATAAAGAAAATTATCTTGCTTATTGCTACATGATGACGAGAGCTGAAGTTCAAAACAAGTTTACAAATCGTTCAACAGAAAAATGAAATTCAACTGAGCCACCCCTTTACCCACAACCCCAACATGCATGCCAATATAGTGGAATTTAGCCCATTACAACATCAAATGGTAGTGTGACAATTACTTCTAGATCTTTTCTGCAACGTATTTGCAGGTACTCAGGTTTCAGCACTTTCTCCATATCCAAAAGTTGGACCAAGATATCGTCTGAATAGCAAATTTCAGCCACCATATAAGACAACTAAATAAACACTACACGCATCTTGATGGTTAACAATGTCTGACCATGCAGACTCAGAAGGGTAAAAAGAAATTTAGGCATAGTTAGCAGGCTGGCTAGGAAATAACATCTAGAATCCCTATAGTGAATGAAACTGGTTCACATATAAATCCATTGCGCTGTGGAGTATGTGTGTGCACGCGTGCTAGTCCAAGTGCAGGTGCAATCAGTGTGTGCGAGACAGAAAGTTGTGTTGCCATGTTTTCAAACATCAAAAGTGTTAAAAAGTGCAAAAGTAGGATTACTTGATTTATGCAGTGTGAAAAAGAACTCAGAAAGTGATAATTTTATGTGGATATTAAATTGAGAAGGCCTAGGGAGAAAAAAAATATATATTGAGCTTCGATAGAGGGGGCAATAAAATTGAGACCTCCACATACCATATTTCAGACTTTACTTTTACAGTTTACTTTTTAGGGGGCAAGTACATCTTTTGAACATCGAACTCACGACGTGAAATAGTCTATTTAATCTGTCAGAGTAAAAACGAATGAGTCAAAATATTCATTTATCTAGCCAAATATAGAATCCGACTATTAAAATAAGTAATTCGGGAACTGCCTAACAGAGAAGATGATAGAGGTCCCAATATTTTCCTTGTAAAACTTGGTCAATATGCAAACAGTGGATGTAAAGGCCGATACTCCAAAGTGTATATATTCTGAAATGATCAAAATAAAGTCACCCTCAAACTGCATCAAACAATTAAATATGATGAGAAACACACTAGTATTTGCATGCAACATTACTGTGCATAAACAGAATCACAACAATCAACTGAGACTTCGTAACTTAAAGGTGACTGCTAACAACAGATGAAAGAGAGAATCATCTCACTTGGTCAGTCATTGTATTCCCCGTGGATGATAGGTTTCTTTGCTCCCGTGCTTCCGTGTTGCTTCTCTGGTCATCTCCATGCCTTGGGTGATTCTGTCCATAAGCTTGTCCCTGAGCGCCTCCCGGTCCCCGTTCAAAAGTCCCACCTTGTGAAGGTCCATAGTTCTGACTGTCTCGTGACAACCCCCTCTGCTCAGGAGGTACCTGGCTCCACTGATTTCCTTGTGGGAAGTCTCTCTGCCCTTGAGCACGATAATTCCCAGGCTCTCCTTGACTATAACTGCTCTGATATGAAGGCATTGGATCTCTTCTGCCATTATCCCACCCGCCAGGGGCATTAGTTGGTGGCATAGGACCTCTTCTTTCACCTAATCCTGGGGGAGCAGAACCCTGCTGGGGAGGGAAATTTGGTGGCTGGCCATAGCTCTGCTGCGGTGATGAGCCATAGTTCTGCTGCAGTGGTGGCCCATAGTTCTGCTGTGGTGGTGGCCCATAGTTCTGCTGCTGCGGTGGGCCATAGTTCTGCTGCTGTGGTGGACCATAGTTCTGCTGCCGTGGTGGGCCATAGTTCTGACCATGATTCCTCCCTTCCCCACGCATGGGCCCCTGGTCATTATATGCAGTGTTTCCTTGTTGGTATGACATCTGCTCTCTAGGACGCCGACCTCTGTTATGCCTGACATATTGTATGGGTGGTGGCCTAGGAAAAATTTCTCCATTGACATACTTATCTCCTGAACAACACAAGAACTCAAGATAAAAACCAAGACAATCAACTTAACTCTAATGGAAAGATTACAAAATCAAGTTACAAATGAGATCAAGTAGTAGTCCTACCTCCATATTCCTTATTTACTGGATCAATATAGGAATCTGGCAGTACAAATACAACTCCGGGTAGATCTAAAATCAGCAAAAGCTTTAGAACTAATACTGATAACAGTAATTTCTCATGAAAGCAATGTAGAAAACCTACTCTTAAACTTCTCTGATGTTTCCTCTGAACATTCAACCTGAAACCTTGATATGTTGTTGTACTTAGTGCATATATTTTCTTCTTTGCCTCTTCCACACTGAAAGAAGATAAATTAAACAACAATAAAAAAGTGAAAGTCATAACCGTTTGAACCAAAGTAATTAAAAGCATTGCAATGTGAACAATGCCACTACTACTAATGCAATAAAACAGCAAACATCAAGATGAAATGGAGTTGGCTACAGGCTTTCATTCAACACCTTGACACCCGCACATTCAGTGCTATTAGTTAGGCTTACTCCTCCGGGCAATGCCTTAGGATAGCAAAGGAGTGAGCTCATTTTTTATTTTTATTTTAATTGGGTATTTTATGACCGAACTCAAATTTTTGAGATATTTCATTTATATCCTAGAACATTTTATGGTTTTATGTCTTTACAGAGATGGAGAAGGGTATGGGGAAGGAGAATGCAACATTGAAATGGAGGGCAATAATAAAGAATGAGAAAAAAGCCGATAGTGGTGTAGGATGATCAGGGAATCAAATACATGATTCGCTTTTAAGGATTGTGTTAATAGTAATGATATAGGACGCTTCTAGATTGTTGCCTTGTTGGTACTTCTTATAGTAGATTTCCATTTTTTTATTTTTTTTTTTTTCATTCAAGACCTATATTATATTATGTTTGTTTTGTAAGTTAAGATATTTACTCGAACTTTATAAGAAACAAATTATTCGAAAGCCATTATGACACTAAGTGGCAAGTTACTAAGTGGAAAATTCGGTGGCCATGGGTGAAATTAACTCCATAGGACTTCTCTACTCCTGTGAATGAGAGCTTTCTCAGGTCTATATAATAATATGCAACAACCATGTAAAGTAAGTCTCCCATTAATTTATTCTTGGTGCCATTTCGAATTGTTAGGTATTAGTGCATACATCTTTACATTCTCAATTCTACTATGTTTATGTTGTGGATATTTTGCCATCTATAGGCCCAATACTTAAAATGAAGCCCTGGTTGTTTACTAGTTGTTCAGTGCAGTGCAACTTCCCTATTAATTTGTGACCACGTAGAATTTCTGACATTTTTCCATTTCATCTGCATGCTCTAACCATATACATTACTTACATTTTTCAAGTCCTCCTCCATTAATTATCAAATCTAAATGCTATAACAACCAGTATTGGGGAGAATGTGAACCTTTATTTTGACTCTATTGTCATTATAACAAAAAGGATATTTCCATGCGTGTCATTTATTTCCATACTTCCGTTACTAGAAGTCAGAAGTTCATATAAGTTCACCTTCTCCTTTGCATATGACACTAGTTGATTTATTTTAAATTGGCACAAACAGCGGTAAACCTATTATCATAATTATACATGTCATTTCCACAAACAATAGAACCATATTAGGTTCCCTGCAGTTTATAAGATGTAAGAAGAAATAAGAACGAAATCGTAACCACGAAAAAATATTAAAAGAGAAGCAATTCTGATTTCATTAATTTTTTAATCAAGTAGGACTCAATTCCCTTCACCATTCCAGTGCACATATTTCCAGTATGACCAATTAAATTAATCAAAATAATACTTGGACAAGATATCATAAAAAAGTTCTGTACACACATAAAGACCATTTTCTTCTTAATTTCCACTTACCCTATGTGCCGAAAATAGAATACAAAAAATAACTTCTATACATCCACATGAACACACACAAACGTAAAGAAAGATATGGTAGGGTTTGAAGTGAGACCTTCCAAATATTTGGGCAGCAGTGTTAACGTAAAATTCTATCATTTCTTCGCGGGTAGGTTGGGGATCCTTGGGAAAATCGATGGTTATGAGCCAGTGGTTGTAGTCGCATCCTTCGAAGAGGATGGTGTCCGGCCCTATCTCGTCGGTCTCCGGGTCAAATGGCCGACCCCGAGAGGACAGGAAGAGTGGAGTAGTAGAAGTGAATGGACGCCTCGATTGGAAGAATGTGGCAGCAGCAGTGGCAGTACTGAGTTGCGCCGCGGACGGAGAGGGCACTGGTGAAATAGGTTTGGAGTGATGGATGGGCAGAAGCAGGTGGTGGAGGGAGGAGGAAAGAGAAAGGGCGCGGCGGATGCGAAGTGAATAAAGAGCCATCGGCAACGGCGGCAGCGAAGGGGCGGAGATGCTCGGAGATTGCGGAGGAGAGAGGAGGGGAACTAGGGTTTAAGGGTTTTGGAAATGAGAATGTAATTCTGCTATAAATACAGGGGTCTCCCTCTGATTGGCAACGGCAAATCATTGGGAGACATCTGTCTCTATGTACAAAATCTGTGACATAGAATTATGTAAGGAGAATTTGACACTCGGAGCCTCTTCACGATGGGAGTGGGGTGAGAATAAGAGTCATGCTACACAAATACCTCTGTTGATCGCATATGAGTATAAGAAAAAATATTATTTTATTTACGTGAGACTCGTACCATTCACATACGGTCAACTAGAATGTTCCTTTAGATTTTTTCTTGAGAATAATTTAGAGTAAAGCCACTTAACTTGCATGGATGACTCGCTATTTGATCGCGTCCTCACATGAATGCATAGGTCCTCATGTAAATAAAAAAAAGTCACCCTCTCATGTGTGTGTGAGATGTTATCCTCGCGGTCAATCGAGAAATTCGTGTAGCAAGATCCAATAATTTATTGAATAAGGTTGTATGTGTTGTAAAAGGAAAGTTTATTAGGGTTTGTAGTGAATGACAATTATACCCATGCAGCCCTAGAAATTATTACCATTGTATCCCTGATTCTTACCTATAAATATAGGGCTTTGTTCATTAATAAAATACACACAAGTCTATTGACTTAATTATCTCTTCTTCTTCTTCTCTATTTTATAACACATATTCTCTTAGAAAGTAATAAACTTTTATAAGCATAATAATCTATTTGTATCAAAATTAATTTGATGATATGTGAATTTTTTACATATACATACGTCTCTTATTCTTCTTCTTTTTCGGTATGTAGACCATACAGAAATACATGTAATCATTACTTCTTTGTGATTGATTTGCGATTTGGCCGCCCAGTTTAACCCTTTGAGTAAATGTTACAAGTTTGAGCCTTTTTTTTTATATAATAAAATACATACATATTTGAAATTATGGTCAAGAGTTCATATTTTTTTATATTCTTGTTGACACTCCTCTCACATTTAATATGTGTTTGTATCAATCAATATAATAATTATATTCTTTACGATGATTAAAATAATCACGCTCCTGAAGTACACCATTATAAATAATATTCCGAATATTATTTGCTCTTGAAGAGCATAAATTATAATTTTTAATATTCTAGAAGAATATTGATATATTGCTCTTGAAAAAATCAATATTAAAATACAATGTGCTCCCGAAGTAGCACATGTTTTGAAGAACATATTATTTTATATTAGTGTTTTTATTCCTGAAGAAAAACACATAACCTATCTAGTATAGATTTGTCTTCAACAACCAGAGGTAGCAGCTTAAATTAATGGAATGTCAATATCATAAATATTGTCATGTTATATTATGCCTTGACCTTTTCAATCACATGCTACAAAGTCAAAAATCACGCATACACACCAATCGGTAGTCACCATGGCTATGTACCGATAATCAAAGTGACAAATACGCCATCATACCACATATCAGGTTTAATTTCTTTTCTTTCTCCATAGCTAATTTAGACACCATTCATATTTATTTTGTTATCAATAATGTGTACAAAAATCAAAAGTGTGTGAGAAATCAACGCCATCACCGTCTGTGACAAATCAACGCCATCATTCGTCTTTACACATATCAGGTTTAACCTTATTCGCGATTATTTTAATCTTCGGCCCTACCTGTTGAATGTTAGAGAAGTGTCAAGAAAAATGTACTTGTAACATTTCTCTAATTTATTACAAAACTTAAAAACTATGTTTTACCTTTCCAAGCACTTGTGAGATAATATCAACCAACATGTCAAATATTTTTTGTCAACCTAATTTAGTTCTAAAATTATTGTTGTGTTGAGCAAGTATGGGACACATGATATCTATGGATTAAATGAATACTCAACTTTATATTTAGTGTCACCATGATCATTTAATTTAATCTTATTTTATCAATGTCACTCAACTTTATATTTAATGTCATGATGACCACCCAATTTAATTTTATTTCACAATGACCACTCAATTTCATATAATATGTCATCATAATCATCCAACTTCTTTTCACCATTTTTACTAATCTTATAAGAGAGGTAAAAATTGAAATATACCTTATATTGAAAAAAAATTTTACATTATATATATCAATGAAGAACCAAAAAATTTCCAATGAAAAAAAAAAGTGTTTTTTTTTTATTTTTAAAATGTTTTTTTAAAGTAAATTTTTTTTTTAAATGTTTTTTAATAACTTTTTTTTTTTTTAATGAACGTTTTTTTCAAAAATAACTTTTTATTTTATTTTTAAAAAGTTTTAACTTTTTTTTAAAAATAAGTTTTTGTTTTATTTTATTTTATTTTTTTAAGTAATGCTTTTTCAAACAAGTATGTACTGAAAATTTTGAACCCTTATCCCAAATAGGTGATATTTTAAAAATAAGCATTAGGGGGAGGAATTTTTTATTTCATTATTTTTATTTTTTAAAATTTATTTTATATATATAATGTAAAGTTATCGTTTTACCTCTTTTAAAACTAGTGAAAATTGTGAAAAGAATTTAGGTGACCATGGTGAAACGGTACATGAAATTGGGTGATCATAATGAAATCAAATCAAATTAGGTGGCAATGATGATACAAAGTATAAAGTTGGGCGATCATGATCGCGAGAATCAAAAAATGCGTCAAAAAATATAAATTAATATGGTCAATAGTAAATTGAATTTACTAGAGAAACATGAAATAGTCCAAAAATAAAAAATATATATTTATGCAAAAAGATGTCGTGATGTATAAATGTATGACTCACAACAAAGTGATTTTCTCAAAGATGAATGAAATTTATATCTTGACGATACATGAAATTATACTCAACTCATATGTCAATATTAATGTTATTTCTGAAAATATTTTAATATGCCTGAAGCATAACTCAAATGATGCATGTCCGAGAACCATGTTCTCAATATATCATTATATGGGAAACAATCCGGAAGCATGCGATAGAGTCACACGAAATTGAAGGAATGCTATAGAAATGACGGGTGTTTTCATAAAGTTTGATTGTGGCAGTTTATGTTGATAATTTCATTTTTGGAACTCCTGAAGAGCTCAACAAAATGCTAATTATTTGAAAAATGAACTTGAGATGAATGATTTAAGAAAAATCAAATTTTGTCTCGGGTTTCAGATTGAACACTTCCTAGAATGAATTTGTTCATCAAATACAGAAAAAGTCTTAAAACGATTTTATTTAATGCACATCCATTGGCATTACCTATAATTGTTCGATCACTTGATGTGAAAAATGACCCATTTTCTACTTGAAGATGGAGAAAAGGTTATTTTTCCAAGCACATATCTTAGTGCAATTCATTAACATATCTTGCAAATTGCACTATTCTGTAAAAAACCTAAAGGGTACGATTGACTTGAGATTATTTTACTCCCAAAAATCTACTTTAGTGGGATATGCAGATGCAGGTTATTTATCTACCCACATAAAGCTAAATCACAAACAGGATATGTGTTTACACGTGGAGGAACAGCTATATCATGGAGATCTGTAAGCAATCCTTGACAGCAACAAATCATTCTAAAATTAAAAGAAAAGGAAATTTATAGTGAACTTTATATCAAAGGCGACAGGACGAAATCATAGCACATGACGACATCCATATACAAATTCGCTCAAGTGACAATTTGGCCGATTTATTCACAAAAGCACTGGTAACATCTGTGTAATAGATCGACTCAAATCTGGACCGATTAGATATGAATTTGATAAGAGAAAAAGTGCTTTAAGTCTAACAAGATTCTAGTAGCTAGTGGATTGTCAAGGGGTGGTTGCTTTCTCTTGCCTTCCACAATTTTTTTTTTTTTATTTTCTGGTAGATGCAAGGAACAGGTATGTCTAGCGCGCTAAGGACTTGTGAGATAATATCAACCAACATGTCAAATATTTTTTGACCACTTGAGATTATTGTTGTGATGACCACCCAATTTAATTTTTATTTCACTCAAATCGGGCATTGTACGATCTTTCCCCTATTGTATTAAATCAATAAAAAATGATCAACTCTACAACCCCTATTGTTTGATCCAATATTGACCGAGGGACGAGCTCTGACTACCATAGGTCATTAGTTTGACTTCTCGTAGTGATCCTTGCTTATATGAATGAATAGTCAAATCAAATCCCTTAAGATCGTGAAAACTTTAGAGTACATCAGGGGTGGTTGCTTTCTCTTGCCTTCCACAATTTTTTTTTTTTTTATTTTCTAGAGCATTTAGCGCGCTAAGGAACACACATAAAAAATGTACAACCCCATCCAATATTGACGACACTTTCGTCGTCAGCAATCCGGTTCCGATAAAAAAATCGTAATTTTCCAAAAGTTAAGTATTTAATCATCTTTAAGAAGCAATAAATAAAAAAAAAAACACACACACACACACACACACACACAAAAAAACATTTTCTTCACTCACCCCACAATCACAAACCCCACACGCAATTTGATTCTAGAGGAGTTTTGTGCTTCAGAATGACAGTGAAATCAATATCTTCAATATCTTGGCTTCGATTTACATGTTATTTGAGTGGAGTTAATTAAATAATTAATCTTACTACTTGCTTACTCAAAATTAAATGATTATTCATTGCTCACCACGTTTAAATAAAGTTACTTATCCATCGCTCATGACTCATCAATTTCATCCACTACTTGGACAAAAAAATCTACGTGGCGGATGAAAAACATACATAGCGACTAACGGTGTTATAAATTGACAGGTTGGAAAATCCTATATTGGAAAGGCAGCTTATTTTCCAACAAGTAGAAGAAAAAAAAAGTCCCCCAAAACAACAATATAATCTGCACATTCAAGTGGCACTAATAACAATGAAGATGAAATCAACATTGGACTTCCTTCTCAGATTGGGATGGAAACAACTTTGTATCATTACCATTGTCGGAAACATTTTTCGACGTCCTAACGCCGAAGAAAATGGTGCCGAAAAAGCCATTACTAGAAAGGCAAGTTCTTGCCAGCAATAATGAAAGCAAAACCCCTTCTTCAAACTTTTTGGTTGGTGGTGGACCCATATCCTATGACAACACCCACACCACAACTTAACTCCATCGATATTCCATCAGTCACCTTTTCTTTGGGTGAGCAATGAGTAATCTTATAATTTTAGAGGAAAAAATGGTATTCGAAAGTAAATCTTGATGATTGGTTATTTAATTAACTCTATTTGAGTGCTGCATTTTCATGTTTCTTGGTACGTCTTATCAACCTTACCGGTTACAAAAAAGAACACTATTTACTTTCGTGATCTATGTCTTTGGTTTCATTAATAACTCTATTGTAGTTTGAAAAACAGGTGCAATTCAATCGTGTTCTAAGAGTAATGTTAAGGTAAATAAGGCCTAAATGAAACTTAAGAAAAATACTACACATTTCGAAGATATAATTATAACGGATAAACTAAGCCTTACTGTCAATAATAATAAATAATCCTTCAAATAAACAGATGGAATAAAGCAGGAACACATAAAAGGTATCACATAACGGCATAAAATCTGCAACTGAAATGGAGAAGCAACGAAAGAGAGAATTCGCAACTCGGTATTTCATTTATAGAATAATGCACGTATAGAAATAGCTGTAATGTCCAAAAACAATTCGTTTCCTCGAGATTCTCCATTAACACATTCCTTCTCCAAATGACAAGCTACAACGAGAACAAAATGAACAAAACAAAAATTCTGATGCAACATCAAATAGTATAGAAAGATTGGAGAAATAACTACATGGATCTGTGATCGTGCTAGCCTTTTTTCAATTATGAAAACAATTACTGGATTCTAACTTACGTAAGCAGACTATGGTTTTAAAACCCAGAAAAAGGGGAAAAATTTTCTGGGAATCCCCACAAACGTGAGTTACACGTCATCCTCAAACCTCGCGAAAATTTGCCAGGGACCTAATATAGGCTTCTCTTGAATTCACAGCATGTGATGTGAAGAAGCTATCATAGTTTCTCTTTTTGATAAAGAAGAACTAGTCACATTTGATGTTCCTGTAAATCCTCCTTACAAACAGATTAGAGCCCAAGTAACCAACAGCACCTGAAAATCCATGAGAAACAACCCTGTTAAAAATAATTACAAGGATGGAATGTGCTTATAACTTCTGATTAATACTTATTTTCTAGGAAACAAATTCATATTCTTAAGGGACTGGTTAATAGGTTCATTGGGACAAAAGAAAGGAAGGCAGTGTAAGAAAAGCTATTTGAGTTAAGTTATTACACTTCATACTCACCGCAAAGAATCCCTAAGCCAAGACAAAACATCAGTGTATACCCAAAGTAAAAGCTAGTCTGGAAGAACCCTGACATCTTTGTCTTCGCGTAGTAGTAATATATCGAGTACAAGTAGACGTAGACAGTTGTCGAGGCCGCGGACAAGAACGAAGTCCATTGCCAGTGATAATTCTCAGCATTCAGAAGGAAATATGTCGCCACAATCGTCACACAGGCAGTAACAATAATCAGAATCAGGAAAACCAGAAGCATAAAGCCATATACGTAGTAGACCTGCCAACATGAAGCAACAGAAAGGAGAAATCAAACAAACAAAGTATGAACTCAACTGGTTTTCCTTTCAGATCATATATCTTTGGTGCAAGTCCATTTCTTTTGTTTCCCTTTTCTTCTCAGATAAATAGTTCATTTAAATCCTTCACTACCTTGTAGTTCCAGAATGAAGTGAAAACAAAATACATCTCAATGAATATGCTGCCAAAGGGAAGCAACCCTCCCATCATAGAGACCACTGATGGTGTCAGGTACCACTTCTTCTCAGGAATTGGCCGTGGAATGGTCTTTACACGGCACGGATTGTTTGGAGCACCACTCCAGTTTCTTCCAATAATTGTACCGAGAAGCGCCAAGGGTAAAGAGATAAATGCCCAGATCACAAAGACCACGACCATCGTGCCGAAGGGTATGGCTGCTAGAGACCCATAGAATATGGCAACTGTGTTCAGAATGAAGCCAATTCCAAAGCACAGGAAAGGGAAAAGTGAAGCAGTGAGGATCATTGATTTAACCCAGTTTTTACCTGCAACAAAGATGGTAACAACTTAGCATTTAATAGTGCGTGCAGAGGAAACAACACAAGAATTAAGGCACTGTTTGATTCCCATTTTGGGGGAAAATGCATTTTGAATAGTTGATTGATGGAGAATGTGTGGTTAAAAATTAAGGAAAAGTTTTGGAATTGCATGTAATATTATTTTATTGAAAAATGTGTGGTTGAAAAGAAGAAAAAGTAAAAATAAATTTTGGGAAAAATGGAAATCAAACAGGGCCTAAATACACACATAATAGTAATAGGCAAACAAAGATAAATCCCATAAAACAGGTCAAGGTGGGCATAAGCTGCACATACCACCATGGCGTGCATACATTCCACCACTGACATAGCCTGAGATGAATGATGTCAAAGCATAACATACTATGAATGTAGTGACAATAGCTCCTCTCCTGAACGATGTAAAAACCAAAACCATAATAGTTAACATCATAAATCTCGTGGTTGACACAAGTGAGAATGCTGTAATTCCAAATAAATTTCTAGATCTGCCTCTTGCATGATGATGTCCATAAATGTCAACCAAAAATAAATAGATCAAAATGAATGTACTCACTAGAAGAGGGAGGTTAAGGGAAGGGAAGTGCACTTTAATAAATTGCTGAGGAACTAAGAAAACTGTTTACAGATTTCAAGTATTTCAGAAAAAAAGTTGCATTTTTCACATACCCGACATACAACGTTCCAACAATAGCATATAAGACAACAAGGAGGACTAGCAATGCTAATTGTGCTCCAATGCCAACTAGAGCAGAGAGTAAAACTAAACTCTGGGGAGGCCGAAATACGTCTCCGTGAACAAGTTTCCAACCAGACTCTTCGCTGACATCTCTTTCCTAAATATAAAGAATTTAATTGACCGTTAACAATGCAGTTAATAGATCATCAAGTATCTGATGTTAAGATCATTACCAGGGCTTCTAGATCATCACCATCCCGAGCGTATTTAGCATAATCATTCCTTAAAGTGCGCATCAATATCATCGACACCAGACCGGTAAGGAATGTAACCATCATGAAGGAATTGAAAATCGAGAACCAATGAATCTGCAAGATGCAGAATGTAAGTCACGACCTAGTACCCGATAATGAATAAATACTATTAGACAATAAATGCCCCCCCAATCCCCTTTGTGCCTCGGAGAAAATTGCACCCATTTAAGCAACGAAATCAAATATACAAAAATGATAATGGCAGAAGGATTGAGGCTCCTATGAAATGACAAAGACATAGAAACCAACTAAAGCACACATAACATCATTTTCTCTTATGCTGTGGAACCTCACATCGAAAACTATTTTCTTATAGTCCCTGTTTGGTAAGGATTAAAATCCAAATTTTAATCTAAACCAAAGTCAACAATTAATTTTAACCACATTTCATGGACCCACAACTTTTCAACCACACATTTCATTAACTTTTATTAAAATCTACTAAAAACCTTATTTTAATACCTACCAAACAGGGGCATAATGATATTAAATAAGAAATTCAATGTTTACCTGATGCTCAAAAAATGGATGGTCCAGGTAAACATCAAAACGACGTGCAAAAGAGACATCTGTGGGGATCCATTTCACGGAATATGTCATGTCCAATGTTGTTCCCACTTCCAATAGTTTTGGGTTGTCTTGGGTGAGGTTGACATGAATGATCTACAATATAAAGAAGTTAGCAACAAGAAAACTAAACTGAACCAAGAAATACAAGACAACATTGAACAACTACATACTTGATCTTTGTTGTATTTTACAGTGATGCTCTTATGCGTGTAAAGCACATGCTTGTTGTCACTATTCCTGTCGGGATGCATCCCACCAACAAAGCCTGCAAAGAGAATGTATTAATTCAAAACATAGGGTGGCATAGAGTAATTTATCTGAACCAATAGTTCAAGGAAGGCATACCCCATAACGGCAGATCATCTGAACTTGTAGTCAGTACACCAGAAAAAAAAAACAGACGAGATCAGAAATTAGATAACTTATATACAATTTCATTCTAAAAGCATATTAAAAGGACCTGAAATCAATGAAAAAGCACGCATACTAACAGTCACCTTCTAGCTCATGTGGGTGTGAGTGTCTTGTTCTCAAGTTAAAACCAATTTTTAAGGGAAGACAAAATATCAGCAACTGCCAATCAATCATAATGATCAACAAGCCGACAGAAAAGCACAAAGAATGCAATCAATGCATCAGTCTAGGATAAAGTCAACTAAGGATCCCTACATGATTTTTATGAAAAATTCTAAAAATAAACCAATAAATATGAAAAGTCTTGCCAACCCATGGATCTTAATAGCCCAATGGCAAAAATCACAAACTCTTTGTAAGTCGACGTAGATGAAATTCTAGGACTCATTTTGAAAAGAATCTTAAAAGAAGGGAACTTCAGTAAGTTCTGAATTCTTACTTCCCCAAAAATCTAGAAGGAAGTTATCTTTAACTCCAAAGCAATTCTCAAAAGTAAACTTGAAAAAATATTTAAAACAATATGCAAGCACTTCTTTTAAAGTCTGTTTTGTAAAGTCCATCCATGTGATGGAACTGTGGCAAACGAAAACTGACATCCAATTAATAACTGTTCAAAGGTTTGAACAATATCTTCAAAAATTTATAAGACAATGAATAAAATATATAACAAGGATAAAATCATCAGTTCAAGCTTTTTCTTGTATTTGTACATAAAATTCCTAATCTAGAGGCGAATTAGAGACTTCCCACAAGAACTTAATAGTTTTGATTGTGTAAACTTAATTGCACCTGGTGCTAGTTATTTGAAAAGGCAGTACAGGAAATAATATCATGGTTTACATATCAGTTATGTGACATTTCTTACTTCTAAGAGACATAAATTTATCTATCATCATTCATACAAAAGATAAATAGAAGAATAATCATGTAACATACCCATGAAGAATTCAAACCAGTAACTACTTTCAATGGCATTCTTGAATTGTTTGACTTTTGTTTCGTCGAGCTCAAGTTCACAAATGGTAGTCTTGTCCACAGATTCTGCCAAATACAAACATAATGAATGTCATCGTAGAGAAACACAACACTAAAAGCATGCCAGAGTTCAGAGATCCACATACACGTACTTTGGAATTTTATGTCAATCAGACTATCAATAAGCTCATTTCCACCCAATATTTCACCAAGTCCACCCCATTTGTGAGCAGCATTAACGGGTGAATAACAAAAGGGAAGGGTATAATAATTGTATGTTTCTTGTGGGTTATTGTATGGCCCTACTTTATTCACCCACAAGGTGACAGGGTCATCAGGTTGATACTGCAGGAAAGTAAAAGGCTGTGTTAGAAAGCACTTTGAGCTAGTAAAGTATTGTACCTTTAGATATGGGTCAAGCACACTACAATAGGAAATATCAACAACAGATGGATATTAATTCCTGTATTACCCCAAAAATAAGTACAATATATTATGAGGTATAAATGCAAGTTTTGAGATTTTAGGGAAACTTGGCAACTTTACCGTTTAATAGGGACTTTGTGCTAATAATCCTAATGATTGAAAATACGAATTTTAACGAAATTACAATTTAATATTTGGATATCTATTGAATTATTATCGGATTATTTCATATAAAGGTGTTTAGATAAGTTTAGAATTCTAACACATTTATACCTTCAAAATAAGAGTTTTAACGAAATTAGAATTTAATATTTGGATGTATATTGAATTATTATCGGATTATTTGATATAAAGGTGTTTAGATAAATTTAGAATTTTAACACATTTATACTAGAATCTTATATCTTTGTGTCTTAAATTCGAATTTCATGATAAGTTGATTTGCTTGTAAGAGTCCAAGTTAATTTTAAATTAAGAGTTCTATTAGAAGTCTAAGTATGTAATTCATCCTCATCTTATGGCCACTATTTAATAATCTTGTGGCTTGCACTCAATTCACGTCAAAATCAGTGAGAAAACAAAGGTAAGAAAGAGAGAGAGAGAGAGAGAGAGAGAGAAGAAAAAAATGGACAGAGAGAAAAAGAAAGGAAAAGAAAAGAAAACCTTTTTCCGACGCGTTCGAAATCCGTTCACAAGAATTTTCAGCCCTAGGAAGTTAGAGAACATAAGGAATTTAACGAATTAGGTATGGATTTCTCTAAATGCCAAGTGATTTTGTGTTTTCACTTTTTAATGTTTTAAGTTAAGTATTTTATGTGCTATTATGTGATTCAAATTATGGAATGATCGTGTGGGTATGTAGATCTACACGGAAACCAGTTATAGGGCCAAATACCTGGAGTGAGATTGAGAATGAATATGAACTAAGTGCGAATGAGACGGTCAAATTTCTATTACACTGGAAAATTATGTTATGTGCGTACTTTACTTGCTTTTTATATAAAATTGTGAAAATATTGGCATGAAATCTATACTGAGTACATTCATACATTCATTCCATATTTTAAATTATTTTTACAAATGCTTGATGAATTAGAGTTGGAGGTTGAGAGTGCTGACAAAGTCCATGTCGCTAGATCAA
The DNA here is from genome assembly GCA_019395295.1 of Osmanthus fragrans. Classification (NCBI taxonomy): domain Eukaryota; kingdom Viridiplantae; phylum Streptophyta; class Magnoliopsida; order Lamiales; family Oleaceae; genus Osmanthus; species Osmanthus fragrans. Next base: position 3,255,465 of record CM033356.1, on the reverse strand, counting down.
TAATTTAATTTTCTTTTAATAATTAGTATTTAGTTAGAAAACTATTTTTCAAATTTGAATTTTATTTATTTAATGTTCAAAATCTATATTGAATTTTTTCAAAAATAAGTGCTGGATTTATATTTGGATTAGATTAATTGACTTTTTATGAGACGATAAAATAACTTATTTTATTCCGCAAAGTTTTTCAATCAACTTTTATAATGGCTAAAGGAATTAATAGGGTAACCTCCGGGACATAGGTTTCGGGGCGTTACAATTTCCTACCCACAAGATTATTTATGCTTAAAGAAGAAACACATGTTACAACGCATTGTTAACAAGTAAGCACTGGAAGAAAATCTCATTTAGTTAGAAAACTATTTTTCAAATTTGAATTTTGTTTATTTAATGTTCAAAATCTATATTGAATTTTTTTAAAAATAAGTGCTGGATTTATATTACAATATTGGATTAGATTAATTGACTTTTTATGAGACAATAAAATAACTTATTTTATTCCGCAAAGTTTTTCAACTTTTTATTTATTTATTATAATGTGTCAATCAACTTTTATAATGGCTAAAGGAATCAATTGGGTAACCTCCAGGACATATGTTTCAGGGCGTTACAATTCCCCACCCACAAGATTATTTATGCTTAAAGAAGAAACACATGTTACACCGCATTGTTAACAAGTAAGCACTGGAAGAAAATCTCCTATTCTTGTTGAAATAAATTATCACTGACCGAACACGGGAAAATGTCTCGTTTGTGTTTTCTTTACTAGTAAGATCAAAACAGAACCTTGTTTTTATTTCATGGAGGTGGCTGTGATGTGTCCTGTGTAGACCTGAAGTGGCTCCCTTAACAAGCATGATGAGACCATAGTAGAATAAGTTGTAAGAGAGAGAGGTAGAATAAATCAACTCTACCTAATGTGGATGCAGAGGATTTGATTGAAATGGATTGGAGAGCAAATGTATTCCTGGATCGAACAAAGTATTTTGGGAATAGGCTTAGTTTATTATTGTTTTTGTTGAGGAAAACAATTACTGCGTAATTAATTGCTAGATTTTCTTTTGCTCCAGGGATCAAATTATCGTAAAATCAATTTAGATGCCTCAAGAAAATTACCCCTTAAAATATGTATAACAGTCCTTGCTGAAGATCATCCGAAAAATTATACTCGTTGATGTGTTACATCTATGAAAAGAACACTGCTGTCAACTCGACATTAGAGTCTAATATGGCTTTGGGATTCCATTTTGTTCTTATTAGGGAAGAAATCTTACTTCAGTGGGACTATATACAACCAACAACCTCAGCAGCAGTTAAGTAAGTGGTTGAGATATTCTCTGGATTTACAGCCATTATTTTCGAATTTTATATGTGACTTATTCTGAAATCTCTTGAAGCGGCATTTCTCTTTCACAAGTAAGAGTTGCAGGGTAAAATGCCACTAATTCTTAATTTCATATCATCTATCTCCAATCAAAAGTATTCAGCGATCGTAAGTCCAGATGGGCTAGCATTCTGTTAAGATCTGCTATTATGTATTTCACAAGTGAGAGGAAACTTTTGATGCGTTCATACTGCCATTGTCCTAGCTACACTTCCCTCTGCGAAATCCTTAACAACCACCCTCCCCCAACCCCACCCACGCCCAAAAAAAAAACGAAAAAATAAATGAAATGAAGTGAAATTTTTTCAAGAAATTGAAGAAGAAATAAGAAATTCATACTATCATCGATCTAATGCTGGCTGGTCAAACAAAAGAATTGCAACTTCCCACGTAAAAAGTGAATAAATACATATGATGCCAGGGTTTGAAGATAAGCGCGAAATATTTTTATATACTTGAAAAATGTGATCTATCCTGTAATGGTGGCCATAATATAATTTTAAGTTAAAGAAGCATCATTTTACATTTACATTTGGGTGAGCTACAAATCGAATCCTTCATTTTACATTTACATTTACTGGGGGCGGCCGTTAGCCACCCAGTAGTCCAGTACTGATTATAAACAGTAAACTTCAAGATTCAAACATCTTAAACCAGATCTGAATAATTGCGAAAGAGAGAAGCCGGCTACGATTAGGGATTTTTGCTGAATAGATCAAGAGTGTGGATTACCTTGTGATCGGATTCGGATGCGAGCGCCGGCGAGAAGAGAAGGCTAACGGCGGCAAGAAGTAGAGATAATAGGGCTGCAGACCTCATCTCATTGGGCGTGTGGATCAACATCGATGATACGAATCTAAAAGTGGAATTCAGGTCGGGTGGATCGCATCAAGATTGGGGATTATATGTAAAATTTGATTGTATTTCGTCCCTGCTGCAGTGCGGCACGTTTGGCCAAGCACATAAGTAGGTGAGTATGTTTTTATTTGTGGGTTAAATTCACCGATGGCCACTTAACTTTAGAAGTATTACCATGTCTACCCAACTTTATTTTATTTCATTATGGCTACCCAACTTCATACTTAATATCATCATAGACATCTAACTTTATTTTGTTTCATCATGGTCACTCATTTTCATCATGTAACGTTTTACCATGCTATCCAATTTCATATGATATTTCACAATGACCACCCAACTTCTTTTCACCATTTTCACTAATTTTTAGAAGGTAAAATGGTAAGTTTACATTATATATATAAAACATAAATTTAAAAAAACAAAAATAAAAATAAAAAATTTTATTTTATTTTTTAAGAAACTTTTTTTTAAAATTTATTTTTCCAAGCGACTAACTTTTTAAAATAATTTTTTAGTTTACTTTATATATATAATGCAACGTTATCGTTTTACCCTTCTAAAAAACAGTGAAAAGAAATTGGATAGTCATTGTGAAACGTCGTATAAAATTGGATGCCCGTGATGAAACGTTATATGAAATTGAGTGATCATGGTGAAACAAAATAAAATTTGGTGATCATGGTGATACTAATGAAGTGTGGTAGCCATAATGAAATAATATAAAGTTTGATTGTCATAGTGACACTAAATCTAAATTTAAGTGGCTATTGGTGAATTTAACTCTTTTATTTGTCAACTCAACTTTTAGAATCAATGAATCGTGCATATTTGACGAGGCTTTAAGCCTCCATCATGGCAAAAATTATAAATTGTTCATTTCTAACTACTCATTTTAATGGATTCATAAAAAAAAATGATGTTTTGAATAGTAATTTTTTGAAGGATGTACAGTTAAAAAAATGTATAAATATTTTATATTTACGTATAAAATATCTTATTTTATGAACATGTGATTACAAATGAATATGAGAATTAATAAGTTATCAAACGTTATCATAAATTTATGTCCAAAGAACTTTGCGATGTTTACCATCCAAATGACATCAGCTAACCAAAACTTCATCAATTGACCATCATTTGATCAATTTAATTAAGGATTAAACAGTCAGTCCACACAGGGGCGGACCCACGTTTGAATTTGGTGAATCCTGAGACCAACTAATTTTTTTTATTTTTTTAAAGTTTTTATTTTTTTTTATTTTTTTTTTCATTTAAAATGGATATAATTTTGAATATACTTATCAACATATACAAACAGAAGTAATGAAAACGAAGTTCATTGGTCTCAAGTTCGGAGAATATACAATTTAAGTGAAATGATAAAACAAAAGTTTCTATTGAGTAAAGATGACATAAAAAATTGAAATGGGTATTCAATACTATCATCAAAATCAATTATAAGCAGATGTTTCAATTGATGCTCGTGTGAATTACGCTTGAGGTGGAACATGAATTCAATGCGTACGAATGTTCACTATGTCGAATTTTTAGGATTATTATCTACGAATCGTTGGTAACATAAGAATAATATAGAAAATCAATCGTGTAATTACCACAAAGTGCTCTGAGCATACTGGGCATTCGTGTGATTTGTCTTTCTCTAGCCAGAACTAAACAACATCATATTCGTCATCTGTCAAATATCGGAGCAGAGAGAAATGAGCATCTACTCAATTATTGTCGGCGTTGTTTGTTCAATTGTTCTGTTGGTTTGAATATCTTGTCATCTTATCGGCGTTGTTTGTTGGTTTGGATATCGAATAATTAAAATTTTTTGTCAGCTTTTTGACATGTTTGAGTGTAACCCACTAATATAAAATCTCTGCGTCCGCCACTGCTGTCTAGTACTAATATTTCCACCGCAAATGTTGGCTCTTTGAATTCGAATAATTTCCAACTATCCTCTGATCTTGGCTTAATTCCAAAACAACCCCACAACTTATTGAATTTGCAAAATCAGACTCTTCAACTTCAGCCTCTCCTGCATTCTCCTTCACTTAAGAATCAGTTAGGACATTCTTTTGGTACTTTGGAAACGAGCCACGATCAACAAGTTGAAGGTAATCTCAATGGGTTTTCAAATTTAGGAAGTACTTCTGCTGCTGAACAAGGCAGGACTGAAGAGAATATACAAGAAAATATGGGAACTTTTGGTGGAAATATTACTTCAGAATTTCATTCTGATAAAGTACTTGAAAATGTTTCTTCAGCTGGTGATGGTACGGTGAGTTCATGGATTTGTCCTTCTGATTAAATATTTTGTAGTGTAATCAAGAATCACAATTAGGACACACAATGAATATTTTGTTTTTGTTTATGGAAATGCATGTATTCCATCTTAATTAGTGAGTAACTTATTAAAAATCACTTTTTTGAGTTTTAATTTTCTCTTTTATTTTCATAAAAAATGAAACCTCAAGGGCTTTTTCTAGTAAGGAAAATCTCCATCAGAATCCCCTCATGAACTGAGTCAATACTTCAATTGGGTCTTCTCGTAATCTCTATCTCTTAGGATAATTAAGTCTTGTACTGGTTTACAAAAGTATCTTGTAGAATGATTATATGAACTATGGACATAAATATTGAAGAGAAAATAAATGTTAAGCTTTTATGAAGAAGCTTGATCTAACTTCTGAATAAATCAATTTCTCACATTTCAAATAAGCTTGTGAAACATAATTTGCTTGTTATTGCCTAAAACTATTAAACATTTGAGATAAATAATAATTAAGAAGTTAAATTAAAAAAAAAAAAAAAAAAGAGTAAAAATTAATAAGTTGGCTACCAGCAGTATCATCTTTTTTACTTTTGGTTTGACATCAATTTAATAAGTATCCTTATCTGTTGTGCAAACTTGTTTTGTTAATCTAGGTCGGACGATGAGCCTGTAGATCCGAAGCAGGAACTTGAAGAGCGATGTAAGGCACCATGTACGCGACCACTTAAAGAATATCAGGTGATTTTGACTGAATGGAAATAAACATTTTTCTTTTTTTTTTTCTAATTTAATATCTGCTTCTCCATTTCTCAAGTTTCCTCCCTTTTGTGTTCTTTTTACCTAATACTTAGTATTGTTAAATCCTAAATGAAATGTTCTATGCATTTTACATTTTCAGTTTTTCGTTAGCTCTTCTTTTTGTTTAAGCTATTATTACAATCTGATTGGAAATTTTGTTGAACTCCTTATAAAGTAGAGCAATGCAGTTTATTTACCAATTAAATAGTCATGAACTAGACAAACATATACAAATATGCTTTCCTTCCGTAGAGCCTGATGTAAAGTTTAGCTTATCTACTAATTCTTCACGATATTAGATTTCTCGTGTGTTCACTTCAGTAAACAGTTCACTTATAAATACTTGGCATATTTGTGGTTTTAATGCTTATGTCTAGTTGAATATGAAGTAAGTATCTCTTGAATAATACCTATTTATTTATGGTCAAAAATAGATTTCTCGACAGTTCAGTTCACTGGAGAAAAAATATCGCGGAGAACTGTCGGGAACGATAGTTTGTCGCAGTAATTCTCGACGGATGGGTGAATCTCGACGGATGAAATATCGTTTTCGACAGTTCACCACAGTAATTCTCGACGGATGACTCGACAGATGAACTGTGCTTTATTGTTGTACTTTGACACATCCGAACATTTAATGTGCATTTCGCATTAATATGTATGATGTAGCGACCCAAATTTTCAAATACAAATTTCATAACTTAAATTGTGTCGCTACGACATTCCGTCAAATTGTAGAATTTATCTGCGTCCGTCGAATTGTCTAGCAAAACATTTAAAATAAGATTTCAAAACGATTTTAATCTTAAAAAATTCAATATTTATTTGTCGAGTCCAATATCGAACAATTTTAAAAGTATCAAATTCTTATCGATTTAAATTCAATTTTAATGTTCGATATTCTATTTAATGTCCAATTTTTATTAATCCAAATTTCCTCTTTTAGTCTAATTTTATTAAACCCTGTTAGCCAAATAATTATTATCCAGCACAAACTCTAGACCCATTTACTACCTCGTTTTCTGTGCCCTACATGCATTATTCATCACCACTGTTCTCTCGACCCCTCGACTCCACAGCCTCCTCCAAACGCACAGCCAACACTCAGGTAAGAATTAACCATCTCTTCCCTTCAAATTCTGCTTAACAATCGATGGAAAATTTGACAGATTCATCACTATTCCACCCATGTCGAAACCCTCCATCAATTCTACCCTAGCCCAAGGTAGTTTCACACACACGCACACACACGGTGCAACTGCAACCACCCCTTTGTCGAGCCACTTTCGCCACACCAACCTTCCCAAACCCGACTGCAAATTTCCATCACCACCCCACATGGACCACCAACAAACCACCACAAACCCGCCGCCTGCAGTTACCCCAAAACGGCAGCCCCATTCGACCCAACTCGACTCTCCACTTCACCAAAATCAACCCAAAATTCAACCACAAAATCAAGAGATAATAAAGCCAATCACTTACCTCGACTCTACCCATGTTTTGGCCGGACTTCCCGCCGGAAAACCCAAGAAATCCGAACGGTTGGTCGCGGTTTTTAGCCCGGTCATCGCCCAAAAAGACACCCAATTGACCCCCACCGCCGGCGCTACCTCGCGACGGCGGCGCCTTTGAATTGTGGCCGGAAATCACCCTCCTTCACCACCCTTCCATCGCCGGCTCTCCTCCTCCCCTCTCGAGCCTTAAGTCGCGTGAGTGAGAGAGAGATAGAGATAGGTTGTTTTGTATATATTTAATTTTTGAGAATTTATACCTTAAGTCCTAATTTTTGAAAGTCGTCCATTTCAGCCTCCAAAATTTTTTTAAAGGTTATTATTTTCAATTCCAAAGTTTTATAAATTGCTTAATTCAGCCCTATGTTTTAATAACTTTTAAATTAGCCCGTAAAATTTCAAAAGTTTAATTTCAGCCTTTAAACTTTTAAATTCAGTTTTAATACTCTTTCAATTAAGCCATTAAATATTTTAAAGTCTTAATTAGACCTAGTATCTTAAATAATATTAATTTTATGTTTGCTAGACGAGATTGCGGGCAAAGTGTGAAGCACGGTAACATTTCAATTGTTCAATTTTCAAGAAAGTTTTCAAGATTTCGAGGTGGGGTTTACATTTAAGCAATTGTGGTTATTTGTCTATGTTAATTCTTGATGTGTGATTTTGATTGTGATATAATGTTTATACCTATGAAAATGTTGCCAGGGATCGTAAATAGGTCCGGGATCGAAATTGGGTCCTTGGGAATGCCCACAGTGCAAAAAATTTGCTAAGCTTATATCATGTTGTCAGGGACCGTAAATAGGTCCGGGATCGAAATCGGGTCCTTGGGAATGCCCACAGTAATATTCTATAGTATGTTGTATGGATATTATTTTCACCACTTGATTGCATATTTGGACTTAATTTGGACTGATTGTTGTATCTCCACTAAGTATAATTCGTTATGCTCACCCCACTATTTTTCCAACCTTTCAGGTTAAGGAGCTTGGCAGGGCAAGGCAACGAGCGGGACAATTTTTATTTAATAATAGAACTGTTAAATTTCAAGTTTTGAAACAAGAAGTTTTAAATAGTTGACTTCCATTTTGATACTTAAATATTGAATTTTGGTATCTTTGTAAATGTTGGTTTTTGCTAATCATATTTTGTATTGACTCTTGAATGTGAGAAAAATTATTTTAGAAGTGATGTTTCCGCGTTTTTGTGTTAAATTGCTATGGATTTTTAAAGTATATGTTTGCCTTCGTATTGTGGCGACTTTTGAAAATATTTATTTACAGGTTACTTTGACTTAAGTAGCGCCTCGAGTTATTAGTGAAATTTGGGGCGTTACATGTGAAATATTATAATGTGATGATTTTTTGATTTGTTGTTGTACCTTGGGATTATATATTGTTTCTTGTAGTATATGATTTTTCGTATTATATGATATTCGTATGATGTCGTTATATGATATTTTCAGTTGTTGTTATATTATGTTATGACATTTTTCTTGTTATCTAAATGTACCTTGCAGAAAAGATGGATTTCGAATTTCTCATTCCATAGAATGCACGTTTGCGGGTCCACATCTCGCAAAAGAGCAATTTGGTTAATGTATAATTTTTTCATTGGTGTAATTTATGTGTCGTTTTGATGGTAACCTGTTAGCAATGTTATCCATGCTTTTTTTTTTCCATTGGCTAGAGATTCTTAGTTCTAATGTTCAAAAGCCAGGAACATGTCCATGATTGATGCATAGTTTTTGTAAATCATAGTTGTTTGACATAGGTACTTTAATTTATTAGGTGACAATTGTGTTCACTTGGAGCGTGTTTGATTAAAAACCTGAAGTTTGATGAAACTAATTTATTCGTATCTTTTTAATTTATTGTTATTTATGTTATTTTGCTCCGAAAATTACAATATGACACATGCCTTATTGTACGCACGTGTATCTCACTAGTGATTGTATAAACACATTTTATAAGTTTCTTGTGGCTCATATTCATTGGATTGTTCAATTAAAAGAGGACATTTTTTTTTTTAAAAAAATTTGTATCTCTCCCCATGTAAGATAATTGTTCATACCTAAAATTCTAGTTTTGCGACGATAAGAATTATGTACGATGAATATGTCAATACGTGATAACATGGAAGTGAAACGTTCGAATATTAAGATCAATGCAATAGCAGAATGTGAAATTAAGGGTGTCAATAGTTTTCATTTGTCGAGTTTGACAGTTAAATTCTTTATCCCGACATTTTCAAAATGTCAAGTTCGACATTCAAATGTCTAAACCGACGGTTTCTAAATGTCGTGTTCGTCATTTGAATTGTCACAACTCGTCGAAAAGTCTAAAAATATGAGGGTATATTTGGTACCTTGGAAGAAATTATTGGAAACATTAATGGTCATAGTCAATTCTCAACTACATCTTCCCAAAATTAATAACTCAATACTTCATTAAATATGAAATTTTTCTCACTTTATTTTTTATTTTAATTATTTATATTTAAACAATTTTTTATTTAATTTAATTTAATTTTAATAAATATCTAATTGTTTATTTAAATAATTATTTTATGTATATTATTTGTTTCATTGTTTATTTAAATAATTATTTTATGTATATTATTTGTTTCATTGTTTATTTAAATAATTATTTCAAAAGTAAAGAAACAATTAAATTAAATATGAAATAAATAATTAAAATAAGTAATTAAAATAAATAAATTAAATATTAAGTATACATAAACAATTAAAATAATTGGTGAAATATTTAAATAAAAACGAAATTAAATATTAGATAAATAATTTAAATAAGTAATTTAAACAAATAATTAAATAAAGTAATGAAATATTAAGGAAATAATATGCGTAAAAAATTAAAATAATTAATGAAATATTTAAAGAAATTAAATTAAATATTGAATACACAATTTAAATAAATAAATAGATTAAATAACTAATTAAATATTAAGTAAATAACGTTTAATTAATTAATTAATTAAATAAAAAATGAAATTAAATATTACACAAACAATTAAAATAATTAATTTATTAAACATTAAATATATAATATATGCAAACAATTAAAATAATTAATGAAATATTTAAATAAACAAGTGAATTAAATAATAAATTTAAAATTAAAATAAGTAATTAGTAGAGTTAATTTGTCAATTTATTTTATCTTTTTTTTTTGTATTATCAAAATTCATATTAGACAATATAATATATATATATATATATATATATATATATATATATATATATTTATCTAATATTTATAATATAAAATTTAAACCATCACATCAATGCATTAATGATAATGAAAGATACTAAGATAGTATTAATGAACATTAAATGTTCTTAGAATTGTGAGTGTAAGGTTAATATGGACCATTTATATTCAAAAAGTGACATTTTTTATCAAATCAAGTGTTAATGAAATTTTTTGGTGCATTTTTAAAAAAAAGTGACATTTTTTAAAATTCCCTTGAATTGAATTGGTTTTAGTAGGATTGTATCTTTCAAATCGGAACATATTTAGGCCATGTTTGGCTTCCATTTTTTCAAAAAATTATTTTGTCAAAATTTATTTTTAACTACACATTTTTCTTATTTTTTAATCACATATCATTTAACAAAATACTATTTCAAAATACATTTTGACTCAAAGTTTTAATTGGATATTATAAAATTTAAATTTATTTATTTTCAAATTTTTTTATAACAATTCGATTATTTGAAATTATATGTAAATTTTCAAACTTAAATCAAATCAGTTCGAGATTCGATTTAAAATAAAAACGATTTACGATTTCGGAAAAGCAATTTTAGTTCCATTTTACATTTTTGGCGATATCTTTCTTGGGCCCTAAAACTGACGCATATATGTTACAAACCGACATTGCAACATATTCCTTGCTTGTCTTCGAATCCCAGCAATAAAATTCCAACCTTTTACTGTTTCCCACCATAAACGCATTTCAATTCCTGTAAAGGTCGCAGCTTTTTCAATATTTGCCGAGTATAAAAACCCTGATTTCTCGAATTTGATAAAAAGGAAATAAATCCCATGTTACCCTTTTGAATTCCAAGCATCTTTGCAACTTTTTTGTTGAATCGGGCCCTTTTCCACAGAGTAATTACTTTAATTCCTCTCCCAGTTGAGCTCCGAATGGTGAATTTTAGGGTTCTCTGAAAAACCATTTAAATTTAACCTAAAAACACCAAAGATTGAATCCCGTCTCAATAATCTCTACAGACTGAATCTTAGTTTGTCTATTTAATTCTTGATTCCTCCAACCTGTGTTTCTGTATTTGAGCTTAAGGGCCATAAGAAATAAAGCTTAATTATTTGAAAATTTTGGGGGACTGAACTTTTGGTTAAGAAGTTTCTGTATATTAGAGAGCGGAAAAAGGAGGAAATATGGAAAAATACGAGCTTGTGAAAGATATAGGTTCTGGTAATTTTGGTGTGGCAAGGCTTATGAGGAACAAGGAGACCAAAGAGCTCGTGGCTATGAAATACATCGAAAGAGGACACAAGGTTTGTACTCTCTGTATGTCATAACAGATCACTGACAGTGTTATCAATTTTCAGTTGTTATCAATTTTCAGTTATTACCGAATAGTGTGTGTGAAAAGCTTTTCTGTATTTCAGGTTTCTTTTATGTAGATGTGCGTATGATTTATATGAGATTGAATATTGTTGAAGTTTGTCAATTGGTGCTCAACTTCATTAGTTTTTTGGTGTAGATCGATGAGAATGTAGCACGAGAGATCATAAATCACAGGTCACTTCGGCACCCAAATATAATTCGGTTTAAGGAGGTGAGAAACCTTTTCCAAGCTATCTCCTATTCGTGGAATTATTAGGGAATGAAGTAAATATATGGCTATGAACTTTTTCCATACTAATGATATGTTTGGTAAGTTGGATTAGTTAGTACTTGACGGTATTAATTTTTTTTTTTAAATTTTTCTCTCTAATACAATCTAATGCTGCTTACTATAATACGCTAATTGCATGTAAAGGTTTCCTTTCATTCACTTTTCTTGTTTAAGTTTCAGGTTGGTTTGACTCCCACCCATCTTGCCATTGTCATGGAGTATGCAGCTGGTGGTGAACTTTTTGAAAGAATCTGCAACGCTGGAAGATTCAGTGAAGATGAGGTATTATAACACTCCTCCAGCCTTTTTCTTCGCTGTGCTGCAGGAAAATGGTGACATGGGAATTCTAAAGAAACACAAATGTTGGCATTCTAAACGTTGTATTTTCTTATGATTAACTGTTTCCACTTCAAATTTTTAGTCCAGGTACTTCTTTCAGCAGCTTATATCTGGAGTTAACTACTGCCATTCCATGGTAAGTGAAGATTAATAATTTATTAACCTGCACCCGCACCCGTACTTGTACATCATTTATCTTGTATATGTTTGCATATTTTGCTATTATATTTCCTTGATTTCCTCTTAATCTGCAGCAAATATGCCATAGAGACTTGAAATTGGAGAATACTCTTCTGGATGGAAGTCCTGCACCGCTGCTAAAAATCTGCGACTTTGGTTACTCAAAGGTATTACACTGTCCTCTACAAAGTTTGTAATTGTTAATTATTTGAAAGCACTCTCCGGCTTTGCCATTACTAGCACATTGTAATTACTATGTTTGCATTTATATTGTTTAGTCATCTCTGCTGCACTCAAAGCCCAAATCAACAGTTGGCACGCCAGCCTATATTGCTCCGGAAGTTTTATCTAGAAGAGAATATGACGGAAAGGTAAACATGTCGTGACATTTTGGTACTGGTGCTACTCAATGTTGCTCAAATTTCCTTCCATATTCTTTTGTTTTAGTAATCTTGATTATGTTCTTTAGTTTATCATGGCTACATATTTCCGTCATGAAAATAGATTTATTATATTTGGAAATTTAGATGTTTGCTTTTGATAAATTTATAAGAGTTCATTAACCTCTAAACATTGATATGGCTTATTCTCTCCCTCTAGGCACGCGTTTGTGGCAGAAATATATTTGTTTTTGCTCTGTAAGTTTTGTTAACTTTCATCTGTCTCTATCTTGTTATTCAGTTGGCTGATGTGTGGTCATGTGGAGTGACCCTTTATGTGATGCTGGTTGGAGCATACCCTTTTGAAGACCAAGATGATCCAAAGAACTTCAGGAAAACTATCCAAGCAAGTTTCTACATTTGATCCTTTTAAATTTTATGAGGCTCTAGTATTATACATTCCTGAGAAACATGAAAATTTGTTCTGATTGCTGCTAACTTGTCCTTTGATGTTCTTTTCCAGCGAATAATGGCTGTTCAGTACAAGATCCCTGACTATGTTCACATATCTCAAGATTGTAGGCACCTACTTTCCCGCATATTTGTTGCCAATCCAGTCAGGGTATGTACGCTATTAAAGACTATTAAGCCCTTGTTTGATCTCCATTATTTCCAAAATACATTTCTCTCTATCATTTTTTTAGCCACACATTGTTCAATAAAATAATATTACACGCAAACTCAAAACTTTTTCTTATTTTTTAATCACACATTCTCCATCAATCTACTATTCTAAAATGTATTCTTACAATGGGGCTCAAATTGGCTCTAAGTTTGTTTGAAAACTGATTTCAGGCTAATATGGGTGGACACCTTCTATTATAAACTAGGCTATATTTAGTATTTACTACTATTGTTACACCTAAAGAGTGATGGTAAATACCCCTTTGTATACCTTTTCTGGCTTACCACTCATGTCATTGGTCCCTTGTTCACAATGGGAACGAAAATTATTTCACAGTCATGAATTTTGTTGATAATAAGCCATAGGAAAGTGAATTTAACATTATTTCAAACCCTTGCTCGACGCCTTTAAACTTGTCTGTCGTAGGATAAAGTAACAGCAGAAGAAAGCTTGAATCTGGAAAATTCTTTTATCCTGTCTTGTGCTTGATAATTTTTTCAATTTTAGTTAATACTGGATTATTTGATCTATTTTACTTTTATTTTATTTCTTAACAAGTTAAAACTTCAATAACCCCCCCCCCCCCCCCCCCCCCCCCCCTTTTGTCATAAAAAAGTAACAATTGAATTTTATATTGGTTTCATACACAAATGTATCACTATATGGATTGGTGCAGAGAATTACAATCAATGAAATCAAGTCACACCCATGGTTTTTGAAAAATCTGCCAAGGGAACTAACTGATGCAGCTCAGGCCGTGTATTATCGAAAAGGTAACCCTACATATTCCCTTCAAAGTGTTGAGGAAATAATGAAAATCGTGGAAGAGGCCAAGACTCCTCCTCAGGCCTCTCGTTCACTTGGAGGCTTTGGTTGGGGAGGTGAAGAAGATGAGGATAAAAATGAAGATATAGAAGAGGACGAAGAAGACGAAGAAGACGATGATGAGTATGAAAAACAATTGAAAGCTGCACATGCAAGTGGAGAAGTGCGTCTCTCTTAAGACCTCCTATGTACCTCTTGAGTAGAATTATATCTGATTTTTCATGGTAAATAAGTAAGAAATGTGTAAATTTCAAGAGACTTGCGCTTTTGAATTATTGTGGTAGTAAATTTGGACGATGAAGTTTGAGTGTGTTTGTGTAGAAATGGTGTGAAAGTATGACTTTGATCTTGTCGATGGATTTTCAATGAAGATTTGAAAATTATGGTTACTCTAGTTTGTGTTGTTTTCTGAATTATCTTCTGTTGGGATTTTTGGTCCAACTGTGAAATTTGATCCAACTCTTCAAGCATGCATGGACCGTTGGATGTGTGATTACTACGCAGACTTGTGTAATTTGATACACGCGTTCAAAAAAACTGTGCTGGTTGGAAAATGTTTGGCTTGGCTTCAAAACGTCTGCTTATGAGTAAAGTTTTAGGTATCTACTTTGTAACCACATATTTCTTGGAACTGCTTATAAACCCTTAAAAGCTCAACCGAGCTAGCAAGGATGGATGGCTTTTAAAGGGGAGATGGATTTTCTGTTTGATGATGTCAAAATGTGGTTCTTTCACCCTTCTCCTAAGATTCAATTGGGATTGCTCAAATATAGGGGCTAGTTGGCTTGCCTCAATATCAGGATGGACAAAGGGCTAGGACACAACTAGCTCATAATAGAGAGGCCAATTCAAACAAAAAGGAAGCGAAGGTCCAACTAAAACCTGAAGATGAATTAGTAAATGACTCTAGCAAGATGAAACGATATAATGCAAGATGAGGGTGACACCATCTTTCACGATTTTCCACCGTCAATGGATTAAATAGAATTGTATTAATAATCAATTTAAGGTCCCAGACCGACACTATTCTTTTATAAAAGTGGTTCGTGAATAAGATATTTTGTGCTCGAACTTAGGGTGACACCAATAAAACAGTCCAAAAAACCTGGCTCCATCATTTTAATAGTCGATCACACAATTAGAGGAATTCCTGACAAAGAGGAAAACCTTATTTAGAAAGCTCTCAAGCATTTTTTGATATTATTCACCGTCTTATTTCCAAAATTTTTCTACTCATTTTCAATCACACATTAAATATCACATCAAGAACCCTATTGCATCACGGATGATAATGTGAAAAGATCAAAAAATCGTGGGATACTATGGCTAGATACAATTCCCTACAAAAGGAATCATTCCCAATCAAAGAGGTCGAGAGTAAGCGTAAGCTCGCCTGTAAGCTCTTCGAGCTCACCTTCATTCACTCTGTGAGAACCGCCCAACATATAGCTCGAAGTCAGAAGGTTCCATCATTTTAATAGTCGATCGCACAATTAGAGTTAGAACATTTTGATTGTTCTAATCGAGTTAGCAAATCTAAAGTCTTTCTTTCTATGATTAGGCCTCTTTCACTATTGCTTCTTCGTGTAGTAAAGATACAAGCTTTCGTGGCCTGGGCTATCAAGCATTTTAGCTATATGATATTATTCCTCTTCTAGTAGCTATTATCTAAATTGAGAGCATGTTTGATACACATTCTTATTTCACTCATTCTAATTTTTTTACTCATTTTCAATCACATTTTTTCAATAACCTTTCCTTCTTTTTCAACCACATATTCACTATCATATCAACCAAATAAATACATTATTTATAAAATAATGTGTATCAACCAGGCTTTGAGTATTATATCACGTGATATGACTTAGTAATGATGGTTATCTAAATTTGGAAAGAAGTGTGTAAAATGGAATCTTGACATAGTTTGATCTCCTAGAAGAGTCAAAATCTTGATAATTTTTCAATTGATGAACTGCAAGTTCCTTCTCAATCAAAAAATTATCCTAAATTAAAGGCCTCAACAGAAACTCACTCAACTCTAGAGCAGACGATAACTTGTTTTCTTCTATAAGGATTTCGTAAGAAAATGAGTCTTAAATGACAATTTTACCTTATGGTGAAAATTTATAGTGGGATCGTGGATCGGGCAGATCCACATAGGGTCACATGTGGGATCAACCGATCAAGTGATCTATTATGGGAAAAGGAAAGGTAAAAAACATACAAAATTTTTTTAATGTTTTTTTTCTAAAAACCTGTAGTTGCCTTAAAGAGTATTTTATGGTAAAAGATGCAGTTGCGACGCTATTAGCACTGTCTAATTCGGGTACTACGTTGGCACAGGAAAATTCAATTGAGTGATTGAGTAATTTAATGTCCGGAGACGATGACTTGAATCTGTTTCTTACTACAGAAGGTGGAATTGAGTGTAAAATGGCAAAGGATCGAAATGGTACTACAAAAGACAAAAAATGGAATGTCTGTGTCCAATAAACGTGACAGCCTCAAATACAATTTGGAACCGATCCGGATTTGGATTTACTCAGACTCTTTGTGACATTGATTCCTCCGACAAAGAACTTGGGAAATCAGTTGAGGGCAGCAGTGAAACTGACGAGATTAATTCCTAACAATTGGTACAGAGCGAGGTTGGTGGTGGAAACCGAAGAAAAGAAAAGAAAACGAACTGTCCAGATTTAGTGGCGCGTTTGATTGCCAATATTTTTAACCGGGGTTGGGTCGTGCAAGGCGCTCCTGGGTGTGTCTGCTTTTTGAGGCCCACGCCCACTCAAATTCTTACTTTTGTACTGTTTGATTAACATCTTTTTTTTCCACAGAAAACATTTTCCTATGTTTGTTCACATAACCATATTTTCCTCAAAATCATCTCTCCGAACGGAAAAAATATTTTATTTAAGGCTTCCCCTTACATTACCGCACTAGCAAGAATTCACATCTTGGGGGTTGCCTCTCTCTGTTTAATTTCTAAGTGAAATTATTTGTTTATCGTCGTAAGCTTAAATTGTTGAACGTTCATCTAGCCTCCTATTCTAGTTTCTTTCTCATCTATCCACCATAGGAATCAATAGAACAAGTGTTGAGTTTGTGTTGGACAAGTATAATATTTTATATTTGTTGAGAAATAAATCAATCAAGGTTTCTAAACATTTAATTAATAATTTTCATACAAATAAGAAATGGTAAATTAAAAACCAGGCAATTGAATCCCCTGAAATTGGATATTTTTAACAAACTTGTTCAAGATATTGTTAACTGTAATGAAAAGGTGTCTGAATTTTATTTCTATCAGATTCATATAAAAATTTCATATGGTAGGGACAATTAAACGCACCCTTAGTTCCAAGAGAAAAG
Source organism: Osmanthus fragrans (assembly GCA_019395295.1). NCBI lineage: Eukaryota > Viridiplantae > Streptophyta > Magnoliopsida > Lamiales > Oleaceae > Osmanthus > Osmanthus fragrans. The sequence continues at coordinate 3,237,964 of CM033356.1, read as the reverse complement.
GTCAAGAGATAGTGATTCCAAATTTTCATTGTCTGAGTATGATGAATCTAGCAATTCGGAGTCAAATAGTCCGTACTACTTGTTGGTTATTTTATTGTTTTTATGTTTTTCTATTACTTGAAATTTGTTTTAACTACTCTTTTGGTAAAACTTAAAATTCAGATTTTAAACTAAAACAACTAATTTGAACCACGCATTTTTATGGGACCCACAACTTCTCATCATGTATCTCATCAATTTGTATCAAAATATACTAAAAATTTGATCTTTTAATCATGGGTTGAGTGATTAGTCTAGTCACCAATCAGGGGCTTAGTAACACGGAATTTGTTAGTTCAGAGTCACGTGGGGTTTATGTCTTTTACCTAGTCTTTAGGATTTAGTTGTTGCAGATTGGTTAATAGTCCCATGGGCCATGTCAAGCTATTATTTTGCTAAGTCTGTGAAACCAATTTTATTGGTTGTATGGTCTATATATAAGCAGATTTGTTGATGAACAATGACACGATAGCCAAGATTTCCATTCCAATTTTTGCCTTTATGCTTTATATGTATATATGCTTGTGATTATAATAGTGGTATCAGAGCTGGTTAGCGTGTGAGAGTGAGTTGCGAGGGTTCACAAAAGGGAGGTTGTGAGAGTCGTAAATAGAGACTCTTCGTGAGATAAGATTGTGAGTGAGCAGCATCTATTTTTTTTTTCCATTTGTTTGAGTAGCAGTAGAGAGCAATGACATCCGAAAACTTTGTGCAACCTGCAATTCCTCGTTTTGATGGTCATTATGATCACTGGGAGCATGCTAATGGAGAATTTCTTTTGATCATTTTCGAATTTTTGGGTATATAGCATATGCACATGTTTCATATGAAAAAACAAGAAAGTTAGATGACAAAGGTGAAAAAAGTATTTTTCTTGGTGTTAGTGATTATTCAAAAGCTTATAAATTGTATGATTCTATCACAAAGTAAATTATCATTAGTAGTGACGTTGTTTTTTATGAAGAAAAAATATGGTTTTGGAGTAGCAACACCGATAGACAGCAAGTTCCAGCAAATTTTGAGAGTGAAAATGAAGAGGAAACTAAGCATCAAGCTCCAGCAATCCACCTTCCGTGACAAATTTCACTAGTAACAACAAGAAATGATGAACTGGTTGATGCTATAGCAGATTCACGTCCTCAACGTGTTAGACGAAGGCCAACATGGATGTCATACTATGATATAAGAGGAACTGATGATTTTGAGGACCCACTTACATACTTTGCTCTATTTTCAGACTGTGATCCCACAACTCTTGAGGTTGCTGTCAAAGAACAAAAGTGGAAGAAGGCTATGGATGAAGAGATTTCAGCCATTGAAAGGAATTATACTTGGGAGCTAACAGAACTTCCAAAAGGGGAGAAGATAATTGGTGTCAAGTGGGTTTACAAGACGAAGTTAAAAGAGAATAGTACAATTGATAAATATAAGTCACTCCTAGTAGCTAAAGGTTGCAAGCAAGAGTTTGGCGTGGATTACAAAGAAATGTTGGCTCTAGTTGCAACACATAACACAATTATATTGATGATTGCGTTGGCAGCTCAATACTCAAGGCCCATATTCCAATTGGACGTGAAATCTGCATTCTTACATGGAGACTAGTAAGAATAGGTATTTGTTGATCAACCTCCTGGTTATGTGAAATTAGGTAGTGAGCATAAGGTTTATAAACTTAAGAATGTACTATATGGACTAAAATAAGCACCCAAAGCTTGGTATAGTCTTATAGATGCTTATTTTTTAAGGGAAAGTTTTCAAAAATGTCTATATGAGCGTACGGGGAACGAAAAATGCTAATGATATGCTTATATGTAGATGATTTGATTTATACGGGAAATGACAAAGCTATGTTTGAAAAGTCTAAGCAATCGATGAAGATGGAGTTAGATATGTCTGACTTTGGGCTAATACATTATTTTCTTGGCATAAAAGTAGTGCAGTCTCCTGCTGGAATTTTTATTTCTCAAAAGAAATATGCTCAAGAAATTTTAGAGAAGTTTCAGATGAAAAACTACAATCCTATCATCATTCCAGTAGAAGAGGGATTGAAACTTGTAAAGGATCCAGCAGGAAGAAAAATTAATAATACTCTTTACAAGCAAATAGTTTGAAGCTTGATGTATTTGACAGTAACAAGGCTTGATATAATGCAAGTGAGTCTCATTAGCAGATATATGGAGAGTCCAAAAGAGATTTATCTTCTAGCTGCAAAAAGGATCCTTTGGTACTTGCGTGGTACTACTGATTTTGGGTTTTTCTACAAAAGTGGTGAAAGATTAGAATTGTTTGGGTTTATAGATAGTGATTATGCTGGAGATTTGGAAGATAGAAGAAGCACATCTGGATATGTCTTTATGTTTGGTTTTGCTACCGTTTCGTGGTCATCAAAGAAACAAACGTTAGTTATTCTATGTGGAATTTGTTGCAGCAAATTCTTGTGCTTGTCAAGCACTTTGGTTGAGGAAAACTGTGTATAAAAACCCCTCAACATGTGTAAAAAACTACATTGAGAAACATATTAAACAATTATGGGGTGTATTCGATTGTGATTTTTGAAGATTTTTATGAATTTTTTTTAAGTGATGATTTCTGTGAATTTTTCATAAATTTGCATAAAATTAGTGGAAGTCTTTCGTTAACTTCTATAGACTTTCATTTTAAAACTTTTATAAACTTTTGTAAAATTCAAAAGATTTTTTAAAAACTTTCATTTGAAGTAAAATTAAAAATTTAAAGATTCAATGTAATAATGTGAAATTCTCATATACAAGGTTGTATTTCTCACAATTTTACTTCTACTTTCCCTCCTCATATAATTAAAAATTTAAGATATTAATTAAATAAATAATAATCAAAATTGTACATATATGTGATAAAAAATAAATTTAATAGTCAATATTTTTAATATAATATACTTTTAAAAATAAATATGTTTAAATAATTATAAATTTGTCATATAATTTTATAATTTAATTAAAAAAAGGTGTTTTTCACCCAAAAAAAAAATGAATGAAAAAAAAGTTACAAGAATCCTATTTAATTTTTTTCATATAAAATTGAGATAAACGATAAGATAAGAGAGAGAAAAAAATTAATCATACATCTAATGTTCGTAAAAGAAAAAATGAAAGAAATATATATATATATATATATATATATATATATATTTTTTTTTTTTTGTAAAAGTATCCTAAAATCTCGTGATTAATGAGAGACAAAATTTGAGACTTTTATATTAGTACTTTCTGCTCAAAAGTTAGTACTTTAGAGACTTTTATAAAAAGTCCATGAATGTCATTAAAATTTGAATACCACAAAATTTTTAGAGACTTTTAAAATGTTTTAATTAAATACATCGTGACTTTTAGAGACTTTTTAAAAATCTATAAAAGTCTCAATTGAATACACTATAACTTTTAGAGACTTTTTAAAAGTTTATAAAAGTCTCAATTGAATACACCAATGCTGTTAGAGAGTTTCAAAAAGTATATAATGAATACAGTTAAACTTTTTAAATCCCAAAAAGCCATTAAAAGTTTTAATTGAATATACCAACTAAAAAGGGCATATAAATATATGTTAAACACTGAAAAAAATTCATATAAAAACCTGTTAAACACGGTTAAAAAAACATGTTAAATACCGTTAAAAACATGTTAACCCTGTTAACCCCTGTGAAAAAACCTGTTAAACAGCATAAAAAATAACATATAAAAACCTGTAAAACGGGTTATGAAAACTGCAAATAAGAACCTTTTAAAGCAGAACCTGAGATTCAAATAAAATCAATACAATCATCCAAACATCAGTCAAAATATTAATTCAACAACGATTAAATAATAATAACAAAAAATGATCGTTGATTTTAGTACACTTCCGGGTACTGCTTCAACAGGTTTCTTAAATGCAGTTTTTATAATCTGTTTAACAGGTTTTTCTCACTGTGTTTAACATGTTTTTAACAGTGATTTTTAAGGGTTTAATGGGTAGAATTTATACAGAATTGGTACAAAAATTCAAATTCAATGGACATGATTAAAAAACATGTGGGCCCAGATAAAATACAAATGGATAAAATGCTGTCACATCAGCATCCTGTATAAAATCTATAGAAATTTCATGTACTTAGATAATTTATAAGATTTTTATGTTTTCAACAAGTTTTTCCAAAATGGGCCCAAGCCCAAACAAACCAATACAGCCTTACCGAAACTTGGTTTGTTTTGGTTGGGTTAAGTTAAGTTGGGTTGTCTTGGGTTGAGTTGGGTTGGGTTGATTTCATATTAAGTCGACATTGATAGGTTGGATTTGGATTGAGATTAAAAATGGATCCTACTCAGCCAATGCCACGTAGTTGTGTGTGATGCCAGCTTTTATATCTCACCTTCTTTCGTTCCAGAGTTATTAACTTTAGTTCCAAAAAGTTCAGCTTTCTCTCGTTTAATTTCCATGGAGGCTCAACCAAGAGTTGGTAGGGGTAGGGGAAGGGGAAGGGGCATACCTGTAATTTTGGTGGTGTACACTGCTTGTATGCGGAACCATGCAGCACCACTTGGGGGTTATGCGGTTGACGGCTGTGGAGAATTTATACCAACCGGAAGCGCTGGAACTCCCGGAGAACTCCTGTGTGCCGCATGTAATTGCCATCGGAACTTCCACCAAAGGTTTGTGATGGAGATTCCACCACCACCGCGCCGCCGAGCACCCAGAGCCGCCCTTCGTGCCAATCCAGCAGCGGATTTACCTCCTCCAGAGCTGGCTGTTGAAATGAATTATCAGCTTCCGAGTCCACCATTGGGTGAATCAAGCTCCGAGAGTTGAATGATAAATAATTTCAGATTAAGATCTGAAAATAAAAATTAATAAATGTTCCGCTAGGGTTTATCATTATGTCAAGAAGGCATATATGGCTATGTGATTTCATTTTGCTTTGTTCTTCGATCATGGCGTTTTTCAGATCTCTTTCTCTATATACACATACATTATCCAAACCTTCCGATTAGGCACTGTTCCTGAAATTTTTTTCAGAAAAATTAAAGAGCAAATTAAATCGATAATCAAAATCGAAATTCCTTTTTTTTTTTTTTTTTTTTCCCTTTCAGGTATGGAATTTAATTATCTGGTAGCAATGGAGAGAATTTTTTACATCGATACGAGAAGAAAAAACGAGGCCATGAATCTCATTAACACACGTGATGTTAATAATTATTAGAATTAAAAGTTCAATTAATTCGTATTTTGTACTAATCACATATGATTTTCATATATAATCGGACGAGCACGAAGGCATCCGCTAGTAATTAATGTAAATTTTGCTATATAATTTAGACTTACCAATGAGCTTTCAGATGGTTATGGCAGATGCAAGATAAATTACAATTCTTCAGTTTAAGAGATCGTGTCACTCTTTATTGGTTTTGTAAATGAAATTAATCTTTATATTAAAAAAATAAAAAGTTCAAAACCTATGTTAATTTTGTGTTGGTAAACACTACTACACATTTTGAAATTCAAGATGATTTGATATTAGTTAGTACTCAATTGACTAATAACTTTAGCAAGGGTGTATTTTTATGTTTTATTTTTGGTACAAACACTAGATCACATAATTTAATATGAAATCCAAGACAAAACGATAAACTAGAAAATCTATAACTGCTTTGGTAGGTGGCGGTCATTACTCGTATTATTATCTATCATCAATAATTGGAGAATCTAACTATCGATACGGTATCTAGAAACTCTGGTTGAAAACGTGTCACGTGTCACTTGTCATGTAAATCTTCTTTTTGACCATCGTCAGCAACTATTCAACAAATGTCAACAAGAATTTGTCGCTTGCGCCGAAGTGCCAACATTGATTCCGACAATTGTATTGATGACATCACATGCACGATTACTACCGACACTTTATTGTGGACCCTCACTTTTTTTTGGGTTGAAAATCGTTGTACATTTGCCCTGTGACCACGAGGAAGAATGTACTTCGAATTTGGGTGAAATATTCTCTCTTGCAAGCATGACATTGTATAATATTGAATTGTCTTATATACAACAACAACAACAACAATAATAAGTCATGTTTGGTTTAAATATATTTTAATAAAAACTAATGAAATGTGTTATTGAAGAATTATGTCTGATTAAAATTAATTGTTGATTTTAACTTAAATTTTAATATAACTTTTTAATTGAACCAAACATGGACTACATAAATAATGAGGAGCGGATGATTTTATATATTTTTTCAACTCAAGAAATTTCACAATAATTGTCAGGCCCTGTTTGATTCCCATTTTAATTCTCATTCTCATTCTTCTACTCATTTTCAACCACACATTCTTCAATAAAATAATATTTTCTATCACATCAATAATTTTTCCTTCTTTTTCAACCACACATTTCCCATCATATCACTATTTCAAAATGCATTTTTCCCAAATAATGCCTATCAAACACACTCTCAGCATTAGTCATTCGATAAATTAAAGTCAACTTCTTGAATGTCTATTAATTTTAGTAGACATCTCAGGATAAAAGCAATATCATTGGCGTATTCAATTGTGTGTGTTACCAACTTCTTTAAATTACCTTGTCTCCTTCCCTTCTACTTAACTATCGCTTTCAATAGAATTCAGCTTTATTGCATTTCCATGGCGGCGAAACAAATAGTGGGTAAGGGGTAGACCCGTAATTCTGGTAATGTACATGGCGTGTTTGCATAGCCATGCAGCACCACTTGGCGGCTTTGCAGTTGACGGCTGTTGAGAATTTACACCAACTGGAGCCGATGGAACACCGAGTCGTTCCAATGCGCCGCCTGTAACTGCCACAGGAATTTCCACCGGAAGATCGAGAAGGAGATTCCTCCAACCCGCTGCCGCTGACCACTCAAAGTACAGCATGACAACAATCTAGCTGCTGCCGCTCCTCCTTCTCCTCCATCAACGCCGCCTCAGCCAGTTGCTGCATTGAATTAACCGCCTGCGAGTCCACCGTGTTAACTGTTATAAGCTCCGAGCATCGAGTTTAATGGAGGAAGCCTTAAAACAAAAATGGCGTGATTTCATCATCAATAATATTAGGGTTTTCTTACAGGGAAATTTGCACTTTTATCCTCGACCTTTGCATTATAATTTATCCTCGATTTTTTTAGCATCAAACATTTAAACCTTTCACTTAACTGTAAATCAAGTCTCTTCATCGATTTTTGCCATTAAATCCGCATAAAATGAAGATTATCCTCATATTTAAACAAACAAAAAAAGCGACAAAGCAATTAAGCCTCTGTTCGGTGTAAATAAAAATTATATTTTTAGAAAATTTTAATAATAGTTGATGAAATGTGTAGTTAAAAAATTACGAATCCCATAAAATATGTGGATAAAATTAATTATTAATTTTAACTTAAATTAAAATCTTGATTTTAATCCTCACGGAAGCTAAATGAAAAAATAATAAGAAAATTAAAGTAAGCTATCCTAAAATTTTTTTCAAAATGAACAAATAAATCACAAAATGATTAAAAAATTTGTCCAAAAAATTGAAATTTTTTTAATCCCCATTGGAGCTAAATTGGGGGGGGGGGGGGGGGGGGGGGGGAGAACAAAAACAAAATTAAAGTAAGAGTCCTAAATCATCTCGAAATGAACAAATATATCACAAAATGATTTTAAAAATTGACAAAAAAAAAAAAGTGTTTTGCTCCAACAAAAAATCGTGCCCTTTCATTAATTTTAATATTTGCATTAATTAGTTGGCAATGATAGCTTTCATACTTGGAAAAGTGATGGAACTAGAATACTATTCCATTAAATGGCTTAATGGCGAGTTCGTGACCGCCAAATTCGCTTGTCAACATTATATTCATCCATTTTATTTTTATTTTTTTTAAATTAATGGACCAGATTTTGACAATATCGATATTGTCATCCATTATTAATTGTCAACAACAATTGTACAAACAGATTAATTATTGTACAAATAACATGACTCTTTTTTAGGAATTCTAGTTGAAACAGTTATATTGATTATTTGAATTGATATTTGTAAATTAATTTAAACAAGTTAGTTGATTTTAATTTGAGAAAAATATTTGAAATTGTGTTTTTAAATTTTAGCCCCTGTTTGTTAGAAATTAATTTTAATTTCAGTTAAAGTCAACAATTAATTTCAAGTACACATTTTATGAGATCTACAACTTTTCCACCATACATCTCATCAACTTTTGTCAAAATTTACTAAAAATTCGAATTTAATTCGCACCAAACAAGGGTTTAATTTCATTAATTAGGCCTTGACTTTGTTCTTTTTTGAAAAAAAAAAAAAAAATTAGGTGGTGTGTGACTTGTGAACTGGTTTTGATAAATGGTTGTGTACATAATATGTCAGGGATGTCCTCAACTGAGTTTTTGATGAATTTTGAAAATCCTTATAAATTTAGGTGTTCCCATTGAGATTTTAATGGATTTTAACGAAGTCTATTAAAATCTAGGTGCTTCCAATTGAGAATTTAATGGATTTTAAAGAAATCCATTAAAGTTTAGGTATCACCAATAACTCATAGATTTAAATAGTTTAATTAATAAAACAGTTTTAAAGACTTGGATGAATCTTAATTCTTAAACTTAAAAATACATATAACAAACCATTTTCAAATTTCTTAAATTTTAATAAGATTCTTATGAATTTTGTGAAATTTTATTCAAATTCATGAAATTTATTAAAATTGATAATATTTTAAAATCTATCAAAATCTCAGTTGAGGACATCCCTGGTAACGAACATTTCACAAGTCACATACCACCTGACTTTTTATTTTTACCCAAATTTTTTAGTTTTGAAATTTGACTATTAAAATTATTCTAGTAATGAAAATTTCTAATTTAGTAATGAAAATTTGATTTAGTTAAAAGAAATTGATTAAAATTTAAGTCAAAGTTGATAATCCATTTTAATCATACAATTTATGAGATCTACAGATTTTTCGTTCATACATTTCATAACTTTTATTAAGAGGGTGTTTGATGGGGATTAAAATTAGATTTTTCAGTAAATTGTGATAAAAAAATTTGAAAAGTGTGGTTGAAAAATTATGAGACCCATGAAAAATATGGTTAATATTAATTATTTGACTTTAATTTAGATTAAAATCAAATTTTATTCCGAACCAAACAAACTCAATAATTTAATTTTTTATCTAAACAAACTTGGATTACTTTCCATTAAGGGAACAATATATAAATAAGGTTTTTAGTATGGTGAATTCAATAATAAGGTAAAATGTTTCAATATTCAAAAATCAGGTTTCTATTAAAAAAATTTATTATTTAATTAATTAATTAATTAATTATACAAAAGTCACAAATTTGTATAATTTTGGTCACAAATACATTTATTGGTCACATATTATCAAATTAATTAATTACAAATTATTACGAGGTCACAAATCAAAATTTTTATTGATCATAAATTATTTTCGAAGTCACGAATTGAAATTTTAATATGTCACAATTTATTTCCGAAATTACAGATCAAAATTTTAATAGGTCACAGATTGTTTCCGAGGTCACAAATCAAAATTTTTAATAGGTCACAATTATTTTTTTAAGGTCACAATTAATTTTCGTCACAATTCACAAACATATGAGTCGCAATATTGTGACCGCCACCAAATTATAAGTGACCACCACCATGTGCACCCACCCACCACACACGATACAGCTTAACAGACCAGATCACCACCACCACCAACATATAAGTCATACTAGCCCAACCACCATCACCCTCACATGTGACCACTATTTCGCCGCTGCATCAGTCCCAATAGCTTCCACAAGACAGTGCAAATCAAATTCCAATATCAACACCTCAAAATATGTAACCTACCCACCACCATATGTGACCCACCCACGACACACGATACATACGCACGCATGACCACTTCACCACCACCATCGCCAAGGTCACTATAGAGCCCAACCACCACCACCACTTCACACCACAAAACTACCACCCACACCAGTCCCAAAAACTCTGCCACAAGACTGTGCTAAATGTCCTAACTCACACCACTAAATTAGTGTCCAAAATAGAATTTGAAATACCGTCGCCAACACAAATATGTGACTCAGTTTTGCACTAACAGCAGATTGTCACCTACCAGAAACCAACATTTTCCACACCTACACCCAAATCATTGTCGTCATCTGCAGCAGCGACGGGCGAAATCATTTTGACCAAACAGCAAATTCGCCATCAATCTACCACCAAAAAAACATTTTCCAACGACGGGCGAAATCGCCCAACAGCGATTGGGACCGCAACGCCTTTTCCGCCCCAATGCCAAAGCATCGCGACGCTGCACACTGCAGCAGCGTCGCGCTCCTTGCGTTCAACAGCCAGAACTGCTGGGCGTCGTGACCGTGGATCTACTTCAACAGAGCCACACACATCCACGAACGTGGTAGTTGAAAGAGAGAATGAATTAGAATCGATCTTTGGGTGGGGGTTTGGTGATGGTTGTTGGTAGTTTACTAATGGAGGAGTGTGGTGGGTGGTGGTGGTGGTGGCGGCGACGATGAATGGAGAGACTGTGATCGAAAGCGAGCGAGAGAGAGAGAGAGAGGGGGGGTGGGGAAGTGAGATCCAAGCTTTAGGGTTAGTATATTTATATAATTTATTTGATTTTTTAATATTATTATTTAATATTAAAATATTTTATAATATTATTAAATAAAACCTGAATTTTGTATAAATAAACTATATATCCTAATTTTGATTTTGGATCTTTAAATACCTCCCTAGATTTCCTGTAATTTACTTTCCATTAACCTTGTTTATATGTGGCCCAGTATGAATAAGTGAGCTTCAATGTTTGGGTAAGAACGGTAACATTTATGGGCCCAACCTTTATCATTTTAGCGGCCTGCCCTAAATTATCGCATTTGGTAATATTATCCCGCCATTCAAACCCGCGCTTCGATTTGAAACTTCCCTTCTAGTCTCTCTCTCTCTCTCACTCGTACATCCTTCACATACTATTCTATGTCCTATATCTAAATTGAATGTTTAAACTTCCGGTGGCCAGTAGGAAGCATTTCATTTACGGGGGCATTTTGATTGGATAATCAACGGTAAATGGAATTTTTAGTTTTTAGTTATTTCGCACTTTTTTCTTTCTTTTTTTTTTTTTTTTTAATCAATTTTTGAAAATACTCTCCACTGGAATGAAGTTTTGATGTCGATTGCGAGTCTGAAGTATACATACATAATTTCATTGTTTTACGCTTTATCGTCTGATTATACTGTCTGTCAATGAGGAAAACTTTCATTTTTTCGGACGGATTTCGAGATTTCTGGATCATAATTCGTAAAAATAAAATAAGAAATACAATTTGGATTAAAAAATGCTAGGGTTTGTCTCGACAAGAATTTTCACCTGATTAGAAATTGGGTCAAAATGGTCAGTTAATTTGTTGCGGAGCTAAGGGAATCCTTCGTTTTTATTGTCTTCATTTTTATAATAACTTACTGTCTGATATAAACTGCGTGTTATAGCAGCAAACCCTACGGGTTCCACATTTAACCTTGATTAGTAATTACTATAGCAAGGCTGACATTACTAAACTGAAATCGTGGTTTGATTCTGTGATTCATCTTTCATTTGGAGAAGAAATGTTTTTGGGATTTTCTATTAACGATTCTACTTATTCATATTGGTATTATGGTAGTAAATGGCCAATATCAGTGATAGCCAGGAATTTGTAACCTTGTTCACAACAGGGTGTTGGTCTTAAACTTATCTCAAGGTTTAGGTTATGGAAGGAAGTGATAAGAGTAGTGGAAGTACCTGATTGGGAATGGCTAGGGCCTGATTGACATTTCTAAAATCAGTTTAAAAGTAACTTTCAGTTAACATGTCAAATTCTCAATGCACGATCCTTCTCTGCCTGTTGTCAACTCTTTAGAAGTGGCACAGAATTAACAGTACAAAAAGAAGATGAGGACTTATATTTGATATGATTGATGATATCTTTCTGCTAGAAAAATTGATTACAATTGGATAATCTTGACTTAACACGAAGATCAATGTCTCTATAAACGTGAGAATTTAAGGAGGAGAAAAACTCTTTTTTAAGATTATTTAACTAATTTAACTGCCAATTTCCAGGAACCAGGAAGAATGGGAAAAATTCATTTAGGAACACAACTCTGCTTATCTGACATTTATATTATTGTCACGGAGAATCAATTAAAGTCATGGCCAATCCCAATACAAGTTGAAGGAAATATTTAGATGAACTTCATCATTGCTTATGCTTCTATTAAACAATGCGTTAGCATCATGAAGACTTACCAATGAGCTTTGATTCATGTTGTGCTTCGGGAAACAGCTTTTAGTGGTCTTTCAGATGCTATATTAGACAGACAAGTTTTTGCAAATTTCTTCTTAGATAGGAGTAATATGTAGTTCCATTTGAAAATGCTTATGTCCTTGTGTCGTTTATATCAATAGATGTTTTGCAACTATAGTCCTGGCACATCTGATGCTTTAACGGGCCAGGTGACGAAAATTAACAAGGCCTCTGGAATTAACCAGTGTGTTAGGCAGGAATTAATGTTCTTGTGTGTATAATTTTTACTTAGATCTGATATGCGACACATAGCACGACCATTCTATTAGTTGATAATGAAAGAAATCTTAATGCAGTTATTAGCTGAGCACCACCATTCTATTAGTTGATAATGACAGAAATCTTAATACAGTTTTTAGCTGTGCAACAACATAGGAAGTACCAACTGCTTCGACTATTGTGACTTTGACTCATATCATTTCGAAAGTCATCAAGACTGGTTTATTTTATTCTTTCCATTCCTAAGAGTTGAGTTTTTTTTTTTTTTGCATCTTTACATCTACATTTTTTTTTTTTTTCAGTTCGTAACTTCTTATAGTAAATGTCTTCTCAATTGTAGGTCATTCAGGTTGATGATTGTGTGTTTTTCTATGAAGGGGATCACTCAGAAAACTTCAGGACCATGTTGATTAATGATGAAGGAAAACTACATGAGGCAAGGAAAAGCTTGTGGCTTTCATTTGATTTCTAGTTCTTTCCTTGTATAGATTTGCACCCTCTTTCTAACTTTTGGCTGTTGCATAATTGTTGGGCGCAGGGGACGTAATTTAGAAGACGATTTAAAATCTAGCAACAAATTACCAAAAATCAATTGGTTGCAGCATGCCAATGCACACAATAATTTTTTGTGCCAAGACAAGTTCTTGAGTTCAAACTTCCTTTTTTCCTTGTCAACTCAAAATCCTCGAATTGATGAGACACGATGAGTGTGAGGTATGCTGCATTTAATCCTATTTAGGTAGGAAATTGTTATTTCTACATAACATACTTCATAAAAACATCATATTCTTTACACAAAGTTTCCTGTATATGATGAAAGGTATTTTAGTTAGTGAAGCTTGTCTCATGGTTGTTAACCATAAATAAAAGTCAAGAAAGGGATTATGGATTTTGGTTTTATCACATTTATTGTCATTACCTATCATGTCTAGAGAAAACAAACAAAAAGTTGAACATTTGTGTGCTGACTATAATTATTCGATTATTTAATCATGTGAAGATGACTTGGCATTTTACATTGTTCCTTTTCATATGTTTTTAGGTCTGGGGTTTTTCGAGTTCAGAATGTAAGGTTGCACAATGCTCAAGTTGAAAAGGTGAAGTATTTTAAATACTGGTCATGGGCACTAATATCATTTCCTGGTTCCTCTTGTTTCGTTCCAAGTATTACCCCAAGACCCTAGCATCCTCATTATTTTTTGTTTATTTTCTCTTCAAAACTTGCAGCTTAGTGCTTCATAACCCGACTGTTGACAAATGCTATTGTTAATTACTTTATTAACTTTTAGGTTGTGCTGCAAATTAGAGGCAGCCGTCTTTACATATGATTCCAGAGTTTTTCCTTGCTTAAGTCTGCCACTAGCCTCTCCATCAGATTTTTGTGATCAAAGTTTTATGTTATCATGTTTTTTTAATTTCTTCCTAGAGGTGAGGCTGTATAAATTCGTCTTGAGGCTGTGTACAAAGCCTTTTCTCCTCTCGAACATACACTTTGAATGATGAGGTCTGTTTCGGTGTGGACCTTGAATGCTATAAATTCATCCCCACTTGTCCAAGAGTATGCCATGCAATATTGGACTAAAGATAGTTGGCTTAACTCCAATTCAATCAAAATAAACCAATAACTTGAGAGGATATTTTTTATCCTCCTTTTCTCTCCAGTCAATACATAAGCACTTCTAGTTATTGTTTTTTTTTTCCCCAAGTGTCAATTACATAGTATTTTTTATTTATATTTTCTGTCTCAGCGTTGCTAAACCTCTGATGACAAAGAAATATCATTTTCAGTACTGAGCATGCTCATCTTTGTATTGAACTGTTAAGCAGGAGCAATCTACTTTACTGCTTTCAACTTGTTTTCCATATTCATAGGAAGTAATAATAAGCATTCTGATGGAATGTGAAATATTGGCAGGCGTGGCAGCTTCTTTCTGGCCTTCAGCTATCTTCGAAAAGCTACACTAAACCTGGACAATCTGTTCCTTTGACTAACAATGTCAGTTCACTTTCTTTTCAAGACTCAAGACAAACTACTCAACAATGCTCGTCTGACTTGAAAAGAATGTCCTCAGGACTTGTTCAAATGCATCAAAGTTTTAGTGGAGGTGATGAACAATTTGGTGATTCCAGCAGACGTTTGAACACTTCTTTTTCACCCTGCAATTCTGAGGTTGAGAAAATTAGAAGGGTTACGAGCAGGCAGAATGCGTCATACTCATTGGCAAGTGATAATTTTAATGCACATACCAGGAACGAAGTTACTAGCAATTTTTCCATGTGCACAAGTGCAAGGAACCTGTCCAAGGCCTCTTATACCGATGGCATTGATGATGATGATGACATACTTGAGGTAATTCTTGATACTCGAAATATAGACATTGAAAGCGGATCGGTATGTGGATTTTCGGCTTCAACTAGGTCTTACTTGTTTGATTTTGAAACTTAATGTGTTTTGTACCAAGTTGGATCATAATGACAGAACACGGAGGATTTTAACAATATTGTCCATTACTTGGTGCTGTGTGGTAACTGATAAATGAATGTGTGAAGTATGCTGCTCAATTGGTGTTTTTATAATGTCTTATTATACTAAGTCAAGATAAATTATCATTTTGCTAGGAATACCAGTTTAGTAAATAACTGTTTTCAACAGAATATTGATGTGGACCAAATAGTTATGCATCATTTTCAGTCAACTTCTACACCTCAACCATCAACCTCCAAACTTCCAGAGGTTACTCCAAATGCAAATAAAGAAAAATTTTCTGAACATGAGGAAACAATTTTGCCTCCAGAGTTGTGCTTGAATTGCAGTCATAATTGTAAGGTACAAATTTATTCTTACCTATTTGTTGTGATATGCAAAGTTTACTACCATTTCTTATGCCATTCCTGATATTGGTACAGCTAGGACTTTGTCCCAAAGCTTCAAATCACCTACAAGATATGAAGGATAAGCTAATAGCCATATCAAATGACATCATAGATAATTCTGATAATTTGAGTTCAGATGAATTTGAGAACCTTCGTCAAGAAAGGTTTGCTTATCTCTCCCGACCCTTTTTTGCCTTTTCATAATTTTATTTTTTTCACGTAGGCAAGGGAGGATTTATTTTGCATCTAAAAAATCTGTATAATATATTAAATAAAGTGGGTGTTGATTGTAAAGCTAATATGTCCAGTAATATTTAGTACTATGACATGTCCCTTTTTCCTTTCTTTTCCTATTCCTTCTCTAATTGATTTGCTGCATTTACTTTCTTCTTTGAGGTAGGCTAAATAATCTGAAATTTATGATTTTTTTATGTTACTGCTAGGCAGCAGCTGAATAAACAAATTCAACATCTTCAGAAATATCTTCATAGTACATCAGTCAATGAGGAAAGGAAAATGTCACATTTTTCTTCATCCACAGCAACTCCTATGACTTTTCAGACTCCTCCAGCAGTGCCATTTAGCATTGACCCCACAAGGCTTGATGACCGGTTTCAAGTAAACACTGAGTCGGATTGCTTTGATAGATGTGGTTCATCATCCATTCCATCTTATTCCACTGACAGGTTTAGGGTTCCAACTGCTCCACTTGAGAGAGAACCATATGTCCCTAAGTATATCGAGATCAATTATATCGAGGGTTCAATAGACAAAAAGTGGAATGGTCGGGATTTTCCTTGGACAAAGAAGCTAGAGGTTTGTTTTTTATGTAATTCCTGACTTTAGGTTTTCACTAGACGATGTTCTTATCTGTTGCCCATCTATTCTACTGTCAGGCCAACAACAAAAAAGTTTTTGGAAATCACTCATTTCGCCCCAATCAAAGAGAGGTGATTAATGCAACCATGAGTGGATATGATGTTTTTGTTTTAATGCCAACAGGAGGAGGAAAAAGCCTGACTTATCAGGTTAGAGGATTGTTATCTTTTCTTTCTGTCCAGATTCACAATTACGAAATAGGAGATCTTTCAGTTATAGTTGTTTTCTGCTTTCCTCATTTTTAGACCCTGTTAGGATGTTGGGAATGAGGAGAGGTAATGGGAGCCTATTTGGTTACTGCTTGTTTTTACTTTTGACCTTAGGATTTGATCCGTAGTAGCAAGAAATTTTATGTTTTGGGACTAAACTTGTACCCAGAGAAGGTGGCCTCTACTTCAGCTACGAGGTCACAGTCGTATATTCCTAATAGAGAATGAATTGTACTCTTGTAAAGATTTGCACAAAGATTTCTAAAAAAAAGAAAATTGAAGATCTTTATTTAGCCCAAACCATGAACACTAACTCAAGTAGTTACATTAATGGTGCTAAGCTTTACAGTGAAAAATTTATTCCCGTTTCTTCATTTCTGGAATACAGATGCTTGGAGTTGAATAACGTGTCACTGACCAATTACACTATATATATTTGTGCAATCACGTTTAAGAGCGCTTTCTCAATTGTGCTCCCCTGAAGAAAAGTTTCACCTTTTTTGCTTCATCATATTTATGCGTATTCCATATTATACATGAACTTTAGGGGGCTGTTGGATTCTTTTACCCGTCTCATAAGTTGGAGGTTTAGTTACTTCTCAATTGTTGATTGGAGTTCATGCAGTAGCTGTGAAGTGACATTTGATGTGTTGTGTGCTTTCTTCTTGTAGCTCCCTGCTCTGATATGTCCTGGAATAACTTTAGTGATATCACCTCTTGTCTCTCTTATCCAAGATCAGATAATGCATTTAGTGCAGGTAATCTTGTCCATCACATTGGTTTA
Source organism: Osmanthus fragrans (assembly GCA_019395295.1). Classification (NCBI taxonomy): domain Eukaryota; kingdom Viridiplantae; phylum Streptophyta; class Magnoliopsida; order Lamiales; family Oleaceae; genus Osmanthus; species Osmanthus fragrans. The sequence continues at coordinate 3,220,544 of CM033356.1, read as the reverse complement.
GGTATACCTATAACTGCATTTAGTTTTGATAACATCCAGCCTAATGTGCTGCTTATTTCCCTCAAACAACAACCAAGGCGAATATACCTGCTGCTTATCTAAGTGCCAATATGGAGTGGACTGAGCAGCAAGAGATTTTCAGAGAGCTTAGCTCAGAGTACTGCAAATACAAGCTGTTGTATGTCACCCCAGAGAAAGTTGCTAAGTGAGTGTAGTTTTCCCAATTTACCTGCAAGTAGATGAATATATCATTCTGTTTCCACATTTTAAAAAGTGTAAATTAGTCACGAGCTTGGTTGTGCCTTCAATTTCGCTATTTCGATTATGATTTTTCTTTTATGAAATGGAACCGTAATTGGAATCTACCAATTCGAAAAGATATGTTTTGTCTTACGCAATGATTAAAAAGTCTTAATAGGGTACTAATGGGTTTTACTTATATTCAGCAAGGCGGAAACCTTGAGGTGCTTCGAGTTGTAAGCGTCGAAAATACTTTTTTTTTTTTTCATTTTTTTTTTTTTAAACAATGGTCTTTTTATGAGCCCTCTTATAAAATTTCTAGCCATTGTTATCAAGTTGATAATTTGTTAGACTGCATTTTATTTCATGCAAGAGTAATCAAGTCATTTGGGAAACAATATATCTATTATTTGTCTTTGAGAATTACTGGAACAAGGTATTCATATAATTGTGTAAATTTCCTGACTGAAATATAATTGGATCAATTGGATGCAATTTAGAACTGCTTAAATGTGTACTTTCTTTGTCCTCGCATGCTTTGGTAAGTTCAGAGGTTTCCATAATAATTTATGCTAATGCAGAAGCGATGTTTTGCTGCGACACTTGGAAAGTCTACATGCTCGTGAATCTCTTGCTAGGATTGTTATTGATGAAGCTCATTGTGTTAGTCAATGGGGGCATGATTTTAGACCTGATTACAAGGTTCTTTATGTTTTGAAGCTCTGAATTATGCCACAATGATTTGGTTAGAGGGATCCTCGGGTTGAATACTGCATCACTCATGTGGTTTTCTAGTATTAAATTTTTTATTTTTTTTATTTTCTTGTTTCCTCTAAATTAGATTTGAAGGATGCTTGAGTTTAGTTTTAACTTTTTGCTGGTACCTATGCAGGGACTTGGAATCTTGAAACAGAAATTTCCAACTATACCTGTTCTAGCATTAACTGCTACTGCCACCATGAGTGTCAAGGAAGATGTTGTGCAGGCTCTCGGACTAGTAAATTGCATTGTTTTTCGGCAGAGTTTTAATCGTCCGAACTTACGGTAAGTGCTAAGTGAAGGCGTGTGTTGCTTACTATTTCAATGGCTTACTATGCGTTTATTGCAGATATTCTGTTGTTCCCAAGACAAAGAAGTGCGTGGAAGACATTGACAGGTTTATAAAAGACAACCATTTTGATGAATGTGGCATCATCTACTGTCTTTCAAGAATGGATTGTGAAAAAGTTGCTGAAAAGTTGCAGGTTTAGTTCTTTCCTTGGACGTTTCCGTTGAATTTTCAGGACGTTTATTTCCCTTTCACCATGCATCATTAATGCTGCAGTAACAAAGACCTGTTCAAATAATCCTTGTTATAATTGCAATAATTATTTATCAATTTAATCAAAACATTGTATCTATCTGCACTCATAACAAGTATATTTTCAAGTTTTTTGGGATGTTTATGGGTGTTTATCGATAATCAATAAAAAATTAAACTTCCCTCTTTTTTACATAATGATTCTATTTAATTACATTCAATGTGTTTTTACTTAACTGCTTGAATCTTATGGAGCATAGCCCTCTATCTTGACCTCCTTGCTTTTTTAATTGCAATTGTATTTTATTTCTTGGGAAACAAATTGCCATGGAAAAGGCTGTTTAATGTAATGGAAAATACAATGTCATTTTAAGATGCTGAAAGATGACACTATTTAGTTATATTATAAGGATAGAAGTTATTCTTCGCTCCTTATTTCAAAGGCCATTTCTACTTATAGTTTACATTTCAAAATTTTGGTAGCCAGTTAAATGAAATTTCTAATATTTTTCACTCTCCTTAAGCTCCTACGAAAAGTCATACAATATCAATAAGTTGAATTTTCATATAATGGCTGTAAATCTGTGATCAACTCAGTTGCTCCTTCTTGAATGGCAGAAATTAGGTGTAAACATTGGCTAGGCCAGCAGGTTCTCCAACCTATGCGAACCTTTTCTTTTCAGGCCTCAACCAAAAAAATAAAAATTTTGGACCCAGAGGTCCATCCTGCACACCCGTGCTGCCATCTCCTTTATTCAGCATGGGCCGGTCATACCTATTTTTGTAATCTTTCTATATTGTTTTCCACTAAATCGTGAGATTGTCACCTCATTTTTCCTTGCTGCACGTTGCTAGGTGAAACCTCACGTTCTTGACTTCCTAAGGAGTACTGGTTTAAATTTTTTCAGAAAGAAACAAATTTTGTAAGAACCAAGGGGGGGAACCTGTTTGCTAGAACTTGATTTGAACTTTCAGACTGCAGAAAATGTTTTCCTACACAAATTAGAATTAAAGAACTCTTTCCCTCAATGAAAAGTTCTCACTCTCCTGTTAAAATTATTTATTTATTTTTCTTTTTTTCCCCCTGAAATACAAAATCTTTCATGTGGAATCCCACAGAAGCACCATTTCTATGATGCTACTTCTGATTTTTTTTTTTTTTTTGAGTTCCTTATCTTTCTTTTTATTGGAAGCAGTAACAACCTTTATAGTTGCTTAAATCCACAATCATTATTTATGACTCATGATACAAGAGGGGGCTTATATATTGTTCCTGAACCATTTCACATTGTCTTAGTTTAGAGGCTATTTCACACACTTTGGGTTTACACGGAACTGATCTCATATAAATCATACACCAAGATAGTCTACTACATCTGGTTAAAGGAATGCGGCGATTGCGTTGAACTTGGTGATGAAAACATCTCAACATGAGTTTTGTCTTTACTGGAATAAAAGAGTATATCGTTATACTCCATATAAAAGACGCACATTCCATAAATACTTTCTTTGATCATGGTGGATAAGACTGACTGCTATGCTATATATTTGCCTCCATGTCTACAGTTTGTCCCTCTCTCCCATTTTAGCATTTGAGTTCCTTCAAGTCATATTTGTAGAAATTAATTTACACTGTATTTCATTTTGAAGCACAACCACTTGAAATTTGCATTTGAATCTTAATTGAAATCTGGTCGGTTGTTTGATAGATATAGCCGGAAGGATCTAACAAAAAAAATTTCTTGACCATGATATTGATAAAGGGACATGCTTATATTAAACTCGACACTTGAAATATCAACTTCTTTGTGACTTTTAAATTTTGACATATGTGATTGTCAGGAATGCGGACATAAAGCAGCCTTTTACCATGGTAGCATGGATTCAGCTCAGCGTACAACAATCCAGAAACAGTGGAGCAAGGACGAGATCAACATAATATGTGCAACCGTTGCATTTGGCATGGGTATATTTCCTACTTCTATTCTGTCGTTGGAACTATAACTGTGTGTACTAACACGAATATTTTAGGTATCAATAAGCCTGATGTTCGGTTTGTCATTCACCATTCCCTTCCAAAGTCTATTGAAGGCTACCATCAGGTAAAAATCTGACAATGCGTAGTCCTTTTGCCTTCTGTTTTTTTAATGCTGTATGATGCTTTTAGTATAGCAGAGATGAAAATTTTCTGATTCTTATAAGATGTTAACTTCTTCGTGTAGGAGTGTGGTCGTGCTGGTAGAGATGGACAGCCTTCATCTTGTGTATTGTACTACAGTTACAGTGATTATGTGAGTTCTGAAATGAGATGATATCTTATTTTTCTCTCCACTCTCGTTACTCTATTATTTTTTATTTTTGGCTCTGATTTCACTGAATTGTTGGTATCTGGATTTATTCATCCATTGAGTTAATATGTAGACGCTTTTCCTCTTTGAACACTCATATTCCTTTCTGGTTCTCTGCAGATTCGGGTGAAACATATGATTAGTCAAGGTGTAGTCGAGCAAACTCCCTATGCATCTGGATACTATCGTGCAAGTACATCAGCTTCAGGGAGTTTATTGGAGACAAACACTGAGAATGTCCTGCGAATGGTACTGATAGAACTCATTTTACTGTTACGTTAGTCACTCATTTGTTAATATTGTTCAACAATCTTTTTTCAGGTCAGCTACTGTGAAAATGATGTTGATTGTCGTCGTCTCCTACAGCTTCTTCATTTTGGAGAAAAGTTCGATTCACTAAACTGCCAGAGCACATGTGATAATTGCTCCAAGACACAAAGCTGTATTGAGAAAAATGTCACTGAGCCTGCAAAGCAACTGGTTCCCTTCCATATCTTTATTTTGTCCTATTTTTCCTTCTTGATTTTCCGCTATATTCTATTGTACATCTGTTTCTGGTATTCTATCTTTTATTTGATGTAAAATGTCAATATGGTATGTTCACAAGTTCACAAAAGGTTGTACTGTGTGCTGCACAGCTTGAATTGGTGAGGATGACAGGACAACAGTTTTCATCGTCACATATCTTGGAAGTCTACAAGGGTTCTTTAAGCCAATTTGTACGTCCAAATGATTAAAAGTGTTCTCCTTTCATGCTTTCAACAATTAACTTTTACGTCATTGCAATACAAAAACATAGGTTAAGAAACACAGACACAATACCTTGAGCATGCATGGAGCTGGAAAACATTTGGCCAAGGGTGAAGCATCCCGTGTGCTACGTTACCTCGTCACTGAGGATATTCTTGTGGAAGAGGTGAAAAAAAGTGATATTTATGGATCAGTGTCATCCGTTTTAAAGGTATAACATGCTATATCTTGAAAAAAAAAATTATCGTGAAGTATATAACATTGAGAACACTTGAAACTAGAATAAAATTTCTTCTTCTCTCATGAATGTCATGATGACCTCTCACCTTCAGGTCAATGAATCCAAGGCGCACAATCTTTTTGCTGGTGGCCAGACAATTAAATTAAGGTTCAATTTCTTATGATTAATGATGCTCCTTTTTTGCTTCTACTTTATATGAAAGACGATACAACTCTTAGACTATTATCTTGAAGCAATTATAATTGAAAAATAATACTCTGTTAGTATATCAAGCACTCGTTACACGATTTAGAACCATTAATGACTCTAGAAGCAGTTTCTGTTGTATATTCATAGGGCATTAAGCAAACATATTCATACAGTTCGAGATGGCTATAAAAAATTCCGCACTTCTAGGCATGTAAAGGTCAACTTTTATTTATTAGTCACTGCTTTAAATTAGTATGATTGAATCACACCACTAGGTGTCGTACCAATCAATTCTTGCCAACCTTTTTGTTTTTGTTTTTGTTTTGGAGTAAGTATCAGCGATCCACCCCCGCTTTGTCAGTTTCAAAGCAATTTGTCCATGCTAAATTCTTCTCCTAGTCACTGAATTTGCTTCTGAGTTTCTTCCATATCTAATTGCTGAACTTTGGACTAAATAATTCTGACACCTTTCGAAATCTGCATTTTGACATTTCTTTTGGTCGTGCTTTATTGTCATGGAGCTACGCTAATTTTCTGATCAATATCTCTAATATTAGAACTTAGAAGCCAAAGTCATTTTTAGTGCCATTGATACAAGTTGCATTTATGGCCTAAAATATGGTTAGATCATTCAAATTCTCTGTTGAATGATAAATGTTGATGAGAGATTCCATTTTTGGCTGGTATTTTAATATTTCTTGCAGATTTCCATCTTCCTTCAAAGCCGTTAAAGCTGGTCGATCAGAAGCCACTCCAGCTAAAGGCCCACTGACGTCAGGAAAGCAAATTCCCCTGCAGATGGGTACTTCTATGGGGCTTCAGTCAGAAATTGATTTGGTACATTTATAATAATTGATTAATATTTTCTTTCCTAAATTGTCGTTTAATAGCCTAATAGTAATATTCATTAGAATTTCTACAAAATTTATTTTCTTGTGCCTTAACAGAAATTATCGGCAAAACTGTTTTCTTCACTGCGTATGCTTAGAAATATTCTTATCAAGGAGGCTGGAGATGGCACATGTGCACACCACATTTTCGGGTTTGTTTATATGCTTATCTTCTCATCTTTTCCTTTTTACTTCTATGATCATGTTTGAAGCCTGAAGAAAGGTAAAATTACATTTTGGTTAAGTAAAGAATTACTTTTAGAAAACAAGTTTTTTTTAACCAAAAGATAATTTTAAATTTTTGTGACAATTTTTGGCTGAGCTTACAAAGTTACTTTCAAGTACTTTTACCTTTTTTTTGGGCTTAACAAAACATTGTGATTTTTTTCTGGCTTAAGGGCTCGTCCAATTTGGGAATTATGTTTAAAAGCATAATTGCATAGTCTAATATATTATCTTGCTATTTTCTCCCTTTCCTTTTCTAGAAATGCTCAATTACAGCAGATCAGCAACAGAGTACCCAGAACTATAGGTGAACTTCAAGATATTAGCGGCATTGGCAAGTAAGTCGTAGACATTTGTAAAAGCTTCTGCTTTAACAATCCTACTGACGCTAATTGACACGATGGTTCAGGGGAAGAATAACCAAATATGGAGATCGAGTGTTGGAAACCATTGAAGCTACCATAAGGGAATACAAAAAAGACAGAAACAGCAGCTGCAGTAATGATAGTACGGATTCAAAGAAGAGAAGACAGTCGACTGATGTCCGGAATGGGAATTCAGAAGTTGACAATGACTTTACTGAGAGCAATACTCGCTCCAAAAAAAGGTTTGTGAAAAAGCAGAACAAGGATTCAGAGAGAGTCGACTATACAGAACCTCTTTGCAATGATTTATATGAGGATATTGATTTCGATGACGACCTCTTTGTTAAAGTTAATGGCCATGATTTAAACGTAGGTTGCAATGGTGGAAGAGTTTTACCTTCATGGTCAACCACCGGAAATTAGGTTCATGGTTAAGAGTTATATAGGTTCTAAGAGTGTCCTTGAGGGGATGATATGTTATTTGTGAACCTGTTTTATGTTTCATTAGGGGATGAAAATGTCCTATTTTCAATGTGTAGCCAAACAAGTTTGTAGTTCAGGCAATGTATATGAATTTCGACAGTTAGCATATTTTTCTTCTCATGCATCTTGCATTTGTATTGAGACAGTTTTAGCTCATCATTAGATGAATAATGCTATCTATTATCAATTTAGGTGATCACACTTGATATATACAATTAAATGAATCATGTGATATTGAATTTAAGTAAATTTATCATTTAATATCTTGCAATTTTCATATAAATTTAGTAGACAACGTGACTCCACCCTAACCCTATCCCCTCAATTATGTGTTGAATAGTAAAGTGAACTATAGAAAATAATACCTTGTTGACACAAAAGGGAAATTTACATAATACACTGCACTTGGTGTATTTACAATTTACATATTACATACAATATTTTAATAAAATATACTCGTATTAATTTGTTGTTATCTTTGCATTAAAGAAATAAAAAAATAAATCATAAATATGCCATTATAAAGTATTTGAACGGACTAAATTATCCTTTTAAGGCCCTGTTTGAGCCCCTTTTTCTTCCCCTTTTTTTTCATTCAATCCTATTTACTACAGTAAAGCTCCTGGCAAGCCATCAAACTATTAATGTTGCGAAATTAATGTTACAAATTCTTTGGACAAAATGAGCCTAAACCTAGCCATAATATGTTAAAGGGCAAAAAAACTTATGAGAAATCAGTATTTTCAAATGGGGACCACAACTTTTTCATTGTTTATTAATTTCATATTGTAGCAAAACGAGAATTGCACAAAATATACGGAAAAAAATGGGCCAAACAAGGGCTAAATTTATAGAGTCAATTATATTCACATTATATTTAATTGGGATTATGCTGCTTTGTCAGAAAATTTTTGATGAATACAGTGACACAAGTGTAGGTGGTAGGCTAGCAGCAGATTATTAGATGGGAAAACTGATAGTATTTTAAGTAGTTCAACGATAGATTACAATGTAACATTATTTCAATCTTTTTGACAACCTATCTGACACTGTAGACCCATTTAATTATACTTAAAGTTTTCAACATTTGTTTATTATAGGTTTTAAAACGCTAAATTTTTTTTTTTCGACTCATTCCTTATCCTCAATCTTATGTTAATTATCACGTTTAATCTCTAATAATACTTTTTGTCCAAAAGTTTGTTAGGAAGACATCAATTTACTTAATGTAGGTGTCTAATTTTTTAGTCTCAACAGTGCGATATCTTGAGAAAAATAATTGAGACGTTCATTTGCTTTATTTTGTCCATCGTATATAATTTTTTGGGTAAATAGCACAAAACATTCATACCTTTCAATGTCATTGTGTGCAAAACGTTCCTACCTTTTATTTTTGACATTTTCATCCATACTGTTCATTGCGCAAAAGATCATTTTCATCCATTTTTTCAATAAAAAAATGATTTTACCCTCATATTCAAATAAAACAAATGAAAAAGAAAATAACTAATTAGAACAATAGTCCCAAATTTTTTTTAAAAAATTACAAATTAATCACAAATATATAATTAAAAATCAAAACTAAAAAAATAAAATTATCGTTTTTGTCATGTTCTAAGTAGGATAAAAAAACTTTATCCCGTCTTGAAATCAGAATAAAGGGAGAACATGATCTTCACCTCAAATTTGACATAAGCTATTCTTATTTAGCCCCCGCTTGATGTACCTAAAATCAAATTTTTAGTTCATTTTAATAAAAATTGATAAAATATGTAATTGAAAAGTTGTGAACCCCATAAAATATTTTATGTAATTAAAATTAATTATTACCTTTGACTTAAATTTTAGTTCATACCAATATGGGCTTAATTATTTATGTATTTAAAAATATACTACATTTGAAAAATAACTAAATTAAATAAATAAGCAAATAGAATTTGGGATTTTGTAATTGCCACCCCCACCTACTCATTTAAGTTCATCGACATCTTCAGTTGATTAATAAATAGAGAGAAAGATAACAAAAGTAATAAATAAATATTAAATTATGTTGATTCACTTCATCTACAAAAGCTTTCATATTTAAATGATCACCTTAAAAATAGTCCTAGCTATGTAATATTAAAGAAATTTTTTTGTAGGCATTGTTTATTTTAACTTATTTGACAATCTTTTCCGTGCAATCTATATTAGCGTGAAAGATATTCCAAATGTAAAAAATGAAACTTATGGACGTTTTACACAATAATATAGAAAAATATGAACATTTTGTACTAATTACACTTTTAATAATTTATTTGAATTCATTTTTTTTTTTATTTTTTTTATTTTTAAATTTGAGTATTTATTTTTGCTATTTATTTTTTATTTAAATAGGAGGGAATAATTGTCATTTTACATTTTTTTCGCAATGGAAGGTGAAAATAAGGGTGAAAATGCCAAAAAATGAAATGTAATAACGTTTTACACAATAACTTTAAAATGTAGTAACATTTTATGCTAATTACCATTTTTTTATATTATTAATTGCTTTATTTGTTGGTTATTCTGTCCTTAATAATAGTTTTCATCCAAAAATATTGTTAACATACTGTAAAATGAGGGTAAAATGTTTAATCACAACTTTACAGTATTATTTGTTTTGCTTATTCAAAAACACGATAGACAAATAAGTCTTTTTACTCTATTTTAAAGAAAATTTTGAAGAAAACTTAATTTAAGAATAAGAATGCGATTACAAAAAGTTTGAAACATAAATATGATAATGTGTAAAGTTCATGAAATATAGTTTAGTTATTAACAATTGTAACGTTAATATATTTAGAGGGGGGGGGGGGGGAGAGAGAGAGAGGAGAGAGAGAGAGAGAGAGAGAGAGAGAGAGAGAGAATTTTTATTTATTTTCAACCTTCTACCAATTAACAAATTCGTCTTTAATGATGGTTTATGTAAAAAAAATAAATAAAACTGTGTGATTTAAATGAAGAAAAAAATTTTATCGTATTTTTGCATTTATTATAAAAAATTTGATTTAGATAGTAAGTGTTTCAGATCTTCCTAATGGACCTTTTCTTTAAAGAAAACATTATCATATACGAGTGCTAAATCATAAATCATGGAAGATTGAAGATGAAAGTGTTATAATGAGTAAATTTTGATGATTTTAAGTGCAATTAAAATGTGGTATAACTTACAAAATTTATTGTATAAATATAATTACCGTAAAACTACTTTTAATAAATATACTACAATTATTTAAAAACAAATAAATGCATCCCCCCCTCTCTCTCTCTCTCTCTCTCTCTCTCTCTCTCTCTCTCTCTTCTCCGAACACACACTTACATTTTCTAACTACATTTTTCTAAAATTACGTTGATGGAATTCACTTCACATAGTTGAAAGTGAGTAAAAAAATAAATATGTATTGTATTTGGAGGCCATAAAAAAATAAAAATAAAAAGCATAAATCATAAATGGAACATAGAGAGAAGATAAAAAATAAAAAATTAATGTTGATGATAGGCTTGGATTGTACATAAGAATTAAAGAGATAATCAAATAATTATTTATATTTCAATTTAATAAGTAAATAAGGTGTAACCAAATTTATTTTGATGGCAATATGACTACCCTTGGACTCCTTTTAGGTATGTTGCCTGCTTGGTAAGGTTATAACATTTTATGACATGAATATCTATTACAAAAAAGGAAAAATTGTAATATTTATTCGTACATTTTTTTTCCTAGTGAAACGTGGTCTCCAACTTACGAGTTTCATGCGGTGTTTATCTTCGATGATATGTTCTATTTATTATAATCACACGAGTCAAATTTTATTAAAAACACCATTTTATCTGTATTTTAGTTAAATAAACAAGAGTAAAAGATAAACAACCCACCATCATCAAATCAAAACACACAATAGAAATCGACATGGCTCAAGATTCATGTAATAAAGATGGGCACACTTGTGCTTCACATCAATCTACATAACAGTGAATTTCATGTCACATTATTCAATGCATGAATACATTATAAATTTCATTTGAAATGTGACAACGATCACACTGCCACATAAATAGATACAAAATACCAATGAATTTGAATATCGTTATTCAACAATAAATCTATTTGATTAACATACTTCAAGAAATTACCCTCCACCATTGCTATTGCCAAGATTGAAGTCAAGGAGGGCCAATATATATATATATATATATATATATATTTTACCTTCAAAAAAAGTTTGGTCTTACCTTCAAAAAAAGTTTGGTCCCTGCTAACACTAGCTCCCTCCACTTCCACAGTTCCACTCGTCATTCTTCCCCACATTTTGAACTCAAAATCGAAATTTGATTGCAATAATAATTTTTTTTGTTATGTTTGGATTATTGCTAAAGTTGAGGATACAACAACTACAAAAGCTATAAATTAAGGACCAAGAATGCAATTTTATCAAGTAAAGTCAAGCTGAAAAAAGAAATTTCCCTGCATTTGCTCAAACATGATCCGTACCCTGTCATCTTCAATTTACATAGCAGAGCACGCCAATTCAGTCATTCAATTTCACCAACAATTCTCAGTTAAAATCCAGATCAAGATGGAATCCTTGTCACGTTTCTTCCCCAAAAATCACCTACAAACTCTAAAGCCCAACTTGGATTCTCCGCCTATGGCCGATACGAATGGAGAAATACATCAAGATAATGAAGAAGAAACTACTAGCCATGAGGAAACGGCATCATCTAGTGAGAGAACAACAGCTGAAGATTCTGGTACTTCGTTATCGCCTCCCGAATCGGCACCTTTTAGTATGAGCGTTGTGGTTGCAGAGAAAATGAGGTCAAATATGGAGACTCCACCAACGGACGATGTGTGCCCTATCTGTTTCGGGAACTTTAATGTTCCCTGCCGTGCTCCTTGTGGCCATTGGTACTGTGGTATGTAAGTCTGGCTGTTTATTTGTTTCATTTGTTGTTACTTATTAATCTGTTCTTTAGATATTGTTTCTTGTTTTTTGGTCAGATAAACTGGCGTTGTTTAAAGACATAACTGTTAAATTAGACATTGATTTCATTTGTGTATTTGGAGATTTAACACAATGTAAAAATTTGACTTTGAAATATTCCGAATGAACTCGCAGATTTGACTTTGAAATTTTGCTGGTGAAATTCTTTGTTGTGTCCTTGAGACGAGTAATCTTTCTTGTAAGCAGTTTTTTCAGGTAAAAACGAACAAATACTTATGTAGATTTGTCTGCTAGTTTTAAAATGAAAAGAGGAGTATGTTATTACTCTCCATTATTAATAATGTTGAAAGCTGTGGCAACGAAGCTATCACTCTCTGCTGCTAATCATGGGGACCTGTTCAACCACACCTTGATGCCCAATATCATATCAAGGCTGGCAAAAATAGTTCTGCTGTGACTCGCCCATGACCCTTGGTTATGCAATGAGAGAGTGCCGGTAAAATAGATTGTGATGATTTTATTATATTTTATGTTTCTATTATTGTTTGGTTACACTTGGAGGCTTCTATTTTCTATTTTGTATTTGTACTTGCAAGAATCTTGTTCGATTTTAAATTTTTACTGATTGTCTGCCCTATTGAAGAGCTTCACATCCACAATCACCTTTGTTGAGGGAAAAGAGACCGCTACCAGTTCTGTCACTCTTACAAATATAGAGACTTCTAAAGTCACATTCTTTCAATGTGCTCTGAATGTATAAGATTATTATCTGTTCTTTATGTCTAGTTAAAAAACAAGAATTTTGGATTAAAACATTTCTCATTAATGCTGCTTTCTGACCTCTCTTCCTTTCTTGCTTTTGTTTAAAATTCAGTTTTAATTGTGTCTCACCATTTGGCATTTGCCTCTTGTAGGAGGTTGTATTTTGCAGTATTGGAATTTCAGTGCTGCACTGCGGCCTTGCAAGTGTCCAATGTGCTCTCAGCACATAACTAAATTGACACCTGAAGCATCATTGTACTGTCAGCATGAAACCGAAGTTTCTCAGGTTTTAAAGAATGTTAATAATTACAACCGTCTGTTTGTGGGAGGTATTTCTGGATTACTGCTGGTAGGTTGATACATCTCTATAGACATGATTCTTGAAAACATATGCATATACTTAAATAGTGGGGATGCTAGTTAGACCTCTTTGAATGAATTTTCAGATGGAATAGTAAATTGAATTGGATGGGCGTTTTGATCCCCATTCTATAATATATTGCTTCAAGTTTTGTGAAGATTTTAAATAAAACTCAAGCATTTTGCCAGGGTTTCTGTTTCCATAATATATTGCTTCCAGTTACATCAGAATGGAGCAAACAGGAATTAACTTTAGCCATGGACAAATGTTATAAAGTGAATAAACAGCTGTCATTGTTGATGATCACTATCTCAATCTGAGAATCAAATGCATATGATGTGTAATGACCATTTTATATTGAAGTAGGATTCATGTTGCGTAATATTTAGGAGTATCAGAGGAAATGAAATTAGAAAATTGATTGATGACCCACAACTCAATAAAACCTTACTTCATATTGAGGAAAAGTTGACAACAAATAAAGCCAAAATATTTTATTTATTTTTGTCCCCGAGCAGATATTATGGCTACCCTGAAAAGATCCAGGAATTGGCGTGCTCAGAGACGAATGTTGTGCTGTTGTAAACTTCACTATATACGACAGTTAACAATCACAAGTTGTTGAGATGCCGTGTCAAAAATCAGGGGTGGATCTAGGACAGACTAAAAAATAATTTTAAGTCAGGCTAATATGTAAAAAAAAATTTTTACCTAATTTTTATTTTTTTTTTTTTATAAATAAAGCGCGCGTGCACACAGAGATTATATATATGTGTGTGTGTGTGTGTGTGTGTGTGTACATATGTAGTCATTGTTGCCACAGTTTTTTTTTGTGTGAAATTATCTATATTTCAAAAAAAGGTAACTAGAAATTTGTCCTCAAAAGAGAAAACTAGAAACTTTCATTTATTATTTGTTGCAAGTTTTATGGGATCAATGACTTGGAGCATCTTGGTTTCTAATCAGTAGTGTTAAATGAAGTGTTATACTCCTTGATTTTCATACACTTGTAAGGGCATGTCATAACATTATCAATACTTTCCTGGACCTTTGATATATTTATCTTCCTCTGCATAAAACAGAAAATGCTTGCCATTCCATTATACTTCAAGAGACTGTTTCGTGACATGTTGAATCCCGAGAGACCTCGCCTCTTCGAATTGCGAATGATTGCAGTTAAGTTAATATATCTATTACAAGAAAAGGACAGGGTGATTTCTCTTGCACTAACCACTCAGTTCACTTTTATCATTGCTTACAAGATAATAGCGTTTTAATTGCAATGATTTCCTTTTGCTTAACTGTTGCTGTCTTATTACTGTCTTTGTTATAGATTTTACCAAGTCAACCAAAGTAAATTATTTGAATTAGAGTTTTTCAGGATCTTTTAAAAAATTTCGTAGTTTTTGTGCGTTTCAGCATCTAGGGCAAATCTTCTTTGTGCAAATCTTTGAAGCAAAGTTTAAGCTGGAGGTCTATGTTTGATAATTCAATTACTCGAATTGATCTGAAAGTGTGTTCACCCCGTGTAGAGGAACTAATCAGCAACCATGAAGGATTGGACTACATGGACACACATGTTATGATAAAAACTTGCTGAAGGGACTAAGTATTAGAGTGGAAAAAAAATTTATTTTCTTCAGATTGTATTTCAAATGCTTATTAGTTATTATGATTGCACTCCCTTGAAATCTCTTGTCCAACATGTGAGATCTAGGGCAGAGGGTGAGGAGGGTGATGAGAACACCAAAGGGTCTAGGGGTTCTTATGAGTTCTTGCTCCTCTGTAGGAGGCTGAGGTGTATTTTGATGCATGGCTGAAGTTTATGAAATGAAGTGATAGGAATTGGATCAGAAAGGTTTTAGGAAAAGTCTAAAACATAATGAAGGGTCAAGATGCTCCATCTGAACCACGTACTTATAAGAGATTAGAAAAACAGGAAAGAAACGAATTGATGCTAGGGGATCAAAATTTTGAAGTGTGAGGCTGTCTATAATCACATCATGGCTTGTAATGAGTTTGCCTCATATACAGGACGCATGCCCTTTATTTAGATCATATATCATGTATGCCTTGATTTATTCAATTAGACTACTGCGTTATAGATATAACTAGAGTTAAGAAGTCTTAAATCATTCTAAATTACCTTTCATATCCTGATAATTTTCTCTCTTTTATTCAATGAACAACAGGATGTAGCTCAATTAAGAAAAATGAAATGCCGCGTGAAGATTAGTGGATGGCTAGTTAAAAGTTCTAAATTATGAATATAACCATAAAGGACATGATCAAGTGCCTTGAATAAATACATGCTTTGGGAAAACATCTTGTAGGCAATTTAACAATTTCTGTGAGCTGCTGTATTTAATGGGACATGCAGGAGACTAGTATTACTGCATAGAATCTACAAGATCCTGTTATGGTTTGTAAGGATGCATTGTTTTTAAATGTGCCATCTTGGCCCTTAACTGGGGCATTTATATAATTATAGAAACTTGTGGACCAATGTCGTCACGAGGAAACTTTTGTTACTCGTCATGTTTTTCCTAGCCATTTTGGTATTTTGATGCGTCATCTATTATTGTTTTTTTTATTTTGCACAATTTGTTTCAGATATTGGATGCATGAACACAATTGCTAATGCAAATTTTAACTGTTTTTGTATGCAGTTGTTTCTGGGAATCCTTTATTCTTTCAGTCCCTTCGATTTCCTCCGAATAGGTACTTCTACGGTTTACCTGATTGTTTAAGATTCAATTTAAGTTTGAGACAGCTAATTTTGACAGTTTTGGTTTTCTAGCAATATATGAAGATATACTAGCATAAAATGGAGGAATTAATCAATTAATGAACATCCACTAAATGGGCTTCAAATTTACTTGTCAAAGTTCCCCTTGTTTTTTGCAAAATCTGGGAAGACTTTGATTCAACCACTTCCTTAGCTGCTGCTTCTGTTAATGTTTTCCCAACCAACAATTTTATGTGCATTGTGGCGAAAATGTTTTGCGTTCTTAATGTACACCTTATTGATCATTGGCAGGTCGTTGGAATGTCATAGATGTGTTTGATTACTCTGCCGTCGCTCTCTCATTCATCTTTTATCTTGTTGGGCTCGTTGTCCAAAGAAGGCGCTTACGAAATGTCAGAGAATTGGCTGAAATTGAAGCAGGGCTATGAATTAACCACGTTATGTTCAGGTTTGTGACAATTGAGGCTGTCGTCAATTCTTCGAGGGCACGGTGACAAAATGAATGTGCAATGTTTTTTCCGCGTGTAAAAACTTACCTTAGTTTGGGAAAAAGTGACATGGTTACCATTTAGTGTTAAAGAGGTGACAGAGCCAGGTAATTTTGTAAAGAAATATGTTGCTACAAATGATATATTATGCGTCTGCCATGATAAAGTTTTATATCGTAAACGGTAGATTCTACCATGAAGATGATTGGAGGGTGCCCCACCCCGACCATCCTTAGAATTCAAGAGAAAGTACAGAGAAAAATCATTCAAGATGCAAATGGGGGTTCCGTAATTTTTTTGACGGTCAAGTCGATGAAAGTTTTTAGATGGAGAATATACTAAAGAAGTGTGTGACTATATTGAACTATGAATGGTGGTAATATTTATGGAATTTTGCTACTTGTACAATATCTCTTGACAACATTAGTTGACAATCATCTCACATGAAGGGGGGTCACAATTTTTTTATTCATTGTGGGCCCTCCTTTCATGTGAGTAATTGTCAATCAATGTTGTCAAGGAATGTTGTACAAGTAGCATGGTTCATATTTATGAGAGGTGGATCGAGACGGTCTAGGTACAAGTACCTATGATCCCTCAAGATTTCATGATTTCAAATTAGACCCATCAGAGCTTATCTAATCAAGTCTTGATAGTTTCACATTAAACAATCAAGTATGGACCAAAAGTAGGGTGTTAAATGGGGTAAATCGAGCATGAACTCTTTCGTTCAATCAAAGTGTGACTTGACTTGTCCCAATTGAGTGCTCTTCATTTTTTTTTTTTAATGAAATTGCATATTTCATTCATTATGATGATTTGATTTGTGAGGCAACTCGTACGAATAGATGAATGAATTATATGAAAATTTTGCTATTCGACTCATTAGTGAGAAGAGCTGAGATGCTCAACGGCTTTTATCACCTAATACCCCTCCTTAATGAGGGTTGAGCTCTTGGACTAGTGTGGTAAATTTTGTCTATACAAAATTCAAAATATTCAATTAATATATTAAACTCTTGTTTGAGTCCATTATTTTGAAAAAATGTATTTTTGAATAGCATTTGGATCTCATTTTAATCATATATTCTTCAATAAATTAATATTACATGTAAATTCAAAAAAAATTTCCTTTTCTTTTAACTACACATTTTTCATTAATATACTATTTAAAAATATTTTTTTCCCCCTACAAAAATGGGGTTAAAATAGGGGCTACTTAAACCATTGAAACTTTTACTTAGAGCTGGGAAAACTCTGGAATCGAATCAAGTGGTTTTTCTTAAAGTTAAATATTCAAACGAGTATTTGAATAGAGAATCGACGAGTTTGGTTCGACTTTCGGTTCTAGACTAAGAACCGAATCTTCTTAATTTTTTTAATTTATTTATTTTAAATAAGTCAAATTATTTTATTATTTTCTAAATAAATTTATTAACCCAAAAATATAATTTTCCGATTTCTAAATTTCAGTCTAAGTGCAACTTAATCAAATTTACCTAAATTTTATCCAAATATGTTATTCTATTGTAGTGTCGTTTCCTTGAAGAAATCGAATTGAAACTCGACCACGCTTTTTTTAATTATTGTAAACTCGCTATCGTCATCTTCGTGTAATTTTCACAATCAAATCTACGAAGAACTCAGCAAAAAAGAGACGTAAAAGGCACATAAAATTGAATTATGTTATTTTGTTAGAGTTAAGATTGCACATGTTATTAGTTGAATTAATGTAACTTTATAAATATTAAAAAAATTAATAATACACCCCGTTTGGCCCCTATTTTTTAAAAATGAAAATGAGTGGAATAGTATTTTTTTTGAAAAATGAGTAATTGAAAAAGAAGAAATTTTTTTCGATTTACGTGTAATATTATTTTATGAAAGATTGTATGGTTAAAAAATAAGAAAAAAAAAATAGAATGTAATTTAATGAGTTTCAAACATGGGCATAGTATAGAACCTGAACATTGAATCGAATCGAACCGAATGAAATCGAACCTGAACGATTTCCATAATTAAATTTGGATCGAACATAATGGACGAATCGGACTGTACTCAGCCCTACTTCCACTAATCTCACAGCCTGTGACCGCAAAACGCCACCCACCACCCGCCGCCTCCTAATTCGTCTAGATGCATCCCCCCTCGAATCTACCGTTCCTTGTCAGACCCATGCCACATCTGTTCCCCATATAAAGATACCCAAATTCAGCACCTCTGAAGTTCGAATTCCGAATCCATTTCTTGAAGTTTTTCCAGGGGGAGTTTCACCATTTTACGTTTCCGCCAGTCACTTCTGCCGCCTGGTTTGATTACTGTTTACGCCGTCTTTCTTGTAGCTACAAATTCTGTTGATTCTTCATTTTTGAGGTAATATAGGGTCTCATTTCGATAGTGTTGAAAGCCTCAAAAACTGTTTTGTGTTGTGCATTGCTACTCGGTTCACTCTTCGTAATGAATTTAGGTCAATCGCCATCCAATCCTAATCTTTCGTTAGGGTTTATATCTCATTCATCGTTGCCAACGCCCGCGAATAATAATCGGGGCCCAAAGATTGCCGATGATTCAATATCCTTCCAAATCGAGTCGAGGATTCGGGACCCGTCCTATAGGGTTCCATCGATTCCACTTCAATTGATGGATCAGCAGACGGAGAATCATCCTCACCATGCTGAAAATAGTTCAAATGAAAATATAGTTAGTGGAGAGGATGAGGAAAAAGATGTGAAGGAGTTTCGGATATTGGGGCACTCGATGTGTTTGAAGAGGAAACGGGATTGTGAGTCAGGGTCTTCCTCATCTTCCTCTTCAAAGAGTAATAGGACCTCTACTAATGAGCTGGAGTTGCGTAGGAATGAAGTTAGGGCTTGGGGGAATCAGAGCTTGAGAGTCTCGGATCCGGATATATATGAAATTATGGAGAAGGAGAAGCAGAGGCAGTACAAAGGAATTGAATTAATTGCATCTGAGAATTTTGTGTGTAAAGCTGTAATGGAAGCGTTGGGAAGCCATTTGACTAACAAGTACTCGGAGGGAATGCCAGGCGCCCGATATTACGGTGGGAATTTATACATCGATGAAATTGAAACACTTTGTTGTGAACGTGCTTTGACTGCTTTTGGGCTTGATTCTGAACATTGGGGTGTAAATGTGCAACCATACTCGTGCACAACTGCAAACTTTGCTGTATATACCGGGTTACTTTTGCCAGGCGATCGGATAATGGGGTTGGACACACCGTCTGGTGGAAACACGAGTCATGGCTGCTATTTGCCTAATGGGAGGAAAGTTTCAGGGGCTTCAATTTTTTTTGAGAGCTTGCCGTATAAGGTGAACCCGCAGACTGGGTATATAGATTATGATAAGCTGGAAGAAAGGGTAATCGATTTTCGCCCAAAAATATTGATTTGTGGGGGGAGTTCATACCCTCGGGAGTGGGATTATTTAAGGTTTAGGCAGATAGCTGATAAATGTGGAGCGGTGTTGCTGTGTGACATGGCTCAGATTAGTGGTCTTGTTGCTGCCAAGGTAAATAGTTTCTTTTATCATTTAGTTATTTGTTTCCTTGTGCAGAATGTTTTGTCGTACTTTTTTCTTTGTATTAGCTGAATTTGTGACTTTTGTTTTATAAACGCCCATTTGATCAATCCTCTCACTTCTTTAAATTGAATGTCTTCATACATCATGCAGTCTTTGAATTTTAAGGTCGGCTCAAAAGAAGCTAATAATGCCCACGGCATAGTTGGACTCTGTATTGGTCATGGTTGAAACATAAATTTCTTCTGATAGTTCAACTTTAACTTTCTTGCTTCTGGTGTTTAGTGTAGTTCTGAAATAATAGATTAATTTTCGTATCATTAGTCTCATATGACAT
Source organism: Osmanthus fragrans (assembly GCA_019395295.1). NCBI lineage: Eukaryota > Viridiplantae > Streptophyta > Magnoliopsida > Lamiales > Oleaceae > Osmanthus > Osmanthus fragrans. The sequence continues at coordinate 3,200,309 of CM033356.1, read as the reverse complement.
CACCAAGTTCGTTAATGTTCGCTCTTATCTGTAGTTAGTGTGAATTTTTTTTTAGTGACATTCTTACAGTTGAATTAACTTACTGGATGGGAATTGCTCCAAGAAACTTTACGCCTTTCTTCATTTCTTTTGTTTTCTTACTTTTTCTTTCCGTATATAGATTACATCATAAGCAAGTGAGGAATACTAATCCCCGTGCCATTCTTTCCTTGGATCAGTCAGCTGACTCTGAGACCTCTTTCTGTATTTCTTTAACATTGATGTTAATATTGCTTCATTTCTGGAGGTTGCTCTACTTTTTTTTGGCTTCACATCCAATTCATATTATCATATTTACGAGTGTCTTGCTATTTGTGTAGGGCTTTGAGAGAATTTGTTCTTAACATTGTGGGGAAAAAATGCAATTAATAATCTGATATCAACGTCTGGGGTTTTATTTTGAATGTCACTTTAATAAATAAGTTATTTGTTTCAGTTAGGTATTTGATGTGAGACCTTGGCTGCATAACTAGTTTTTTAGGCTAATTAAATATTTTTTAATTTCAGATTATCATTTTAACAGTAATACCTGATTTAGATTCACATTCAGTTTACTAACTTTATGCATCCTTATCAAATTATAATTTGAACTTGCAGATAATTTCATTCTTCAGTCAATGAGAATGTCAGTTCAATTCCATATATGTAGAAATATTATCACTCATTATAGGAATTGTCTTGTATGCTGTGCATCTGGTTCAGTTTTCTTCATGTTTATATATAGACATAATGCAAAATAAGACTATATTTTCTCTTAGTGGTTTTCTGAAAATTGGTGATTTGAATATATTTGCAATATACTATCTTACAGTTTCTCTCCATTTCTGCCTTGTTGTATTTTAATTTTGGAGTTGTATTTGCTTCTATTTTTCTTTTTGATAAACTGAACTTTTTGATTCTTTAATCATGAACGTAATTGTGTATCTGTAGGAGTGTGTAAATCCTTTTGAGTACTGTGATGTTGTAACATCTACAACCCATAAAAGTCTTCGAGGTCCGAGGGGAGGAATTATTTTCTACAGGAAGGGCCCAAAGCCGAGGAAAAGAGGCACGCTTTTGTATCAAGGTGATGGCAGTGATAGATACGATTTTGAGGAAAAGATAAACTTTGCTGTTTTTCCAGCATTGCAAGGGGGGCCACACAACAACCGCATTGCAGCCCTTGCAGTAGCTTTGAAACAAGTGGCTACTCTCGAGTACAAGACTTACATGCAACAAGTGAAGAAAAATGCTCAGGCATTAGCATCTGCTTTATTAAGAAGAAAATGCAGGCTGGTCACTGGAGGCACTGACAATCATATGTTGCTTTGGGATCTAAGAAATCTTGGATTGACAGGTATATTGTTTGTTCCACAACATTTTATGGCCATCTCATCATTTTGATGCTTTTGACAACTAAAATACGTTCAAATGCATCATTGTAGTTTGATTGCCCCATTTCTTTTGATTTATTTTTTGGTAATTTATTGCTCAGATTATAGTTTTTTGAACCTGTTTGTTTTCAAAGTTTTCACGTGGTCTTGAGAATTTTTTTTTTTTTGGGATCTTTCTGTTGCTAACTTGATATCATCTCAGTATTTTATGGTAATTTTTCTCTATGTTAACCTTGTGGTGGCCGGTGGGTGATTTATACCTTGAATATGATGGCTAATGAATTTCTGCCATTATAGAGACAATTGGAGGTTTTTTTTTTAGATCCTAAGAAGAAAATATTGTTATCTAGGGTTAGCAACTTTTAGAGCTTGGAACTTGTTTGCTGTTCTACTCGGAACAGCTGGGGTCGAGCTCTATCAACTCACTCGATATATCTAGGCTTTCTGTAGTTGTTTGGTCAATATTAACTTTTAGAGCTTGAAACTTGAACTTATTCGATATGTTACTAAATTATTCTGAAGAGTAGAATAGAGTTATATTTTGACTCGATCAAGAATATTGTATGAACCTAGTTCTGCATCTTGCAGAAATTCCTTTTCTCGATTTATGTGGCTTGCTTCTTTGTGAACTCTTGCATCTAGGGTAATAATCACTGCAATGCCCATCCTTTGTATGCATTGGACTTTTGATAGACTCTGGATTGTTTACAAGATGATTCTGTCCTTGGTTTTTTAACTGTAGAATAAGATCTTATTGGTTCTAGTTATTGTGATTTGTAGGTAAAAATTTCGAGAAGGTCTGTGAGCTGTGTTACATCTCTCTCAACAAAGTTACATTTTTTGATGATAGTGGCAATATTACCCCTGGAGGTGTGAGGATTGGTGAGTAAACCCACTTTACTTTCATAAGCTGTGTATGGTACAAGTACTTGCACAGTAGTGATTGCTTTCATGTTTATGGTGCAGGTACTCCTGCAATGACATCAAGAGGCTGTCTGGAGGATGATTTTGAGACGATTGCTGATTTTCTCGTTAGAGCTGCACAAATTGCTAGTTCTGTACAGAGAGAACATGCGAAACTGCCTAAAGCTTTTCTGAAGGGACTTGAAAATAATAAAGAAATTGTCGAGCTCCAAACACAAGTTGAATGTTTTGCATCCCAGTTTGCAATGCCCGGATTTGACGTGTAACTGGTGTGGAGGTGTGAACAAAGGATTATGATTGTGTCTCTATCCAAAGACTGATCTCTGCTCTAACATCAGAACTGTACAGTGATGTCCAATTCTTGTATGAGATAGTGATCCGGCCTTTTTCATAATGAATGTTCTGGCTGTTGTTTTCGCTTACCCTCGACTGGATCTGTCCGTCCGGTCGTGCGCCTATTCTGCTCGATGCATTTTCATCTGCAGCAATTTTTGACAATCTTGGTAATTAATTATATTTGGATTTTTTGTGCAGGGAGACTAAAGACCCTATAATCTCTGCCATTGTTTGGCCCTTTGAGGGCAAAGATGAGTCCGTATATTTATTGGTTAGGTCGTACTTTCCTAGGCTAGGATATGTGTACATGAAGCAATGTATTCCTTTGCTTGACTGTTGAAATTCAGATTTTTAAGAATGTTTTATTTTATTTTTAATTTTTTTACTTATATTTGTTGGAATTTTGTGAAAATAATGCCTGCTACAGGTTTCAAGTTGTCATATTTAAATAGTTTTTGCCAGACTTGAAAATAATAAACCTTGAATTAACTCAAAATAGCTGTAACTTGTATGAGAGAGATTTCTTAACGTGATCCTAGCATTGACGTTGTCATATTTAATTAGTTTTTGCCAGACTTGAAAATAATAAACCTTGAATTAACTCAAAATAGCTGTAACTTGTATGAGAGACAGATTTCTTAACGTGATCCTATAGCATTGACTACGTTTGTGCTCTCATACATGTTGAATCAAGAACACTTTTGAAACTACAAGGACATGTTTGATAGGTAACATTTTTTGTGGAAGATGGAATTTAAAATTCATTTTTTACCTTTTTAGCTGTTTGATAAGCAAAAATTTTCTGGCAATTGGTTTTCCACTATCCCCAACGTGACCCATTTTCCTTATTTTTAAGGAATTCATTTTCTCATGTGTTTGGTGGTTTTTGCTTTTTTAGGCAATTTTTTTTTTTTTTTTTTTTTTTTTGGCAATTGAAACAAATTCTATCCTCAATTGTAACAAATTCTATCCATTTAATTGACAAATTTCATGAAAAACAAAGTGGAACGAAAACCAAAAGGTAGAAAATTTCGGCATTTTCTCAATGGAAAATTATATTTATCAATCACAGTTAATTGACAATTTTCAGTAAAACAAGTTCTAGGTAATTCAAATATCCTGAAGTTCGTTTTTTTTTCATCCTAAATTTTATTCTTACAATCAAACAGGACCTTAGTGCAATTATATTCCCAGTCGGGTCTTTGATCATAGTAGTTTTAACAAATCTTTGAGCACAGAAAATTCGAAAATCTAAATCCTACTAGCATAAGATGGTAGTGGACGTTATCAAGGAATAAAGTTCAAATTTCATTTAATTATATCTAATGCCGTTTATCAGACATACTATGGCACATAATATAATAAAGGATTATAAAAAAAAAAAATCTATATAAATAGAAAACGTTAGTTAATTCTTTTAATTATGAGACTTCAAGCATTTTTTTCCTACTTCTTTGGATGATCACTTGGTTGACATCCTCCCCCTAGATGTGTGGATCCCCTATATTTTTCCTCCAAATGTGTGTGGGGGAAATGGCAAGCGGGCTATGTATCATGGTTGAATTTTGATAGTTAGACTTTGTGGGGATGGTTTTAAAATAATCGTCAAAATGACAGAGAACTTGAATTTTCATTTTTAATTTTGTCGACGACTATGAAGAGTGAAATATCATTATACAAATGGAAATGGCCATGTTCATATTTTAGGGGTAAATTCGGCAGGTAGACCAATTTTGTTGAAGTGAAATTCAACTTGCCATTATTTGTCAACAATTGGCCTCTGTTTGATTAGATAAATATAATTTTAGTAGATTTTGATAAAATTTGGTGAAATATGTGATTGAAAAATTGATAAACGTTGTAGGTTTCATAAAAGGTGTAGTTAAAAATAAATTTGAAGAAAAATAATGCTACTCAAACAAGGTTCAAAAATAGGGGTTTCGACATGTGCTACGTTGGCATCCATATAGGTTTTTTTTTTTCCCTAACTATCAAATGATATTGCGCCATGTGTATCTCATTTTTTTAACCCTGTCATTGAGACTGACAGACTGTCACTGTAGCAAAACCCTTTGAAGAAAAATAAGTTTTAGAAAATAGAAACAAAACATGGACTTAATTCATGCTTGATTGAGCCTACCAATTTAAAAAAAAAAAAAAAAAAAAAGTATCACATCGAAGAGGCGGCAAGTACATATGATATTAAAAGTGGGAACCTAAAAAATTTAAATCAAATTCAACGTAATGTTCAATTGTATTTAATTTAGTAAATAAAATAACCCATAAGAATATATTTGGTACGGATTGCATGCATTAAACAACAAAGAATTTTTTAATATCGTTTTTTCCTTGATGATATTCAAGGTATGTTTCCTCTTCAACGTGCTTGCAAAGTTTCAAAAATAAGAGCTCGTTTAAGAGAGATTTTTGTATAGTTAAAAAGTATTGAAAAGTGTCGATCTATGAAATTAAAAAAGATTTTGAAAAAAATTAAAATTTTAAAAAAATCATTTCCGAACAAGCTCCAAGATATATAGGGTATAGGCCACTTGTTCCCAAGAAATGACTTGCCAAAATTTTCAAAATATCCTCTGGTATTTCCACACACACACACTTCTCTCTCTGCACAACACACCTTAACCCTTATCTTTAAATATTTCCTAAGCTTCATGTTAACATTGTCAGAAGGCTTAGCTTGTTACTACTGAAAGGTAACTTCATTGTTATTGCTTATTTTTGCTAATAATATTACTTTTTAACTCTTCAATTATTTTTCTACATCAGCATGCCATCTATAGAAAACTTCCTAAAATATGAACTAAGAAAAGATGCAGACATGATTTATCGTTGATTTAGGGTCTACTAAAATACATAAATAGTCAACAAAAGTGGTATAGTGTTATTAAATTTTTTAGCCTCCGTTTGGGAATAATTTAAAAAGGGTTTAATAGATAAATTAATAGAAATAGTACCTGTGGATCTTTTGGATTGTGAGGTTGTAAATAATTTTTAACCTATTTATTAGAGGCTTAGTTATTATAAAGTTGGAAATGATTTTAAATAATTTTTGCACATAGAATTAGCATGTATATGATTGATCATTTACTGGGGAACCCTTTTGCTATTGATTTGTTAATGCTTACCGGTGGAATGCAATTCTAAGACCCTTATTGTGTTCCTTTTTTATGCTGATAGGCTTCTTTGATGCTGTTGGAATATCTGTTGTTTGAAATTGATAATGGTGGAGGCCATAGTCTTTTCTGTTGTTGGGAAGCTCACGTGTACACGATCGACCCAATTTTGTGTCAATTCAAGTATATCTTCTGCTACAATAACAAAATTCAAAATTTGAGGGATAAGGTGAAAGATCTTGAAATTAAGGAATCTGGTGTGCGACAGTTGGTTGTTACAGCAGAAAGAAATGCGGAAGCTATTAAACTAGATGTTAAGGATTGGCTGCAAAAGGTTGATGACTTAAAGAAACAGGCATATGAAGTTTTGGGAGGTGTATCAAATTCTGAAATGGAGTGCATATTCCTTAGATGTCCAAATTTGAAGACCCGTTACTCGCTTGGCAGGAAAGTCACAAAGAAGACCGTTGAGGTTGCTAAGCTCCAAGTGGAAGGTACATTTCAGAAGGTGGGCGAACCTAAACTGCTGGTGCAGACGCCTTATCAAAACCCTGGTGACTTTGGGGCTTTCAAAACAAGGATAACAACTAAAAAGAAAATCATGGAAGCTCTAAAGGACAAAGATGTCAGCATAATTGGGATTTGTGGCATGCCAGGAGTAGGTAAGACGATAATGGCAAATGAAATAGCTGATGAAGTCAAAGTCGACAAAATATTTGATGAGGTTGCAATCGCGGTTGTATCTCAAAATTCAGATGTAACTAAAATTCAGGATCAACTTGCTGATATGCTTGGTTTGAAAATTGAAGAGAAGACTAGTAAAATTGTGAGAGCTGGACGACTTCGTGAAAGATTTGGAGTTAACAGAGGTAAAAGAATTCTCATAATATTGGATGATGTTTGGGAATATATTGAGTTGGGAACTATAGGAATTCCTTCAGCTGGTGATGATAAAGGGTTTAAAATTCTATTAACATCACGCTTTGAAGATGTGTGCACAAACATGGGAGCTCAAAGGAAATTCGAAGTCAATGTTTTATCTGAAGAAGAATCATGGGAACTTCTCAAGGACAAGGCAGGGATTTCTAATGATGCAACAGATGTTATAAAGGGTGCAGCAGAAAAAGTTACAAGGGAATGTGGAGGCTTACCTCTCGCTCTTGTGACAGTCGGCAAAGCACTCAGAAAAAGAGGAGAACATTCATGGAAGAATGCACTTGAAGAATTACGGAATTCTAGAGTGACCAATATCAAAGGAGTTCACAAGTTGGTATACTCAAGGATAGAGTTTAGCTACAACTATCTAGAGAGTAATGAAGCTAAGTCCTTGCTTCTGCAATGCTCTCTATTTCCAGAAGATTGTGGTATTGAAATGGAAGATTTGGTTAGATATGCATGGGGGCTAGAGTTGTTTAGAGATACGACGACATTGATTACAACTAGAGATAGGGTACACTCAATTGTCGATGATCTGAAAAGTTGCTATTTACTGATCTCAGCTGAGAATGAGGAGCGTGTAAAATTGCATGATGTTGTAAGAGATGTTTGCTTACAAATTGCATCTAAGGACAAGCATGCATATATGTCGAAACACACTGGTTTGAAGGAGTGGCCACAACATGATAACGTTGAATCTTATAGTGCAATTGGTCTGACATCAAATGAGCTGAATCATCTTCCCAGTGGGTTAAAATATCCAAACCTAAAGTTTCTAGGAGTGATATGCAAGCAACAGTCACTGAAAATATCCAAAGAATTCTTCGCCGATATGAAGGAACTCAGAGTTCTTGATTTCACTCATACGAGGATTCAAATTCCATCATCAATCCAATTGTTGACCAATCTTCGAACTTTATGCTTGGAACATTGTACATTAAACATTGATATTTCAACTATTGGGAATCTAAAAAAATTAGAAGTTCTCAGTTTTTATGGCTCTGATCTCGATCACTTCCCCAGTGATATAGCAGAACTTAGCAACCTAAGGTCATTGGATTTGAGGTTGAATTACTGCTCTAGCTATTGCCCACTTCCACCTGGTATCTTGTCACAATTGAAGAAACTGGAAGAACTGTATATGGGTGTCATTGAAGTAAGAGATGATGAACTAGAACAACGAGCGTACATTATTAATGAGATAAGTTCATTGACCGGTCTTAATACTTTCCAAATTTCCACACACGATCCTCAGTTTTTGCTGCAAATATTACATGTATTGTGCGTTGAGAAGCTGGAAAGATTTCACATCAGATTAACTGACTTAGAGTATGCACGTAAGTATAGCATTGGATATTATTATTTCAGAAGGAGATTGCTTATACGTGGCAATACTGATGTGAGTATGCTTTCACAACCTGCAATTAACTCATTAATGAGGAGATCCGATCATCTTTCTATAGAAATGGACATCAATAATCTTGATGATCTTTCTCTACAAGTGATGGAGAGGAAGAGTATGTTAGATGAAGATGGCTTTGAATATCTGATAGATATGAGCAATGGAAATCTTCCAACTGGGGCCTTTGCTAGATTACAAGAGATATATCTACGCGGCTTACCAAGAATAAAACATTTGTGGAGAGGTGTCATCAAACCTCCATCACTCTACAATCTTAGGATTCTTAAAATGAAAAATTGCCCCTCAGTTAAAAGCTTATTTTCAGAATCAGTTGCATTATGCATGATGAATATCCAATGTATAAGTATTTTTGACTGTGAGATGTTAGAGGAAATTGTTTCAATGGATGTAGAACAAAATGAAGTTGCTCAGATGCTTGAGTTCCCAAATCTCAAGGAAATCAGCCTTCGGAATTTAAGAAATTTTAAGAGCTTTAGATCTGAATCAAACAAGGGCGTTGGTGTGCTCCAACCACTGTTCAAACAGGTATGTATTTTTCCATTTGTGTCATTGTGTGTTTACGCGTGCATGGGGCATCATTTATTTATCGAACGTGGATATTTGTGAAATTCTAACATAACAATTACATATAGGAAAATCACAAACCGTTTCTTCATTTCTCATTAATTCATAACACAACATTTGTGAAGCATGGAGTCCAACCTTTGAAAATATTTATGAACAAGTTCTAAATGACACTAATTTTTCTCATATGTAGTGTGTAATTTATCACCTTATATTCTGTATCTTAAGGCAACTTTATACAAACTTCCAAATTGTTTTAAGGCATTATATTTGACGACAGAAATGATGAACTATAGAACTAGTTTATGTAATTAAAGCCTTTTCAATACAGGACACGTCACTTAAAACCAAAAAGAATTGGAAATATTGGTAATTTTCGAATTATTTACCGTACACATTAAACAAAATTAAAAAGTCACACTAAATATATAGTTTATGTAAGATAAATGTTGAAGCCAAAATTTTAAATATTGATTTGGAAATACTAAAAATCATTAAGTGAATTTCTTGCAGGTTACATTGCCTAACTTGGAGAGCTTGCAAATTTATGGATTGGGTTGTACCATAAAAATATTGTATGAGCTAAGACATCAGATCTCATAGACTAAGAGAATTGTTGGTGGAAAGTTTGGATGATTTGTCCATTCTGTTTGACTTTGAGTATACAAAAGATGATGCAGAAATCAGTATACTTAGTCAACTAACATCATTGGTGGTGAGATTTCTACCCAAATTAATGCACATTACAAGGATGTTTCCTAACGGAATTTACATCTTTGAGATTTTGACACATCTTGAAGTTTCAAATTGTGACAACTTAAGGTACTTATTCTCACCTTCAATGGCCAATTCACTTGTGGCTCTACAAACTTTGGGTGTTTTCAAATGTGAAGCGATTGAAGAGATTATTAGAAGACAAGAAGAAGATGACACTTCGAAGGTTGAAATTGTGGAAGAAGGAATGACGAGCAAAATCGTGTTTCCTAAATTGCGAGATATAACACTTTCTTATCTTGATAAATTCTGTGTGCTTTCCTCTCTGAACTATATACTTGTGTTCCCTTCACTAGAGTCGTTGCAAATTGAAAAGTGCCCTTTGATGACGAAAATGTTTTCAAGACAACTAGTAAGTGCACCAAAGCTTGATAAAGTATGGATAGAAGATGGACAATTTGTTGTTATTTCAAATTTTTTGGATTCTGAAGGTATATATATGTCTTCTTGATTCCCAATTTACAACATTTACCTTTTACACACTATAATGCACAATATTAATCAATAATAATTGATAGATTAACATCCTCTGTTTCTCAGGTTCGGCACAGATATGAGAGGACGCCAAATTTGTTGATACTTCCGATATTGTTATGCATGTATGTACTTCAGACATCTAGTTGAATATATATGCTACGTCAATCTTTCTGGGCGGCAAAGCCTTTAATCCTACCCAACCATTGTATGTGTTGGACTTTTGATAGACTGAATTGTTTACATGAAGTTTCTGTCCCTGATTTTTTAACTGTAGAATAAATCTTAGGGCCTGTTTGATTGGCCAAATTTTTCGTGGAATGTGGAAAACGTTTTTCCTTCTTTTTACTAGTTATCTGTTTGATTGCACTATAAGCGGTTGATGCACAAAAGTTAGAAAATGTTTTTCACCATATTGGTGGGAAAACGTTTTTCAGCTTTTTGACAATTTTTATTTTTATTTTTAAAGCAATTGGAACACATTCCAAAGTCAATAGTAAAAAAATTTATCCATTTAATTGACAATTTACTTAAAAAACAAAGCCAAACGAAAAATTTGTCAGGTGGAAAGTTATACAAATCAAACACCATTAATTAAAATTCTCTGTAAAATAAATTCTTGACAATTCAATTTTCTGTCATTTATTTTTTTTCCACTTATTTTTCATCCTTGCAATTAAACAGCCCTTATTGTTTCTAGTTATTGTGATTTGTAGGTCTGTGAGCAGTGTCACCTCCACTCTCAAAAGTTACAATCTTTCTAGTTTTAATTGTGATGAAAGTTCCCAATCTCTTTGGTAATTGTAGACTTGTGTCATCAACATTTTCTTCATCGTATTCGTATCGGTAACCTTCAATCAATTAGTACAGTTTGTCTTTACTGACATTTTTTTGTCTAAATATTTTGTTAGAATGTTTTGAAACGAGTTGTAAATATTTTTTTCTTATTTAGAAATAAGAGGGGCTAGTAAATCTTTTTATGCCGTCCTACTAGATATTTTGAACGAAAATCTTCACCATGGATCATAACTGCTAATTAATGAAGGGGATAATTGCGGCAAAAGTCCAAAACTTTTGAAACACTAATAGATTTATTTCAAAACTTTCAATCGGTGCAGTTGTCACCCCTAATCTTTCAAACCGCTACATGTGAGGTCCTTTTGGATGGTTTTCATCCAAAATTCTGTCAGTTGATTGAAAATGTAATTTTGACAACATTTCAACAATTTTAAAGGGTCAAAATGGTAACTTTACATTTTTCTATTATAAAATATGAAAATGCAAAGCTACCATTTTGCCCTTTAAAGCGGTCAAAATTGACAGCTGCAACAATTAAAAGTTTGGCAAAAATCTGCTAATATTTCAAAGGTTTGAGACTCCTACTAAAATTATCCCTTAATGAAAAGTTGAAGATAAGAACGTGACAAAAAAAATGTTCGAAAACATGAGTATGAGACAACAAGCAAGGTTATAAACCTTGTTATAATAAAATGTGGTGTATCGAACAAAATTTATGTTCTAAATATACTAAAAATAATTTAAGATTATTTTATAACCTTTAAGATTAGCATGTTTCATTACATAACCTGATCTTGATATAATTAATATTTTGGATTGATCATACGCATAAGCACGTCAATTCGTCGACAAGTCACGAGCATTTGCAATAAGAATTCGATGAGACAAAACTTGATAATGACTAAGCTTTAATAATAATAGCACGTCGATCATACACCTCATGATGATTATTTGAGTAGATTCAACGACTAAATTCAATAAGAATTTTTATGATTTGGTGTATCTCAGCCAACCTCAATCATTTCTCCGATCCCTCATGATTTCGTCCAAGCAAGAAATATTTCATTAATGGTTTTTTCAGAGGCTGCTTCACCCCACCTATGCCATGAAAGCTCCTCTACCAAGTTCTACTCTTGGCCTTTTATGGGCAAAAAAATTCTCTCGAGATTTTTGCTAGTTGAATTTCTAATGAGATTTTCAGCAAGCATGTATATGGCGGAACAAATACCCGAGGCTTGTTAAGCACGGGTCAAAACTCCAACCGTGCTTCGTAGGCTACTACACTTACAACTCTGCTTTTGATTCCTCGTCTTCTGATGAAAAATCGCTGACTTTGTCCTGCGTTTGGAGAGGAGGAGGTGCTGCATGTTCTTGGGGTTCGATGTTTTCTCCTAAAATTTTAGCAGTGAATTGTCTAGCTTCTAAATCAAGATCCGGCCATTCTGCAACTATTCTTTTAGCTCCCTAAACACAGAAACGTGAAGGAAAGTTAAGCCATGATGATGGGACCACAAAAAGAAAAGGAAGAAAAAAGAGAGAATTTCATAAAATTATCACCTGAAGCTTAGGTTCCTTTGTCATGGGATTGTTGCAGAGATCTATAGTCTTTGCCTTGGATTTTGTTGCGTTACCGCACCAAGACTCGCACCACAACCATTCTTGGGGAAGCGAGAAGATGGGTACCATGTGTTGAGCATAGTTTGGAAGATCCTGAGACATCCATGCAATACATTTAGGAAGAAAAGAGAGCAGAAGAGGAGTAATTCTATCACGATGTATTTGTTTAGAAGACGTAGATGTTATACCAAAATTAATATGTCCGAACGTGACTGAAAAATTTCATCCAAAGTTACTTGGGTTAAAGCTTCCGATTTATAGAATAAAAAAAGTATATCTGGGCAAACAGTCACTTTTTTAAAAAAGTGACTGTTTGGTCACTGTTTGGCTCGGTGAGCCATGAGCCTGGCTCCTGGGCGAGCTTGCCTATTTTGCCGAGCCGAGCACCTAGCCAACACGCTCGGCTCGTGCCAAAACAAGCCCGAGTCACTCATGGGTCGAGCTTTTCTAACCCGAGTTGACAAGCCGACTAGCTACTCGGCTGGATTGCTACCTCTATATCTGGCAAAAAAGTGCCCCAAAATGAATTACAGAATGGTATTATAGACATCTGGAAATTCTTGATCGCTTTATAACTGAGAAGCCCATATATAATGAGGAACAGTAGCAAATGAATTTCAGATGTGCGCAAAATAAACTACGAATTAAATAAATCACTCACCTGATCAAGATTTGAAAGACTGTTTGGATCTTTGCTCAAGGTTTCATAGAGAACTCTTAATTGATCCCCTGCTGCTGTCCCGGAATTTGACCAGATCAACAACATATAAAGCGCTACAGAAGCACACTATGTTGTCAGGCTGACTGTTTTCTTCAATGAGCAATACCAACATTAACTAAATATATTCAATAAAAAGCTGCAGTTACCTGATATGATATGGTCTTCCTCGTAAATGGTCATTCCAGAAACCCTGTTCGAGAACATTGAAATTTTTGTCAAATTTGCATAAAAGGAGATAATTGTTAAATTAGTCAACTTATGGTGTATCTACTTGTTTCCAAAATCTGTAGCCATCCATTTCTTTGTTGTTGTCACAGAATGGAGTATAAGCTAGGGGCCGGTCTCTTAAATCCATGTCATAGAGTTCTCCCATGTCTGCTCTCACAATCTGATCTGCATCAACAAATATAACCTGCAGGTGTAAAAATTATTGCATTAGACATCCATAGTATATAACATTAAGACAAAATGTGGATCAAGCAGCATAATGTTTCTATACTTGAACAAAGAAAAATACCTTTTCCAAGGCAAGAGGAAAAATGACATCAAGAAACAGGATTTTATAAGCCCAAATGATTCGCTGCTTCTCTTTTTGTTTATGTAACCAAGTAGGCCACTTATAAGTAATTAATTCATACTCAAAACCATATTCACGAGCCATATGTGGGATTACATCCTGGAGAAAGTAACACAAAAAATAAAAACAGATGGCCCAAAAAACGTAAAAATATTCCGCATACAAAATTATGATTGTTAGAACAAACCTTGAACTGAGGAGAGAGATAGTTCTTTATAAACCAAAACTTGACTGGCCGGTGGGTGTTCTTCAGAACACTTAAAATCATAATTTTCAGAAAACGCTCATACCTGCCAAGCACAATTCATGAAGTGGTTAAAAAAGAAATTATAAGTGCTCAAAAGTAACAGAAACAGAAAGAAGTCTAAGTCTGAAAGTTCAAAGTACAATTTACACCCTGGAATAGAAAAAGGGGAAATGGAAAAAGGGGATGATTGTGTCTTTATTCACGACAACACAAAAAGAATGATTCAGAGCTGAATCAGCATATTTATTTAGTTACTTGTTTACTGAACTCAGGAAATAAAGGGAGGAAAATGATCAGTTAGAACCCTTCTTGGCAAATCAAAATAAGTAATTTTAATTTCTCAAATATTCAAGATCCATTAATTCAGTCGTGTCTGACAATATTATAGGTTCATGCCGCAGAGTTAAAAAACTTAAAAATATTAATTCTTGGTTCTCCATCATTCTTGGAAAATGTTTTTGTGAAGTTTTAAAACAAATGGTGATTTGGTGGAGGAGGAAACTGGGATAGGATTAGTGCAGATAAGAAACTTACAAGTGTCCAGATGCAACAGAAAATATGTTAATAGTTTTCCCACGGCGACCAACACTCCCAGTCTCCTAGAGAACGCGACAAGAAGATGGTTAATTTAAAGCACAACTTTTATTTGAATTTCTACTAAATGTCAAAATGCGAGTGTGCAAAGTAAACATGAGTCCATCTCTCGAGTGCGTCTGTGTATTCATCATGAAGTATTGACAGAAAAAGAGTGATCACCATGGAAGTGCTTCCACCCTTCTTCGACTGGTCTTTCCCTCCAATAAATCCAGAAGCCCACTTGAGAAAATTGGAATTCCAGCCATTTTCATTCCCCTGGACATTTATTCGATAAAACACTCTTGCAAATAATGTAAAGTCAACAAGATAATCTTTTTCATATGGACTTTATGTACCGTGAAAAGAATGAAAAGAAATTACAAAATTAAAAATTGAGCTTCTTTACCTTCTTGTTAGGATGATTATCATCGTCAGAAGGAACCAACAGTTTCTCGTGTTCCTTGCCCTTCTTTTTCACCACCTCCATGTGAACTAATTTACCCCGCAAATCATCAATGGTAATAAGCTTCGATAAAGTTGTTTCCTGACTTCCTTCAGCATTTTCTTTCATAACATAGAGCTCGGAACTTCTACCAGGAGCAAGCTGCAAGTACCAAACTCCAGGAAAAACCTTCATTTGCCAGTAACCTAGATTAGCCATCACAAGCGTGTCAACCATGTGTGGAGAACTTTTCGTTCCAAGGATCAACTGCAGGCCCCTCGGAGGTTCATGATCTTTCTCCGAGCAATGACCTGGTTATATTGCTCTCTGATTAGTTTTTTTAATTGATCAGTTAATAGACAGTTGGCGATTAATATCAGTCATAATAATACCAGTAAGAACAAGAGCTTCCAGTTCAAACACTGCTTGCAATGTCCTGGTGTCAGCTAGGTTTTCAAGCAATATGTTGTCCAGGTCATGGCTGCATATTTAGCTCCAAAATAAGAAAGGAATGGAATCTCATATAAAAAATCAGGCACGTGATCAATAAAAAATTCTTACACACGGCTGCATTGAATAAACATGAAATTCTACAAGAAACTTACACAGCAACAACAGGCTCAACAAGCCATGGCTCAGGAACATCGAGATTCATAGTAAGCGTCTTAGATAGTGGCATATTTGCAAAAAATGCTTTGGGACCATGCACTGTATGATCTGTACTGCTGAAGTCGTCCTAAAAAATCAAAAGAATAAGTACAAGTAGCCACGGATTCTAGAAAGGGATTTTAAGCTCCAAAGAACTGGTGATACCATTGTTGGAACTACATATCTGTAGTAATTCTTCAGGGGAAGATCAACCAGAGAACTCTGCCGGGAATACAAACAATAAATTTCAAATACAAGTCATAGGTTATTGCATTAAGATAGTTAACTCGCCACATCTTTAGACGAGCTTATTTAAATAAAAAGTGCAGTAAATAGCCTGAAAATGATCGAGGGCGTGCAAAATGTACAGGGCATATGAAATAGCAAAACTAATAACTATACACTTCCAGCAAAGAAAATACTTACCATTGGATTGAGTACAAGTCGCATGCTTGGCTGAACGTATTTTGACAGAATCCGAAGAAGAGAAGATAACTTTTGACCAGAAGCACTCAAGGGATCAATAACAGCATCGATATGAATGCTCGAATGATCATTTTGCAAAACAACAGCACTGTATATAGAATATAAGTAGAAGAAATTGTTACCATATTGAAAACTTCTAAAAGAAGGAACGATGTCACTAACAATAAACTGCAACCATTAAAACGATAAACACTCATTGACCCACTTGCAGAAGAAAATTAAAGAAGGTTGAGCACAAGGAGAAACACTGAAATGCAGCAGAGAAATTGAAAATTTATACTTTTAACCGCTTATGAGTTGCACCTTCAGGTAAAATCATTGTCTTCTACAGGTAATCACATATCATTATACCAAGAAGTATTTCAACATAAGAGTTAAGACCAATTGTTTAATACAATTGCACGTCACTGTAGACTTTTGAATGGCTTTGAGAAAAGAATCAATATCTACACAGTTTTCCATAGTTTAATTATCTGAGAACAACAGGATAAATATTTAGAATGTCTATTTTGCAGTTATATATGCATGGTCACAAAGGCTTAATGAAATGGTGAACACTAGATTTTTTAATCAGTAAATTTGGCATATATTTCATAAAACATTTGCCATCACTCAACATAATCCCTTAAATCTGTCTTCTCAAATTAGATGGGTGAGAGTTACTGTTAAAAAACCAGTGAAGCATGGATGTAGGAAGTGGATCACCCAAATGCAATGGCAGAACTTAATGAACTGTTGCCTGTATGAAGCATGCATGTAGACATGAGGCACAAAAAAGTACAAGACAAACTACATTGAATTTCTAAGAGAGAACAACAGGGGATATGGGGTAAAACAACTAGTCTATTTCATTAAAAATAGCAATAAATATTTATTATCACAACAGTAAAGAGTAGCTGTGGATGTGGTTATGGTTGTGTGCACGTCTCCATGTGTAGAAAGAGAGAGAAGACAATATGTATAACTTATATATAAACATTTTTTTACATATCCTTTATTATATAATTTTTATCAACATACATTCATACAAACATGACAATTCGAGTAATGTAACAAAATACAATAGAAATGACCTTTATATATTTCTTATTTATATTTATTAACACATAAACAATATACCATATAATTAACTGGGTTGAATACATGTATATAGACGCTCATATGAGTACAATATGTTCGACGTTCCTTATTATTCAGCCATTCGTGGTTAACTGGTAAGTTGTGGCACTTTCAGTTTACATTTTGAACTACATTTGACTGGGAATAATCATTTTAAGGGATACCACTTAGCCGTTATCAAACAAACTCAATTTAGGAAGTATTAAGCCCTGATTGGCCCCCATTTTCTAAGCCTCAATTTTCCTCTTACTTATTTTCGAACACACATTTCATCGGACCCACAATTTTAGTAACTTTTCACACACATTTCATCAAATTTTATCAAAATCTTTTAAAAATATGACTTTTAGCTAAATCGAACAGGGGATGAATGTGTTCGATTTTAAATGTTGAATCTTCATATCAAACTATAATGTTGTTCTAATATTCACGAAAACCCCGCATTTAACACCTAGCCATCATGTAAGATACAATTTTTCTGTAATTCACTAACAATGCCCTATCACCCATTTATCCCAACAAAATAGTGAAAGCATTTTCCTGTAGCAAGAATATCCGTACTATATTCTGCGCTCAAAATTTCAAATCGAGCACTTTCAGAGCTTCGATCTCGTAGATTCATTGAAGATGAGATGGCCATCACAATGTCACTGATGAATTTGCTGCACAAAAGTAAAAATAAAATAAAAATATCACACTTGTTGATAACACCAAGCAATCTGTTGTAGAAAAACAAGATGCAGAACAAAGAACACATCCAATCATTGTGACATTCAACTATGAATTCTCTAAATATCACAAAATCAAAACAATTAACGAAAAAAAAAAAAAAAAAGTGGATATGATGACAATTATAGCCAACCAGACGATACTATCCATCAATTTCTTCAATAAACCCAACTCATTTTCTTTTACATAATGGCATAAGTAAACTAAACAATAAAAATGGAAGGACATAACAAGATCAGATTGAAGAGAGTGATTGATAATGATACACGCAAGTACAATGGCTATAAATCAAAGAAGCAACATAGTAAGGCAACTTCACTATAGGTATAACAATTGCCAGTAATAAAATAAAGAAGCCTCAACTAACATGTCATTGGCTATTAGAACTTCTACAGCATCTTTCTACAGGAGTCCTTGGCCCAGCCAACTCTTTTCTTCTTCCTCATTTCTTGTTCATTTAGAAAATGTTAATAACAGAATAGGCAAATTTCCTCATTTGATATTTACTTTTGAAGTTTCTAATTTATCGCGTCTGTTCTACAAACATTATTATAGTTTCTTCTTTGTTTCTCAGTCACACACTCATCCACAAGCTGGAGAACGAACAATAAAGGACTACTTAGGACCAAGAGTGAATGAATGAAGTGAAGATAGCCCAACATAAGAAAATATTTTAGAATACAATCTATATAAAAATAAAACCTGAAACTCATTAGCTTCAAAATTACATGAATAAAGTGACTTTGATCTTGTGAAAGAACAAATGCCATTAGGCACATAAGAGTGTATTTTGATAATATCGTGAAGAGAACGCAAGGAAAAACTCCACCAGCATCCACAAACCTCGTCAACATGTCAGGGTCTATGTCCTCCCACTTCACGTCTTCAATAATTTCAACAATATGCTTTATTCGTTGCTTCAACTCCACGGATTCCAGAAGGTGCAAATCATGGCTCAGGAATGTATTACCATCAAGGAGTTGGATCACCTATAAATCACAAAATGAGATCCATAAAAGAAACTGTAAGAAAGTATAAACCAAATGCAAAATGAAATTGCCAATCAGAATATTATTCGAATAAACTAAGCCCCTGTTTGACGACTATTATTTTCAAACTATTTTCTCTACATACTCATTTTCAACTATACATTCACACAATAAAATATTCTGCATGTAAACCCAAAACTTTTTCTTACTTTTTAACCATACATTCTCCTAAAAATCACTATTCAAAACTCTATTTTCCACAAATAATGGTTGTCAAACAAGGGCTAAATCATTATAACATAGTAGAAAAACAATATGGACATCGAGTCAATCCACTGAATATTAAACACAAAATTCAAATCAACAAAGGTCAACACAAAACTTACTCTCCCATTGGTAATAACTGCATTCACACCATATTCAAGTCCAAGTTGCCCGTATAAAATTGGGCCACCTGCAAAATTATTGAACTAATGATTAGACACTGCATGGTTCAGCATTCTAAACATCTTTTATAAATCTCGATCTATGTTAAGAGTGTGTTTGATAGAGATTATTTGGGAAAAATGAATTTTGAAATAGTGATATGATGGGAAATGTGTGGTTGAAAAAGAAGGAAAAGTTATTGATGTAATGGAAAATATTATTTTATTGAAAAATGTGTGGTTGAAAATGAGTAGAAGAATGAAAATGAAAATGAAAATGAAAATGTGGGTCAAACGGGACCTAAATAGGATCAGTTGAGGGTATCAGACACAATGCATGTCTAAGCATTGGGCTTGGTGTAATTCTTTACTTTTACGATGCTGGCTTGGCCAAAGAGTGTCCAAAAGTTAGATACAGGTGTGGACTCATTTGATATACTGGGATACATGTTAGATATGACATTATGGTTGAACCAAAATTCTTGTGTTGATATATTTGTATACGTTTGGAAGCTGCAAAATTAATTTTCTCTCGGTTTATTTCGTAAGTAGTTTAATGTGTGGGGGTAGAAAATATCAAAGTTGTGCAACTGGTCTAGTTAGTCAGCTAGGGTTTACAAATAGGAAATATTCTTGGACAGATTGATAATTTCACTGATTTGGTGGTGTCTAGTTTAGTAAATAGCCAAAGCTATGTTTAATAATTAACTATTAGAATGGCATTGCCTCTAATCTATTTGATTTCACCCAATTTTATTCCTTTGGCTTATGAGTTGAGGGAAGGATGCACGTTAATATTTGGTCCATAAAGCACTAAATTAAAGCCGAAGAATAGAATAGCTGGGGACATGGAATAATTTATGTGGACAGGCTGGATTTGTCCTATATATAAAGGTATTCTTCTCTGTCATTCTACGGGGTAAAGTGATAACCTCATATCCAGTTTCCATAAAGCAGAAGTTAACTAAAAAACTTGTGAACAATTTTTTATCTTTTATAGAATCATCAGCTGCAAAAAGTTAACACGCACATCAGAGATATAAGCCCACAAAGTAAATCACATCTACAGGGTATCAAGTGACCATTTAACAGAGTTTTGGATAGTTTCCATCCATTTGGACCAACTTGCACCAGAGCTGATAGTTTGCAATAAGCAACCTGAACGGCAAAAAAAGAATGGGGCCACAAAAGCTCTAGGATGTAATGTTTGAGGACTACATATGCAAGTTTCCCCATTGATTATATGATCTTCAATGAAAAATCAAAAATTCAATAGCATTAAGTAACACACCTTATTCAAGTGTATTCTCAATTTGTCGGCAGAAAACCCAGAGAGAGCAGATTCGTAGCCCTTAGATGGCAAACCATTTGCATCAGCCAACTCAAAGACCTTATCAATGAGTGCTTGGGTGCTTGCAGTAACCCCAGAAGCCAGAATGTACTCTCGTTCGTAGAACGAGCAGAATTGATCCAGAAACTGTAATACTCCTTTCTTATGACTGCAAATATGATTACATTTGAAGGGAGAGAAAAATAAATAAAGACGTGATTATATGATTGAGAGGCTCTTCACTAACACAAAACAGAAGCTTGGCAAAAAATAACTGCTGACAAAGAAAATAACAAACCTGTATGACGATGCAGTGATTTCAAAGACTTTTACAAAATAGAGACTTGACAGATTTGTTTCCTCATCAGCATTAAATAACACACCGATACGAGCATTTTTTGAACCATGAATCTGCAAAGCAGCACATAAAAATGGAACCACGATATTCATAAAAAAAGAAAAGAAAACTTTCAGCTAAGGTGGCAATGAATCCGCCGGTTTTACCGCATGTCTTCAGCTCAAATAAAATCATGAAAACATTTGTTTAATTTCAGTGCATAGATTAAAAAAAAAAAAAAAAAGGATAACTTCACAGCCTTTCTCAAACAGTGTCACACGAGAATATAAGATATCATGTTGCATTTTTATAAACTCATAAACATGGAAAAATGTCTTGTCCTTAGCTTTTTTTCATCGCATTCTCGTCCTTAACCTCTAGTTAATTAGCACATCTTGTTTCTAATTATGGTAATTACCCAAGAATTCTGTTGGTATACTTTAAAATGAGGGACAAATATTTACTCACAATTTATTTATTTGCTTATTTAAAAATACAAGAGTATATAAATCTTTTTACTCCATCTTACGGAATTTTTGGACGGAAACCATCATGAAGGGGAAGATTTACTAATTAATAGAAGGGTTGAAGATAGGGATGTGATGAAAAATAATTAGAGAAGTGAGTGTGACAATGAAGTAGGTTAGGGACCTTTTATGCAATTAAAATGTGGTGCATTTATAATAAAGTGTGGTGTCAATATATTTAGCCTTAACTAAATACTCTTCGAATCTCAATTTTTTTCTTATCAATGGTTGGATCGCTAGCAGCTCCTACGTTTGCAAATAACAGACAAACTTAAACTCAATTTTCCCAAGCTTGTTACAAACACAAGCCAAACAAAACACACTAGTAAATAAATGATCACATGAACAGACTTAGGTTTGGATCGATTCCTTTGCCAGACTTCAGTCTAATCCAATACGGAGTCATGTGGCCAAATTTTAAATTTAGCTATATAACATGTATTATTTTCGAACTTTTACTTCTTAACCATTAAGTGAACAACTTTAATAGAAAGTGGGGAAAGTTATCATTTCTCAACGTCAAAAGTATACTGTACAAAGAGGGTGCACCTAATAGCTTTTACATTATGGAAATTCGAAAATGAAATTTCTTAAACTATAAAAGATAGTGTAAAGAACAAGCGAAGCATTTAGAAAATAAGACATAATGTTGAACATCCATCACTATTAAATATTTATTCCTTCAATGTGTTATAAAGAACTAATCAGAAAACCAATGAGGAAATTCACAACTCATGGCATCTAAAATTACCAGATAATGTATTCCTTCACGAAGCAACTTCATCCCCTTCTTTGATGTGATCCGAATTGCAAGAAGATGAGTCACAGGCTTCAAATCATCCATGGCTGGAACCAAAGTAAAGAAACCATACACTAAAACTCAACTATTCAACCAAATGGAAAGTTCAACATTCATATATTAGATAAACAAGGAGCTTACATTCAGGTGAATGTAAGTAGCTAACGTCATTTATTACAGATTCTTTTCCAAGAATTGATGCAGATAAAGAAACAAATTTGGGTTTGACCTTCCCATCTGCTATAATCTACATGATTACAAACGAAATAGAAGATTTAGCAAGAAGGAGACATCCTGAAAGAACTCAAATTGACATACGGTAAGAAAAAGCAGATAAATGCATCAGAGGAAATTTTGACATTATTGTACCTTTGGATTATAACGTTGGATGCCGCTTTCCGATAGAAATTTGTCCAGAATATCAGTATGAGAATTTATGTGCCCAAAGTAAACTTGCTCCTGTATTCTGGGAAGTTCATCGTTCATCGCATTCATAAGGGCCTCCTGGTAATAACATATCCAAATTCTTTATATGTCACATAACCTCCATCTATTCAGACTGAAATATTTGAAAGAGCGATACCACTGTGGTCTTGTGTATATATGATCCAATTGACATAGTAACAATCACTCAATAGAATCGATGACACAAAATTTAAAACGTCACAACTAATCTAGTCTTCTGTTTGACAATATAAACATATTATCTTCCAAAACTTCTCAAGCAGTCTAACGTCCAGGAAGAAGGGGTAATAATAACATTGTAAATATAGGCATGATCAAGTTTTAATGAAGAAATTATGGTGACATAATGACTGGTAAGTGAACTATATCTGGAGCATATTAGGGAAAGGAATGAAGCAAAAACTAACAGAATTAAGCATAATTTGAACAAAATCTTAAATGATTTATAAAATAATGGATTATACTAAAGTGTAATGTAGCAATAATTTGTGAGATACCTCATTAGATTCATGGACAAGCCCATTCATCAAGAGACAACACTGAAGCTTGGACAAGCCCAGCTTAAAAACGAACATGGAGCTTTCCCAAGACAGTTCGTTCAAAGTTTGCTCCTTCTCCAGCTTCAGTAAAGTATCTTGAGGTGGAGATTTTGCCTTCGCACTAAAGAGAGAGAACCATAAATGAACTTTTTTTTATATTGATAAAATTACAAACAGAGCTTAAGTAACAATTATATATATCTTATATGGATCAAATAGGAAAAAATTTCATCAAATGCGTGGATTTCACACAAATGAGGAGAAAAAAATCAATGGGAAATTTATATGGCTAGCAGGGGCAAAATTTTAACATAGACATACAGTACTGTTTCCACAAAAGCCCCTTCCACGTGATATCTTTCAGGAATATCTTCTGCAGATGAATCGAGTCTCAATTTGTTTACCTACAATAGTGAAGATACATATGTTAATTTATAGTTAATTTTGAGATAGTTTCTCAGTTGGCTAGCCCACAGGTTTCAACACATGAACCAGCAAGAATGCAGAGATCAGGCACGTACATTGCTTAAAAACTGAAAAGCCATCAGCGTCCCATGGTTTTCCTTAATGTAAATGAAAAGACATATAATCTGGAAAAAAAAAATTGACAAATCAGTAGAATCCAAAGAAGTCCAAAAAGAAAGCAATTAACCAATGAAATATTTTTAAAAATTAGGAATCCAGAACATTTAAGCATTTATCTCTTTCCTTGGACACCAAATGTTAATGGTACACCTTCACAGACTTTGCCTTCTTCAGCATTATCAAAGCCTCAAAGTTTGGAAATGTAGAATGTACAGTAAAGATTGAGGAACCATAAAAAATTCCTTCAAAATTCCGTAAAGCCTTCTCCAAAGCTATAATTAATGCACTATCAATGGGTTTTTTAATTCTTAAATAAACATGAACTGTTAAAATGTAAGAAAAACCAGACCTTGAAAAACATCGATAAGACATATATACTCGATAAGTAAATGAAGTACTGATGAAACGGAATCAATTACCAAACTGGAAATGTCTTCCCCACTATCATCTGCTAATTGAGCAAGCGGAAGTTGACCATCATTTGCTTCGATCTTCTCAATTAATTTGGCTGAGTACATTATCACACCAAACCTCAAAGGAAGATTGTTCTCAAACAAGGAAATGATCGTGTCAATGGTCTGCAATACTCCAATAGGTTACAGAGACAATTCAGACACCAATACAAAGCATACACAGAAACTCAGATCGTCCACAGATAACAGATGAGAACTTGCCTCCATCCCACAAAGAGATGCAGGATCCAGTACGTAAACAGCATGGAAGATGTTTTTACGAATGTAACGCAATTGTCCAGGGAAGACTGGCATCAAAAGCTATGGACGGAAGACAGAAAAGGTATATTGAATGGCATATTTTATGTATAAAATAAGCCATCTAGGCCAAGAAAACAGGCAACTCTGAGAGAGAGAAACTATACCTCGTTGATGTTGCTTCGCCAACGTTTGTACATGGCATCCTCTTCCAAATTGTTGATATAGAAAACATGAGGAGAACGAAAATCAACACGAAAAGTAAAGGACTCAGATGGAGGTACAGCTGAAAGGAGTTTCCTCACAGTGCTCAAGGGGATCTGAGATTCAATCACCATTTATGGTTAGCCTTAAGACTGATTCAGAAAATAAGCCATGAAATCAAACAACAATTATTGACAAGACAACAAATTCAAAACCAATGTCAAAGAATGTGATAAGAAATGTACAAATTTTATGTAACAGGTAAAAAACCAAAATATATGGATGCAACAATTAACACTAAAAGACTACCCTCACTGACTATTTTTTCGGATGTCTCATAAAGATGTCACAACTCTAAAATGGAAACATTTTCGCATTCAGATTTCAGAGTTGCCCTTAGACTGTTAGTTATTAAAATAGAGTAAAAGCTAAGGCTACATATTCAAACTTGTCGTAAAATCAGTTTCAAAGGTGGGGTGCAAAGAGGGGTATTACAGATAAATGAGTTGGAGGGAGTACTACACGTGCACGCACCAAAAAAAAAAAAAAAGCAGCAGGGTAGTATATTTTCCAAAATCCACAACAAAATCTAGCCCCTGTTTGTCATCCTTTACTTTACATTATTTCCCATTATTTTTTTTACGGTACTTATTTTTAACCACACGTTCTTCAATAAAATAATATTATAAGCAAATCAAAATCTTTTCCTTCTTTTTTAACCACACATTCTCCATCAATCACTATTCCATAATACATTTCTTCAAATTAATGGGGCTCAAACAGGGCCTTATAATCAGGATGTTTGATGAAGTTGACAACATTTTAGAACAGTTTATGGATAGTTTGAAGTTACATAGGGAAGTCTATGTTATTGCTTTTGGCTTTGTTGGGAGAGGTCTCTATATCAAAATCAATGAGATCACGGTGCTGTTCTAGGAATTTATCTCAAAAATATTTCTAGCTAGTAGATAATAAACCTGAAATACATTGAGGTTCAAATTCTTTGGCAGTTACCTAAGAGAGCCATTTCCTAAAGAATTTTAAATTGATATAGTGAACTTGATTAACACTACTGCAAGCTATGAAGCTGGCGTCCAATGACATAACGTGATAGTTTACATCCTCTTCTAGCTCATTTTATGAGACTAAACATGTAGTGATGTAGATAATCATATAGACTCTAAACAACTCCATCTGAGTAGACTAACGAATTCACCTCTTAGTATATAGATATAAAATAGCAGACATTCTTCTCAAGTTATAGTAACAGTATAAAGAACCACAGATCTTGCACTTCTGCCTTCAATTTTGATTTGATTTATGCAACAGTTTTGACATTTCATACCTTCAATTTTGAATATTGATCAGCCAGTGATAACTCCTGATGGACCATGTCAACCAGCCTATGAAGTTCACAACATGATTACCCCAAGTCAGCAATTAGTTTCCTTGGGTCAAAGCATGTGCAAAAATCCAACTCTATTTTGAACAAAGAACAACCAAGGTGGCAAGTGAAACAATAACAATAGAAGGGAATACAAAATCATATTTAGCTAAAGAGCCCACGTTGTCCTTTCCTCCCTATCTCATAATCATGTATGGTAAATTCACAAGATACCATCCTCCTCTTGCTAGAAACAATTTTGATCTTGCATTTTTGGATACCTTTATCATTGGTGCAAATTGGGAGGAACTTCGCAATGGGATACAAAATTAGTAAATGGAGAAAAGTACAAAAAGGAGATTAAAGAACTTCGTTACCCATTCTAGCCCAAATTAACCAATAAAGAGTTTAAATCCATTTGATGAATGATATACTTGGAGATTTACATTGATCTCTGATATGGGAACAAGAGAATTTAGAAATTATGCAAATGGTGGCATCTAGGTAAGATATACACACCATGCCCACCACCATTACGGACATATTTCTTGGGGCTCTTAGTTCTGTGAATCCTGTGCAATGCTCAATTGCTTTTCTGGTTTCTCCTCCTAAAACACATTCCTACCCTATCATTTTCACCCAATTATATTCCCATTTTTCTCCTTCAGCCACTCTCTCTCAAAAATTAGCTAAAAAAAATAAACAAGAACGTTAACAAATTAAAAAAGCAGAAACTTGCTAGGAATAGAAGTATTACAGATAAAGGTCAATATCATCAATATTGATCAAGGCACCATTCAGAGCCATTAATGACTTGCCAGGGGGAAGCATTCGCTGGTTTGCAATAATTTCATCTTTTATGGAATCATTCAGCTGCAAAAAAGTTAAAATGCGCATCAAAGATATAATCCTACAAAGTAAATCATATTTACTCGGTATCATGTATCAGCTTTCAGACCATACAAAATATAAGCTCTCAAATCACAGTTCGCATTAGTAACTGCTGCAAAATATCTACCTTCATCCGTGATAATGAAGACACGACACTTGGGAAATTTTGATTGATTTCTTGCATTGATTGCAAAGGATCAGAGGCATGAACTATCCTCTGTGCAGTTTGATGTCCTAAATCTGTGCAGTAATGGGTAAAAAATAAGTTAAATAGAATTTTTGTGAAATATCAATGCAACAATAAAAATAATTACCTTTCAATTCCCAAACATCGAGTGTATCAGAAACTGTAGACGATAAGAGATAATCCCTGAATGCCATTATCTCAGATGTTAGCTCTGGTTTGCGGTTCTGCACGAGTTTGCACGTGTGAGTTTTCTATCAACAATTTTCTAAATAACTTTTCATCTGAAACATTCTAAATTCACAATAACCAGAACTTAACTTAGGCTCCTCGCCAAGTATTTTAAAAAGTTTAATCATGTTACTACACCATCATCCGCAATAACATTGCAATGCTAGAGGCCTAACACAAACTTTCCTTTCATAGACAAAAATAAAGAACATTAAGTTCCATAATGAGCAGTGGAAATCTATGACAACGTGCCTAGCAAAAGGGGGATCACAGTTTTCTTCCAACCCTTCTACCATAAAAATCTGCTTTTATACCAGCTTCCTTTTTTTATTTTAGCTATCGTGCAGCAGCTGGAAAAATTGAAATGCTGAATATGCCGATGAAAAATAATTCTATTAGCTGGTGTTTTGTGTGTGCAGAGACAGCAGAAGATATCAATGGCCTGTTAATTCCTTGTTCCTTACAACTTGTCTTTTTATTGCCAGAAAGACAAATACCCAGTCGCAAGGAATTAGATTACTTTGAATCTTCTGAAAGATGAAGTGATGATTGAATGGAGTGCCGAAAAAGAATTCAGGCAGCCGACCCTAAATTTATTGGAATACGGTTCAGTCTATTGTTGGTGGTTGACTGATTTTTCTATTCTACAATATTTCCAATTTGATGATATCTACATGAAAAGCCTTTTAACTTTTATATACCCTTTTTATACTTTCCTCGTGTGTGTGTGTGGGTTTTGGTTAGGGATGGCAGATGTGGGTAAAAAGTGACAAACCAAAATCTTGGAGAATATGAACCCTCTGACTTCTTGGTTGAGATCTTCAGTATGAGGATCTTCAAGTGTTACCCCTGCAACAAATATGAAAAAATTTCAGAGTCCTAAAGCAGTGTCATACTAGCATTCAGGGACAGGCACCCTAATAAATCACTCTTCCTCAAACTAAGTAACTAGGTCTACACATGAGTGTTATAAGTCGTACTATATTTTACAAGGGAATTGTACATCATCATCATATCATTATCATTTTTTTTATGGAAATTCACTTCTTTACGATGGTGTTCTAATTTGTGAAAGTAAAACGATCACTTACAGATGAAAAGAACAAAAGAACAGTAGAAATTATATTATAGGAGCATTGTTCATCATCATCATCCTAATCATTATTATTTTATTAATGGAACTTCAGATTCATGATTGTTACATTCTAAAGTTTGAAACTATCATGCATCATATACAGATGCAACGATCAAGTACACAGTACAACATAATTTTAAAAATGATATATCATTGAAGAATCCAAAATTTATTAATTCCATACAGCCCATTGTCCTATTAAACTCTTAAATCATGACATCATAGGAAACAACCAATGATATTAGTCCTGCTAAAATGAATACAAGTCTTCTTCAACTAGTAGAAAATTATTCAATGATTTTTAGGAGGGTGTATTCAATTTGGACTTTTAAAGACTTTTAGACTTTTTTTAAGTAAATGACTTTTGTAGAGTTTAATGAACTTTTATTGACTTTTATAAACTTTTACAGAATCATTAAAAGTCTTTCATAGACTTCTATATAAATTATATAATACATTTTACTTTTACAAACTTTTATTTTAGGAAAAAAAAATATTGTATACAAAGTTATATATCTATATAATTTATTTTAAGTCCTTGTTTTAATGAATTATTAATTTATGCACTATAATGTAATAATATTCCATAGCATGACCAAATGATCCGAAACACACAATAAAAAAATAATATTTTTTAAAAGAATGTATAAAATATTAGTCACCTCAAAGAGACAAATAAACAACCAAAATATACTATATATATATATATATATATATATATATTTCAATACTCATTGATAAAAGAAAAGAAATCTCCAAAGTTCAATATTATCAATATGTTTGTCCAAATCTATAGAATCAAGTAACAAATATATAAAAATTTAATTACAAATTAATCTATTTTTTTGTAAAATTTTATTTAAAAATTGATCTTTTTCATACAACAATTGGAAGAAACAATGATAAAGAAGAGAAAAAAATCTTATAATAATTTTTATTTACAAATTGATTTTTAGAGGAAAAATGAGAAAATGATGAAAAAAATAAGAGAGGAAAAAACGAAATCAGAATATTAAAATGCGAATAATAATATTAGGTTGAAGAGAGCTAAAAATATTAATTTATTTGTATCATGGCTCCCATATTCGTAAATGAAAGAGGAAACAGAAATATTATATTTTTTTTTTCATTTTTTGGTAAAAATCTTTCCCCGTCTTGGGGGTGAATGACCAACTTCTTATGAAATTTTGCATTTTTACTTTCTGTTTAAAATTTGTGTGCGAAAGATTCTATAAAAATCAATAAAAGTCATTAACATTTTGAATATTCCTGTGACTTTTTAAGACTCTCAAAAAAATCTTGATTTACACCCAAAACTTTTAAGGACTTTTAAAAAGTTTATATTGAATACCCTGAGACTTTTATAGTCTTAAAAATCTTGATTGAAAACACCTAGACTTCTTAAATCTATAAAAGTCTTTGAAGTCTAGATTGAATACACCTCCTTATTGCATTTATCGTCAATATCAGTAGTTCCCAGATATCAAATTATAAAAGTATATGTTTATAGTTTTTAAGATGAATTATTTTCCTTAGTTTGTAATAGGATAACAGATTACATTAGCATTGTACTTGCATAATATATAATAAATGATATACTTAGGAGACTTTTCCTCTTCTATATAGCATTTTAAACCAACCAGTGTCCCATGAATTATTTAGAAAATAGGCACATAATTTTTTTTTTTTTTTTATTTTTTTTTTTTATGCAAACGGCATTAAGGCTTTCACAGCGAAATAAATACAAGAATTTCTGTAAGATGCCAAGGTCTCTTCATTAGATTCAACATGAAAAACTAGGTACTGTGAACAATTCTACATTGAGTATAAATGGATATAAGGATGTGAAAATGTGCAAGGCATCAACCAATTTGACTAAAAAACACGATGGTTAACAAGTTTGGTCTCAGCAGGCCAACAAAATGGAAAAGGAATACATAGTTGTTTACTCAAATTGAATAATGCTAAATTAAAATACAAAACCTTAAAATTGATAATCATGTGTAATTTAGTAGAAACAGGAGTGTAGAACAAGAATAAAGGTAAAGACTACAACAAATTTCAAAGAGAACATAGTATCCATTTTGACATGAAATGTTTCTGAGTTTTTGAGATAATTCTACAAAGAACAAGACTAAGAAAATATAACCTTTCTTTATGGCGGTGTCATCCATAGCCTTGTATTCCATATTCTTCAGAGCAAGCTCCACGCCATAACCACCCAAGTTTAGAGGTTCATCGGCACCAATAGATCCACAGGAGCCACTTTTTGACTCGCACCCAGAAGGCAATACAGGTCTAACAACATACTTGACTTTTCCCTAAAAAGTTTGTGAATATCGCCCAATAAATAAAAAAGTCTGAAAGCATTTGCTTATTGTATATACCTTTCCAATATATCACGATAAAAGAGAGATCGGCTTACAAATTACAAATTTTTCAAAAAAAAAAAAAAAAAAGAAAGAAAGAATCGAGACAGACATGAAGAAATTCAAAATATCCCTAGATGAAGTTTTGACAGATGAAATGGCAAGTAAGCTGAATCAACAAAATGTGACACACTTTTCTGAGAAAGTTCTGGAGTTGAGTAATGAAACATGAATATATTTAAATAAATTTAAAAACAACTAGTGGTGGTGTGTCATTTTACTGAGTTCAACTATTGCAAATAGAAGAAATAAAATCACTTGTCATGAACATAATCTTATTCCCAGCTATTAATTGTGTTGAATTCTACCAATAATTTGATTCCAGAAATCCAAAAGCTGACAAATATGCTTCCCAGAACCGCCAAAGAAAGGAAATTGTTTCATTGAAATTAAAATAAATTAGAAGCAGAGTATCATATTTGTATTGTACCTTCCTGGCAGCTTCAGCCAAGGTAAGATGAAATTTCTTAAAACATTCAGTCCCGAGAGCCCCATACAAAATGGTAATGGGACTTCCAGTAGTTGAATCTGGATGGACATGATCAAATTCAAAAATTTCAGGCTGCTGAAATGTGTCGTCAGCTCTGCCAACAAAAAAAATTACCATTATAGGAATGAACTTAAATTCAACAGTTCTATTTACTTCTAAAAGTATGCGCCAAGAAAGTTGACATGGATAGAATGGAGCAAGACATACGAAGCATTAGGACTTTGCATCCACAAGAGCAATTCTGGTACATCGAAAAACAGTGACCCACCAGTATCAATCCAACAACATCTTTTGCCAGGACTTCTTGGGTTCATACCCAAAAGAAGAGGTTCAGACTTCTTGTTGTTTGTGGTTTCATTCGGTTCAGGGACCCCTCCATCAACAGGGTTTGAGCTAATATCATCAGCTAGAGGAAAAGATGAAAGAGATTCCTCCGCTAACTGGCGATAGAGCACTAATCTCGGAGATGCAGACCGAAGAGTAAGAGAAAATTCAAAAACTGATGCCATTGTTTCACTTAATAGGGATTTCCCATATTTGGCAATTTTCCTTAAGCAGTCTTTCGCATTATTAGAATCAGAATCTTCATTCATAGACTGATGCCATGATTCAATGAAGTCCCAGAAGTGGTCTTTCCATTCCTTTGAAAGCAATTCTCTGTAACACACAAAAAAATTCTAAAGAAAACTTCATAAGGAGAAATGTAAAGGCAATCAACTAAAATGCATTGCCACTATAGAACACGAAAATCTACAAGACAACATCTTTTGGCTAAGAAAATTCTTATAAACCAAAATGAAATATGGTTATGTTAACTACTAATAAGCTGGACTGAAGTTTCCAATTCAAATATTACATCATCAGAACTTAAAACACAATTATCAACCAATGAGAAAATATTCGAAATCAGCACAAATTCACTGTTCGAGCATATGAAACAACCAATATACATTATTATTTCCTTAGACAAAGTAAGAGACAGCTATAAAAATGGTCAAAGGAAAAGCATACCCTGCTTCCAGAAGTACTGGAGTTCCAGACCACTTCGCTCTAAGAGCCACCTGCACATTCTTAGGCCTGCGGTTCTCCGCAGAAACTGAATGCCCAGAAAGGCTGATACACACAAGTACAAGGATCAAAAAGCAAAATCTAGATCTAAACGGGGTCCTCATAATTGAATCTTGATCGAATTTAGCCTCCCTTTTTCAAGATTGGTGATCAAAGTGTGTCCATTTATAAAGAAACAACTAAAGATTGAATCTTTGATGGGTTTTTTCCCGATGTTTCTCCGGTACAGTGTTTTATTGCAATTGAAATAGAGTCTTTGGGTTTTTAGCTGAACGTTTCCAGTGCAAATCGAGGATTGAACTTTGGTCTGGGGGTAGGGTTCACCTAAGGCTGTGTTCCTCCCCGTCCTCCTCGTCAAATGGTATGGAAAATTGCACTAGAGGTCCTTACTTATCAGAAATGTGACAACTTGGGTTAGCACTTCTCAACTTTTTTATGGCATCTCCCTCAGCGAATTTTTTCTTCCCTTTTTTTTTTCTTCAACCAGTACTCACATACATTATGTGCATTCTTAACATCTAGGTCCTTGTTTGCATCATGTTTATAATTGATCAAATCAAGACTCTAAGAATCAGAGCTTAACTTATATTAAGCACTCGAGTGACATAACACACTATAATAGGCGATGAGAGATAATTGTTAATTACAAAATTGATTATAGCACTTATTGTAGTGTGTTACGTCATCTAACGCTTTGCATAAGCTGAGCAAGCTAAGAATTGGTACTTATGAGATCAATTTCGTTGATCAAGTTATTTTTTATTTACATATTTCACAAGATTCACAAGTATTACTTATTTATTTACCATTTAATTCTATGTATATATAATTTAACCACTTCCAAACATGCTTTAAATTAAATGGATTAGCAACCCACTTATGCTACAGATATTAAAGACTAATATACAATAATTCTATAAGTTGGAGACTTGTGCTGCAATTTTCCCACTTTCAGAAAATAATTTCCACTTGATGGGTATTTTTGTATTTTCAAGTAGTACACTTGGGCAGAGGAGTGTCATAAATATGATGTGTCGACATTTAATTGGTAGTTGACTTTCATAGCTACAGTAGACCATAAACGGTCTGTTTGGATAGAATGCAAAAGTGAGATCAGTACTCTGTATCAAAGTGGCACATAAGCAGTAATTCAGGTTAAATGCAAGATTATGTATAATACTCTTCTCAAAGTTTTCTATTGAACTTTAAAATACTTATGGGATGAAAAGAAAAGGAATTACAGGGAATTGAATTGGTTAGAATTTATTTTATCGAAAATTAATGATTAATTGTGTTTAATTGGTATAATTTTTCATCCGAAAAATAAAAGTAAGTTTGGATATTTTTGTATTCGTTTGACTTTATTTTTCATGAAAATTGTCTTTTAAAGGGATTATTTTTTTATTTTTACAATTGGCTCTAGAATTTGTTTTAATTATTAAAAAATAAATAAAAAATCATACCAAATATCATTCATTTGACTTTGTTTTTCATGTAAATTGTCTAATAAAAGGATAAAAAAAATTATCATTGAGTTTTAAAAAAAAAATCGATTGCCAAAAAAAAATGAAATTGCTTTTCCCACCAAAGTGGTGGGAAAAGGAAAAAAGACGAAAAGTATTTTTCATGAAAAATTTGGTCAATTAAACAAATCAAAAGTAGAAATTGAAATTTATTTTCCAACTTCCTAGAAAAATAATGCCCCGTCAAACAATGCCTTATGATCACGTTTCATCATCCATTGAAAAAATAGACGGAATTGATGGACGTGGATAACAGATATTCATATTTGAAAGTTGATGTATTTTAAGAGTTATGCTACAGGGCCAGGGTCGGTCATTGACCCTGGCCATTAATCATTTTCCATGTTTTAACATTATTTTTCATCACGTCATCAAGGTTAAGCAGCTAGTCATACATGCGAAAATTACTGTGATTTTTGACCAATGGGATATTTAACCTAGTATTTTTACTCTCTTATATTTTATCTTATTTTCGACTATCTTTAATTGTATGAGGTACTAGTAACATATTGATATAAACATATACTGTTCAAATTATATTTATTTATCAGCATCGATATTTTTATTTTCCATCGCTTGAGTAAATAAATAACAATAGTTCCATTTTACATTGAAATAATCAATGTCATTGTTTTTATTCTTCATATTTTTTCGTAACTCATATCGAAATTACTAATCATCTCAACCGAAGTTAAGGTTCTTAATTTGAGTCATTATAGTGCATTTCAATAATTTGAACATATAAGATAAAAATACGAGAGAAAGTATTTGGCTAAATATCTCATTAGCCATCGTATTTTTCACAATGTTTCCCATAAATCATTGTATTTTTCAAAATGTGCACGATTAGTCACTGAACTTCAATAACACAACGAAAAGTAACATTCAAATGTGCCATGTGTGAATATCTATTATTCAAGTCATTTATTCAGTCTATTTTTTAACGGATGATGACATAGTGACAAAACATGTGTAAGTTTAATGGCAGGTTCGAAAGTTTGAAAAGTTTAATGGACTATAGAAATTATTGTGAAAAACATGACTCTCAATGACGCATTTAAATAGCGGTAATTACGTATCAAATTCTTCTAGAAAGGACAAACGTGTAAATTCAAGCAAAAGCTAATCATTTTATTTTTCAACTCGACAACAACATTTCGATTAAATCAGCAACACACAAGTTGAACTAATGACTCGCTCATTCGGTGCATTAGTCTAGTCAATTACAATGACTATGCTTCGACACGTATAGAGATCGACTATAAAAGTGACGAAGAGGAGACATTGTTTCAATGGTTGTTAGATTTTTAATGTTTTTGAATTACTTGATTAATAATTGACTAGATTTGTAATTTCTATTTTGTTTGAGAGGAAGAATAGGAATTATAGCATGTATTAACTATTATTGTAAGGTTTGATATGTAATAAATATATTGTCATACTTCGCACTATTTTATTGAATGTTCACGCAGTTTAATGCAATTTTCATATATCTATGTATTTCGTGGAGATTATAATAAAGTTACATGAGATGACAGATTTAATATTATTTGAGAGATATTTTATTTCATATATGCATTTAAACCTTATATATTCACTGATAATCAAAAGAGAAGTAATTGAGAATTCAAGAGTCAAGGAGATAATTAATAAGAGAAATGTGGTTAATGCTATGTTTGAGTTGAATTTTTTATTTTTAATTTGCATGTAATGAAAATACTTTTAGTAAAGGACATTATCATGAATGAACTACATAAAAGTAAAATGAACCGTGATAGATATAAATAAAAGCATCTTACAAAACCTCGCCAGAATACACACATAGAGGGGTGCATGGGGTATTTTACAATTTTTTTCACGATAGAGTTTTATCACTAAGAGTACCTGGCAATATTCTGACAATTTTTCTTCTGTACATCTATATTAATCAAAGTAAAATTACTACTAAGAAATGTCTGATGTAAGAACATTTACTCAAATTCAAAATTATTATCATCGGTTCAACTTGTGTGTTACTGATTTAATAGAAATGTCGTTGTCAAGTTGAAAAATAAAATAAAATAATTTTTTTAAAGAAGAAGAGGCGAACTGTACCCATAAATTTAAAAGTTAAAGTAAATCATAGTTTAAAAATTCATTTATGATTGAAATATCATTAACTAACAAAATTTCTCTATTATGTAAAAATTAATTCTAATATCTATATTAGTTTTTATATATTTTCTTAGTGTTTGTATAGTTGCATTTAGATTATTATTTAGTCTTTCATTTCACATTTCATGAGATTATGTTTATTATAGGGCTTGTTTGGTACCGATTAAAATTTGATTTTAATTTAAATCAAAGTCAAACAATTAATATTAACCACATTTTTTATGGGTCCACAACTTTTTAACCATACATTTCAAAATTTTCTATTACAATTTATTAAAATTTTTAATTTTAATCTCCACCAAACAACATTTATATTTTAAGAATAAACCCCCAAGTACAGGGGGTAGTTCACAGGCCTGTAAGTCTCCTGTGAACCACCCCTTGTACCCTAAGCATTTCTGATATTTTAAATTTGACTTAAGAGATAAATGATGTTTAAAATTATTATAATGCACTAGATAAGTAAGTTTTTTTTAATATTTTTTCGGTTTTATTTATGTGAAAGCTGGAGCTACACTAGTAAAAATACTCAAATAGGCGCACTTTCCAGCCTGAAGACCTAGATTCAAGATAATAGGCATCATACTTAAAATTTTAAAGAACCAACGGGTTAGTACGAACCAGTTTACCAATTTTCAACTAACTCGATTCGTTGCATATTAGTCCAGATACCCTAAATGGACCAGAGTTTCGTTCACGAGTCTTCGATCATGTGTTGATTACAGGGACAAAACCTATTATTGAAGAATTGGTTAGGATTGACAAAATTGTCGAACCAAATTGAATTGAACCTAATCGAATTGAAGCGAATCCAAAACCGACAGATTTGGTTTGATTTGATTTTCGATTCTAAATCAAGAACCGAATATTTCCAAAAAATTTTTTATATTAAATAAGTCAAAATATTTTAATTTTTTCTAATTAAATTTGCCAACTTATTAACCCAAAATATCATTTTCTTAAGTGAAAATTACACGGAGGCCTATTTTTAAGTATTGCATTTCAAAAAGCAGAATTACAGTGTACATATACAAAAATCAGATTATAATACAATTTTTAATATCATTGTTTGATTCACACTTTAATTTTCATTCTCATTCTTCTACTCATTTTCAACCACACATTTTTCAATTAAATAATATTTTTCATCATATCAATAATTTTTTATTATTTTTCAACCACATATATCACCATCACATCATCCAAAAAAATGCATTCTTTCTATTTTAATGTGCATCAAATATGGGCTAAATAATCCAATTAATTATATACCCACCCCTAAACCCTAATATTCACTTCCGTCCTCATTTTCAATCAATTTGTTCTACTCTACCTCTCTTTCTCTCTACCTCATCGTCGTCTACTAGACGTCGAAGCAACGCTGCATGAGGCCGCGCACCTCTGTTGATAGTGATTTGTGTTTCCGTTGTAACAACTTTATCCCTGCAGCGATCTACGATTCATCACTGCTACTACAATACACCCATCGTAGTGGCAATGAAGTTGTGTTGGTGACATTGGTGGGGTGTGTTGGATTGTGGGGCTATATTGGTGGCAGTGTCAATGCGTCTATATATGGTTGAGTTGTTGGGCTATATGTTGATAGCGGTGCATCTGTGTTAGATTTCGGTGCGTCTGTGTTACGTTGTGTCTGTGGGTGGTGACGGTGCTATGGTGACAAAGGTGCCTTGCGCAATGAATAAGTGGTGGAGGTGGTTTACATGTTTTGGCGGTGGTTTTTGTTGGTGGCGATGGTGGTGAATCTGACGGTGTAGGTGGGCTTTTGTTGGATCGATGGTGGATCTGATAGTGGCGTTGTTAGATTTGGGGGTGGTAGTGGTGATGATTTTTGTTGATATAGGCGGTGGTGGTAGTTATTATTGATACAAGCGGTGATGGTGGTGGTGGGGTAGATTTGGGGATAGGGGTTTTTGGGGTCAAGGTTATTTTGATTGTGGGATGAGGAGTCATTTTTTGACCGAATATATGTATTGTGGTTATTCACTTGATTATGGTCAATTCATTTTTGAAATTTTGGTTAAAATAAGTTGATTTAAAAAATCATTAATCGATAAAATATGTGACCTGAATATATGTGATTGTGACTCATAATTTATTAAGTTGCAATCGAGAAAGTACTTGTGACCAATTCATTTGATAATATGTGACAGTAAAATAATGTGATCAATTAATTTAATAAATTTGACCAATTGTATATAATTGCGATCTTAATATATTTTAATTGATAAAACATATTTTTAATTATTTATTTGTGAATAAAATGTAACTCATATTTGGTTTTTAAAGTTTTAAACTTTGCTTCTCAATTTTGAAATTGGTAATACTTAATCTCTAAGGTATGAAATTTACATTTTTCCAAATTTTTTAATTTTGCCAAAATCCAAAATATGATTTTCATATTTCTAATTTTCAATCTAAGTCCAATTCAATCAAATTGACCTAAATATTTCCGAAATCTCTCATTTTACTGTAATATCATTTCCAATGTACTAGAGAAATCAAATTGGAAGCTTAGTTGCATTTGTTATTATGAGTTAGCTACCTTTTTTTTTTTTTTTTTTTGTGATTTTAACAGTCAAAAAAAAAAAAAAAAAAAAAAACTCAACAAAAAGAGACGCAAAAGATATCATGGGATTAGACTAAATTATTTTGTAAGAGTTAAGATCGAACACCTCAATAGTTGAATAAATATAATATTATTGTAAATATTAAGAAAATTTTAATTATTGTGCGAAACTCGAGAATTGAAACGAACCAATCCATAATTAAATTTGGACCCGATGATTTCACTTATTAAATACCTGAAAATTCGTATTCAATTTGATTTTCTTTAGAATCGAATCGAACCGGACCGGACCATATCCAACCCCAGAATTAATGGATGAGTTATGTGGGGCAAGGGTTAATAACTAGGA
This sequence comes from Osmanthus fragrans, assembly GCA_019395295.1. NCBI lineage: Eukaryota > Viridiplantae > Streptophyta > Magnoliopsida > Lamiales > Oleaceae > Osmanthus > Osmanthus fragrans. The sequence continues at coordinate 3,161,040 of CM033356.1, read as the reverse complement.
TTAAACCATTTGTACCTTTTGGTTCATCATTTGGATTACTCGACCTCATCAGTGCTCTCACATGAGGTTGTGACCCACTTCCAACAAATGTACCCCACTCATTCCCAATATGAGAAGGGCGAGTGGGGTCGAGTAAAGAAGATGATACACATAGCATGATTATAAAAACTATGCATTGAAGTGCTAGTAAAATTTAGCAAAATAACAATTTTCCCGAAAATTGACAATAGCACAAATTCGTCCAATTAAAATTTAATTCAACATATTAAACAATAGAAAAAAAAAATTAAAAAAAGAGCTGATTTTCATTTCTTGCTTGATGGAAACGTTGTGGCGTTCTTCAAATTGAAAATTCAAATCGGTCATTTTTAATGGATTCAGCATTGACATAACCTATCTTAGCTTCTCCTATTCCCTACTCCAATTTTTTTTTCGATTTCTTCCGGAAGCTTCCCACGTTGGAGTTTGGCGAGGTGGGTGCAGCATTAGTTTTTTGTCATTAGTTTTGACATTGGTTGACCACGTTTCTTTCTTCTTTGCCGTCACCGTGTTCCTTGCACTATGAAATTGCTAGGAACCTATGAAACTTGGAAAAATTTACAGACCAATAACAAAGGCCAACCCAAATTAAATTTAATTACGAGAAGAAAATAAGTTAAGTTAGCCCATCTCAATCATGGCACCCAACTCTTACAGTTTTCTTGTTACTTCTCTAGAAGGAAAATGAAATTTGCTTTTACAAAAGAAAGATTAGTTAGTAAAAATGTAAATCCAGTTATGCTATAAATATAGAAAAAAAATTGACAAAATTATTTACAGAAGAACATTTGACATTTTTTAAAATTAATTTTCGGCAAGATAATGGCAGAAAATGCACCAGGTGTTGCCATCTGTGAATAATTTCATGGAAATTTGAAACACGTACTTGATTAGACAAGGTTTGACATTTCTCCGAAATTTCTTAGACAGGGGACTCAATTTTCTTGTGCGAAACTTCTGAGAGTGAAGTTTGATTTTTCAGTTCATGGAAACACCGCAACACCGCTCATTTTTTCTTTCCAAATGAATTGGTCGAGGCTATTGACAAACCCACAAAGCAGGTCAAGTCAGCATTTTATGATCATATGTCCTTTCAAATTTTGAGATGAAAGGATTCATCTGATCAGTGTTTTTTGTTTATGCTCACAAGATGTTTGTTGATTTTCCTGCTAGGTTTATAACTCTTGTTTGTATCTGTATTTTCTTGCAAAATTTAGTCTCGTCTTCTCCAATAAGCAAGTCCCATTGTCCTATCGATTTCAACTATGTTCTAACAATCTCATGGGACTCGTCTGCCTGCAAAAACAATGGAGAAAACCCTGACTTTGATGGCTCTAGCAGTTGTTGCCAGACTCTTATTCAGCCTTTATGGCATTGGATTTGCCCAACACCTAAATCAGACGTCTCGATTCCGCCTTCCTGATCTTTCCACTTCCATTTCTTGCCTTTCTGATTTTCAAACTAGGCTCAATTCTCTGTCCCTCGATAAAAATCTTATTCCTATGTGTTTTGAACCTCATCGTTTCGTCAACGCCACTAACATATGTGCCAATATTCAAACGAAGCAGGATTGGCTCGCGGCTTTAGGACCGTCTACTTCCCTAGACACTGGCTGCAGCGAAGACCTCTCTGACCTCACTGCCTGTGATGCATGCGTTCATGCTGGTTTTCAGGTTCAGGCTCGATTGCTAGCAATCGATGGCAATAGTTCTCACTCGAAAGGTTGCTTTTACTATGCGATTCTATATGCTGCAGGAATAGTAAATAAGTTTGGTCCTGAAAGTCTCGGTGCACTTACCTGCATTTTTGGACTACCTTTGTCCTCGCAAACAGTTTCAAGGGGTACGGGCGAATTGGCTCTGATATCTGGATCAGTTGGAGCTGGTTTTGCCATTTCGGTCGTGTTATGCTCTATAGGCTGCTTCATCTGGTGGGATAGTAGGGAAAAAAGGCAGGAAGTTTCAGTAGGCTTTTCAAGTTTGGAGTCTGATGTAGACGATAATAAACTGCTGCACTGGGAGCCCCAGACCGGGTCAACCTGGTTCAAGAGTGATGATCTTGACAAAGCAACCAAAAATTTTTCTTCCAAGAATTTCATTGGGAAAGGTCAGTTTGGAGTTGTTTACAAAGGGAAATTAACAGATGGAACCATGATCGCGGTCAAGAAGATCATAGATTCAGAGTTTGAAGGGGAGACTGACTTTATCCGGGAAGTCGAGATCATTAGCACCTTGAAACATCGAAATCTAGTGCCCTTTCTAGGTTGTTGTGTCTCGAGAGGAAGTAACTACAACGAAGAGGAGGACAGGAGATACCTAGTCTACGATTACATGCCAAACGGAAATCTACACGACCACTTGTTCTTCTCTGAGAAAGGTAAATTCAAAAATGGAAAGAGGCCACTTACTTGGCCTCAGAGGAAGAGCATAATTTTGGATGTAGCAAATGTACTAGCTTATCTTCACTATGGAGTGAACCCTCCTGTATATCATAGGGATATTAAGCCCACAAACATACTGCTAGATTCGTACATGAGAGCGCGAGTTGCAGACTTTGGACTGGCAAAACAAGGAAGTGAAGGGGAGTCTCATTTCACTACAAGAATTGCAGGAACTCATGGTTATTTGGCTCCAGAATATGCTTTATACGGTCAATTGACAGGAAAGAGTGATGTTTACAGTTTTGGAATAGTTATTCTTGAAATAATGTGTGGAAGAAAGGCTCTTGATTTATCATCACTGGAAGATCCAAACACGTTCTTGATTACGGATTGGGCTTGGTCGCTAGTGAAAGCTGGAAGGGGAAAAGAAGCTTTTGACCCTTTCTTGTTGGAAGGTGAGGGTTCTGTAAATAGATGTCCGCAAGAAATAATGGAAAGGTTTCTTCTGGTTGGACTTTTGTGTGCTCATTTGATGGTTGCTTTAAGGCCTACAATATTGGATGCCCTGAAAATGCTTGAAGGTGATATTGAAGTTCCTGTGATTCCTGATAGGCCAATTTATACTCATGAAAACGTATTAATTTCTGCGTTGACACGGAAAAATACTTAACCGAAGTTGGGGATATGTGTTCTATTGATGTTATTATCGATTTTGCTACTGATATATCAAGGTGTACCTAAAGGTGTACACCCTCCTCACATGGGAGGGGGCTCACTCGAATAAAGTAATCGAGTGGTTCCCCCCCATGTGAGAGGGGGATACTATTATGTACAAATTTTGTTGTACAAGTAGCATTTTTGATGCTATTATAGCCTTCTGTACATAGTTCTTGTGTTAACATAGTTTATGCACAAAGAACAAATTGCTGTCAGTATTTTACTTTTAGCACCCTTGTACATCATTTAAACTATTACGATAAGCGTTGTTTTACATGTTATTCCAGAGCAGGTTAGAAGACGAGCTTCTTGAGATTCAAGGTAGTGTAATATCTTCCTGAAGCATGGTGTTCAATTAAAATGATTTAAACCTTACGAAAAATTACACTTATGACAATAAAGTAAGCATCCGTTTGGTTGCAAATGTAGAATTTAGGTAGGAAAAAAATGAATTACAAGGAATTGAATTACCTAGAATTTGTTTGTTTTATCGGAAATTATTGATTAATTGTGTTTGATTGGTATGATTTTTCTCTCGAAATTTTTTTGGAATTTTGAATCTTTTGGTATTCGTTTGACTTTTTTTTTTATATAAAAATTGTCGATAAATTTTTCACCATTGGGTCTACAATTTGTTCCAATTCCAAAAAAAAATATAAAAAATTAATATATCAAATATCATTCGTTTGATTTTATTTATCATGCAAATTGTCAAGTAAATGGATAATTTTTTTACCATTGGATCTAGAATTTGTTCCAATTGCCAATAAAAAAAAATAGAAAAAAAAGGCTATCATACTAAATATCATTCATTTGGCTTTATTTTTCAGGCAAGTTGTGAATTAGAAGGATAAATTTTTCTACCATTGAGTCTAGAATTTTTTTTTTATTGCCAAAAAAAAAAAAAAAAACCAACCTGGAAATTCATTTCCCACCAAAGTGGTGAGAAAATGTTTTCATTAATTAGAAGGAAAATGAGCGCGTGAGGGGGAGTGGAGGGAATTGGTTTTGCCGAGAAAATTGTGCTTGCTTTAGTTAATGTCAATATTAGAAAGTGGATTTTGTGCTTGCTTTATCGTCTGATTTGCCTTGAAAATTTTGTTAACAATTCTTGTGCATTTAGCATTACTTTCATACACTTTTCAAATCTGTTTCATGCAACAAGAATACTCTTAAGGTGTGAAATTGTATCTCTCAAATGATGGTGATCGAATGTCATAAAAGTTTAGCGAGCCTTCACTAAACACCAATTAATTTTCAGACAAGATGGTTGAAATTTGATCATACAAGTGATATCAGATTCAGAACTACGATCATGAGTTTGAATCACAATAATGTCATGTTGAGAGTATAACAAGGTCGCTCTTAAATCCATGAATTGGACTACTCAAATAATGGTGATCGAATACCATAAAATATTTAGTCTTTCTTTACTAGACATCAATTATTTTTCAGATGAGATGATTGAATGTGATCCTATAAAATCAACAGATATGACTAATAAAAGCCCTAACAAAACATCTGACTTCAATTCTTTTATATCAAACACTCTCTTGGACAAAATCTCAATTTCCACACCACCTCTCTTCTCTGCAACATCTCTCATGGGAGATCCTCCAAAATCACCAACACCAAACTTTTACAGCATTCTTGGAATTCCAAAGACAGCATCCCTTGCAGATATTGGCAAAGCCTACAAATCCCTTGTTATGAAATGGCACCCTGATAGAAATCCTTCCAACAAAGCCGAAGCTGAAGCAAAGTTCAGATCCATCAATGAGGCCTATCAGGTATGTTAACTATTTCTTACATGCAACATAAACATCGACCATCGCATCAGTATCTAATTTTTCGACGTTGAATTCAATTTCAGGTCCTCAGCCTAAAAGAAAAAGGAAGAAGCAAATGCAGGAAGTCAAAACAAGACAAAGAAGAAAAAAAATCTGATGATGATGAAGAATTGCACATTTCTAGCCCCACACTTCTTTCACGTAACACAAGCAGGATCAGCCCAAAGCCAAGTCCAAGAGATTTGTCACACAGTACAAGCCAGGGAAGCACAACTACATCAATGGATTTCTATGCCTCTCAACCAAAATCTCCTACAGGGGCTAGCAACCTTTCAGCCCCAACGACGCCAATGGAGGTAAATTCTTTATCAAAATAGCCAGCCGAAGAACCGTGATGCCTATTATTTTTTCACAATCCACGGCTCGAAGAAAACTGCAGCCTATCGAGAAAAAGCTCGAATGCACCCTCAAAGAATTGTGCCATGGATGTGTAAAGAAGAAAAAGATCACTAGAGACGTCATCTCAAATACCGGGTATGTGGATTCTACTTTTAATTATATGTCCAACTCCAAATGAAGTTTATCTGGAGCTAGGAGTTGAGGTCCCTTTGGTTCAGTCCCTGACAGGATCCACAATTTTTGTCCCTCTGTTAGGAGAGGTGACATGACACTGTTAGATGATATAAAATACCCTGGATATGAAAAACTTGTACCTGGACAAGGGATGCCCAAGTCCAAAAAAGATGGAGACCTTTGCCTCAAATTTCTGGTTGAATTATCAACAGAATTGTCCAATGAACAACGCATAGAAGTAGTAAGCATTTTACAAGAATGTTTTCGAGCACTGAATTCTCTTTTCTTCAAATCTTAAAACAGAATTTTGATTGTAGTTGGCAGAATTATGTACATGCATTATTACTTTTAGCAGGTTTATAATGTATAATGATCTGTACGCGTGCATCCAAGAGATAATTAACAGAGAAATTTTACAGTGATCCCTGTCATTTATGCCTACCAGAAATTTCTTTACAAGAATTTGGCCCTAACTCAAGGAAACAAACCCTGTTCAAACTGATGTTCTGCAAAAGCAATTAATTACTCGCGTAAAAAACTAACTGCTAAAGTAAACAATTAGGAACTTGAAATGAATATTATGTATGAAAAACGAACCAACAAATAAACAGGTATAAAACAATCCATCACATTTTATTGTCACTCTGTCTCAAATCAATCCCTTGTTTCCTTACAAACTATTTTTCACTTTTCACACATTTCACAAGCTCGGTATGATATTTCTGCACATTAAAAGTTAGCTATACTATATGGGTTGTCATTCATTTATGGTGTGTCTCACCTAAAGAGACAATTGAAATGCACAATTCTCAGCAGATCAGCCGCTCGAACAGCCATTGGGCAACTGAATCAGAAGTCTTTAGGCCGGGAACATTATGATGGTGGAAGTTGTTCTCTTAGAAAGGGAACTTCCACTAGCGTACCGACAACATTATCACCAACAATCACCGTGTCTCCTTCTGAAGCTGCTTTCCTCTTGACATAGCCTAACCCAAAAGGCTCAGATGCTTTTCTACCAGCAGTGAAGCTTGTCAGTTTGCCAACCTGCACATTTATATATAGATTGGTCATCACCTCAGCCTTGTAAAGGTCAACAAAATTCAGATCACATTATAGCGAACAATAATAGGTGCCAATCTAGGATAGTCTTTTCCTTTAACTGAGTATGAACGATTAAGAAAGCTAAAATTCCATGCTTAAGTTATGATGGTCAGACTATGCAAAAGCCATAAACTAATTCATGTTCTTTTCTGTATTTAAGCTAGCTTTTATGGTCAGTAAAACACTAAAACTACTTCTAATGATATCAACATTTTGAAAAAGAAGTAAAAGTGAAACCTTTTTCCCATCAACTGTAATGAAGCTGCCTGGTTTTACTGGAGACGTTAGGCGAATTCCCCACAATCTCTGCTTGATGCCATCATAAGTTACGAGTCTAGAAATAGTCTCTTGTCCTTTGTAACATCCTGATAAATAACTTAGTTTCAAACAATCACTTCCACTCTAATTTGTGAAGAAATACCAGTCTAAGAAATCACAAAACCTTTATTTAAAGAAATAGCTCTCCAAAGACCAGCCTCTAGAACATTAAATTCATCTGTGAGTTCTTTGCCAGGAGCTGGTCTTCCTGAAGAAGTTAAGCAAGCAGGTTACAGATTTCTATACATGAAACCAAATGATGGAAAGCAAAACCTCACAATCAGAATAATAGTTAAATCATTATTTAAATTAGAACCAGTAGAATGATAAAAAAAATTAGAAAATCAGGAGCCCAGGAAACGTGATAAAGGATGCCAAGTACTGGAAAAGGTTAACATCCACCAAGAACAGATAAGCAACATGCTAAGTTAAAATGGAACAAGAGCAATGGAGCAAAAGAGTAACAATGAAGATCCAAAACACTAACTCAAGAATTACACAACCTTGAAGAATCCTTAACATCTCCCAAGCATTAGAGCCCATGGGGATTGCACCCTGACCTAGAAGAGCCTTCCAGACCGATTCAGCTACAGCTGGAGACATCAATAATGTAAAACCTTCTTGAGAAATAACATTTCCCACAGCCACAGTCAATGGCATTCCACTAACCTGCATTAGGAACAGGAATGAAAATTATGTTTCCATAATATATATGGCTGGATAAATATAACGTAAATACTATTTTTTTTAAAAAAAAAAGGTAACTAGTCATTCAGCATTCATCATCTAGATATAGTCTTCTCATTTAGGAGATTTGACATGTATTTTCCAGTTATATTAGCCACTTTTGTAAAAATGTGATGATTGTGATAACAATAACAATGATTGTGACTGCAAAGACCTGAATTTCTTTATGGATTTTGAAGGTGATAACGCCATAAATCCTCTATAAATTTTGAATCGTTGGGATTGAATGCAGAACAAGTCAACAACAAATGAAAAATAAATCTATTAAATAAATTATGTATAAGAAACAATTTAAAATGAGCAGAATTTTATTACTTTCCTTAAAGTCATTTTCAACCACATTTCATAGGACTCACAATGCACCTAATCGTTTTACTACATGGCACTTTCCTCATGTTACCACGTGGGTAGTGAGATATTTGTTTGTTTTCCTTTAGGGGGAATGTATCTGATGGCTTCGATTGTTTTGGGGTTTAGGGTCTAACTTGTTCCAAGTGCCTCAGTTTGCCTATGAGAGTTCGTCATGTTAGCTTCGTCGAGTTTATCCTTTTCCTGTGAACCTCAGGGATTGGCTTTACCTGGACGGAATTTTAGGGATAAACGATATTAGAGTTTCGCCCTTGCAAAGTGACAAGAGCAGTGCTTATTCTGCCTTTATTCTGTGGTGACATGGCTTAGGTCGATTATGTGGTTTTCCACTTGCGCCTCTGTAGGATCATTCTATGCCATGTAGATTTAAGAAGTAACAACACTAAATCTCAGAACTTATCTTTTTAAGTAGAATGTGTACATAACAACATCGCAAAATGATAAAACATACGAAGGATTTCAGGTAAAGTTGGAGCAATCTAATAAATATTCTTGTCAATGTTGATGTTAATAAAACAATAACCAATTAAAAAAATTTGTTTCTACAGAAAATGTGGGCATAACACTGATCCATAATGGAATGACTGCCAAAAGTTACACCAGCACACATCAAAAAAGATACATCTCATTAAATTCCCTTTTTGTGCAAGATAAATGAACTTGTAAAGCTTTTGAGTGAATCAGTAAATTAGCTTACACTGTAATGTTTATGCGATCCATACGGTTGTCCAACAAGGTCTCCAAGATTCAAATCCACCAGTATCTGTTTACCAAAACATATCCGCAGAAACGAGAAAGCAGTGAGGACATTTAAGTGAATAAAGAAAGTATGGATAGGTTAATCAATCACAAATTCATCAGAAAGCATACTTCGCTGCTTTTAGGTCCCACTAATACAAACATGCTGGTCCGCTTAGTGATGTCTTGAATCTCTACCTTGTCCGCAAAAAATATGTACCTATGAAGGGAAATCAGTTTAGAACATGCATGCCTAAAATCAGTTTAGGAAATGCTGCTTTTAGGTACACTAATACAAAATGCATGCCTGAAAAATGAGTTGCACATCAAGAGAAAATTAAGATAAATATGGACTGAGAAAAATCATGAATAATCAGTTTAGAACTTTCTAGTTGTATGTACATACTTCCTCAGCATTTCAGTTATGCTTCCACAAGTCACAGGAGAGACCACCAGTGTAATTGCATTTTTCTGTAAATGTAATGTATTAATTAGAAAAAGACTTTTATATAAGATAATTACAGATACTGAAGATGCCAACTACTTTGTCACAAAATTGCAGATCAATTACCATAACCCATGCATGAGAAATGTCAATTGTTCGAGCCGTTGGTGTCACAAAAACAGTGTCACACCCCTACAAATTTCAACGTGACGATCAGCATCAAACTGAAATGAAAACTTGCCTCATGTTAAGACATAAAGGGAAACAATGGGCGAACTCCTAAGAACTACCTGTCCTTCACAAAGACATTCAAAGTTTGCAGTACTTTGATTGTGAAGAAACTGAACTCGATCTTCTCCACTGACTATATCGGAATTAAACATACAAACAAAAACAAATAAAGCGTCAAACTTCTTATCGATTAGAATACGCCACTATATTTTATGTTAGTGAAATGAGCTTGTCAGTGTATGGATTTTGAGTTTTTGAGAATACTGCAGCAATTTTCTTAATATTTTTATAGAAATACCAAAACATGGGTTTTAAGGACATTGATAAGCAACACATAAAGCTTAAGAATCCAATAGCTTTTGTTGCATTACATACAAAGAAGTCAAGGAAGGCAATTCCATGTCATATAACAGTTTGTCAATTCAAAACCATAAAACCAACCCGAGAAGTTTTATCACTAAGGTGACTCATGAAACATAGTTGTGATGTTAGTGTTACAACAGAGTTCTGAGATGCAATCTGAACTGCAAAAACATTTTACTGAAGTTATCCACCTGAGCAGTTGAATCAAAGATATTTTTGTCTTAACTAAAATAAGCTTCTCTATCGAGCAAGGAATTCTCCAAATCTTTTTGTGTAAACATCAGCACGACTTGGACTGAGGTCTGAGTCCTAGGCAATAATGCAATAATTCTAAATAAAAATAAGAAACAATGGAGATTTTCACATATTGAATGGTGAAACCATTGTGTTACCCACTAACGTTTTTTCAGTAACATGGAATAGATCTTCTTTGACTACATGGAGAATATCTGTCGTCTTTTGTGTTCCATAACTGGGATAGAATGGAAAATAGGGCATCCCTCATTATTCCTCAAAAAAAGGATAGATTAACCTATAACTAGGATGGAAGTCTTCAAAATAACCTTGGGGGTATTAACTTGTCAGTAATACGATTATGTTGTATATGTATGGAAAGCAGAATACTTAGAGACCGTTCTCAGACATTTGTGCAACATTCGTGCCAAAGTAGCTAAACAAATGAACTTTTAAAGTGTGAATAGTTATTATTAACAAGACTTTGGGTTATCTTTCATCATTAAGAAAATGTGGTCCTAGTTTTTGTTCCAAGCAAATATGACTGAAATTTTTATGAGCCTCTTGATAGTTAGATTGTTTATGCATTTACACAGTTTAGGTGATCAGTGTCTTTCTGTTGATCTCATAAAGTAGTATAGAAATAACCAAAAAACAAAAAAAAGAATCTTAGAGAAGTTACCTCTAATCCGGCCATGATCAGAAAGATCCACAACCTAAAAACGATAAAAAAAATATAGTTCTTTTGAGAAATTTATCATCCAGTTCAGAAGCAGCTAGTGAGACTAAATAAGCTTATTATAACAGTGCTTTATCAGGTTCCACTACACACACAAAAGCTACTGCAGATACTAATAGAAACTTGTCTGCAAAATTAACACAGATGTCCATATCAGAAGATGTCTTAAAATAAAGAGGTAATGGCATAAAAAGAAAGGTGAAACAAGAATAGATGAGCACTACACTAAGTGAACTCCTGCATAAAGCAGCCAAAAACATGAAAAATACACGTCAGTAGATGCAAGTAAATGATTTTAGCAATACGTGTTGTTCATGAATTTTTGGTCCCTAACAGCCAAAATTACATGGGCTATAAATCTAATCTCCGAGATTAACAGAGAATTGAAAGGAGAAAAAAGGAAAGCATAAAATTTGTCTTCCTCAGGCAAACTAAAGACAGAAAGTACTCATGCAAATAATAAATCCAGAAGATGGATTCGATAAGTAGATCAGAAATGGAAGACTTTAAAGCAAAATAGATGCCCACCACAACCCCATTGTTAACCGCATCCAATGCCTTGTCGTCATTATCAAAAGTTTCATTTTTCGTGTGATCTGCTACCTTTGCCTCAGCAGCCGTTGTTGCATCCTGAAAAGGACCAGTGACGAACCCAAATAATTTGTCATTTTGTACTCTATTCAAAATAGAAATGAGGCGTGTTTAGCTAAAGTTTTACAAGTGTAATCTTTAAGGACTTGATACAAATCCCCTTTTAAACCACTAACGATTGTTCACGAATACTATGGCATGAATACTAATTGTGTTCTTCATACTGACAAGAAAAATTCCCTTTTAAGCTTAGCAAAAATGCTATGATAATCCTTTAGTTCCAGTCAGAAACATTAATTAATATTCATTGCTGTATAGCAGGAGCAAATATTTTCAAAATTGAAATTATTGATTGATAATTGATACAAACAAAGACTTCAAAATATTGTGAAGAGAATAAAGGAAGTTTATGTGGGTCTTACGAGGGGGTCATAATCAATAGGAGGAGGGGAGAGGTCCAAAGGAAATCCACGAGGAAGATAGAATTTCTTCTTCCTAATATACTCACTACGACAGTGAAATGCCCCGTTTTGAAGCTTCGAAAACGACGTCGGACTGAGGAAACGCCATGGAATTGTTGCTCTGCAAGTACATGAAGCAGTAGGAGGGAGGAAGACGGTTGCGCAAGACATCTGTCCGTTTGTTGCCGTTAATGGATTTGGGCTTTTTATATATACTATTTAATTAGCCCAATAGCGACTAAAAGACTCAACTTAGTGGGCCCATTTGTAACAAATACTCTTCGAATGGATTGGGCCTTACCCAACTTTGAGCCCATTTCAAGAAAGAGAAAATTAGACAAAAACAAGTCTTTTAGTTGAATATTTCTGTGTTACAAAATTTAAAGTGGAAATTACACTACCACCAACTTTATAAATTGAGTATTCTAAAATAAGATTGAAGGTTTTACTATTCAAAAATCAGATATTTTATTAAATAATATATTATTAAATTAAATTAATTTATAAACCTAACCCTACCTCCCTCCACGCCCACATCATTCCTCCCCCGACCAAAGAGTTTCTCTCTATCGTCTTTCTTGCTCCACCGCTCCACCCAGCAGCCCTTCTTTCTATCTCTCGACGATGATTTTGGATGATTTTGTAGATGGTGTTTGTCGGTGGTGGTGGTGGAGGTCGTGTTCGTGACGACGATTTGTGGATTTTTTAGTGGAGGTTGCGAGTATGGTGGCTCAGCTATTGTGGCGGTGGTATGGTGGCGTATCTGTTTTGGCACCGAGGCGATGACGGTTTGTGGAGGTCATGGTGGCGACGACGATGACGGCAGTGTAGTGGTGTTGATTTTTTTTCCCTGTTTTTGTTTTTGATTTTCATATTGTGAGGTGTTGGTGGTGGCGGCGATAGTAAATTTGTGAGCGATTTTTGTGTGGTTGTACAGGTGGCGGTTGATAGTGGTGGTGGCGGTTATGAATCGGTGGAGGTAACGGTGGTGCAGTGGTGGTGGTAGTGGACTGAGCGGGGTTGGGGGTGGGGCGACTGTGGTGACGATGTTTGTGCGATGGTGGTTGTGGTGGTACAGGTGGGTGGTGGTGATGTTTGATCTATGAAAATGTGGTCTCGACTGGTGCTGTGATGACGACTCAACCGTTGGTGGCAGTGCGACTCCACCGGTGGTGGTTGGCGATGGTGCAGTCACCCACAGTACCGGTGGTGGGTGGTGGTGGTGGTGGCTGTGATGACGGAGTTGTGGTACTGGTTGTGCCGATGCGATTGAGTACTGTGGGTGGTGAAATGTGGTGAGGTGATGGTGGTTTGGGAGTTGGTGGTGGTTAGAAGGGTTTGGTGGTGGTCACAGATGGTCGTGGTGTGGTAAGGTGGAGAGGGCGGTGATCACAGATTATTTGGTTAATTGTGACCACTAAATTGGTTTATCTGTGACTAATTGTGACTTATTAAAATTCACATTTGTGACCTCGAAAAATATCTGTGACCTAATAAAATATGAACTATGATTGAGAAATAACGTGTGACCTAATCTGTGATCAGTAAACAATATGTGACTAATGAAAAATATGAACTGTGCCTAAAAAATAACGCGTGACCTAAAAATTTGTTAATTTGTGATCGATTATAAGTTGTGATTTATAATGTTCGTGATCTGTGACCGATAAAAAAATTGTGACTTATAAATTTTTCATATGCAATTAAGGAAAAATTTGTGACTTTTAAAATTTTTGAATTGTGACCGTAAAAAAATTTGTGACATTTAAAAATTTTGATTTGTGATCGAAAAATAATATGTGACTAATTAAATTATGAATCTGTGATCGATGAACAAATTGTGACCTATAATTTTTTTGAATTATGACGTAAAATAATTTGACATTTAAAAATTCTTATTTGTGACCGAAAATAATATATGATTAACTAAATTGTGAATCTGTGACTAAATTATATAGATCTGTGATCTTAATATATTTAATTAACTAAATATATATTTAATTAATTAAAATATAAATAAAAATGAATAAAAATCTGATTTTTGAAAGTTGAAACTTATTTTCTTATTATTGAAATGGACTAAAGTTATACTCTTACTTATGAAAATTATCCAAATTTAAATTCCAAGAAGCCTTACAGAAGTCTCACATGGGATGAACCTGTGTAAAAAAATTATTGCAAAAAAAAAAAAAACCACCTTCCATGTTGGGTGTTTTATGTAAGGCTTCTGTGACCTTTGTTTTTGTAACCATAGACTCATTCCTTTTAGTTTCCCTTCCCATAAACCAGGTCTCACATGGGGGTCGGCATCGTGTGAATATTCTATAGCAAAAAAAAAAAAAAAAAAAATCTCCCCTCCCCTTCTGTGTCTTATCTGTAAGGTTTCTGTGACCTTTATTTCTATAACCATAGACTCATTCCTTTTAGTTTCCCTTCCCATAAATCAGGTCTCACATGAGAGTGGGCACCATGTGAATATTATATTGCAAAAAGAAATAATAATAATAATAAATTCTTCCCTCCCTTCTTTGTCTTATCTGTAAGGCTTCCGTGACCTTTGTTTTTGTAACCATAGACTCACTCCCTTTAGTTTTCCTTCCCATAAATCAGGTCATACATACAATTTTTTCAAAAATAGAATATTTATTATAAAAATAAATTATTTAAATTTACTGTTAATATTTCAGTTTATATTTTTTTCGAAACTCGACAATTGAGGTACAATTATTTGAAATTTAATTTTTCTAATTTTTATTAATCTTATCGTTTTTATTGTGACGTGGATATAGAAAGATCGTCCTTCCTTTTTTAGAATTTACTCCCATTTCACTTTTCCAGGTGACACAAATTAGATTTCTTTTCTACCTACATAAATCTTCCTAATTTAGTTTGCATTTATATCCACATTAAAATTTCACAACTCAGTTGATGAGGAAGAAATCGAGGTTATATTTCACGTCTCTCTGGTCATATAACACTGGTCACATTTGAACAGCCGTTAATGACGAGATATACGCCAAACTTGATCCATTTTTCATGTATTCGTCATACTTTTAGAGGGAAAATGAAACTAGAAAGACTAATATGTTACATAACATAGGGATATAGACAATGGAGGTCACAAATATAATTTACACGATTAAAGATAGGGGCGACGTATTAGAGATCACAAATAACATAGGAGATTACACAATGAATGTCACGAAGTCTAACATGTCATTTTACTAATCACATGGACAATCGTATTAAAAGTCACACCAATCTCAACAAAAAGGTCAATCTGATCACAAATTGTTATCCATACATGATTTATGTAAATTTTCTCAAAAAATGATATTTTATGGTAAATAGCATAAAATGTCCATACCTTTCAAAGTCATTGTGAAAAACGTCTACACCTTTTATATTTTGGCATTTTGTCCATATTTTCACATTTTATTGCGCATAAGGTCATTTTCATCCATTTTTGACTATTTTGTCCTCCTATTCAAATAAAACAAAAAGAAATGAAATGAAAAAATAAAGAACTAGTTGTATGTTGTAACCATAGTCCCAAATTTTCAAAAAATTACAAATCAGTCATTATATTATTATCTTGACCTCCTGTTTTCTATTCACACCCATAAACGATCAAATTTTCAAATTTTGAATCTTTAACTTTTTTAGTGAAATTTTCATATATAAATGCATATTCAGAATCCTGAATCTGTAAAACTCGACTTGAAAGTTCATTTCTAATTAAAGATCGCTCTGGCTCTTGTGATTTCTTCAAGTTATCTCTATATATAGAATTTACACTAATAATCTGTGACTTTTGATGCTTCAGATGTATAAGGTAATGACAAGAAATCCGTATGGTAATCTAGTTAATTCCTTGTCTGTTGATTTCTCTAAACTTTCATGAAAAAAATCATGAAACTGTGTTTAACCCTCTCTCTCTCTCTCTCTCTCTCTCTCTCTCTCTCTCTCTCTCTCTCTCTCGGTTAATTTATCCTTTAAAAAACCAACATTTATTTGATCTTTATTTTGATCAAGAATTTGACTCTTCTGTGCTGATTTTCTGTCCTTGATTCTTAAGTTATATTTGACTTATTGTTGCAGCAGAGGTATGATATGCATTTATTTTCTTCATCTTCCATTTGTAGGCACAAGTTAACACACTGATATTGCGAATGGACTTCTAGGGTTCATGCAGAAAGTGTGTTGCTACATGAGATTTATCAGTTATGGTTCTGTAAATCACGTTGAATGACGAGCATCGGTCGAGGGAATACAGACACAGATTTGAGAAGAAAGCCATTGGAAATTAGTATAAGGGTTGAGATTTGTAGGGTTGAAGAAGTAAAATATTAGGAAGAAAACTAGGTTTTGGGTTTGGACCACTTGTTGAGAAAATTTGATGATTTGTGTGTAGATAAATTATAATTAACAAAATCGAATAAAAAAAATATACTTCAACAATAATATAAACATAAAATATAAGTAGAGAATTAGAGAACAGGTCTTGGGAGTCACGTCAAAAACGTTATTTTAAAGTCGTATTGTCTCTCCTTCGTGTGGGTACTTTCGACACTACGCTGCTCTAAAATAAAACTCATGTGGCTCATAGCCGATTTTCCTTCTATGGACACAATCTTAGGAAGATAAAGAACGAGTCTCTCATCGAGTTGTAAAAATAGTATGAACATAGTATAAAATTATAGAGAGCATAATACTTCAAGTTGTTTTTTCAAGCTATAGAAAATGACACCATTTTATAGTGTAAAACTTGACCCATACAATAATGAGAATCATTTCAATTAAAATATAAGTTACATTATGAAATTATGAGTTCTAACTTTCAAATTAAACCTGAAAGTTAATAAGTTTTAATTTTGAAGGGTTAAAACTTGTATTATTTTACAACAAGATTCACGGATCCTGGAAGTACTGTGCAGTACAGATTCAAGTTTGGCCCTGTTTAGCCCCCATTATTTTAAATTATAATTTTTCTCTTATTTTCAAATTTTCAACTAGATAATTTTTCATATAATAATATTACACGGTACTCTCTATGTACGTGCTACAGGACTGATCTTGATGAGAAATTAGTTCCTGAAACACGTAAATGTCAAGTTTCCCTGAAATGAATCTTGAGAATTGTGAATATTTATGCTCTATTATCCTTTTTAGTAGGAATCATGGCCATTTTTACAATAGATGGAGGAACCAGCAGCAGGCACACAGTGCTGCATTGCTGAGAATGTCTTTAATAAATGTGAACCTCCAGCGGTCACGGCTGAGAATGGTGGTGGCTGTAAGGTCATGAATTCAACTGTTTTTGCTGAGCAAGAGCATTTAGCAGCAGCACTGCCGCCGCCGCAGCCGCAGGTAGAGCAGCCACAGCCAAGGGTAAGAGAAAAGGGGTTGATTAATAGGAAAAACAAAAGCAACTCTAATAATTCCGAGACAAGGAAATGCTTAAAAAATAAAAACTAAATATTGGTTGGAGAACAAAGTGCAGATGAAGAAAGGAAATCAGTTGCAGATGTATTAGGGGAAAGATCACTATAAGAGGATTTATCTAAAATAAATAGCATTCAATATGTTGAAGAATCATTACAATTACAAGAGAAATTGAACTGGTAAAGAACTCAAAAGACAGACAATACCAAGCCAAGCCTTATTCCCAAAAAGGTTTCTAATTCCTACGATCAAGCACTACTTAATAGAAGGTTAGTGAAATCAAATGTTTTACAACATCAGACCATGTTAATATTATTCATTGTAGCATAGTCGGTCTCCATCTTAATATTCTCGCTTAAATGAGTAAAACTGATTAAATCTAAAATGATGTGTATAATGTCTAAGGTTTGGCAACTTCTAATTTAAAATTGGAACCCATAAGGAGAAAAACAGAGAAAGAAAGAACAAAATCACTACTTCTACTTCGTCATGAGTGAACTCGAGAGAAGAACCAACTGCCCTGATGAGATGATAGGTGAAATTTATAAGCATCTTGCTCATTATCTTAATAGAAGTCTGAATTTTTTTGAAACAAAATATTACTTGAGAGCAGCAACTCTTAACACCGTTACTAGTCTCATCTTGAAGGCACTTGAGAAGGAGAGATTGTAGATCGGTAAATTAGGGTTGAAATGAATTCCTTATTGTTTCTGTCAAGGAGCTGAAAAGTATCAAAGCCACCTGTATCAGAAAGAATAAGCTACCGTGTTTTAACCTGTTACATAAAAATTAAGGTTGTCTGCTAATTTTCACATCTTGGTTTGTCAGTTGGATAAAGCTTGTATACAACCAGCAGCTCTAAAATTGGTTTTGTTGTTCATACATTGATATATGATAATTTTGCTGCTCAACTTCAGGCTCAGTGTACTACAGATTTGGAGAATATCAGGAAGAAGGTTAAAGAAAATGGCAATGACGTGGAGAATCTCTCGTGTACTTATTCTGTTGTTCCTGTTGAGGAATCACATCACATTAGCCCGGAGTTGCAGATTCCCGTTTCCAGTAACAAAGAAATACTTCAATAGCAATTTTTTAACCCAGAGTGTCTAACCAGATATAACTTATAGTGTATATAAAGAAGTAGAGTTACCTGTCAATTCGTGTAATAGCTGTGACTTGCTGTTGAACGGGTTCAGTTTATAGTCTTCGATCTTGTAACCTTGGATCTAGCTGTCTTAAATATGGAAGAATAGATGGAAATCATCTTAATGAATTATGTTCATGGCAGTTTCTTCTGATTCAGGCACACTTTACCTCTCTATAGAGTTAATCTGAGTTTTAACTTACTGATCACGTAGTTTTACAGAGTTTTAGGCATGTCTTGCTACGAACCCTGTTATAAGTACGGGGAAATTATACTGAAGTCATACTGGAAATTGAAATGGAAGGGAAGAGATTGAAAAGGGAAAAAAAATAGACAAACAGACTAGATAAAACCATTTCAAATTTCTGTAAACAATATGTATACATTTCATGTAGGCATCCGTCTTGCTACCATTTGACCCGACTGATATAATGGCTCTTTATGATTTGGACCCTTTTGTTGTAATCATATATACAAATATACAATGGCTTGCGATCGCACTTTGGTCTCTATTTTTCCTGTTGGTTCGGTCGTCCTTTTCTTCTTTGCACCTTTAAAATATTCATAATATAGTCTGTGACTTTCCTCAACGATCCTCAATTGATCCGATTCAAGTTTTGAAAGTTTGGGATTAATTCCCTAAACTTTTGTAACGTTGGATTTCTCTCCCAAAACTTGTGAATCACTTCTAATTGTCCTCGTAAGTTTTTTAATTGATCAACTGCAATTTGGTTGATCATCAATTGCTTCGAATCAATTCCTATTATACTCTAAAAACATTTTTTTTAAACTCTAATTGCATTCAAGTCGAGGATTTACCTGTAATTAAAGTATTTACATGGTAGATATCTACTCAATATAGCAATAAATAAACAATAATAGAAGCTCAAATAAGTGAATAATTTGCACTTACCAACTTTCTAACATTTGACCCGATCACGTATTATGAATCTTTATGATTTAGACTCTTTTTTTACAACTAGTCCTTGCTCGTGCAATGCACGAGCTGAGATATTTTGAAGTTTATGTTAGTGTATTCAATGTTAAGGATTGAAGTTGATTGAACAAAGATCTGATGGATAGATATATATGTTGAGTTTTCGTATTTTAGACGGATGTAGGATACTAACTTTTCAGAAAGATTGCATATGAAATTCGAAAAGTGATAAGTGTATTTTTGCACACTTATTTAATACATAAACAAACTTATTATTGATGAAAATGAACGAATTTCTATTCACAATTATGTAATTATGCTTTTTGTAGGTCAAAATCACCCAAAGGAAAAAGAAAAAAAAGAAACGAGAAAAAAAACTAAAAGCGTCCAAAATTGTGAAGTTGGAGACCAAAGTAAACAAGTCAAAAAATTGGAGGATTTGGAGTGCAATTTATGGAGGGCAAGATTGAAATAAAAGTCAAATTTTAAGGACCAAAATGTACAAAATAATTATTGAGGGACCTAGTGCGCAAATATTGGAGAGACTTGGCTGCAAAAAGGGAAAATTTCATTTTTGGCTGCAGGTTTCAGAGGCATTGGCGCTGTGGCGCAACTGTTCCGACACCACGGCGCCGTTTTAATTAAAAATTATAAGCCGGGGACCGTTTTGCCACTTTTGAAAATTCGCCGTTTTAATTAAAAATCAGTTTTGGGCCCTTTTGCTGGAGCTTCTTCCGTCTTCTTCTGTTGGTTTTGTTCCAATTTCTTTTTATTATTCCCTTTCTTTTCTTTTCCTTTTCATTTCATTTCCTTTCTTCTTCTTTTTTCTTTCCTTTTTGCTTGTTTATTTTGGAGCACATTCTAGAACACAAAGGAGATTCATCAAGGAATTGACAAAACTTGGAGAAATCAAAGTCGAGCTCGAAAATAGGGTTTTTTTCTTTAAATCTTGATTCTTCCCATTTGTTTTGTCAAATTTGCAATGTATTGTATAAATATTCTCCTTTGCTTACATTTATATAACATGAGCTAGTTGTATTGTGTTGAAATTTGTGGTATTAATTTAACCTAACTTTTAATTAATTTTCATATTTGCTCTTTAATATTAAAATGGTTATTTCCATGTGTTTCTATCATTGTTATGATTGTATTTTCATTTATGTGGTCAATGAATGATTGTATTTCGTGATTTATACATTGCTCGAGAGATGACTGTATAGTTTAGACCAAATGATAGAAACCCTAGGTTCGTGTAGTAATCCTATGCTTGTGTAGTGGATAGAGATATACCACTAGTCATAGGTGACTAAATGAGCTATTTTCACAATTATTAAATTCAGTTGTTTAGTTTCAAATCGACATAGAGATATAGTAGGTTTAACCAATCAATTAGGGTTAATTTCGCTTAAGAGAGGTAATTAGCTAAAATTGGAAGATCGGGTCTAACATTGAAAATGAATAATTAGTTAATTGGCTTGTTGTGAAGTTAATTAGGCGACGGTTAAACAAAATCATGAATCTCAACCACGTTTTCCTCCAAAATTTCCAAGCATTTGTGTTTTTCTTAGTTTGTTGATGTTTAGTTGTTTTCCTTATTTTTTTCTTAATCCTATGTTTTTATTGTGTGTTTGTTTATTTTCGTTGTTAGAATTAAATTGATTAAAGTCGTGTAATCTAGAGTAGACATTCTTCGAGGAATCGACAACCATGATTTAAAAGATCCACTTTATTATTTGAGCGCGACCCGTGCACTTGCGACTTGCATTTTTCGCACAGAAAGCAATATGGCAAAGAAGAGATTTACGTTTTGATTTCATAATAAAAATAAATAAAAGCATATGACTATGCCCTATTAAAAGAAGGCGGAAAATGGATATTAAAATATCCAAATAGGCAAGAATCATAAACAGCAAGAGAGAGCAAAAACGAATGCAAAATATAGATAAAGAAGACAAATGATACTGATGGGACCAAGAGAAGAAAATGAAGACTCCATGCAAATGTAATACGTTATTTCTATGAAGTGCAATGAGGGCTTAATTATCAATGTTTAAGAAGAAACATGATATATGCCTATCTTCTTTTCACATAAGAACATTTTTGTTTTAAGTCATTATTCTTAATCTTGAGTTAGAAAATGCCATGTGAATTTTATGATTGGGTCTCCCCCAGCACTACTATCAAAGGAATAAGGCATAATTATTGTAGCCTAAAGTCCCATATTTAAATTGTCGTGTTCAAAGTTCAATAATAATCGTTTCAAAAGAATGCTCGAATCTAAATCTCAGTTTCAAGTGTGTCCAAATCCTACCATAGAAGATTTGACTTCAATTACTACATAAAATCACAAATTTCCCAAATGCAATTCTACTTCAAAAACTAAATAATGATAGAAGAACACTCCATTGTCATCTTTAGGGAGAAAAAACTGGCATAGACACATGAAACAAAAATGACTCAAATTCAAGCTCAAATTCAAAATGGCACTTCTCAAAGTATTAAATTGAGCCATCTATTCCAAATTATCAAAATTATAAAATATCCACAAAATCAGAACCTCAAATTCTAAATTGAAAACCATACCATTTTGTTGAGCTCCTTGGGCATTTTGGCAATATTCTCCACATTCCCCAGTACATTAGCAGCAAATGCGAAAAATGGTTCTGTGACCATAGTCATGGAGCTATTGCTCCCATCGAACACCTGGGCAACATTGAAATCCCGAGATAACGTAGCCTTCTATGTGCCCACGACCTCCGCTCTGGCACATGACATTGTCGAGACCTACAATAGCACTTCAAAAATGGGAAGAGAGAAGTTTTCAAAAGCCAGTAATGCAGTCCATAAAAATATAAGAAATGCTATATCAGAAATAGTAGTTCATTGGCAAATTATCAAAAATTCAGCGAACTAACATTTAACTTAGTTACTGAAAAATTCTAGGATTCATTATAGGAACATAGAGCGATATAGAGAATATAAAGAAATTTCAACCATTACAGATTATGCTTACACCATATATCTCATATTGGCTGTAAATGATTTGGGTTTCTTCTCTCGCGAGAGGAAAGTGAAATTAGGGTGTAGGGAGAGAGAGAATGGTTATTAAAATGTCGCGTGTGGAAAAAAATGTCGCGTGAAGTGAGTGGGAAAAAAAGGAAAGCAGCTTCGTACAGTGTGGAGCTTACCACCTTTATTTTTTTTTTACCTTGTAGCTTAAGAAACTAATTTTTCGCATTTAGATCATTTATCATTCATTACATTCTCAAATTAGCAAACATTCTCCTATACAAAAATTTACTTAAAACTTGTGAACATATAATTAAAAAAACACTACAAACAACCCAAACGCTTTCACATTGCTACCGCCGAATCCATGTTGAAACCACGTGAAGCGACCTTTTCATTGGATACATAACCAAAAGAACTAAACGAATGAAAAAATAATTCTTCTAAATTATTCAACCATCAAAACATGTCGGATAAACGACATACACATCAATAGTAAATTAAAGATCAAATGAAAAAAAATGTATAAAGAAACGAGAAGACAAGAGACCAAAGAAAGGAAAATGACTTACAGTATCCAAAAAAGTCGACACCCATCAAACACCAGCTCGCTTGCTATCTCACACACATGCGCGCCTTTCTCTGTTTAGGAAGAAAGGGAAAAATATAGAGAGTTGACATCTAAGGTTTCTTTGTTGGAAAGGAAGAGAGATGGAAATGAATGGAATGATAGATTTTTGGCCTCAAGTACATTGATAAAAAGAGAGAAAACGTATGTGGGAAGCTACCCATTTCCTTTTAAGAGGAATATAGAGGTATAAGAACGATCAACAAATGTGGCTACGAGGGAAAAATCTATATTACCATTTATCTGAAAATGTAGCATATTTATTGAACAGCTGGAGAAATCAATTAATGAACAGTGTGAGAGGGAAGAGAAGGATTTCCAAGAACTAGTTTATGAATAGTAGTGTGAAAACGGGTACTCAAAAATGAATAGTATTTTTGGATTGTCTCTTTTAAGGTAGTGTAGATCTTATTTACAACCAACAGCTCTAAAATTGGACAATAGAAATCAAAATACTTGTTACTGTACAGCATAATGTTAAAAAATGATAAAATTAACCGATGAGAGAAACGAGTTTTTGGTCTATTACAGTCGTTCTTTTGAATAATTTTATTTGATACATATAATTTGTGGTCGGGACCATTTTTTGCCCAACATCCTCTGAATTATCAAAATGTGATGACTAAGCCCCTGTTTGGCCCCTTCTTTTTTTTTTTCTTTTTTTTTTTTTTTTCAAATTTCAATGTTTGGAATAGTATTTTTTTTTAAAGAATGTTTGGTTGAAAATGAAGGAAAAAATTTCGATTAAATTGTAATATTGTTTTATGGAAAATTGTGTGGTTGAAAATAAAAGAAAAAAAAATATATATGAAAGAGAATGAGGGCCAAACAGAAGCTAAATGTTTGAACAATTTCTTGACGTGGTCGACAATATTTTTGACATAATTCAATCCAAGTTAAAACAAGTTCTCAATTTTAGTTTCTATCTTAACTAATTGTTTTCTAAATTTAGCCATTTAGGGTTGATTAATTTCCTCCACTTCATTCAGTCAATAATTTATAGAAAGATCTAAATTAATTAAATCTTTAACTACAATGAGTATGTTATTTGGTAGAATTTTTCACTTTTCAAGTGCTAAGATTGTCCAAAGATAGTGAAATTGCCATATAGAAATGTGGATAGACGCGTTTGGAGTTGTATGATAGATATATTCTGTTAAGATATTGATATCCACAAGTGCTTGCTTTTAAAATTATTTGATAGAAGCATAGAATTCACAGAATTATATGGAATTTAAGTCCAATCTCACTTCCAAATGGGGTGGTGGCGCAGTTGGCTAGCGCGTAGGTCTCATAGCTTTCTGAGTGATCCTGAGGTCGAGAGTTCGAGCCTCTCTCACCCCATAAAAAATTTTACCCTCAAAAGGGGGTATAATCCTTCTTATAAATTTATAATTACTACCATACTTAATTTTTTTACTAATTAAATTTTTGTCCATGTTTATCAGTGTGCTATCAGACAGTATTTGCAAAGAAGGAATAATCATGCCCAGACGTGAAATCATCCAATTTCAATTATTTTTTCATTGGTACTTTTATCTTCACATGTACTGGGTTTTTTTAACTTTACAGTCATTAATAACTTAATAACAAAAATCCATATTTTGGGGACCAAAACGTATTTGTAGAAATTCAAGAATAGTCATCCAATTTGACCACGA
This sequence comes from Osmanthus fragrans, assembly GCA_019395295.1. Taxonomy (NCBI): domain Eukaryota; kingdom Viridiplantae; phylum Streptophyta; class Magnoliopsida; order Lamiales; family Oleaceae; genus Osmanthus; species Osmanthus fragrans. The sequence goes on along the minus strand of CM033356.1, from coordinate 3,136,380 downwards.
TCATATATAGCCTCAACTTATGTAGATTATTCAAATTTGATAAAAAAATTCCTAATCAAAATCATTAATTAATCTTAACAATACATTTAATGAGACCTATAACTTTTCAGTTACACATTTCATCAACTTTTACCAAAATTGACTAAAATTCTAATTTTAATCTATTCCAAACAAGGGCAAAATGAAAAATAATCAAGTAGTCTTCATTTGATCAAATTCCGACATTAACACGCATAAAATAGATAGAAGGAAAAAAAGAAACATACATGAAATATGAATGCATTTAAATTATGTAGAACGATTGCAATTGTGCTGCAACAACAAACACAAATAAACTACATATGGCTATTGGAATCAACTACATAGAGATCAGCTCCTTTTTTGAACAGCTGCTGGGTTCACTTCAGTTGTTGGGAACAAGTCGCGAATTGAATTTGAGTAACGATAGAACTGCACCAACAATTACACTTGCTTTTGTTAACCATTTCATTTCCATTATCATCAATACAACTACAGAAAACTACAATCGAACATGCTAAGCATTTTTTCTCATTTTCCACAACTTCAGCAGCTGATGTTTGTCATCTTTTACTTTACATTCTTTCTCATTATTTTTTCTAGAGTACTCATTTTTAACTACACATTCTTCATTTAAAAAATATTATTACACGCAAAAAAAAAACTTTTCCTTTTTTTTTTTTTTTAACAACACATTCTCCATCAATCACTCTTCTATAACACATTTCTTCAAATTAATGGGGCTCAAATAGGGCCATAATAGAAACACATAAAGCAAATAAAAAGAGTACGTTTTTTTACCAGAATTTTGACGGTCCAAGTGGCTTGAACTGACCAAATTTCTCATATAAGCACTTAATATTACAATGGCGGAAATTTGACAACCTCATAAATATATACTGCTTTGAAACTGAAATCTATAGACGGGGATGTGTTTAGAGTTGTATGATAGACAGTTCAGTAAAGCATGAGAGCAAAAGTGATTTTGAATAAGACGTGGCTGTTGTATTTGTTCCACTTCATAACAATAAAACTAAGAATTTTCCTAAAAAGAGGCATCTGTATTTGTTCAGCTTCATAAAAGTAAACTAAACATGCATCTCATTTATGTGTATGGTATAAATGAAGTTCTAACCAAAAACACGGCAGACAAAAAGGGTTAAAAATTACTAAAAATTGATGAACGAAAATCACATACCTCTGTCATTATTTCTTCACCTTTCAGGCCTAAATCTTGCATTTTAGCTTCTCCTGACTGCTTCACTGAATTGATCTTTGAAGTGATAGCATCACCCTAATATGTGCCGGAAAGCAAATAAGATTTAGAATTAGAAACTTGTTGCCCAAAATACAACTTCAAACTGGCAAAACAATTGATCTGTCGACGGTACCTCTGCAACCACTGATTCCACCTGTCTTTGCCTTTGATCGAGAGCATGCTTTTTTGATTCCACTTCTAATTTCACATTATTTAATTCCTTGGTTGCGTCCTCCATTCTGAGAGAACTTTCTTTTTCAAGCTGCCTTTTAAATTCTTTTAACTGGTCCGCTGGACAAAAGGTTAAACTTAAGGTGCAAGGACGAAGTAAGAATGATAATGATGGAAAGCAGATAAAACTATGGCTACCTTTTGCTTGCAGTTCAACTATTTTGGCCTCAAGTGACTTATCTAACACTCCTTCATCACTTAGCTTACTTCTAAGAACCTTAACATCTTTCTCAATGGATTTAGCAGAATTTACCTGTTAGCAGTATGTGCACAACATAAAAAAGGTATAAGGTTAAAATGAGTGATTTTATAACCAACGCAGATGTATATTCACAAAGCACAAGTGCTAAACTAAAACATTAACCCAAAAGCACTAGATTATAGGTGATATTTTATGATATGAAAATTCAAGGTAGAAAACGGGAAGAGAAGTTGACACATTATTACTTCCTTGAAAAGATAATGGAGAAACCTTAAGCAAGTATTAAGGGGACACATTCCATTAAATGATCATCTCATCACACAGATCTTACTGATGGACAGGACAAGATGATAGAGCATTAGTATTAATTACACCTGCTCTTGTAAAGCCTGCATCAGGGCAAAGTGCTTGGAGATTTTCTTGCTGGCCTGAGGGACAAAAATAAAATATTATCAAGTTCTCCGAGTCTGAAAGATCAAAAATTGTAGTATGCAAACAGATGCAAATACTGGATTACACTTCAAGCTAGATATCTATAATTTCACCAAATAAAAAGGTGAATGACAATAAAGTTCCAACGTGCAACATTTTTGAACATAGTATACCTTAGTGTAAGACTCAAGCGTGGCAGTCTTATCCTGAAAAGATTGCAATGCTGCTCTTTCAGCATTTTTTGCCTCAACTTGAGCCATTTTTTTCTCCTCCAAAGCCCTCTGTCAAATTTGAAAATGAATATACTCTTCAGTATAGTGATCTGAAAGATAGATCTATTTCTTCAAAAAAATAAAAAATAAATATAATTAAAAAAATCATAAACTGAATTAAATATGATTTATTTATTCCACATTGCTTATTGATATTGTGTGAATATTGAAGTTTTTCGATATTATATTTAACCCTTATTTGGTGTAGAACAAAAGTTGATAAAAATTCCAAATCAAAGTCCATAATTAATTTTAACCACACATTTTATGGAACCACAATTTTTCTTAGTAAAACAGTAGCATTAGAACATTTCTCCTAGTAAATAATTTAGGTTGCAAAATCTATCTTAACAACTACATTTAGAATCTCTGATCAACATTTCATGGCTTTTACAAGGAGCATGCTATAGAACTAACACAGGGTCAGCCAACGATATATATAGATGATAAATACTTGTACCTGAAGTTTGTCCGGTGATTGAACAATTTTTGAACGTAAATTTGCATTTTCTTGGACGCTTTGCACTAAAGAAAATTCAGCATTGGAGATCTGGTTATAAACGAAGATGAGTCAGTATGTCAAACGGTATTCTATTGATGGTTAAAACAGCAAAACATTTGCATATTCTGCCAGTTGTGGCACCTTCAAGAGAAATAATTGTTCTAGTGATGGAAAGTGCAAACTTGAATAATAGATGGGAGGAATAGAATAGAGTCCTGATCAAACAAATAAGAACCTCAGCATGAAAGAAGAAATGTTAATCAAAGTAGAACAAGTTATCAAAGTCAAACCTTCTCATCCATTTCTTTGGTCTTCTCCTTCAATTGTTTTATAGAAGTCTTCAAAGACATTTGGTGATTATTAAGACCTGAAATAGTCTGGCGGAGTTCGGTGACTTTAGAATTGACTTCTTGAACAAGTGGCAACTCCCTTTCTCTTGATTCCTCACACTCTGCAATCTCCGCATTCAACTATGAGGCAGATGAAGGAGTTACTTCACATGGATTTTAGTTAACTACACAAGTATCCAGCACAAAAGTTGGGTTCATAGAGGTACCTGACTGGTTCTAGCTTCTGCAGCAAGTCTTCTCTCCTCAAAATTGGTAAGTTCTTCCACAACTGGTCTCAGAAGCTCCAATTTTGTCTCTCTAACATTATATATGCATAAAATCAGGGTTTGTATTCAACTTCATCATATTCATTTCCAACCATATGTAATACTCAGATAAAGAGAACCACTGCTTTCTACAGATGAGGAAACAGCAATACATAAACCTTATATCCCAAGATTTTTTATTTTTCACCTGTGTATGCAAAAATTGAGTAGTGCACCGAGGAAGAGCTCTGTGCGATCTGTCTCAGGCTTTATCAGGTCCTTGGGCGTGAAGGCCTTGGGGCAGTCCACAGCGGCCAACAACTCTCGGACCTTATTGTATAAATTCATAACTTGAACCGAGTGCACGTGGTGGTCCGGGTTCTCCATATGCTCCAGCGCTCCAAAATCCATTTGCCCATTGTCTTCCCTACAACAACAACAACATAGTAGTAATAATACTTGCAATGTTCACTTCAGTCTCAAAAATAAACTGATACAATTTGGGTTAGCATACTGGAGAGAGTCAACGTGCAAGAGGATGTGAGTGTAGAGGTTGCAGATGAAATCCGGGTCGGGATGTAGAAGATCTGACTCAGAGATGTTGGCGATTTGAAATTCTGTCAGTACTGCTATGATATCATGGCGAGGCATCGTCGGATAATCGAATCTCGACATTTTTGCTTACGGCAGACAAATATGATGAGAAAAATTGATTATATTTCTCTGATCAAAAGCGCTGGCAACTGCTGCTCAAACGTAAAAAAATATCCCAAGAAAAAAATGGACCTGAGAAACCACGTCTGTCCTGACAAACAACTGCAGTGAGTTGAGTCCTAAGCTACTGATAACAATTAATGAAAAACAATGAAGAATTCATGTACCAGAAAAATGAAATGAAAAATTGTAATAAATGCAGCAAAAGTTTGAACAATAGATCAGTCAATAAATCTAAATAGTTTATAAACATGAACCAAACATAGGATTGGAGAGCCCTTCCTTTAACAACATCCTTTCCGATTTCCAACTACACACATATAAATCCATCAAAAGAACTGAAAACTGATATTTGTACATATATTTAGCTTCATAAACCTGGTAAGGAAGCTGGAAGTAAAGGTAATTGCAGATAGAAACTAAAGTTTCTAGGTTTTGATTTTTCTCTCACTAAGGACAGAGAAATTCAAAGCCCCACACATCCCACCGTTCTATGTATGCCGCCAAATCCACCTCCTCTGCGTAGGGTCGGCCCTAAGAATTTAAAGGCCCCAAGCGACTAATTAATATGAGGCCCTCTAGACATAATATTTTATTTTACAAGTGTAATAATATTTAAATATTTTCATTAAACTCTTCTTTAATGACTATATCTTCGTTATGTGTTTGTTTACTAACACTAAAAAACTTATCAAGTGCTCCCTCTTGAGATTTAATCAACTTTTCAATCTTTTCCTTCCTTTTTTTTTTTGGCACGTCCAAATTTAAATTTTCTTGTAGACATAAGTATAAGCAAAGAGCACTAAAATCTGATTGATGAGTCTGAATTAAAAATTCTCAAATTTCTCAAACAAAAAAAAAGGATTCAGCAATAACAAATGACCTGCAAATATGTAATTATAGAGGATAAGAAAAAGTCCACATTGAGCAAATAACTTAAAGGATAAAAGAGTAGCACAAATTCATTCAGTGAAATCAGTATTGTAAACATAATCTGAAATGGTTACAATTGATCAGATGTGTGCTCAAAGTACAAAACAATATTTATTCATATATAGACCAAATTCATTTTTAGTTTGAATTGTAAGAGTAATGCCACAAACAAGACTAGTGCATTTTTTCCAATAACCATAATGCATTCCTCCTCTCCTTTATAGTAAACAAGCAACAACACATACACATGACTTCAGCAGAAAATAGCCCCAACCTATAAACTAATCAAAACTCCAGGTACCAAAATTCAAAACCTAACAACATGAGTTACTCAAAGAAAAAGAAAAAAATAATAAAAAAGGGAGCCATAGAAACTACTGACGAGTATGCTATATTTTCAATGTATATCTTTTGTTATAGTCCAATTCGCAGTAAACAAAATAGCGATTTAAACTTTACCGATACAGCAGAAGTATGAATGATCCTTAATTTAATGAAATTAACAAAAAGCTTCAATCGATTAAATGATGAAATAAATTGAAAATTAATTGCAGATATAAGCAAAAATCAACCCATTCTTCAGAATATATTCAGGCACCTCGTTATCCATACAAATTATGTCTCGGCCAAACAGAAAATATCTAAAACAATCTGAAGGAAAAGATTATTAGCGCATTTAGGACAGATTACAGGAAATTCTAATTAGAAATCTGATGAAGCCAGAATAAGAATAATTAATCTGAAAAATTACCTCAGTCCTCACGTTCAGGCAAAGGCGCAAATCTAATTCAGATTTTAAAACTCAACAGGTTCTTGCAAAGGGAATTCAAATCACAAAAGAGATTGACGAAAACATAATGAAGAAAAGATAACGGGTACTTCAGAAATCAGATTTCCAGTGCGTCCAAATAGCTCCTCCCATCCACAGCCACCGCGTTTAGACAGCCCCACCCAAAACTGTAATAAAAACCCTAATCCAAAAATTGGCATAGTGGAAAAGGAATCAGACTAACCTTTCACAGTAAACTCCGGCGAGGGTTGATAGAAAATTACTTGAGAAAGCTGACGAGAATCCGAATGACAGGAGTGAGCAAGAATCAGAAACAGAGAAACGAAAACGAAAAAAGGTGAATAGAGACAAATTAGGAAATTAGGGTGCGCAAAAGAAATTGGAAATAGGGAAATTAGGGCGCGCAGAAAAATTTAAATAGGGAAATCTGAGCCAAAACGGTCACGGACGACTTTATCTACATTTTTTTATAAAAAGTATTAGGGTAATTGGCGCAAAACGTCCCTACTTTTGATGTTTAATGTGGAAAACGTCCTTACCTATCGATTTTTGGTGCATAACGTCCCTACTTTTACATTTTCTTGAGAAAAACGTCATTCCGTCCACTTTTCGTTAGAATGCACCGTTAAATCTTTGAATAATTAGCACAAAACATCCCTATCTTTAAAGTTTGACCCATGAAATCCAATTTTGACCAATTGAAAAGGGTAAAAGTGTAACTTCACTATTTAACCATTTAAAACAATTAAAATAAATAAATAACTAAAACAATAAAAATAAATAAAATGAAAAACATTATTTTGTACCATTTGGGACCCAAAAATAAAAAAGAAAAAACCAAAAAGACAACCCCACCCCAAATCAAACCCCCCCCCCCCCAATCTTCTTCTCCGGCGAGCCATTTCACTGCGCCACCTTCGATCCACCTTCTCCGGCAAGCCAGTTCCGGCACCCTCCACATTTGCTACAGTAATTCCACCAAAAATTGTCGAAATCAAAAAACCCCACAAATATATCCATTCAATTGCCTTTGATTGAAGCTTGGAATCAGCAACCACGGCACCACCACATCACCGATCGCCACCACTAACGGCAAAGACAGAAGCAAAAGCGATGCCACCATCGTCACCATGAAATACACCGTCCGCACCTTCCTCAATACCTTCTCCCACCACCAAATCCCTTTCGCCATCATTAATCCAAGATCGCAGAAAAATCAAAACTCGAAATGGAAATGAAATCGTAGGAGACAGTGTGACAAAGGCCATCTCACGGCGTAGATTTAGTCTAAAGCACGTTGTCAATCTCGATTTTAACCTTATCTCGAGGGTTTAGGGTTTTAAGTTCTCTCTGCTCAATTCTCCCACGGAATTCACGATGAATGTGAAAGTAATATTGAGCCGAACCCAATCTCCGCCTTCACTGCACGACAGCTCGCCCATGGATTTGGAATTGCGTTGGTACACTGATGGACAGAACATCGAAATTTGAGTGCGAGAAACATTTTTCTGCGATTTCTTGACGGGAATTTGAGTGCAATTTTTCGCCCCCAAATCAGTTTACAGAAATGGTAAGGTGTGATTTTTGGTTTTTGATGTGATCCGGGGTAGGCAATCACTTGGTCGAGCCATGGAGCGCGCAATGTTAAAGTTGACATGCCAAGGAACAAGTTTCATGTTTGGGTCGAGGCCGGCAATCAATTGGATCAACATGAAAGTTATGCAATTGTTTTTAGTCTCATATTGAAACCTATTTTTGACATAGTAAATGATCTAATTGGAAGATTATATCTGATGGAAAGTTGAGATCTTTAAGTAATCTTTCCAATGCACTTTGAATCACATCAATCGGACGTCGGTAGAGAAAGTTATGACCAAATTGCTGAAGGCTGTCCGGAGGGCCACCGGGAACCCTAAGCGGTCGCTTGGGGTTATTAGCAAGCTATCGCCCAGCCATTACCGAAACCAATCTGGAGAAAAGTTGGTCTTCCAAGCTACCGCTTGGAATATAACCAAGCGACCGCTTTGTACAAATTTTGGGCGAATTTTCTTATTTTTGGCAAGATATTTATTTTGATTATAACTCTTATTTTTGGTAATTTCTATATTCTAGGACTCTTAGAATTTCGTATTTTCCATATTTCCTAGGATTTATTGTTTTAGTATAAATAGGATTTATATTATTCATTGTAAGGAACTTTTAATCAACTTTGATGAATTAAATTAATGGAGATTTTTCTCTTTCGAAGCTTGGCTTCAAACAATCGAACTTATCAAATATGTTGAATATTTGTGGCATTCAAAACATCGGTCGTGAGTTCTTCAATTTGTGAGCAAGGGGTTCATTGCATCGTTGTTATCTTTGGGTTACTTGTTTCATATTGTTGGGTTCAAAATTCAAAACTATTCGGGTGAGATTTCGAGGCTTTGTGATCAAGAGGTCGTTGGTTTAATATACCTTCGGTTGTTTGGTTCAACGTTTAGAGGTTAAATCCTAAACCTTGGTCGTATTTGGGCATTCTTGGGATCCGGTTCATTCTCTTGTGGGTTCGATAGCGTTCGTGCTAACCGGGTTCGCATCAGTTTTGGGTGTAGGTTTTAACAGTGCTGGTGGCGATTGGTTTTGGATTGATGGTGGTGGCGGCAGTCTGGTGGTTCTGAGAGAGTTTGGGTGGCGTAGGGTAGGGTAGGGTAGGATAGGGTGGGTGGGGTGAAGAATGAGGATAGTTGACTTTTTCTTTTATTTATTTGTCTTTTTATTTTATTTTAGTTATTTATTTATTTTAATTGTTTTAAATGGTTAAATAGTAAAGTTACACTTTTACTCTTTTCAATTGGTCAAAATTGGATTTCATGGGTCAAACTTTAAAGATAGGGATGTTTTATGCTAATTATTCAAAGATTTAACGGTGCATTATAACGAAAAATGGACGGAAGGACGTTTTTCGCAAGAAAATGTAAAAGTAGGGACGTTATGCACCAAAAATCGATAGGTAAGGACGTTTTCCACAGTAAACATCAAAGGTAGGGACGTTTTGCGTCAATTACCCAAAGTATTAACAATTGCAAACATGAAATTTATATAATAAATAATAATAAATTTTAGGTAATTAAATTATCTAAAACTTATTTGTATGAAAATTATCAATAAAATATGTTGATTAATTTAATTTTCAATTAAAAAAATATCGTACTTATCATTTTTGTATTGGTGAGTAGATAAAAGAGGATTACTTGAAAAATAAAAAATAAAATACTCCTTCTAAATAAAACATTTTCATTGTTTTTAAGAAAAATATAGTCACGTGATCAAAAGTAGAAAAATATTTTTCACGAAAAAATATCAATCAAAGAGCAAAAACATAGGAATTTGAGTAAAAAAAAATGGCATTTTTCATAATATATATATATATATATATATATATATATATATATTGACAATTAAATGTACCCTAATTGCATTGAAAAATTAATAGTTGATTATCGAGTCCCTAAATTAAAATCATTTTTTAGTAATTGTTGATAAAAGAAAATTAATAAAAATGCGTGGTTGACTTGAGATTTTAATTGAATTTTAATCTAAAACAAATAGAGACTAATAATGTAGTAATTTATTCTCGATTTGATTTATTAAAAAAATTAATCATCAAAAAATAATTTTAACTATGTATTCTATGAAATTAATAAATTGTAAACATATATTTCATTGAATTTTATTAAAATTTACTAAAAATCTAATTTTTATCTAAACTAAATGAGAGCTTAATTTAAAAGACTCGTTTCCATGATGTATTTAATATAACATGATTTAAAGATAAAATGGCGATAGTTAAATTGGATTTAAAATTGTCTAACTTTAGTTGTGATATTTCGAAAGTTACGTATTATTTTTGAAGAATTAGTGGGACTATCTTGTATCATATAACTCTATTTAAGGGTATAATTATTTATTTTATTATTTCGATACGAAAATTCACATTCATATCAACTTCATTTATTATTATTATTATTTTTTTAATATAATTTGGAGTTAAATGATGCGTGTCTTTTTTAGTTGTATATTTGTGTGTCTGGTTAAAAAAGTTTTCACTTTTTATGTCTATTATTTTTTGCTTAAATAACCATGCAGGTTATAATTATATACTAGTTCTAAAGTATAAAATTGTTTGAATAATTTGTTCATCTCGCACCGGAATTCTTTTTATTAGTTACACTATATTACTATTTTCTCCAATCATTCCATTTGTTGCTCAATCGACAAGCCCGTGCCTAACTCTGAGATCACGAGAGAACCAAACCCCAAAAAATTAAACAGATAAAGTTAGAGAACTCAAGTCCATATAAAATTCCGGATAAAAAGAAAATACTTTCGACATAGAATTCAAGTTTTAGAACCTTGCAATTGTACCATCACCATGCTTCATGGTCATGTGCTCACTCGAATTGACTTCGCACTAACCATAGCTACTCAAAGATAAACATCACTATATCGAGCGTATTTAGGGGAGCTACACCGCAGCACGTTTAAAATTTCCTTTATTTTTTTTTTTTTTTTTTGTAAAAAAAGTTATGTGAAATAGTTTTTACACATATTAGCCCAACTCAAAAAAAAATTAGTCAAGTCTTGATTTCGTCATTGTCGCTATGCTAATGTCACTATTAATGTTGCATGATTGCAACCAAGAGATATGGCCAAAGCCAGACCTGAGGAGAGGCCCAAGAGGCTTCTACCTCAAGCCCAGCATATTGGGGCCCAATAAAATGGGGTATCTTTTTTTCCCCTATATTATACTTGTGTTTCTATTCATTAATTAATCGAAAATTTTCACGAATAACCCAAAATAAAAAGATAATTCCAAAAACACTAACATATTTTTTTTTATTCCTACAATGCTATATCTTGTAACATAAAATTTCGAAATTACTAAATAACCCAATTAACATAAATATAGGTAACCGATTGCAATCAAGATACATATTTATCTCCAAGTCATTGAATAGCTCCTAAAATGGGGGTAATTTTTTAAATGGCCGATTTACTGTTGCTATTTTTTACAATGGTCTTAATTGTTAAAAATACTATTTTACCCTTAATGAAATGTGTTTTTATATTGCAGGATATATCCTTATCTTTTAAAATAGTTTTTCAATTTTGTCATGTATTATTTCTATCTCGGATTCTAGCATATAAATTCATCCTTTGATCTAATAGATTGACATAATCTTCCATATATCTATCAAAATTTTCTCCAAGTATATAATATTCTTCAGACGATGATTGATCTATTCTTTCCATTTGAGAGATGATATTATTTATTTTTCCTAATAAAATTTCTAATAAGTTATCTAGTCCTTCAATTGTATATCCTGGCATGTTATATAAATCTAAACAATACTAATAAAATAAATATTAAATACAAACATTTAGATAATTTAGTCATGCAGATAAGTAATCCCAACGATTCTTTAAGATTTCAGAAAATATCTTTCTAAATTTTACAAAAATAATAGTTTTACCTTAGTTTTGATCTTAAATCTTTATTCTTAGAACCGAGTAACCTTCAGGTTCTGGATATGCAAATGGCTCCCTTCAATGGCCTCCTGCCTCTACGGGATAATTGCTATTCCAGCTTTCCACCTTCACTGTGTCAGTTCTTTGAATTCGGATTATAGATATTAACTAAAGAAAACTCTCTTTCTGTTAAAGTAAGAAAGAAATTTTTCTTCAATCTTTCAAGAATCTATGGGATGAGGTGTTTAGAAACTCATGATATTTTTTGAAGATAATTTGGATATGAAATAACTTGGAATTTTATTGATATCTAAAGGCTGAAATATGATTACAATGGAAGACAGAAAATTGTTTGGCTATCTCACAGTTTAAGTGCTCAACCAACTCTGCCCTTTTCATTAGCCCAAAGGCCTCTATTTATACACAAATCTGAAGATAAATTACATCATTGCTTACATCATACTAATAATATTTTATTGCCTCGTGCTTTTCATCAAGAGCCTCATGGCCCCTCCATCTTGTTGTTTTGTTACATTTTCTTTGATAAAGGACACAGTCCTTCTATAATTGTCCTTCAAATCTTGTTTTTACGCACAGCTGGAAAGATTCTCCTGTAGCAGCTTGGACACCTTTCCTCCATGTGTTTATCATTTTTGTCTTCTTATCTTTGATTCTGTCGGCAAGTGGGGCATTCTCTTATTCTGCATGCCTCTTGTATGGTTGTGATAGGTCCATTGATTTGATGAGTATCAAATTTCTCAATGTATTCTTTCAGAATTGTTGATTTTTCTCCTCCATTGTTGGTGAGAAGAGTCCATCCTTCATATTGACACAAGCATTTGAATTTTTTGTCATACAAGCTTTTTGCCATTTTATATAAGACTTTCATCCCTAAAACTCTTCGGGATTTTATCCATGATCTGGTGATTTTTGGTAATGGCTTTTTATTGTGACCGACATCAATTTGGAATTCTCTGCTAACATATCCGATTGTTATAATATGCTCAGCAGGATAAAATATTATTCCATCAATTTCTGGACTGATTGAATAAAATTTTATGTATATGGACCTTCCTTTGGCAAATTTAGATACTTCAGATTTAAAAATTTCATCGAATCTTTCAATTTCTTTTAGATCTTTTCCGGGATAGATAAGATCTAAAAATTCATAGTCTGCTGCCATTTTGACCATGACAGGGTCTGCATCATTGGTAATTAGTAACCTTGGATAAACATGATCTCTTGAAGATATGAAATAGGAGTCATTTTCTTGTAATTCATAAACAATTTTGGCAAAAGATCTATATTCTTCTTCTTTTGCTGATAAAGGGGTATCATCATCTTCATCGGTTCTGATTCTAATAACCCTTGTATGTTCATCATTGGATTTTATGGTCAACTTTCTAGGACTTTGTGTATCTCTTTTGATAGTGCTGGGTCCACTACTGCTTTTGCATTGTGGATCACTCCTTGGTACCTGTTGGTATCCCTGTTTGGTATCATAGGATTGTGCCAAGACATCAATCCCTCTATTATTTGTATCAGTAGACATTAATTGTGCTTCAAGAGCATCAATTTTGTCTTTTATTTCATTTGTAACCTTGGCATGAGATTCACTGATCTCAAGTAATAATTTAATATTATGACTTAAGAGCTCAGCTAATGTCTCCATTCCAATTTTTATATCATCTGCTTCTTCTTTGGCATAGGCTGCCGCAGATTTCATTTCTGATATCACCTGTTTGATATTATCCATCTCCAAATTCAATGTTCCTGCTTAAAAAATCAGCAAGATAATTATTTGTACCTTTAATATGAATAATATCAAAATTATAGAATGATAAATATGCTTGCCATCTATGTAACCTTCTATATTGGGGTTCCATTGGTAATTTATTTCTAACAAGTCCTGCAACTTGAGAATTGTCAGTTTCAACAATAAATTTTTTAGATAATAAAAATAATGAAAATTTCTTTATTCCTCTAATAATTGCTAATAATTCTTTTTCATGAGTAGTATAATTTATTTCTGCTTGATTGAAAGTTCCGCTTGAATATCTACATATTTCATTTAAATCTGTTTTTAATATTGCTGCCCAATATTTATCTGAAGCATCAGTATTAACTATCAAATTATCCTTTTCATTTGGTAATCTTAATTTTGGTAAATTTTTACATTCTTCCTTAAGCAATCTAACTATTTCTGTATGTTCTTCATTCCATCCTTTAGTATTAGTTTTTCTAAGTAAAATTTGTATTTTATGTCTCTTTTTTGAAAGATTTTCAATAAATCCTTCTGCATAATTTAAACATCCTAAGAATTTTTGTATTTGTTCCTTAGATTCTAATTTATCAGGAAAGCTTTCTATCTTTTTAGATATATGAGACTGTAATTTTATTCCATTTTTATCTATAATTAATCCAAGAAATTTTATCTCAGATTTTTCCATAATAGCTTTCTTTTCAGATAAAACTATTCCTTCTTTTTGACATTCTTTTAGGAATTTTATAATATGATTTTTATGATCATTTTTATTTTCTGAACATATTAGTATATCATCAACGTATACTAATAAGAAATCATTATATTTTCTAAAAATATTATCCATCATTCTTTGAAATATTTGAGGTGCATTTTTTAATCCAAATGGCATAACTATCCATTCGTATTTACCTTGAGGCGTACTAAATGCCGTATATGGTATTGATTCTTCTTCCATTTTGATTTGCCAAAATCCTGACTTACAATCAAATTTTGAATAATATTCTTTTCCTTTTGCAAGGTTTATTAAAATATCTTTATTTGGTAAGAAATATCCATCAAATTTTGTATATTTATTTAATTCTTTATAATTTATTACCATTCTTGGTTTTCCTCGTACTTGTTCAGAGTGTTTCATTACCATAAAGGCTGGACGACTATGTGGTCCATTGCTAGCTCTGATTAATTTCATATTTTTTAACTCTTCAATTTGTTTTCTAAATTCTTGAGTATCTTGTATAGTGTACATCATTGGTTTTACTCTTATTATTACATTTTCAGTTAATTCTATTTTTGCCCTTGGATGTTCAGGTTTCCAATAAGCTAATGGATTTTCATTATAGACATTTCCTATCTTTTTTATTATTTCTTCTATTAATTCTGATTTTTCTGTTGTTTGTATTTTTTGTATTTTAATAGTTGTTTTTATTGGTATTTTTATTGTCCTTTCACCACGCTGTGCTGGCTGAACTCTGTATGGTTTAAATTCTCTTGAAATTTTTAGTAGATGTCCACATGGTGTTTTTAACATAATCATATAGTTATTTTGTTGGTAATATTGGAATTGTTGAACAAAATCATTTCCTAATAATATATCACATTCTAATACATCATATGCTTATACTTTATTTATAGTTATTTGTTTACTTCCTAATAGGATTTCTACCTTTTCTTTATTTTTAGTAATATGTGTCGATATTCCTGTGACACCTGTTATTTTTATAGTATTATCATTGTTCCAATTTTTTAACAAAAATGTCTTGATAATAGTTATATCACTTCTTGTATCTATCAAAGCACATGTTGTTATATTAGTTTCTACAATGGTAATTTGTATATATACTGCTAATGGAAATGTTATTACATTATTCATTCTTTTGGACAAAACAATGTCTTATTATTATGTGTTATATAGATTCCTTCTTTATTAATATTATAATGATTTAATGCTTGTAAAAAACTCATTCCTAATAATATATGGTAATGATCTCCCATACTATTATCTACATAACATGGTATTATTATTTCTTCTCCATCTAAAACTATTGGTATTTTTACTTCTAATTCACTAGTATGTGTTTTTCCATCAAAATTGATATATTTATAAGGCTCTACCCTTCTTTTTATTAATCATTTATCTCTATTTCCTGATATATGGCAGTTTGCTGCTCCTGTATCAATTATGATATTTTTTTCCTTTTATATATTCTATTCCATTATAATATTCTCCATATATTTGCATATTTCCTATATTCCTTTTTACCATTATTTCTCGATTTATGTTCTTTCTTGGTATTATAGATGTACTATTACTTCTTTTTAATTTTCCATCTTTAAATTCTATTAAAGAATTATTTTCTATTTTTTCTGTTACATCTGGCTTTGTTTTAGATATTTCTAATTCATATATTTCTGGTAGTAGGTTTAGTTGTTTGTTTGGTTCTACAATATTCAATATGTCTTTACATTCTTTGTGAATTTCTATATAGGGTTTTTTAGAATAAATGTTTCCATAGTTTGAGTTAGTAAATGTATATAATGCTCTATATTCTATGGTCATAATATGATTTCCTTCTTCCATAATATCTTTTCTATGTATTTTAAAATGTAATCCTAATACTTCATTAAAATCTTTATCTTTTATTGATACACAATATTTTGGATAACATGTAAATATTAATTTTTTATATGCTAAATTTCCTTCTATAGTTCCTAAATGACTGTCATTAGTATTTTAGTATTCTTCCATCATGTAAACTTACTGTTATTGGTGAATCTATTCCTTCTCTAAATAGGGATTTGAACATTAATTGTATTCCTGCTAGATAAACGTATTGTATTTTTTCTTTTTGTCTTCCTTTTACTTTTGCCATTAATTGGTCAACTGTGGATTTTGTTAGTAATGCTAATTTATGACTTCCTGAAACTGTTCTTATATCTATTGATTTTTCTATCTTATGATACTCACTTATAGCTATTATTTCTCTTCTAAATATCTTATCGAATATTTTCCATTCTCCTAATTTTAAATCTAATGATAATTTTTCTATTTTTCTAAATGTATTATTATCAAATGTTACTTTTAATCCATATCCTTCAGAATTTTCTATTTCTTGTTTTTCTTCTATGGTTTCAGCTTCTTCTATTTCGTGACTCATTCTAATTCTGATATGTAAACCTCTTCTCCTTCATAATTATTAATATCTATTATTTCTTCTAAATCACTTTCTATTTCTTCATATTCTTGTTGTAAAATTCTAATTTTCTTTTTAGTACAATCAGGGCTTATATGTCCTATTTCTCCACAATTCCAACATTTGCATTGTTTTTTATCTTTTTTAAACTCTTTTCTTTTTGGTTGATATTTTCTTTTATAATATCTCCTATTTGGTTTTTGATATTTTTTTTTGAATTGTCTATATTTTTTATACTTTTTTGGTTTGAATTTTCTTTTATATTTTCTTTCCGGTCCACATCCCCAATTAATAGGTCTCTCTATTTCTTCGCAACAAATTCTTGTTAATTTTCCAGATTTTTTCATTAGTTGTCTATTTTTACATATTTCTGTTAATATTTCAAATAGGAATTTTGTTCTACTTCCTAATGTATCTGGTACAGGATTATCCTTTATATATCTTTCATATTCTATTTTAAAATATATATTCCACGTTCCTGGTAATTTAGCAAAATACATTTCTAAGTATGGTCCTTGATTTTCATTACTATAAAATTGAGTATAATAGAAATTTTTAAATTGACATGTATATTCTTTTATTTTGCACATATCACATATCATAATGTTTATTAATCATAATCTTGCTTTTAATTTTTCTCTTCTAGCTTCTTCTTCTGAATTGTTTATCCAATTTTCTCCTAGGAATTCATCTGATATATATTCTACTAACTTTTTAATTCCCTCTTGTGAGGTTTTTTGCATTTCTGTTTGTATATTTCTTCTCATTAATAATTTAGTATCTTCAGTTACTCATTCCCACCAATTTCTTACATCTCCTTCAAACGATACTATTAAATAGTCAATTCTTCTATCCGTAGATTCCCATGTATCATCTTGGTTATATAAAAAGAATAATATCATTGCATCTGCCCATTGTAACAAGGCTTTCTTAATATCTATTTTACAATCTAAATCTAGTTTTGCTCCTCCATGATTTATTGGTTTATTGTAGTATGAGTTTTGGGTAAATTGGTCTTTATATTTTTCTATTCTATGTTGTGGTATAATTCTATCATAGTACTGCCTATAAGGTCTATGTGGCATTGGTGCATATCCTCCTTCTAATTCAGGAAATTCTAATTTTGGATTATTACTTGTACTTCCTGGTGCTGGTGTTGGTCCTCCACCAGTATTCATTAATATTTCATAATTTTCTAATTCTTCTATGCTTAATTGGTCAAAGTTTTCTATTAGATTATCTATTTCTTCATTCATCATCTTTTTTATTTTTTCCTCTTTCTTCTGTATATTTTTCAAATTCTTTTTCTTGTTCTAGGATTATTGGTAATATTTCTTTTCTAAATCTATCATCCATACTTCCTGGTTCATAGTATCCTTCTGTTTCTACATGTTTCTTTCCTATTCTTGTCATTTCTCCTTTTATTCTATCTTTATCTACTTTTTTATCTGTTGGTTTCATATTTTGTTTTCATTTCTCTAATTTCTATTTTTAACATTCCTACTTCATCTTTTAATTCTTTAGTTTCATTTATTAATTCTTTTACTAATTTCTTTAGTTCATCAAATGATTCTGAAAAAGCCATTATATTTTTTCCACTTTTTACTTCTAATAAATATGATAATCTGCACTTTTTGTCTTTATTTTCATTAATGATTTTATTAAGACTTTCTATTGCTATTTCGTTATCAGGTAATTGATTATCTCTTATGGTTTCAAAATATTTTGCTTTTAATTCTAATTTTTCGATTTTTAGTTTCCCTAACATTTTTCCTTGTGATTTATTTATTTCTCCTGGTGTTCCTAGTATATTTGAGGTTTTTTCTTGTATTTTATTTAGGTTTCTAACAATATTATTAAGCTTTCTAGCTACTTTATCATTACTCATTTATAACTTATGATGATTCATATATTTCTCTATAATACTTTTAAATTCTTTATTAATCATTTCATATATATATCTATCTTTTATAGATCCTATACTTAATTTATGTAGTATTTGTTCTTTTATTTCTCTAGGTAATTTTTTAATTATATCTAATGTTAATATTTTTGATTTATTAGGAATAGGTTCATAAAATATTTTATATCATTTTTCTTCTTCTAATTTATAATAGTTATCTATCTTTTTAATTTTAATTCCCATAATTACTTATATTATTTTCTATTATAGCAGTCATTTCTTCTTGATCTATAGTTTCTATAATAGCTTTCCATATCATAAGGTCTCTTATTATACTAATTTCTGTTTTTTCTATTATCTCTTTTCTAATATCTAAAGGTATATCTCTTAATTTTATAAGTATGATTTTTAAGATTTCTTTCTCTATTATAAGTTTTCTTATTATTATCGCAAATATATCTTTTATAATTTTATATCTATTTCCTAAATCTTCTATTATCATGTTATGATCTATGGCTCTGATACCAATTAAGATGGGGGGTACTAAGACCGTCTTCAAAAACTCAAAATTTATTATTTTCATAAATATTTAATAAATCGCAATAAAATTTATAAAATTCACTATCTTTTGTTATGATCTTTTCTTCAATGATTATATTTAATTTTTCAATTCTTCTTTCTAGATTGATAATTTCTTTATGTATATTATTTTCAAATCTAATTGCTTGGCTATCTATATAAGTATTCTTATATCTTAATTTTGGATCTAAATAATCTAAAAAGAAACTTTTTAAATCTTCTTTTAAATAATTTAATTCTCATTTTGTTGCAATTTTTAGGTCAATAAAATTTTGTATAATATTCGGGTTTAAATTTATTAAAGATTCTAAATTTATATTTTCTTGGGGACCTAATTGGAGTATTTTATACATTATGATGGCTTTTGTTGCAATTTTTATGTGAGAGGGTATTTTTGGAAAGATTGTTATTCAAAGGCTATTCTTAAAACTTCTAACTTTTTGATGTCTATTTTCACAAATCACCTCTATGAGATGACTATCTAGAGGTATTTCCTCCCTAAAATGTAGGGATTATTATAGAAACAATTGGATTATTAAATAACATTCGTGCGTATTTGGAGGTATAATTCCAAAATCAATTTTTATTATTTATGAAAAATGAAATGTTGTGAATCACGATAAGTTCTTATGTGAATCTTGAATAATTAGCGGTTGCATATATAACATTTTGTTACATCAATCAATCATATTTTGTTACGATAGTATGTCAAATTAATGATAGATATTGTAGATTAAATATTGTATTGTTTTAGCACGTTTTTGTGAAATTATATTGTATATTGAAATATGTTACATTTGGTACTTCGACAACTTAAATGTACTACATTTTGTCATGTCAATTATATTTGAATAAAAAATACTATAATCTTTGAATTGTAGAGAGAAGATACTAGAATTGATACTAAAAAATTGGAGTAAAAGGGATTGAGATAAGAAGATGAGAAATCAAACAGAATTTTGACTTACCAAAATCGAATACGTAAAGTATAAACTAAAAATGCATGAATATGAATTTGGTCGAGGCAAGAGTTCGACTCTTTCTCCTTATGACGATAATACCTGCACAGGTACTAACGAATTTTTGACATTCGTCTTCCAATATACAACGACCATATCTCGTAATAGGAGCACTCCAAATTACACGGACCAACGAACCTACTTATGTTTTGAACTTTTTTTTATATGAAACATGACTCCAAATACACGCAAAATTTGAAATGAATATGCATTATTATGATAATGTAATGATAAAAAAGTGAATAAATGAATCTTTCATACTTGTGGTCTATATATAGATGTTGAGAATATTTGTCTCAAAATACACAACCTGTGGAAAAGACATGACTATTGAAATCAGTCTTTATATTTGAAGAGACACATCTCTTAAAAAATGATAATACCAAAAGTCACAATCTTTTATATAGAAAAACACATATTTTCCAATAATTCACGTATTTAAGTCTTTTAAATTTGACTTAATTTTCCATTCACCGAATAACAATTTTCACTTAAATAATTAAGAATTTGTCAAACCCAATTTCATATACAAATTTCCAACACAGCTAAGAAGCGTATGTTTACTAAACGCAAAGGCAAACATCATAGACTCAAGAAGCATGCAAATGAAGTTGGACCATGCACTATTCATGAGCAAAAACTGCGGTTTCAATTTCTTGTAAAATTGGAGCATCTACCCAATAACAGAAAAAAAATGTAATGTAAATCAACCTGGTTCGTGAACTAACCTCAATCTAAGCTTCCTCAGTTCAGAAATGGAGGTCCCATTACAAGACTCCTATTATTCATTCTTTTTTGCTAATTTTCATCTCTTGGCAGCAACTGCGTTGCTCTTGATCGTTTACATCTTTTCTTGTAGATCCATTTGCATTTATCTCGTAGATTTCTCTTGTTATCGACCACCAGACGACTTGCGAGTCTCAACTTCCAATTTCCTCGAACACTTTGAAATCTGCGGCCTTCATGAGAGAGCTGCTATAGATTTCTCGAATAAAGTGGCTGAAAGAACGGGCATTGGATGTGAGGCCGGCTTTCCACTTTCTCTGCATCAAGTTCCACCGGATAATTCTCTCAACCCAAGTCTAGAAGAAACTGAAACCGTTCTTTTCACGGTGGTGAAGGATCTCTTTAGCAAACACAACATAAATCCCAAAAGCATTGACATACTTGTATCCAATTGTAGTATTTTCTGCCCTACACCATCCATTACAGCCAGGATCATAAACAAATTTGGATTTAGAAGTAATGTGAAGAGCATTAGCCTCAGCGGAATGGGGTGCAGTGCAGGACTTGTGGCTATTAGTTTAGTTAAAGACCTCCTGAAAGTCCACCGGAACTCATTGGCTTTGGTTCTTAGCATGGAAGCAGTGACTCCAAATGGTTATAATGGAAAAATGAAGTCCATGCTTCTTGCCAACGCGCTATTCCGAATGGGAGGAGTCGCTATCTTGTTGTCCAATAAGAAAAGCGACAAAAGAAGAGCGAAATACAAACTTCAACATCTGTTAAGAACACACATGGGATCAGATGATCAATCTTACCAGTCTGTTTTCCAGGAAAATGATGAATCCGGGCACGTGGGAGTTTCACTATCAAGAGAACTTCTACATGTGGCAGGAAATGCTTTGAAAACAAATATAACAGAGTTGGGTCCATATGTTTTACCATACTCTGAACAGATCCACTATGGATTCTCAGTAATTCATAGGAAATTTTCAACTTCAGCAAGGAAAAAGGAGATATATGTACCTAACTTCAAGAAGGCATTTGACCATTTCTGTATACATGCTGGAGGAAGGGCAGTCATCGACACTATTGAGGAAAAGCTAAGGCTGACTAAAGAAGATGGAGAAGCCTCGAGGATGACACTTTATCGCTTCGGTAACACTTCATCATCTTCTGTTTGGTACGAGCTAAGCTACCTGGAGGCAAAAGGAAGGGTCAAAAGGGGAAATAGGATCTGGCAAATTGCTTTTGGGAGTGGATTTAAATGTAACAGTGCAATTTGGGAATGCATTTCAGATTTAAATCCCAAGACAAGAAATGCATGGTCAGATAGAATACATAAGTATCCCGTGGACATCCCAGATGTTGCCGATCATTGATCCTAGTTGTCATTGTTAGTCAACATATAATTTTCTTAATATGAATTTCTTTCTCCAGGCGAGACATCTTAAATGAGCAATTATTCACAACTGCACAGGAAAAAATATTAAATAAACATAGGATGCAAGTCAAGTCATCCTCAGGGCAAAAGTCAATTATTGATAGAAAACATGTTTAACATTTTTCAGTTTTAAGTATAAAACATTTTTCAGTATAAATAGTAGCAAGTCTTATGTATACCTGAATTATGTGTTCAGATTCATTTTGTCTTCCCCTTGCGAGATTCATTTGTTTTCAACACCATATATTGTCTGGACAATAATTCCATGATAAGTTAGCAACCAAACAAGTGGGAATTTTCGAGAATTAAACTTCTTGTAGATGAATCAACAGTAAAGCCTTGACCAGGCATCCTTTTAGAAAGTGAAGAAGCAATGCCTTCTTATCAGGTTGCTCAATAGTCAATATAACAAGATATGGCCATATGAAATATTTCCAGAAAAAAACAAGATAAAGGGTTCGTTCTTGAATCTACAAAGACAGGCAATGATTGGTGATAAATTTCCTTACACGCTAGCCAATTTTAAATTCATGCTAAATATAAAATTAGTTATCTACATAGGTGGAATATAGTTGTAATTAGTATAATCTTTTGAGCTAATCGTAATGTGGTGTGGTAGGCCTTACAGATTGATATGGTTCCAGTTCGAAAGATGTGGAAGGCAAGAAATGTTGAGAAATTGGTTGTTCAAAACCAATAAAAGAAATTAAAGAAGGAGAAAAGAAAATGAATGGCCGAGTTTTGGCCCATGCGACCAGAGACTTCAAGTCTCCGGGTGAACATAACCATGTGGCCGCATAATTTTGTACTGTGTGGTGGCATGGTACAAATTCAGTGACGGTTGGTCACTTGAATTTGATGCATTTTCAACATATTACCAATTCGTATATTTTCTTGAGGCCTATAAATAGAGGAGCCATGTTCTATGTGATTAACATTGAACAACATATGCTTTTATTATTCTCTTCACAAATCAAGATCAAATTCATATTCTATTCACATTCATAAATTTCTAATTGTGTTCTTAAGTTTTGGGTAGAAATACTTGTGCTTTGATATTTATCCAACAAGGCTTGATTAATCTTTCAAACCATTTGTCAGAAAACCTTTTAGCATCTCAATTTACCGGAGAAGGGGCAAATATTGTTTGAGGACAACGATCACGTATTTGGACATTTGTTATTGAAGTTTTGTTTCTAGTTTGTTGCTGATTTTAGTGTTGTTTCTCTCCTCCTTCGATTGAAGTTTTCCAACAATCTCAAACAATATTTATTCCTGCGATGGAGAGTGAAACAACAATGGCTATCATAAAGTTGATGAATCAAGACTTAGTGCGGTTTGATCGTTTTGATGGCACGAACTTCACTAGGTGGCAAGACAAACTGAAATTCCTCCTTACGGCGTTGAAGATCTTCTATGTACTTGATCCAAATTTGGAAGATCTACCCAAACCATCCGACAAAGACACCGAACAATCAAGGGTGGACAGAAAAAAGCGTGAAGAAGATGAATTGATATGTTGCGGTCAAATTCTCAACTCATTGTCGGATCGTTTGTATGATCTATACACCAACACAACGTTGTCAAAAGAAATATGGGAAGTATTAGAAAGTAGTACAAAGCGGAGAAAGAAGGTACCAATTTTTTTTTAATTTCTAAGTACTTTGATTTTAAATTTCTAGAAAGTATCCCCTTGCTTCCCTAAATTCATGAATTGCAAGTACTAGTCAACAAGTTGAAGGTGGTGAAAAGTGAAATTCCGGAGACCTTTCAAGTGGGGGCAATTATTGCAAAACTCCCTAGTACTTGGAAAGGATACCAGATGAAAATCATGCATAGTTCCGAGGACTACTCTTTGGAACAATTGCAAAAACATTTGCACATTGAAGAAGAGTCAAGAGTGCGTGATAAGAGTGAAAACTCTTATGAAGGCACTTCCAAAGAAAATGCAATAAAGAAAATTGAACTGCCAACAAAATCTAACAAAAGGAAGCCTTCAACGAACTTCAACAAATTCAAGAAGAAGATAAAAATGAGGTTATTTTGTGTGTGGCAAATCTGATCACCATGCAAAAGATTGTAGACACCGAAAACAAAACAATTTCGAGGGCAAAGTAAACTCCATCAAAAAAGATAAAATTGTAGCCACCGTTAGTGAAATAAATGCAATCAAGGGAAATGTTCTCGGATGGTGGTATGATTCTTGTGCTACAATACATGTATCATATGATAAATCTTCTTTCAAGACATATCATGAAGTTGATGGAGACCAAGAGATTCAAATGGGTAACAAGGTTCGATCTAAAGTGATTGGAAAGAGAAATGTGGATATAATCTTCACTTCCGACAAGACCGTTACTTTAACCAATGTACTACATGTTCCCGACATGACTAGAAATTTGGTTAGTGGAAATCTCTTAGGAAAATCGGGTATTAAAAGTGTGTATGAATCCGATAAACTTGTATTATCTCTTAATGATAAATTCGTTGGAAAATACTATTCTTGTGAATGAATGGTCAAATTATGTACCGTTGACAATTTGAATGAGAATAAAACAAACTTTGCTTATGTTGTTGATTTATTTTCATTATGGCATACTAGATTAAGACATATTGAAAAAAGTACTATGAAACGTATGATGAAATATAATTTAATTTCATATGATGAAAATGATGTTTTTAAGTGCAAAACTTGTGTAGAAGCAAAAATGATTAAAATGTCTTATCAAAATATAAAAAGGACATCTAGTATCTTAAGAATTAATTCATACGGACATTTGTGAGTTAAATGACATGCTAACTAGAGGTGGAAATAGGTAGTTTATTACCTTTATTAATGATTGCACTAGATATACTTATATTTATTTAATTTTGAACAAGTGAGGGATTTGTGATAAATTGATTGTTCAAAATTAACAAAAGAAATGAAAGAAGGAGAAAATAAAATGAATATCGCATGAGACAAATATCATGCGATTCCATGGGCTTTACAACATAACCATGCGGCCGCATAGTTTTGTACTATGCGATCGCATGGTACAAATTCAGTGACCGTTGTAAACGGTTTTCTACCGTTGGTCACTTGAATTTGGTGCCTTTTCAACATATTTTTGGCACCAATTCGTGTATTTTCTTGAGACATATATATAGAGGAGTCATGTTCTATGTGATTAACATTGAATAACATATGCTTCATTATTCTTGATAAGTGCGGTTTTAGCACTCATTTAGACCGTTAAACTTAGATAGTTGTTAGTTTTCTATTATTAGTTTTTGATTATTTTTGTTACTTTTGTTCCTTAGGTGAATTCCCGAGTTGTTGGTTGTCGATGTGGTATTGTGAGCGTGAATTGAGCCAAAACGATTGAAGAGAAAATACTCCAAGATTTGGCAACCAAGTTTATCACAATTGGGAGGAAGATGTATGGTTTGAAGGGAGGTGAATTGGAGTGAAAAACCAGAAAATGAAGTTGGTTCAGAATTTGGCCTATGCGTACGCATAGGCCTGCAGGCCGTGCGTACGCACACTTGCCAAATTCAACTACTGAAGCTTAAATGTTTACACTATGCGTACGCACGTCCAGGCCTATGCGTACGCATAGGCAAAATCTGGAGGATTTCCCGGGTCGCGCTAAAACGCGATTTTTAATATCTTTCTCGACCCATTTCCACCCGACCCGTCTCCTATCTTCCATCCAACATAAATACATCACTTAGGGCTCATTTCTAGGGTATCAATTGGAGAGGGGGAGTTGCCCAAAACCGAGCCAAACCTTGGGAGCTCCATTTTTGCAAACATGGAGGAACTTTGGGGAAGAAGAAGAAGGAGCTAAATTGCCATCGATCTCATCTTTCCATCTCTTATTCAATAAGCTTCTCTTCACTTTATCTTCATTTTCTTTCAATGGGTTGTATGATTTTATTGGCTATTTGTGCTATTGTTAAATATCTCATGTGTAGCTAAACCATTTGTGATTTGGGGGTTATTTTGGAACCCTAGAAATGATGATTTAATCGATTTGTGTTTTATTGTGTTCTTGAGATTAATGTAGTTAATTCATTGTGCTTATAATGTTTATTGTTATTCTCGATTATTTAGTGGGCCAACTAGATGATTGAGTTATTTACAATTTATGCTATTTTGGGATTTATAGTCCGTAATTGCTATTTATTTCAAAACATAGTGGCAACTACATTTCAATTGATTATGTGGAATTTTCGATTGTATGTTTGTGGATTAACACTTAAGTTAGTGAACCGAGCTTTTGAGTTTGCGCTTAATTCAATTCGTCTCTTTCGCCGTAATGCTTTCGTTGAATTAATTCTAGCGAGTTTATCCTAGGTTATTTAATGAATAGGGTTGGGTAACGATGCTTATCTTATTCAACTAATTTGTAAGAAGAGATTGAGGTAATGACGCTTGTGATTATTCTCGAATTGTTGTTAATCTTTTGAACGAAAATCCTTTGCGAATATCGATTAGAAATTCATTCTAGCGGCGAAGAAATATCCCTCGATCACACTCTCCCCATTTGATCATTTTATTTATTTTGTAATTCTTGTCTTTCTTTATTTTTAGCTTTCCGCTTCATTAGATAACCAACCAAACTCCCCCCATTTATTTATTTGCACATTTTTACTTTCTTATTGCAATTGACATAATTGAAAACAATCTTCTGCGGGAATGACCCTTACTTACTACAATACTACTTGAACGACAAATTTCATAAAAGTAAGGAATATTATTTTGACCCCCTTTTGGGGCGTGTCAAATTTTGGCGCCGTGTCGCCGGGGATTGTTCTTTCAATTTTGTTAATTGTAATATTTTCTTTTTATTTATGTTTTATTTATTTTTGTGTTTCTTCTTTGTGACTTAGGTTGTGATTGAGCGAAACGAACACATCAAGAACACCACAACCTAGGAGCAAGAGAAGAGGTTGGTTATTGAAGTTTGTGAGATGGAGGCAACTTCTCAACTTGATCGTCAATTGGCCGACCTTGCATCTCTTGTACAACAAGTGGCTCATGGGAATAGCCAACAAAGTGCCTTTGAACGAGCGGATGTCATTGGGGGCTATCAAATGCAACCGAGACAAGGGTATGATCCATATGCCTACATGTATAATTATGGATTTAGTGATCACCCTAGTCTCGATTATGAAGAAAATTATTTCACATCTCCACAAGCACAATATCATCCACATGGTTTCTATCAACAAGATCAACCTCAAGCTTCTAGTATGTCTCTTGAGGATATGGTAAAGTCTTTGGCCTCAAACAATATGCAAATCCAACAAGAGACTATGCAATTTCAACATGACCAAGGGCAATACTTCCAACCTAGTCAACAAACACAAACTTCAAGTGCTAGTATGTCTTTAGAGAAAATGGTTGAGTCCTTGGCTTCGAGCAATCAACAAGCTCCACTTCAAAGCTCGGATATGTCTCTTGAAGAAATGGTAAAGTCTTTGGCCTCAAACAATATGCAATTCCAACAAGAGACTATGCAATTTCAACAAGAGATATTTCAACAAGAGACAATGACTTCAATCAAGAATTTGGAGGCACAAGTGAGTGAATTGGCTAGCATGGCAGAGAAAATGGAGGCTCGAAGATCTAAACAACTTCTTTCTCAAACATTCAACCTGGATGAAGATGTTAGTGTTGAGACACTAAGAAGTGAGAAGAGTTGGGAAGAAGCACCGAGCAAAAATGAGGATCATGTTGAGGAACCACCACAAGAGGAGAACTCGGCTTGTGAGAGTTTTGTTGAAACCGTGACACCACTTGATTCATTGCCAAGCAATTCACCAAGGTATAATCTCTCATGTTTTACAACTCCAATTTCTAATGAGAAAATTCTACCTTTGATGATGCAGGCTCCTACTTTTGAATTTATCCTTTTCCCGGAGCACTTGAAGTATAAAGATGTGCGAGAGGTGAAACTAGTACCGGAGATCGTTGCAAGAAACCTCACAACACTTCACAACCAACTTAGGGGAGTACTTGAACCCCTTGCCCTTACACTTTCATGTTTTATTCTTAAGGGTTTTGTACAGTTTAAATTTGTGTGTGATGATTTATGTTTGTTGGTTGGATAGCCTTGCCGACTTTGCTTTTAGTTATTACATTGCTTTAGTTTATGGAATGTGGACATGAATGCTATATGTTGTTTATTTTCATCCACTTATTCCATGTTTGACTATTTATGGAGCACTTGCGTCATGAAATTCATCACACGCACTTGTTTGTGGCACTTTAGGTTGTTGTGAACTTAGATGACCATATTGTTAACATTTCTCGAATCACTACTTGTGAAAGGATAAGTTTGGGGGTGGTTGACCCGGTGAAGGAAATTGTTTAGAAGTGTATTAATTCCTTGCTCAAATGATCTATTTTATGGAGTGCTCATGAACTTCAAATGGAAAGTTAGATGTTTTTATCACAATCGAAAAAAAATTCTATAGGAAAAAGTTGCCCACCTTAAGGAGTGTGAGTCAGCATTGAGTAATCTGGCCCTATGCATCTCCAATGTGTAGGAGACGATCTACCAATGAAGAAGGCTACCCTTAGGGACCGGAGCGTGAACTACCTACATTGAAAAAAAAAAAAAAAAGTGAAGTGAAAGAAAATGGATGTTATATCCTTAGTGCTATTGATTGAATGATTGGTGAATTGTGCGTTATTTACCTAATGAAAGTTTGTAGTTTTAGCACTCAAAGGTTTTTGGGAATTAATGCATGACTTGATGATCTATTTTGTCGGTTCGATCCAACCAAACTTGAGAGGGAAAAATTGATTGATTTGAGAGCAACCCTATGTTTTTGACACCTTGGGGCTATAGTGAAAATATCAAGTTTGGGGGAGTGCGCAACCCTCGAGTGAGAAAGGGAAATTTGACCATTTTATGGGTCGGGAACACCACCAACTTGTGTAATGCAATGAATTGGAATGACAGCGAACACACACACGAGTCAAACTTGGTATAAGTTTCAAATTGTTTGTTGTAGCATTTTTGTGTGCATTTCATAAATTTTTAGCATATGTGAGAATTGAGGCAAAGTTCGACGAACTATCCAACCTTTATTGTTTTGTGTTAATTTATAGTTTTTTGTTTGATTTTATTTGTGTATTTACGTGCTTATTTTTATTGCTTTGTTCGAGGACTAACAAAGATTTAAGTTTGGGGGTGTGATAAGTGCGGTTTTAGCACTCATTTAGACCGTTAAACTTAGATAGTTGTTAGTTTTCTATTATTAGTTTTTGATTATTTTTGTTACTTTTGTTCCTTAGGTGAATTCCCGAGTTGTTGGTTGTCGATGTGGTATTGTGAGTGTGAATTGAGCCAAAACGATTGAAGAGAAAATACTCCAAGATTTGGCAACCAAGTTTATCACAATTGGGAGGAAGATGTATGGTTTGAAGGGAGGTGAATTGGAGTGAAAAACCAGAAAATGAAGTTGGTTCAGAATTTGGCCTATGCGTACGCATAGGCCTGCAGGCCGTGCGTACGCACACTTGCCAAATTCAACTACTGAAGCTTAAATGTTTACACTATGCGTACGCACGTCCAGGCCTATGCGTACGCATAGGCAAAATCTGGAGGATTTTCCGGGTCGCGCTAAAACGCGATTTTTAATATCTTTCTCGACCCATTTCCACCCGACCCGTCTCCTATCTTCCATCCAACATAAATACATCACTTAGGGCTCATTTCTAGGGTATCAATTGGAGAGGGGGAGCTGCCCAAAACCGAGCCAAACCTTGGGAGCTCCATTTTTGTAAACATGGAGGAACTTTGGGGAAGAAGAAGAAGGAGCTAAATTGCCATCGATCTCATATTTTCATCTCTTATTCAATAAGCTTCTCTTCACTTTATCTTCATTTTCTTTCAATGGGTTGTATGATTTTATTGGCTATTTGTGCTATTGTTAAATATCTCATGTGTAGCTAAACCATTTGTGATTTGGGGGTTATTTTGGAACCCTAGAAATGATGATTTAATCGATTTGTGTTTTATTGTGTTCTTGAGATTAATGTGGTTAATTCATTGTGCTTATAATGTTTATTGTTATTCTCGATTATTTAGCGGGCCAACTAGATGATTGGGTTATTTACAATTTATGCTATTTAGGGATTTATAGTCCGTAATTGCTATTTATTCCAAAACATAGTGGCAACTACATTTCAATTGATTATGTGGAATTTTCGATTGTATGTTTGTGGATTAACACTTAAGTTAGTGAACCGAGCTTTTGAGTTTGCGCTTAATTCAATTCGTCTCTTTCGCCGTAATGCTTTCGTTGAATTAATTCTAGCGAGTTTATCCTAGGTTATTTAATGAATAGGGTTGGGTAACGATGCTTATCTTATTCAACTAATTTGTAAGAAGAGATTGAGGTAATGACGCTTGTGATTATTCTCGAATTGTTGTTAATCTTTTGAACGAAAATCCTTTGCGAATATCGATTAGAAATTCATTCTAGCGGCGAAGAAATATCTCTCGATCACACTCTCCCCATTTGATCATTTTATTTATTTTGTAATTCTTGTCTTTCTTTATTTTTAGCTTTCCGCTTCATTAGATAACCAACCAAACTCCCCCCATTTATTTATTTGCACATTTTTACTTTCTTATTGCAAATGACATAATTGAAAACAATCTTCTGCGGGAATGACCCTTACTACAATACTACTTGAACGACAAATTTCATAAAAGTAAGGAATATTATTTTGACCCCCTTTTGGGGCGTGTCAATTCTCTCCACAAATCAAGATCAAATCCCTATTCTACTCACATTCATAAATTTCTAATTGTGTTCTTAAGTTTTGAGTAGAAATACTTGTACTTTGGTATTTCTACAACAAGGCTTGATTAATCCTTTAAAGCATTTACCGGAAAACCTTTTAGCATCTCAATTTACCGGATAAGGGGCAAATATTCTTTGAGAACAACGATCACATGTTTGGGCCTTTGTTCTTGAAGTTTTGATTCAAGTTTGTTGCTGATTTTGGTGTCGTTTCTCTCCTCCTTTGATTGAAGTTTTCCAACAATTGTTAAGATTT
Organism: Osmanthus fragrans; assembly: GCA_019395295.1. Taxonomy (NCBI): domain Eukaryota; kingdom Viridiplantae; phylum Streptophyta; class Magnoliopsida; order Lamiales; family Oleaceae; genus Osmanthus; species Osmanthus fragrans. The sequence continues at coordinate 3,105,231 of CM033356.1, read as the reverse complement.
GGAGTCAATCTTAAAAGATCAACCTTTTTAAGAGGAGTAGCTCAAACTTTTATAAATTGATCTATATTTTCATCTTTATTCGATGTGGATATTTATCCCTTAACATATCCCACAAGATGGTGACTCGTTTGAACAAACCAATATTGAAAATTCGTATGTTTTGAGTTTTAATTGGATCGAATAGTTCGTTGGAACTTAATGAGCTCTGATATCATGTTAAAATTTGAACTCATTTTAAAATGTCAACCTTCTTAAGAAGAGTAGCTTAAACCCTTATAAATTGATCTATATTTTTATCTTTATTCAATGTGAGATTTTTATCCTGTAAATGTTATGCCCTAGGTCCAATCGATTTAGGTTGTAAACACTTTTAATATGTTTAATGCATTTATTTTGGCAAGATCTATTGTTTATTTAAATTGATATTCTGATGAATTATATTAAATAATAGAATCCGTAGATTCAAGTTTCAGTAGTTTGTTAATCACAAGGAGTTGTGATTGTGAGATACAAATTACGTTTGATTGAATTTTAAACAATCCATGGTCGTAAGTAAGAACGAGATACGGATATCGTTATTACGGATAGATCATCACGTGTGGCCTTTCTTACTTATGAAGTAAGTAGCTGATCTCACAAGCTAAAGTGTAGTGACACTTAAATGAACACGTGAATGTTTTGTTATAGAACAAAACATTGGAGATTCCACATGGATAGCTATCTGAGTGTCAGTGGTTAATCTCTAATGTTCGGTAGTGGAATTGATCCTTCGACTTGAGGTCATCATAGTATCTTATATGGGGACAGTCATACTTTGGTGATGCTGAAAGTTGCTTTATCAAGGGCCACTAATACGGCGTCGTTCGGGTATGTCAAGAATCATATGAAGGTTGTGAATGACCAATAGATGATTCGTCACTCTTAGATAATAAGAGTTTGTGATCTACATTTCATCCAATTAAGTTGATAATGAAATCCTTGGCTAAGGTGTATATATAAGTCGAAAAAGAGTTTTCGACTTACATTGACTTAATAGTGGAATGAAAGATATGATCGATAATCGAGATTGACACATATCCATATCTCGTAATTGATCGGATCATATTGACGAAAGGATTATAGTTTCACGATAAACGAACGAGTTTGATTTTGTCATACCACGTGACATTTCCCATCGCATGTATTGCCCTGACACATTGCTAGATGTCAATCTGGGACGACGGATGTGAATTAGTATTAAATCAAAAGAGTGTTTTGGTTTATCGATTTTGATTAGATCAAAATAATAATTCACGTCGTTAGGCATCGTGATTGGGAACCTAATGGGTCACACACAAAATGAGAATTGAAAGATTGAGAGTTACCAATTAATTAATTGGGTTACTTATTAATAGGCCCGAATTAATTAATATGATTAATTAATTCATGGACCGGATTTAATTAATTGGATTAATTAAATACTGGATCGGGTTAACTTTAAGGGACGGGCCAAGCCCGTTTGGGCTTATATATAAGTTGCTAGGGTTTTGGGTTTGTAGAGTATTATTCATTCATTATTCTTGCTAGCACAAGAAATAAAATCCTGATTTTCTCTCTACATTATTCTCGGTGTGGATACTATTGGAGGCTGGACAATTGGACAGCTGTGGGAAGCAAATCAGGATTGCTGGAGTAGAAAGAATAGCAAAAGAGTTTGCAGATTTCACAAAAAGTAAAATCTATATCACAATTTCTATCTAAACACAAAGTAAATCCTTGATGGGAATTAAAAACTGTTATATTTTCGCTGTGCATATTTAAGTAAATTCCCAACATATCCCTTAAGAAGAAGCATGGACACTTTACACTAGATATTAGTAGGAATGCATCATCCCTGCTTTGCATTAATAAAATGTATCACAACTTTATTGCCGCCTAACAAGTAATGATATCTAGGAATAACAGATAACATTATTTTATTAGTACTATATAATAGACATTTCAAGAACTGGATTTTCCAAGTTTATAACATGTCAATCAACTGAATTCTACAAGTTCTAGTTTAGAATTTGTTTGGTCCTGATCGGGCCGAATACGATTGCCGCAAGTGTACGAATCAAGTAGTATAATAGAGCTTTTAAAACCCAAGTCGATCCCACGAGGAGTATTTTTCCAATTACAAGTTAAAGTATTTCAAATTAACGATGTCGACACACACATTTAAAACTTGATTTTAAAAACTAGAAAATAAAACAAAAGACTTGATTTAAATTTTAAAAAGACAAAATAAATGACGAAAATGGTTTTTTTTTTTTATTTGGAAAATGTTGGAATTTATGCTTTCACTTAACCATTGTTTCATTAGTATTAAAATTGATAAAATACAGATGCTAGTGTTACCAAAGTGTCAGATTAGACCCGATTATCCAATTTTAGTTAACAACCTCTTCCGAGCGAAATTAACCCTAATTGATTAACCTATCCACTATATCTCTATGTGGATACAATTTAACCAATTGCATTAAATTGTTGTGAGAATACTTTAAGGGTCACCTAGGGTAGATGCATATTCCTATAACACCTAAACGAGTATAGTCGAAACTATACAAACCTAGGGTTTCAATTACCTTGATCTAGCTAGTACAACAATTTCTCAATAATTGCACCAACCATTTAACCATATCACATATTGATTAAGTACATGATAGTCAATAAAACACAATAATTAAAACATCTAAAACTTGGAAACACATGCATCTTGCCATACAAAACAACATACTAATGAACCTTTTGATTAAGTTACTACATAAATTCCAACATAAAACTATTTAGCTCATTATAAAAGTGGTGTAACAAAGAGAATTTTGTTCCATTATAATACAAACAAGGAAAATAAAGGAAGAAATTCAAAAGGTTAGATAAAACCCTTGTAGAATAGATTTGAACTCTTCCCTTTGTTCTCCAAGCTCTCCTTTGATGGATTCTCCTTGTTCACCACCTTCAAACCCTTCAATTACCTACAAAACAAAATAAAAACAAATCAAAATCTAAGAATATGAAGAGAACCAGAGAGCTTTTGAACGAGAGAGAGAGAGGAAGGAAGTTCAAGATGATTGAGGATGAAGATAAGTGATCAAAATGAATGAATTCCTTCTCTTATCCTCTATTCCCATGCATTTCCACTAAGTATCTCTCCACTAACTCCATAAATTATAATATATATAATATATTATATTAGATATAGATAAGGTTAAGCATTAAACAATTGAAAGTAATCAAAAACTTTGGCCAAATTTCGAGAGAAATGTTTTAAACCGCCATTCCAAATTTCCTCTAAGCGACCGCTTAGTTCAAGCCTGGGCGACTGCTTGGGCAAACAAAAATGCGGTCTAAATTTCCTGGTGGCCACTCAGCGAACGCTTGGTTCAAGTTCACGCGGTCGCTTAGTTCATCCCATAATTGCTGCTCAGGTCCTTGGACATTCTGGCCATAGTGCACTTTAATCCCTCATCTTTAAATTTGTACAATTCAGTCCTCAGATTTTGAATTTCATTACATTTAGGCCCTTACTAAATTGCAGTCAAAGTCCTCAATCTTTTGGTCAAGTGCATTTCAGTCTTCCACTTCACAAAATTGCACACTTTTAGTCCTTTTTGCTTCTCTTTAGCTCGTTTCTTCGTCTGGTCGGGGTTTTTGCCTATAAAATCAAATATTACACAATTATGCATAGAATATGCTCAATTTTATCAATAATTATAAGCCAAAAAGTGTCCAATAAGTGTGTAAACGCACACTTATCACACCCCCAAACTTGAGCTCTTGCTCGTCTCGAGCAAGATTAAGTTCTAATGCACAATCATGCAAATGTGAAAATGATCAATATATGAGATGACTTGTCAGATATATAAAAGAGTTTTAAAATTGTCTATCGATTCACAACCATGCACCAAATAATGCTAACTTAAAATAACTTTAGTTTGTCCAATGTTTGATCAGTATGTGTGTGCATAGTCACTTTCAATCAGCATCTAAAATAGGAAATAATCATCAAGACAGAAAAGGAATCAGATTAGCTCAATCCCAACCCTTAATGGTCAACTATGTCCTTTCCCGCTCGTGAGATTCACACCTCTAAATATATGTTGCTTTCTCACACCCCGGTGTACATTTAAAGGTTGTTCTCAATCACTCTTTTCTTTTAAGTTCACACAGGTTAGCTAGCAAGTATTTCAAATGAAGATAGAGTAAATGAACATGTAAGACCTCACAAGATAGTATATAAACACTCAACTCTCATGTGTTTAGGATTAGATAACTGTTTCGCTCAAAATCATTCCAATGAAGAGTTCTACCATACGCTTGCATATTTTCTCATTCGCCACCACTTAGATCACATGGATAACACAAATCATAAGGTCTTTACAGGATTAATATGTGGCTTAAGGTAAAGGTGTGGAAAATATTTAGATAAGTGACTAAGAAGCCTCAAATATCAATCAGTGGGGTAAAAGTATTCAACTCAGTTTACATAGATAAGATCTGTACACAATCCTATCCCTCCAAACAATAACTTCTCACTCATCATCAATGCCAGTACAATCACCTTTTTCTTTTAAATATCAGGAGAAATCATACATATAGACATATAAATCAACCTCCTCCACACATTTTTTTCTCCTGTCCAAATTTTTTTTTTTGGACTATTTACACCAAATATAGCACCACCTTCAATATTGATACCCCCAAACTTATTTTTCTCGCTCACCCAACATTTAATATAATCAACAACACTCCACTAGCTTTAAAGGCTGGATAAAGATATTGTTTTTCTGGTTATAAGCTTGTAATGTGGGTAAATCAAAGAAAATGTCAACAAGGCACAAAGGGGTTGATCAAAGGAAAAATTAATTCAGGGTAAGCTATTTGGCTAACGTGATTATAACAAAAATGACCTTAATCATATTCATGCCTGCATGTGTCAATGTGGTCTTGAAGAGAATCAATGCAAGTTCTAGAGAAGCACAATCATGGAAGAATGTCACACAAGAAGAAGTAATGAGACTGTAATGAATATGTCAGTCTGTAGGCTCAAAGTCTCACCAGGTTTTGTGTCTACACCGTCCAGTTACAACATCTTCAATGAAACTGCTCAACTAGTAAATACTCGGTTTACACATACAATCAGGTAAAGTGACAGAGAAAATTAATGTCCCAATCATTTCCACATCTAGATGACAATGAAACATGACTATTGTGCTCAATGAAACTCAAAATCTCACATGGACAAGCAATTTTTTCGAAAAATTTTAGCCTAAATAGCATATTTGGTTTGCGCATGCATAGTTTATGAATCCATAACAATTTCACACTCACACATTCCTATGCCGGCAAGGCCATCTAATATATCAACACACAATCACCAGTTCACACACAAACACCCCCAAACTTAAAACTCACATTGTCCTCAATGTGAAAGAAAACAAGATAAAGAGGGAAGGGGTAACGAAACTTCCCTGAGTTGTATCTGTGAAGTGTACCCATGCTTATACTGGAATTGTGATGGAAGTGAGTGACTGAATCAAAAAAACTTAGTCCAGAACCTGAAACATCCAGAAGTGCCTGGGATATCAAAAATTTCCTACAAAAATAGTTGTATTAGTTCAATAATATAAGAAGTAAAAGCATTAAACACATAGAATAACAAAAATTTAAACAGTAAGAAAGTTGGGTTGCCTCCCAACAAGCGCTTGGTTATAGTCGTTAGCTTGACTATAGGGCATCTTTACTCCGTTTTAGCAAAAAGAACGGAGGATTCTTCTTTCAAAAAGTCACCTCCCAAATATGGTTTTAGTCTTTGCCCATTGACTGTAAAGTTCCCATTTCCTTCATGATGAAGCTCGATCGCTCCGTTTGAAAGAATTTTAACGATGGTGTATGGACCCGACCATCTAGAGCGAAGTTTTCCGGGGAACAACCGGAGTCTAGAATTGTAAAGTAGAACTTGTTGCCCAACACTGAACTCCCGCTTCAGAATATGTTGATCATGCCATCTCTTCGTCTTCTCTTTATAGATTCTGGCACTCTCATATGAATCCAAGCGGAGTTCATCAAGCTCGTTTAATTGGAGCAATCTTTTTTCACCAGCTAATTTCATATCGAAATTTAAAGCTTTGATTGCCCAATAAGCTCGATGTTCTAGTTCTACTAGGAGATGACAAGCTTTTCCAAATAGGAGTCGATATGGGGACATACCAATTGGTGTTTTAAATGCAGTACGGTATGCCCATAATGCATCGTCTAGTTTCTTAAACCAATCTTTTCTCGATGCATTAACCGTCAACTCGCGAATTCTTTTCAACTCCCTATTTGAAATCTCAACTTGGCCACTAGTTTGTGAATGATATGGAGTGGCCACACGATATTTCACCCCATACTTGGCCATGAGTGAAGCGAAGAGTTGGTTGCAGAAATGCGAACCACCATCACTAATGATAGCTCTGGGTGTGCCATAACAAGAAAAAATATTTTTCTTCAAGAAATTTACCACCACCCTAGCATCATTAGTAGGTAGAGCTGCCGCTTCAACCCACTTTGATACATAATCAACCGCCACCAAAATGTATTGATTGGAATATGATGACGGGAAAGACCCCATAAAGTCAATACCCCACACATCAAAAATTTCCACCTCCAAAACAGGGTTCATTGGCATTTCATTGCAATTAGAAATATTGCCAGTACGTTGGCACTTATCGCATTTGGAGACAATAGTGTAGGCATCTTTGAACAATGTGGGCCAATAAAATCCCGCTTGTAATACTTTTGATGCGATTTTGGCGGCACCAAAGTGACCACCATATGGGGACGAGTGACAACGGTCAAGTATTTGTTCCATTTCCTCTTCTGGAACACATCTTCGGATAATCTGATCCGGTCCCCGCTTAAATAACAAAGGATCTTCCCAAAAATAGTATTTGATATCAGAGAAGAACTTCTTCCTTTGTTGATACGAAAGATCTGGGGGAATAATGCCACTTACAAGAAAATTCACATGGTCTGCATACCATGGTGTATGAGTGACATGTAACAGGTGCACAATTTGCATTAATTGCTCATCGGAAAATACCTCATTAATTTCCCCTTCTACCACCTCCTCGGCTTGTTCAAGCCGTGACAAATGATCGGCGACAACATTTTCGGTTCCCTTTTTATCTCGAATTTCTAAATCAAATTCTTGCAGAAGGAGAACCCACCGAATCAATCTTGCCTTGGCATCTTTCTTTGCCAACAAGTATTTGATAGCCGAGTGGTCAGTATAAACAATGACTTTTGACCCAATGAGGTATGACCGAAATTTATCAAATGCAAATACTACTGCGAGCATTTCTTTCTCAGTAGTAGCGTAGTTCAATTGTGCATCTGTCAGAGTTCTACTTGCGTAATAGATCACATGCAGGATTTTATTTCTTCTTTGCCCTAAAACTGCCCCAACGGCATAGTCACTAGCATCGCACATCAGCTCAAATGGAAGATTCCAATCTGGAGCTACGATGATAGGAGCCGTAATGAGTTTCTCCTTAATTATGTTGAAAGCTTCCAAGCATTCTTTGGAGAAATTAAATGCAGTGTTCTTTTCAAGTAGGGAGCAAAGAGGTTTCAAAATTTTGGAAAAATCTTTAATAAATCTCCTATAAAATTCAGCATGTCCTAAAAAACTCCTAATTCCTCTCACGGTGGTTGGTGGCGGCAATTTTTCAATCACTTGAATTTTTGCCTTATCGACCTCAATACCTGCCAGAGAAATGCGATGGCCAAGAACTATGCCTTCTTGGATCATGAAATGGCATTTCTCCCAATTCAGGACCAAATTGGTCTCTTTACATCTTTTTAGTACCTTATCAAGATTTTTCAAACATCCATCGAATGAACTCCCAAATACTGAGAAATCATCCATAAAGATCTCGATGCAGTGCTCGACCATATCGGAAAATATAGCCATCATACATCGTTGGAAAGTGGCTAGTGCATTGCAAAGGCCAAAGGGCATTCTTCTATATGCGAAAGTTCCATATGGGCATGTAAAAGTAGTCTTTTCTTGATCCTCAGGGGCTATTGGAATTTGATGATAGCCCGAATACCCATCTAGAAAGCAGTAGTGTGAATACCCCGCCAATCGCTCAACCATCTGATCGACGAAAGGAAGAGGAAAGTGATCATTTCTAGTCGCATTGTTGAGTTTGCGGTAATCTATGCACACTCTCCAACCTGTCACAGGTCTGGTAGGTATGAGTTCATTGTTTTCATTTTCCACCACTGTGACACCACCTTTCTTCGGCATGACTTGTACAGGACTTACCCATGGACTGTCAGAAATTGGATAGATTATGCCTGCATCAAGCCATTTCACGACTTCTGCTCTCACCACTTCTTTCATATTCGGGTTTAATCGCCTCTGATGCTCAACTGATGGCTTATAGTCATTCTCCATCAGTATTTTATGCATGCATACAGATGGGCTGATTCCCCAAATATCTGCAATCATCCATCCTATGGCTTCTTTGTGTTCCCTCAGTACTCGTAGTAACTTTTCCGTTTCTACCTCACTCAAGGAATTAGAAATGATAACTGGGAGTGTAGATGATTCTCCCAAATAAACATATTTCAAGTGAGGAGGAAGAGTCTTTAATTCAAGTTTGGGGGCTTTTTGACAAGATGGAAGCGGTGGTGAGGAAGTCTTTTGCAACTCCTCAAAATACGGTGTCCTTCGAGAAGGTGTAGTGTTCAAATAATATGCCATGTGCGCAATTTTTGGGTCTTCATCATCGATATGTGAAGAACGCACTAGACATGTCTCAAGAGGATCCTCAGAGCGTCCATAAAGTGATTCAACAATCAATTGATCAACAACATCAACCCGAAGACAAGTATTGGGTTGAGAAGAGTACTTGAGGGTTTTCAAAATGTTGAATGTGACTTGTTCATCTTCTACTCTCAAAATGAGTTTTCCCTCTTGTACATCGATCAATGCCCGACCAGTGGCAAGAAACGGTCGTCCCAAAATTATTGGAATATCTTCATCTTCCTCCATGTCTAGAACAATGAAGTCCGCAGGGAAGATGAACTTATCCACTTTGATCAATACATCCTCAACGATACCCCGAGGATGTGTAATCGACCGATCAGCCAATTGTAATGATATCGTGGTAGGCTTTACTTCCCCTATTCCCAACTTTCTAAAAATTTGCAGTGGCGTCAAATTGATGCTCGCTCGAAGATCACACTGGGCTTTACTAATGTTTACATCGTCAATGGCACATGGAATAGTAAAGCTACCTGGATCTTTGATTTTGGGTGGTAACTTGTTTTGAAGGATAGCGGTACATTCTTTCGTTAGCATCACCGTCTCATGATCTTGCAATTTCCTTTTGTTAGAAAGGATATCTTTCATGAATTTAGCATAGCTCAACATTTGAGCTAGTGCATCAGCAAACGGGATGTTTATGTGTAGCTTCTTAAATAACTCAAAAAACTTACCAAATTGAGCGTCCATTTTCTGCTTTTGGAGCCTTTGCGGAAAGGGAATAGGTAGTACATAAGTTTTGACCACTGGTGGAGCCTTTGATGTTGATGCTTCCTGGTCATGCTCCTTGGATTCCTCAACACCTGATTGAGGTTCCTGTACTACCTCTTCTTCTTCGATTGGCACCTTATCAGTTTGGATTTTTGGGGGTACTACTGTAGGTGCAGGCAATTGAAGCCCACTCCTAGTAGTAATGACCTGTACATTCTCTCTGGGGTTTGTTTCGGTGTTGCTAGGCAACACCCCTGGTGGCCTTTCAGAGAGAAGTTTCGCAATTTGGCCCACTTGTCGCTCCAAATTTTTTAACGAGGCATCATTGCGCTCTTGATACTGTAATTGCTGATTTGCCAATTTGGCAATGGCCTCTTCCCACCCCTCCTTCTTCTCTTGTGGTTTAGGGTTTAACACATTTTGATTGTTCCCATACGAGAAGTTAGGGTGATTACGCCATCCAGGATTATAAGTTTGAGCATAAGGATTATACCCTGGACGTTGAAAGTTTTGAGCGTATGCCAGTTGCTCGGTGGATCCCGAACTACTGGCAAGTAATGGACAGCTTGAACTCGCATGATTAGCTCCGCACATTTCACAGGACGGTGAGGATTGGATCATATGAGCTGGACGAGGTCCAGATGTGGATGTAGATATAGATGTAGAAAGACCTTCTATCTTTCGCATTAGAGAGTCGATCTTTGATAACATAAGATTGTAGGCTTCACTATCTCTAGCTCCACCAACTCCCCTTTGTATACCTCTATCAGGCCACATGGCACTCTGCTCGCTCATGACCTCTAGTAGATCATATGCTGCTCGCATGCTTCTATTAAGGAGTGACCCATTTGAGGATGAATCCACATTGGACCGATAAGATGGAGTCAGACCAAAATAGAAAATTTGAACTTGTTCTCCTAAAGAAATCCCATGATCAGGGCACTTTCTAAGCATATCTTTAAATCGGTCCCACGCCTCATGAAAAAGTTCTGTATCATGTTGACGGAAAGTGGTGATATCATGTTTAAGTTTGACCACACGAGCAGGTGGGAAAAACTTAGTTGTGAATTTTTGTATCAACTCTACCCAGCTCGTGATACTCCCTGAAGGCAGAGTGTCAAGCCACTCTCTTGCCTTATCTTTCAGAGTATGGACAAACAATCTCATCCGAATCGCCTCCATATTCACACCCTCATAAGTGAAATTACTCACCATTTTCATGAATCGGGCGATGTGATTATGTGGATTTTCATCTAATCTCCCATAAAATAATATGTTACTGGAGAAGAGATTAATAACATCCGGGCGAAATTGAAAGTTCGGATGTCCATAAGAAGGGTAAATAATACCACCTTGATTTTCAACCACGAGTCGGTTTAGGTAATCCCTGAATAACATGTCTTCCTCATTTATACCAGGATTTTGAACCTTACCCGCTTGGTGATCAAAACCAGGCGGTGCACCTTCCCGAGGTGCTGGCTCATGATGAATTATCGGTTCAAGCTGACCTTCTTGACGCTCCATTTGTTGTTGTTGTCTTCTTAACTCGTTCTGTTCTCTAAGCCTTCTGCGAAAAGTCTATTCTATTTCAGGGTTAAATTGAAGAAGGTTGAGACTTCGCGAACCGTTCATAAACAGTAAACGATTTAGAAGATTAACAACAAAAGTGATTTTTGGATTTAAAGGGTAAAATAAAATAAAAATTCAAAAGTTCGTTAAAGTGAAAAACAATTAACTAGTAATCAAATTTACACTTCCCCGGCAACGGCGCCAAAAACTTGATCGGGCCGAATACGATTGCCGCAAGCGTACGGATCAAGTAGTATAATAGAGCTTTTAAAGCTCAAGTCGATCCCACGAGGAGTGTTTTTCCAATTACAAGTTAAAGTATTTCAAATTAACGATGTCGACACACACATTTAAAACTTGATTTTAAAAACTAGAAAATAAAATAAAAGACTTGATTTAAATTTTAAAAAGACAAAATAAATGACGAAAATGGTTTTTTTTTATTTGGAAAATGTTGGAATTTATGCTTTCACTTAACCATTGTTTCATTAGTATTAAAATTGATAAAATAAAGATGCTAGTGTTACCAAAATGTCAGATTAGACCCGATTCTCCAATTTTAGTTAACAACCTCTTCCGAGCGAAATTAACCCTAATTGATTAACCTATCCACTATATCTCTATGTGGATACAATTTAACCAATTGCATTAAATTGTTGTGAGAATACTCTAAGGGTCATCTAGGGTAGATGCATATTCCTATAACACCTAAACGAGTATAGTCGAAACTATACAAACCTAGGGTTTCAATTACCTTGATCTAGCTAGTACAACAATTTCTCAATAATTGCACCAACCATTTAACCATATCACATATTGATTAAGTACATGATAGTCAATAAAACACAATAATTAAAACATCTAAAACTTGGAAACACATGCATCTTGCCATACAAAACAACATACTAATGAAACTTTTGGTTAAGTTACTACATAAATTCCAACATAAAACTATTTAGCTCATTATAAAAGTGGTGTAACAAAGAGAATTTTGTTCCATTATAATACAAACAAGGAAAATAAAGGAAGAAATTCAAAAGGTTAGATAAAACCCTTGTAGAATAGATTTGAACTCTTCCCTTTGTTCTCCAAGCTCTCCTTTGATGGATTCTCCTTGTTCACCACCTTCAAACCCTTCAATTACCTACAAAACAAAATAAAAACAAATCAAAATCTAAGAATATGAAGAGAACCAGAGAGCTTTTGAACGAGAGAGAGAGGAAGGAAGTTCAAGATGATTGAGGATGAAGATAAGTGATCAAAATGAATGAATTCCTTCTCTTATCCTCTATTCCCATGCATTTCCACTAAGTATCTCTCCACTAACTCCATAAATTATAATATATATAATATATTATATTAGATATAGATAAGGTTAAGCATTAAACAATTGAAAGTAATCAAAAACTTTGGCCAAATTTCGAGAGAAATATTTTAAACCGTCATTCCAAATTTCCTCTAAGCGACCGCTTAGTTCAAGCCTGGGCGACCGCTTGGGCAAACAAAAATGCGGTCTAAATTTCCTGGTGGCCACTCAGCGACCGCTTGGTTCAAGTTCACGCGGTCGCTTAGTTCATCCCATAATTGCTGCTCAGGTCCTTGGACATTCTGGCCATAATGCACTTTAATCCCTCATCTTTGAATTTGTACAATTCAGTCCTCAGATTTTGAACTTCATTACATTTAGGCCCTTACTAAATTGCAGTCAAAGTCCTCAATTTTTTGGTCAAGTGCATTTCAGTCCCCCACTTCACAAAATTGCACACTTTTAGTCTTTTTTGCTCCTCTTTAGCTCGTTTCTTCGTCTGGTTGGGGTTTTTGCCTATAAAATCAAATATTACACAATTATGCATAGAATATGCTCAATTTTATCAATAATTATAAGCCAAAAAGTGTCCAATAAGTGTGTAAACACACACTTATCAGGTCCCATCATTTCCAAAATATAATTTTCTCTATCACTCTATATTCTTTTCAACTGTGCATTCTTACACAAACTCAAAACTTTTTCTTATTTTTAACCACTCATTTTCTGTCAAAATACTATTTCAAAATTCATTTTAAGGAAAAAAATGGGGTCAAACAAGATTTAATTCCAAATAAAATAGAGGACCGAGAACTCGGCACGGCATGGTGAAAATTTGCAGTCAAGCAAAAGACCATTATAGATAAAAATATTCATAAGTAGCTATGTCTAAATTCAAGTGAGTACACAAATAAAAGAAAGAGAGAACCTCAAGAAAGCAGAGGCCAAGTCAGTAGACTGTTGAAAGCAGATTGCCTTATCTTGGACGAAACTGAAACACAATTCAAAGATTGTTCAGTCGCATAGATGATATGAGCCTACTTTGAATTTCACTGTGTTTATTACTGGTAGGATTAGCAATAGTGGCAACTGGGGTGGTGGCGGCGGGACGATAGTTTTTGATGGTACGAGTTGAGGCGAGACAGAAAATGGGTTGAAACTCGTTTCCAGAAACGAGGAAACAACCTCCATTACTGTGTTTCGAGCAGGGGCGGACCTAGAAAATTTGTTCAGTGCGGGCGAAATTAGAAAATGTACGCTCATAGGGATAAGTAAAAATGTATAGACTGTATCTGTATCGGCAAAAGAGTTCTTTCTGCTCCAGCAATCCTGATCTATTTTCTGTTTAATTTCTCAGCCCCTAGCAGCCACAAAGGAAGGAATTGAAGCCAAATTAGGAGTAGCGTTCTTATTTGAAGAAGAAGAATCCCTCTTTGATGGCTTGCTGAAAGCTCTCATTGGGCTTGCAAATGTCCATCCTCGGCTTTTACTCCTCCCATGAGAAAGATTCCCTACAGTGGCTGTTGTTGCAGAACCTTTAGTTGAATATGAAGCCCAATGGGAAGATGAAGATGATGAAGATGAAGATGAAGTGATACTAAAGCCACTGAAAATCCCACCACGTCTAACTCTCTGTTTAATTTGAACCTGGCTGTTATTAACTCCATTTTTGTGTACTGAAGTAAGTTTAGATTTGCTTTCTCTATGAGACTCCACTCTACGAAGAGTACAATCACCAAAGCCACTTGAGCAAGCCGGCGATCCAGCGGAGAAGGAGCAGCGGACTTCGTCGTCTCTCATCGAAGCCAACAGCAGCAGCATGGATGGATCCAGTGCAGGCGTCCGCCTGCACTCGGCCTGCATTGGGTCCGCCCCTGGTTTCGAGAAGCTTGTGAATTTGAGTTGAAGAGTTTTTACTTATACCTATTTAATTTTTTTTGACAAATACATTGTTACTCTTAATTAAGTGCTTGGTAGCATTTGTACGAGATCTTTAGATAAAAAGTATGAATAATATTTATTAAATATTTTAATTTTTAATATTTGTATATTAACACAAGTGTTCTTGTGTTGTTTTTTATTTGTAAAATAACATATGTATTGTACCGTTCTATATTACTTATTTTTTTAATTTGTCGAATAACATATATTATTGATTTTTCATATTGGGGTAACTTTATTGTGTTACTCCCATTTCAAATCCTGACACGTCCGATTCGACATGATTTCTCAATTTACTTCATCATTGTCGTTAACACTACTACCACCATCACCTCCTTCCATGAAGATTTGAGTAAGATTTCTCAAATCTCAACCCTCGTTTCTGTTCCGAAAACCACCGCTATTCTGCTCCAAAAACACAAATCAAATTCGTACGAAGAACTAGATCTCAAATTTTAGATCAAAGAAATGATCACATTCCATGAAATCTTCATCATGAACAAAAAATTTAAAGACACTCGAGAGAATAGAAAGAAATGAATTGTTTTTATGGATACATGTTATATGGGGTTTCAATAAGGAGAAGAAAAAGAACAAAATCATACTATCCATGCATAAGTACCTGAGAAATAATAGGGATTTCGAACAACATTTTCCATCCCATTAAATAAACTAAGATACACAAACAGCCATCAAAACCTACTAAAAAAATTCAGATCTGAAATTTTAATATTGTGTTGTGACGATGACGATGGCGACGATATATGTAATTAAAATTCAAAGAATTACGGAAGAAATTATTTTCCATTTTTCGATAGCCTAAATGTTTCTTTAATTTAGCTAAAATAATATCGGGAAAAAAATCTCGTTTTTGTGCTTTCTATTTTCTCTGTCTAAGAGTGTATTTGATGTTGATTTTAATGAGAATAGAATTTTTGGAATAGTGATTGATGGAAGAATGTGTGATGGAAAAATGATGAAAAGTTTTAGATTTGTGTGTAATATTATTTTATTTGAAAAATGTGTGGTTGAAATGAAGGAAGAGAAAAAAATGAGAATGAGAATGAGAATGGAATGGGGGCCAAACGAAATCTAAATATGCAGTGCCTCGGGCGATTCAATTCCATTTATTTTTCCTTGTCTGGTATAATTTAATACGTGCCTATTTTTACATTTTCTATAGTTATGTTACATACGGTTTTACATTTTTACATTTTTTTTTTGCTATGCCTGTAAAGCTGGTGAACATTTTTGTTGGGGCTATGCAGTTATATGACTCAAACTTTTGAATAGAAGCTTTTAGCCCCATTTGATCAAAGGGGGACAGAAATCTGAATTGGACAGGCCGACAGGGACGATGAGACTTAGCAGGGATATAGCCCGCTGATTCCTCCAACCCAAATATTTACAACCTCAAAAAGCCATGTAAAATGATTAGATTAGAATTTTTTGGACCCAAGACACTGCCTGTGTATGAAGAGAATTTGCAAAAGAACTCGATTTGTTACAAAAAAACCTTTGGCTGTTTTGCTGCACATTTTTTTCTCTCACGTTTAAATCACTTTGAGCACAACTCACTTCGCTCATCAAAAAACACACTTCTATGAAATACCCTAGGTTAAAAAATAATTAATTTATGTTTGAATGGTAAAGATGGAAAGACAAAATCAACTCCATATAAGTTGAAAAATAAAAACTCACATAAACCATATGAAATCATTTTCTATGAAATTGGTTGAAAACGAGTTTAAAGTGGTTGTACCTTGGAATTCGAACTTTATTTTCGCTTTCGTATCAAACGATCGAAGTAGAATTCGAATTTTTTGGATGTGACAGTTTTCGTGAAATTCAATGCTATGAAACGGACTCTAAATGTAACTTTAATTAATTTCCAAATAGTTTTAAATGGTTGGGGCCAACGAGTGACGTTTGATTTGAAGAGTTGAGAATATTTATACCATTTTTAAAGGATTATTCTCAATCAACTAGCCTCATAAAGTAAAGGTATTTCGCATAAACTAATGAAAAGCTGACATCATAAAATTCTATGAGTGCACTATAGCATTTGTTTCCTCCTTTGCTCTTCCAACGAATTCAATATCCACTTTCCAATTTGGCCCTTTTTATTAAAAAATAATAATAATAAATAAATAAAATTAGGTAATAACCGGTCAAACGCTTAAAAGAATAAGAATACCAAATAATAAATTTATCTCAATTTTGATGTTAGACTTGCGAGTCAATTTAAATTTTGAAGATTATTATGAAAAAGCAAATTGTAAATGTTGACATTGATTGAAATCCAACAAGATCCAACTGTAAAATAGATCTAAACTCTTCTCTCCTTTTCACATGTATGTTACATGTACACTTTGACACTACGTTAAAAATGTGATTTCGACAAGGAGTGACGGTCGCGTGCAATCCCATGCTCAAGTCAGACGAAGAATATTAATGTTATGGATAGAGCAATGAACGAAAATATAGGTATCGAGTTGGTGAATAAATTACCTAGATTGCAATTACAGGCTTAAGGTTAAGATTACCTTTGAAGGAGTGATGACCATGTATTTATAGGTAGAAGGGGCTTCTCTATATGCTTGATAAGTTGTCTCATCTAATGACGTGCAATTTGATCGAGAGACTTGTGGTAGAGGCCAATTGTAGCAGATGTCCATTGCCTCGAGAATATGCTTCAGCAGAGATGTGAGGCTTCGTCTTGAATAAAAACATTTAAGATCATACGTTCAAAAGTATAACATAATCGCTTCGAAAAGTACATGTGTTTAAAAAGCCGTGTTTGATTCCCGATGAAAATGTATTTTTGAAAATGGAGCGTAAGAAAAACCTTTGCGTTATGTGATTTTTGTTTAATTAACTATCACACTATCTGCTTCCTAAACATAGGCGTAACAATCAACATTCTTAGGAATCCGAAATTCTTACTTGGGAGGCACGGGAATGACAAAAAGTAAGAATAAGAATTCCTTAATTCACGATTTTTACTTTTTAGTATTCATATTTTCCACCTACTCCACTAGGTTTTATGTACTCCACGCAAACTCCGACCGACAACACAAAAAAATACAAAAGATTCCAAGTCATCTGAGCTGGGTGGTTGGCTCTGTGATTCCCCTCTCCCATTGATTTTTTGTAAGTTTGCATAAAATAGCTCCCAATCTATAGTTTTCTATGAAACGATCACCATTTTTTGATGTCTTGATTCTTGGGTGAGTAGATAGATGATCACTCTAGAATTCGATTCTCAATCGAATTGAGAATATAATGACTATTTTTTAACATCGTTGTGCACAATCCTAAAGTTTTATGTCCCGTTTGATTATCGGAATGAGAATGAAAAATATAATCTTTATGAGTCACACACAAGAGATAGAAAGTAAAAAATAGTGGCTGGATGTGATTGATAACTATCATATTTTTCATTTTTATAGAGAAAAAATGGATACCAAACAGGGCCTTAGTTTAAAAGTAGTTGGAACTATCTATATAATTTGGTATTTTACTCATTAAACCACTCAGACTAGATGATTACTTGAAAACTCAATTGTTAATCAAATTGAGACTCTAATGATTGTTTTCGTATCATACCCTTAAGTTGAGGACAATGGCGCTCACAAAAGAAAACGAATTAAGAAGAAGAGTCGAGATATGTTGATAATTTGATTCTCAGAATGAGAATGAAAAATGTAATCTTTATGAGCCACACACAAGAGTAGAAAATATTCTGAATGTTTGATAAGGATTCTACAAAATTTTTATAGAGAAAAAATTGATACCAAACAGGGCATTTTGAAAGTAGGTGGGAACTATCTATAAAACATTTTATCACCGAATACTCAGACTAGATGATTACTTGAAAACTTGATTGTTAATCAAATTGAGACTGTAATGATCGTTTTCGTATCATACCCTTAAGTTGAGGACAATGGTGCTCACAAAAGAAAACGAATTAAGAAGAAGAGTCGAGATATGTTGATCATTTGACACCATCAAATTTCGAGGTTATTATATTCGTCTCGAGGCTCGAAAGTGAAATAAAAAATATTGTATCGTAATTTTTTTTTAAACACTAGATATTATTTATCTTTCTTATTTCATTCTATACATTTCACCTTTAGAAACGAAATTAGTTATTTTAATTCATTGGATCCAATGTTAAAACATTTCAGTGTAGGATGCACACTTGCACAGACCTCGTCTTTTTCTTTTTTAATCAGAACAATTTTTATTTATTTTTTTATATTTTAAACTAACTAGTCACCCATATGCTTTACTTGACAAGGAGTTCGACAGCAGCCAGAATCACCTACAACTCAGCACATGTAACTTTATATACGCCACCAAGTGAACGATTAAAGTAATTGGTCCCACGCGATCATAAACGAAATTTATCGCCCCACAACTTGTTGCCAGCCACGTGCCCACCTTTTAATTGCTATAAATATTCTCCGTCGCTATCTTACCACGCAATTTGTCTCGTCACCGTATAAAAAAGGGAATTTCAATAGATTTCTTAAAGCAGAGGTTTAACGGTATTGAAATATTTATCACAGAGCCAAAAAAAAAAAAAGTTAATATCGAAATTTTGATGTGGAAATTTTCAGATTGTATTTGTTTTGAACTGTTTGCTGAGAATTTCTAGGGTATTCCTTGCTGCCGATTCAAAACTGTTGGAACAGTTTCGCAGGTGAGCGTTTCAATACTTGTTTTTCAGCTTTTGATCGTAATAATCACGTTAAATAAACTATGCATACGAAAAGTTATGGTGGTAACTGATTTAATTGCTTCTCAATTACTAGCATTATTATAGCTGTTAAATTTTCAGTCGTACCACTCACAAGTAAGATCGATTGATGAACTTGAATCTGATAGATATAATTGTTGTTTAATACTGCAGTGATTGGAGAATTTACACTTCATCTGTACTTGTATCTTTAGGCTATATAAGTTTTTTGTTCTGCGAATCAATTTTATCGTTGAAAAATATGTTTTGTACGAAACACAGCTTAGTTTAAGAAAATGCAATACTATATGCAAATATAATATCTGATTTGTTAGAGTATTAAATGCATTGATATTCAATGTAATTGAAACTTAGGTTTGATCTAAATTTTGTACCATGTTGGTCATTTTTCAGCTCCACATCACTTAAGCTATCTGAATTCAAATTTGATCTGTGCGGAACTTAAATCTTCAGAGTTTGTATTATTCAACTTTATAATTCTTATTACCGCACATGATCAATGAGATTGATGAAGCTCCAAATTTTTGCCTTTCAGTTAGATTAAGTAATTATTGCTATTGTAGAATATCACAATATTTACTTTATAACATCTCATCTTGTTTATTATTGTTGACAGGGCTTTTGTGGAATCTAGAGTTAATTCTGGGGTGCAACAAAAGATGCAGAACGAACACGGTAATCTTTCCTTCTTTAACTAGAACTCATTGGATTTTTGACCAATTAGTTAGCTGATATAAGTTCTAAACTAATCATAGATAATCGAACCGAAATGGTCATTCTAAAGTGATAAGGCCAGAGAGAAAAATTAAAATTAAAAGATGATGATTGCTAAATGATCTTTTGTTGCATAGACACCATTGATTTTTAAGAGTTTACCATATAAAGGAAGTTTATTTTCCTGGTCTAATAGGTATGAAAGTTTTGAATAGATCAGATTGTAGAAGTGGAAGAAGACATATCATTGTAAGATTCTACCATTGATCAATTAACATGACACAAGGTGCCTGAGAAGTTTTTCTTGTATGTTGTGCAGGTATTTAGTTTATAATCATTTTTTGTCATGGAGACTGATGAAAGGTACACAACTGCAAACCATTTAAGACTAAAGAGGTTCTAGTAATTAAACTCTAGATTTGTTGTTCTCACTTGCACATGGGAAAATGGATAATTTAATTGTAACTTTCATCTAATAGGAGTTGTGAGAAAGTCTTCTCAAATGGAGATATGTATCTTGGTAATTTCAAGGGAATGCTTCCGCACGGAAACGGTAAATATACTTGGTCAGATGGAACAATTTATGATGGTGACTGGGAAGAAGGGAAAATGACAGGGAAAGGCAAGATATTTTGGTCGTCACAGGCTACCTATGAGGGTGATATTGCTGGGAGTTACCTCCATGGTTTTGGAACTTTTATTGCTCCTGACGGGTCCATATACAGAGGTTCTTGGAATATGAATTCTCAGCATGGCATTGGAAGGAAGCAATATCAGAACTTAGACATTTATGACGGTTGTTGGAGAGAAGGAGTACGTGAAGGTGGTGGTAGGTATGCATGGAGTGATGGATACTCGTATATTGGAAATTGGAAGAAAGGGAAAATGTCTGGTAGAGGGGTTATGAGATGGTCCAATGGTGATCTTTTTGATGGCTTCTGGTTGAATGGGTCAAGACACGGTTCAGGCTTCTATAGATTCGCTGATGGAAGCTATTATTTTGGGACATGGACCAAAGGGCTGAAGGATGGACGTGGAATATTCTATCCTGCTAGAAGTAAGCATCTAAGTGAGCATAATCTTGAGGGACAGGAAGACAAGAAGACAAATATGCTATCACACAGTTCATCATTAGATTCGGAGGACTCTGTAATACCTAGTGGGAAGCGTAGTCTCTCTGATAAGATTTCGCATAGTTTCCTAAGAGGTTCAGGACGCATGTCACGTAAAACTATATCCCTGGATGCTGATTGGGGCTGTAGTGATTCTACTAGAAAAATTACATCATCCTTATCTTTCAGCTTGCGAGATAGTCGAAGTGAGTTACAAGATAACAGTGCTGTGGCTTATGAGAGGGAATATATGCAAGGAGTCCTTATTAAGGAAAGAACTAGAAATATATCCAAACTATCCTGTAAAAACAAACAACAACTAAAATTTGCAAAAGAGGTCCAAAGGAGCTCATGCGTGAACTTTTTTGATGGCCACAGGAGCTATTATCTAATGCTTAGCTTGCAGCTTGGTATCAGGTAGACAAAAGAGGTTCTCCTCCTTTACTATGTTTTTCATTGCCCTGCCTTAAAGAAGTCAAATTTGATGTTATGGCGGTGGAACATCTTACTTAAACATCTCAACTGAAGTTCACAGGTACACTGTCGGCAATATCACACCTGTTCCTATGCGCGAAGTGAGATCATCTGATTTTGGAGAGCACGCCAGAATAAGAATGTATTTTCCAAGTAAAGGTTCCCAGTTGACTCCTCCGCACAATTCAGTTGACTTTTTTTGGAAGGACTACTGTCCTATGGTCTTCAGGTAACTATCTTTTCACATCATTTCTGGTGCTTGGTGTTTTATTTTTTTGGCATTCCTTTTATATCGAGTCTACATCATTCTTCTTCTCCTATGTACAAGAAATTTTAGGTCGTTTTTTTCTTTTTCTTTCTTGTGGTTTTAGGTTACTGAGACTGTTACCCAGATCTTGTTATGTATATGGATATAACTGTAAAAAAAAATTAATTCTTAAGCGGGATTTTAAGTAAGTGCCTCCTTCATTTCTAATATAGAATTAATTATCTTTCCTATGAGTTTGATATTTCAAGTTAATTCTTCTTTCAGTTATCAGGGAAAGAATTTAGTTGCCTTTCATAGATGGATCATGTTGTGTGTACATTTAACTTTTCTCTCAGTTATCAGGGAAAGAATTTAGTTGTCTTTCATAGATGGATCATGTTGTGTGTACATAATGATGTACACACAGTCTTACACCCCTTTCACATGGAGGGGGGCCACACATAATAAAATATTTGTGGACCCCTCTCTATGTGAGAGGAGTGTAATCTATTTGGTACACCATAAGGTGTACAAATAGATTAATCCTTCATATATAAGGAGATTAATTCTGCAGTTATCTGTGTCTAGCAATTTGGTTACTATTCCAATTTTACATGTTAAGGATTCTTCTCACACCTTTTGATTACAACCACTAATTTGGATTTATGTTCTTGTTTATTTTTAAATAAATGGAACAAGTAATAATGTATTGTTACAAGAGGGGTGATGCTTCTTTGACTGCAGTATATGCAATTTCTAATTCTTGGGGGATGTAGGTTTTGATAGTTAAGCGACATTTTATTTATTGAAAAGCATTTTAGGCATACTGTTAGCATCTAGTTGCTATTTGACAATTGACATAGATAAGAACGCATGCAACTAGGTCTTGGTGTCAAGTGACCCACCAACTTAGAATTGAGTCCCCCCCCCCCCCCCACCCACCCCCCCCCAAAAAAAAAAAGAAATCAGCTTTAAATCCTCATTCTCGAGGAAATTATTTCTTTTTGATGATTTCTTTTGCATTTTCTTATGAAATGGAATTGGGGATCTGCTTAAGTGCACCAATTTCTATATTGTTTTGGTGATTTTATGGAAATGGATTATTGCAGTGATTTTTGTCCTTGTTTGAATTGGAATGCAGTTGATAATGTAACATTCAGAATTTGCTGTAATTTTTGTATTTTCCACTTGAATTGATTGTTTTCATTGAATGTGATGGAAAAATAATTTAAACATAAGTATGCTTTTTCTTTTGATGATCACAATGTTAATAAAAGGATTATCCGAGATAAAAGTGATAAAATGATTTGTTGGAGATAAAAATGACGACAAACTTGGTGATGTTTGAGATAAACGTAAATATGTATTCTTTACAAGTTTGATTGTGCCCCACTAACTCAAAATGTCTGTGTTCGTCACTGTATGCGACACATGCTGGTTATTGTATGAAACCTATGGAGCGGCCAGCAACTGCTCATTCATCCCATAATTTCTGTAACCTGACTAAGTTTTTGTTTTAGGTTGAGATAACTGACATGAATTCATTAAATTTGCACTTGCAATTAACATTGAGGGGAATTCTAATTTACTATGCATTCCCTTTCATTCCTTCAGCTTGCAGTTTCCTCTAATCATCTGTAAAACAGTGGGCATTGTTTAATTATGCTTATACTGCATCTCCACATTCAGTCACTCCCTCGCAAAATGTAAACTAAGAAATAATCATAGATTCATAGTAATAAAAGGACGTGGAGGAAGAATAGAATAAAAAGTGGACTTATTCTCATTTTCCTCTAGTCTTCTCTCTGACCCACGAACAGAAATTTCCTCATTTTTTTGTATACTCCAAGTATTCTTTGGATTTGTCTGAGTTGTATTCTACCAAAGCACCTGTATGATAACCTGTGAAATTCCTATATAATTCGTTGTATAATGTTTTTACATGATTATATCTTTCAATGACTGGCACAAGCATGTTGGATCTCACTTTCAGAAATTTGAGAGAGATGTTTAAGTTGAATGCTGCGGACTATATGATGTCCATCTGTGGTGATGATGGACTGAGAGAGCTACGTTCTCCAGGGAAAAGTGGAAGCCTTTTCTATCTTTCTCACGATGATAAATTTGTGATTAAGACATTGAAAAAGTTTGAGCTGAAGGTTTGTGCATTTACTATGAATATCTTATGATTATCATTTCTAGTAATTTATCCTTAGTATTTTTCTCTAGAAATGGATGAATTTACGTGACTAACATTTCTAAAATGAGTCCTCTGAACTATATTATTAGCGGATAAATTGTTAAGTGGATTTAATAGGGAATAGATATTATGTCCTTTCAGTCATAAAATGAATAATGATGATATTGAAATTACATTAAGAATTATGTTGTAACTGAGATTTTGGGCTTCTGGTTTAGTTATCAATAAGAAATGAGGACTCACGGTGGTGTAATGCATAAGAATAAGATTAAGGTGAATTTAACGAAATGGAGAAAGGCTACTTGGATTACATGACATTGCAGGACACCTACCTACTCAACAATGAATTCCGAGCTTAAAAGATTTTTATGTAAGTGATGGCATGCATTAAGCTGAGCATGATGCACAGGTAGGGAAAATATGAAAACTGAATCGAACTCTGTCCATTTGCTTTCTGTTAAACAATAAATACATACTAACTTAAGCACCAGAGTGTTCCACCACCTTCCCCTCTTTCTTAGTGACTGAGCAGTCGGACGAGGGACTGCATTGCAGTTTGAACAGGGCAATGGGAATAAATAGTTGGCATGAAGACTGCATGAGGATTTTTATGGCAACACCTTGCATTTTTTTGTCTATATGTGATATGCATTACATTGGGTTGCTATTTAGGATGTGCACTTGTCTTATCTATCACAAATTGACTTGGAAATGCTATTAATTACTCTTCTATTGCTTGGCTGTTCTTCTTAATGTTGTGTAGGTTCTAATCAAGATGCTGCCGCACTACTATAAACACGTACAAGAGCACGAGAATACTCTTATAACTAAATTCTTTGGGGTGCATAGGATAGCACTAAAACATGGGAAAAAGGTAGTTCCTTGGTCATAAATGCAAGTTTCTTTCTGGCTACAAATATTACTTTTCTTTAGGATGTATGCTGGTTATATCGTCTTTGTTTAGTGATACTTGGATTTATAAGAAAAGTATTTTTATGTAGGATTATATTATGTGATTTAACTTTATTTACAGGTTCGCTTTGTAGTCATGGGAAATATGTTTTGCACAGAATTACGCATTCATCATCGTTATGATTTGAAGGGTTCATCTCAAGGGAGATCTACAAAGAAAGACGAGATTGATGAGAGTACCACACTGAAAGATCTTGACTTGACATATGAATTTCATATGGACAGATCATTGCGCGAGTCACTTTTTAGGTAAGTTCTTTTTCCTTGTCAATTTCCGCATTGGTTCTAGACTCTACGGTTTCTTCACCCATGCTGATAGTGAATGACAAGTCTGTTAATTCAGTTGCAGCAACTAAAGTGAAAAAATTGACTTTAAATTGTTCGGTTGTTCCATGCACTTGGTACTTGCAAATCGAGTTTTTTCAGTTGGTAGTCATGCATTTGTTAACTTGTTTTCTAATGTGACTAATACAAATAATTATAGAATTCTGTAGCTTGGCTGAGAATAAACTCTGAATACTAGGTATCTATCAAGCCAAAGTGCTGTTTTGTTGGTATATTGTGATATAAAATTACTTCAAAAGATTACCTAATTAAGATTGCACAAGTCATAAACAATTATTCTTAACGTTTGTTGAACCTTATATTGATTCTCACAATGTGCTAAACTATTTCAAATCGCCCGTAAACAAAAATAAGCCACTTATTATTTAAATGGTGATAAAGCATCTAAATAAACCATAAGAATATGATAACAATTAATCCACAAAAATCATACTAAAAAATATTCTTTGAATTAAAATGGTAAATCAAAGGTTTCCATCATCATCCTAACACTTGGCAAGTTTTGTCTAGCATGCTAATAATGCAATTACAACAAAAATTTTGAATATTCATCGCGCAAAAAATATAATCGCAAGAAGATGAAAGAGAATCAATGTTGACTCCTTTGAATTCCTTCAAACGAGTCTTCAATTGATTCCTGATTCTCTCTTGCTTTTGTTCTCCAATTCCAGCTTTAAACCTTCAATCTCTTGATGTTTTATGCCTTGATACTCTTCCTAGCCTTCTTCTCTAGAATCCCTACATTAAATGAAGAATGTCAAATTTCCAATTTTCACTAGTCAAATTGCTTACCAAAGGATAGATGAAATTGAAAAGGAAAAAAAATATTTTCCCCAGTATTTGTACCATGCGATCCCATGGTAGAGATGGCTGTATGTGATTGCACGGTACAACCATTATTCTTTCTACTTCTCTCTCAATAAGCATTGCAACTGCAAGGGGTATTGTACCTTGCAATCGCAAGGTACAACCTTTATTCCCTTTTTACATTTTTGTCCTTGATTTCTGCTTCCCATTCAGCCCAAGTCCCTTATAATTGCAATTAAAGCATTCATCTTCTAAATTGTATCACTTTGGCCCGCATTCTCGGAATAATGCCCAAAAAAGTCCTCTTTGCTCGATTTTCATTCATTTTCTCTAAAAGCTAGTCCAACATTGAGTTCTACCTAAATAGACAATATTTATGTGATATTAAGCAATAATTCTCTAAAAGTACTTCCAAATATTCACTTTTGACAGTCTAAATCAGTGTAGAAAATACACTTATCACTAGCCATCTTCGTAATTATATAATAGGCTTGGGGAAGAGGGAATATACCAAGGACACCAGCTGGAATGGACCTCAAAAATTATATTTTTTTGTAAACTTATGGATAGCTTATATTTGCAGCCTCTGCTCAAGTGTTATTAACATTCTCTTTTGCTTTTTTGTAGAAAATACACTTATCACTAGCCATCTTCGAAATTATATAATAGGCTTGGGAAGAGGGAACATACCAAGGACCTCAGCTGGAATGGACCTCAAAAATTATATTTTTGTAAACTTATGGATAGCCTATATTTGCAGCCTCTGCTTAAGTGTTATTATCATTCTCTTTTGTTTTCTGACTGTGTTAATAGTTCGTTTGCCTTCTAATTATAATAGAACATTTTTTCTCGTCTTGCTTACAGACAGTTATCTCTGGACTCTTTATTCCTAGAATCTCAGGGGATCATAGACTACAGCCTTCTATTGGGGTTGCATTTCAGAGCTCCTGAACATCTAAAATCTCTGTTAGAGCGTCCTGATTCACTGCATACACCTGAGAGTTCAGTTACCGATGTTGGTGGTGGGCATCTCTTCTTAACATGAAAAACTTGGGATCTAAAGCATTAATTTTGAGTATCTATTTATTTTAATTCATTCTTATGGCATTTCATGCATAACTTGAGCATGGGATATTCTATTATTCCAATATTATTCTCTGGTCTCACAGTTCAATGTCTAGAAGACTCCATCTCTTTCCAACCATTTTTTATTAAGTTCTTTTATGGAACATATTATTCTGCCGATTCAAAGCTGTCTAAAATTTTTCTGACTATTGTTTAAAATCTTTTATAACTATTAAGTTACTTCTGTATCTTTAGCTTGTCGAATGAAACATCTGTTTGTTTATTCGCCTCCTCTGCCCTCCACCTCCACCATGGTGTTTTTCCCTTCTTTTTGGGCTTCTGTAAGTGTACTCCTACTTGGATAAAATACATCTTTTTCTATTCATATAGGGAGTCTGGGATATATGCTCAGGTCGAGGTGAAATATGAACTTTCTTGTCCCCAGTGTCCTGATTTAGTTTTTGGACAAAGATGTGATTTATTTGACAAGGATATATCTGCAAGGCATTGCTCCCTCGTGTGATTGTTAGCACCTAGACAGTGTTTTTAAAGTTGAATTTTAATAGCATGTGTCTGTATGATGTTAAATTGCATTAGTTGCTGTAGTCTTTAGTAATTATTTCAATTATCTCTTTTTCCCATGCAAGCGTCCTTTTTTTGACACTTGCTTGCTTCTTCAAGGTGTGATCTCTTCAGGGGAGCTCTTGATTCCTCCGAGGGGTTTGGTTTTAGTAACCCATGAACCTAGCTCAGTCAGCACTCTACCTGGTCCACACATTCGAGGAAACGCTTTGAAAGCTTTCTCGATTGGTAACAAGGAAGCTGATCTTCTTTTGCCTGGTACTGGAAGGTAACTTCCACTCATTTTCGCATTCTTTTCTAGTGTTTTTATTATTAATTTTATCAAATTGGTTCACATACATTACTTGATATTCCCACTTGGTGCTTATTAGATGTTTCCTTTTACCCATAACTTGTGCTTAATAAATAAACGGTTTGTACTTAAACTTGCTTGCCACTCCTCAGGTTAAGGGTGCAATTAGGCGTACATATGCCGGCTCAAGCAAATCACAGAATTGTGCAGGACAATACAGACCCAACCGAAGTTGAACTTTTTGAAGTTTATGACATTGTTCTCTACCTTGGTGTAATAGATATATTGCAAGAATACAACCTGAAAAAGAAAATCGAGCATAAATATAAATCTTTGAAGTCTGATCCATTGTCAATATCTGCGGTGGGTCCCAAGGTTTATTCAAAACGTTTCATTAGCTTCCTTGAAAAGGTTTTTCCCTTAGATCCGTAACAGTTATTTCTGAGCTGTTCTTCTGGTTTGTTTGCACGATGCTATCAGAAATTGTTCGTAACCAACCAATAATATGTATACTTGTCGAATTCTTTGTATAGAAGATGCCCCATTTGTATAGTAGTAATTATATTTGAAGATCAACCTTTGAGCCTACTCTTTTTCTGTCACTTGAAATAATGTAGTAAACTTTGCCATTGAACCAGAGAATGTGCTTTTAATTAATGCTGATTCTGAAGATATAAGGATTTGTTTGGCGTACACCGTAAGTTCTGAAACAATGTGTTTTGTAGAGAATGTTTGATTAATTTTTAACGTTGTTAATCTTGTTTAACATGCCAAACATGACATTCTGGTAAGGTGAACTTGTCACCAGTCTCTGCATGGCTACTGATGATGTTATAGTTGAATTGTTGTGACTAGTGAAGCATCAACATTTTTTGTGGGATTTGGGCTTCTTTTACTGAATTTATCGTTGTAGTTCTTACTCCTTAAGTCGACAATGAACACTTCCTAATATAAACACTAATAGAATACTTCAAGGCATGCAAGAATGTTGTTTTTATTCTGGTTTCTTTCTATGATTATAATAAGTTTAGCTATAGTTTAATAAGTAAAAGTTTTAGAATAAATAATTTTTTGTTGGTTAAAAGTTAAAACTCCAACTTTGACGTATTAAGGGTCCGTTTGACAAGGTTTATATTTTTGCTTCTACTTCTTATAGAATAGTTTCCTAGAGGAGCTACCTTATACCATCTTTCTCTAAAAGTTTTAGTCGGATAAAGTACTATTTAGAAAATTATTCAAATTCAAATAATTTCAAAAGTATTTTTTTAGTATTAGAATTAACTTTTGACTTTTCAAAATAAACATTCTTGTAAAGGCTCATTAAATATGTTATCCCATTAAAATGGGAGACACATGGAAGTATCTTATAAAGACACCTGGAACTGGAAGCTAAGTAAGATTGAAATTTGTCGAAGTGCTACTTGGAATTAACTAAGCTCCCCTCTTTAGGTCGAAGTGTCTGTTGTAACTATTGAATTGCTCCACACCCGAAGTCCCTCCTCATGCACCTAGAGGTGTCAAGATGGGCGGGCCGCGCCCGGTCCGCCCGGAGGTGGCCCGGCTCGTGAACCGAGCGGGCCGATTCATGGGTCGATTTTTTTATTCATCGGGCCGGTCCGGGTTTGGGGGAAATCGGCCCGCGGTTAACGCGGGCCTATATTTTAAAAAAAAAAAAAAAAAAAAATTTTACCATTTATTTTTTAAGTGATAATTTTTGAAAAAACCAAAAAAAAAAAAAATAAAAAGGCTTGCGGTCCGGTCCGGTCCGGGCCGCTTGGTTTTTTTTTGTGGGCCGGGCCGACCGGCCCCGTAATCCGGATAATACGGGCTTTTTTTGTTTACGAACCGGTTCGAGCCGAAAAATTCGCGGGCCGGGCCGGCCCACCCGTTTTGACACCCCTACATGCACTGAGGCTCTGCACAAACAAATATGATTGATATCTTTGAGAGTGATTGATGGAACGTTTGCTTTAATTAAATGTCAATCTAAGTATGTAGGTCGACTAACCCCTTTATCATTGTAATTAATTAGATGAAGCCACGTGGATATGATCCAACGGTAGGCTTCTCGATTTCTTGCTATAAATAACAAGTATTATAACATTACTAAAGATGCAAAAATTGATATTGAGAAGGCTTGTACTTGAACTTTCTTTACAATACGAAATATACACACATTGTTTGAAGATATTACATCTTGTTTTTACAATTATTATCGGACTTTAATTTTGTTCAATATCTTACAAATATTATCCATTAAATCTTATCTAAAAGACACGTTAATCACCCGTTGATATTTCGACTCGCCATATTATATCACCATTATCGTCGTCTCCAACCATATCCGCCGGAGTTCGTCCGTGTGTTGCGAGTCCGATATCGACATCTATCGACAATATTTTTTGGGGTCAACAAAATACCTTTCAAAAAATGGCTCATTAAATAGGTTAGTAAATTGGGAATTTGATGTACCAACTTAATTAAGAAAATCATATGTATTAGTGGGATAAGTAATTTTCTCTTTTTAGTTTTTATATACGTTATTTCCTATTTCAATATGCTAAATCTATCATCGAAATATAATTCGTAGAAGCAATTAAATCTCAATTAATTGGTAATAAGACTCATTTGAATTTGTAGCTAGGAAGGAATCTTTCTCCATTAATTCAATGCTCTAAACATGTCATCAGATTTCAGTGTGTAAATTAAATGCTGCCATATCTGCCATTACAATTACATTCATCAGTTACGTTTCCATACCTCAAATCCAACAACTCATAAATATATAAAAATGTTCACATTTGAAGGTAGTAAAAAGATATAAATGCTATTCATTAATATCACAACCATTAAAGCAAGTCACAATTTCATCGATTACAATCGTCGATGCTCCATCATCCAAATGACATTTTTGCCCTGCAACAACCAAAAAGAAATTAAAATCTTGTTTATTTATTTATTTTTTTTTTTTGATATCCAGGTTTTCCAACTTACGCCAGACTATATCCTGGACCACCAGCCACCGGCCCCTCAGTAACTGGCGGAGGTAAACCGCGGGTTATGCCTAAGTTGACCAGGGTCCGTGCACCCTTTATACTCCTGGCCCCAAAGGAGCCTCCTCCATGATTATTACATCACCAAGCTGCTCCAACCAATAAATGGTTATTACATCACTCAGCTGCTCCAACCAGGAATCGAACTCCTCACACTGAGGTTGCAAGCCCCGCAATGCCCATCCTTTGCCAACTTGGATGTGCCCCGGGGGGCTAAAATCTTGTTTATTACATTGTCTTTCGTGCGTTCTAATACTGTGTATCAAAGATGCAGTAGAAAACAACTGTAATTGAATTAATAATTATTAAACAAAGAAGAAAAACGGGTTTATCAAAAATTAAAAAATTAAAATTTCAAAATTCCTTATTCACAAGAAAATGCTATATATGATTAGGTGATGGAGGGCCCTTTGATTCAAATGCATTACTCAACCACCATCATATAGCCCTTATTTGATGCATATTATTTTGAAAAGAATTCATTTTTTTGGTTGATATGACGGAAAATATTATTTTATTGAAAAATATGAGGTTGAAAATAAGTAGAAGAATGCGAATGAAAATTATAATGTATATCAAACAGGGACATAAAAAATGTGACATGTTCATAAAATTGAAATTTCAAACGATGCTGGCACAAGAGGGCAATGCCTTAATTACTTCACCGCCTACCTACATCTTCGTAACTCCAAATCCTCGAATTTATTACAATTTTTAATGTGATATTGTGGAAAAATCACTAAATTTCTTCGGTTGAATTTTAAGATTGTCTAGAGAAGAAGCATCGTGTAAAAAATGTGACATGTTCATAAAATTGAAATTTCAAACGTAGTTGGCACAAGAGGGCGGTGCTTTAATTACGTCACTGCTTACCTACATCTTCGAAACTCCAAATTTTCGAATTCATTACAATTTCTCATGAGATATTGTGGAAAAATCAACAAATTTCTTCAGTCGAACTTTAGGAATGTTTAGAGAAGATGCATCCCAACAAATTAGCATTAAGAATTTAAGATCAATGAGTCGGGTCGCCCTCTTAATATCGCTCCATCCATAGCGAGGGTCATCTTCACAAAGAAAAAAATTAATTATATAATTGAATTTAAATTTAAAAAAAAAAAAAAAGCAGCAGCAGCAAGTTTGTCTGAAAAAGAGCTTGTTTTGCGCTTCAATTAACTTACTGCATTTGACTGTGTTTCCGTGTTTAATGGGCGTCGTTTTTTGTTTTTTGCAGAGAGAGAGAGAGAGAGAAGCAGTTTAATTAATTAACATGAAAGTGAAAATTTAAAAAAAAAAAAATGGTGAAAGAAACAGTCAACGGGAAATATAATAGAGTAATAGGGTTTCTTAACCCTAGATGCCTGGAACTGTTTATACACTGAATTTCATGTTTCAATCCACAAGAAAAAAAGATTTAATTGAAAGCAAAAACGACTTATTTATCAGTTTGTATCTAATGATGAGTACATCATCCACTGTATTTGTTACTCAGAGAGAGAGAGAGAGAGAGAGAGAGTCCACAGAGATGAAAATTCACCATGAACCCTAATCTTACAGACACAGAAGAGAGAGAGAGAGTGTTATATAGATACGGATTATAAACAGAAACAGAGAAGCAGATGGATTTGTATATGATGAGTAAATGTTTTGAGAGGAATGAAGCCTGGTCCGATGCCTTCACATTCTCACTGTTAACAGCAAACTGTGATTGCTTCGAGCCAGCCAACATCCCCCTCAAACACTTCATCTTTCTTCCATTTCTGCTTCTCCAATTGTGGATATATACTCTCACTCACATATAAAATGAAAACTGCAGCCATAGAGGCGCTGAGAGGAGAGAGAACGAGAAGGGATTTGCCCACACTCTCTATCTGATACTGAAAACCCTTAGGCCGAAGGTGCTGATTTATAGGAGGGAGAACGGGGGTGGGGGTAGGGGTGGTGTGCTGTGGGGGTAGGGCTACTCCTTAGGCGATGACTACAAGAAATTCTGTAACATGTATGCTTCTTGTGGTTTGAATGAGAAAAAAACTTTAATTTGATTCACATAATTTACCAAAATAAAAATAAAAGAAATATCTAAGGAGGATCCAAATTTATTTATTCACTTACCATGTAAAAGAGGTAACAATTTTGCAAATTACTATATATTGTACGAAACGAACACGAGAATTATTTTGGGCTCACGACTTGGGGTTTAAATGTATTGAAGTGTACTACTTAGAATCCGTTAATTTTAACAATAAAAATTGAGTACGAAGTTGAAGTTGTTTTGTAAAAAATGATTTTAATCATCTTATTAACAAAGTCAACGATCGAGATCTAACACGTGGATTATTCGGATCTCAAATGTGGTCCACTTTCGGGAATGCGTTAATTTCAATAAAAAAGATAAATTATGAAGTCGTTTGTTAAGAAATTATTGTGATCTAATTGACAAAGTCAATAAGATTCTAAAGTCTACTTTAAAGTTAGCTCAGAGAAATAAAGGATATAATATAGTTATCGAAGCATAGATCGTCCACGAACTATGGACACGATAAAATGTGCAAGTTTAGTCACAAGAGTGAGATTAATATTATTTTGCCTGAAAAGAAGCTACTTCTAAGAAAAAGTTTGTTGCATAACCATCACTTAATTGTTAAGCTGTGGAGCCCATCAAGGAATTGGAGTCTTTGTATAATTCGATTTTGCCCTAATTTATTTTATAAATAAAGAGTCGTCCTTAAACTTTATCATCATCATAAAAAAGAGAGAATAAGAGGCTAGAGAAGATATGTGTGCAATTTCTTTCTTGTAAATCTTTTTAAATCATAGTAAATTACTGTAGTGCAAGAGATAACGTAGTTTCACATTGAGGCGAACATCTATAAATATTATGTATTTATTTTTTCTTTCTTCATGTTGATTGCTCTTGATGGAATAGAATTAGGGTTTATAATTCTCAACAATTGATATTTAAGGAAAAATAAGATCCAAATTTTACATACTTCTTACTGTAAATTTCTAATGTCTCTTTTACAAGTTTACGTGATACCTATGAGAAATATTTAGCATGTCATTGACTTAGATCATAGTTGATCTTCTACGTTATCGTGACCCCAATAGAAAGAATTATGTTGAATAGGCAAATCGAAGATTTCTTAGCAATAGGATTCATTCGTACCCCTAACAACAAGTATGTTTGGCAAATAAGTGGTTTTGTTAGAACTCTCGTCTTGTAGTCTTGAGACACGCAAATTGGACAGACAAAAATACACAAACTATTGGACCCAAAAATAGTGATTTTGAAATAGGTCAAATAAGAATCTCATGCCTTACTCGTGTCTTATTTTGTGTGGGACCCACTTTTTTTTTTTTTTTTTATCACACAATTGTGAAGAGTCCATCGATTACAAGCCATGGACTTATTTTCCAAATAAGCTCAAGTGGTTATATAAGCTACTGTATTGTACTTGTCGATGAATTTTGATAATGTACGTGCGTAGTTGAGCCAACAAAATCATATTTTCCATACACATACCAAAGGTGCATAATGGGTATCATCAAAATTGAATTTGTCCAAAAGATTAGTGGAAACTGCATTTAAGACTCAATATGGTTTGTATGATTGGTTAATCGTGCCTTTCGAGATGTCTAACGCTTTGAGACTTTTCCTAAAATTATGACTCATATCTTGCAACCTTACATGAGAAAAATCCTTGTATACGAATCTTAAGAAACAATCTTTTGAGCAATCTCAATTACTTTCCTAGGATTCATCTGTATATTTTCTTTTTTTCTCGTGACAAGAGTGCAAGTAGGAAAAAGAATTTTCTCCTCCTTTTTCCACTTCTTTAGTTCAAATAATTTTTTTCAAATGTTCAGCACGTATATAAGATTACGGCCTAAATGATGATTTCATTCACAAAATCTATTGGAGTACTTTAAAATGGGGGACAAATATTTAATCGCAATTTATATTTGTTTTTTTTAATTATTAAAAAATACGAGGAACAAATAAGTCTTTAAAATCCATATTAATTGAATTTTTGGATGAAGCCGCTGTGGGACGACAAGATATGGAATGTTAAGGATAAGATTGTGGCTGGAAAAAAAAAATTTTTTGAGGACACAAGTGTGACAATGAAAAAAGATTATGAATCTTTTATGCAATTAAATTTGATACACTTATAAGAAAACGCAATGTAAATATATTTAGCGAAAAAAGTTATCTTAGGATCTGTCCCTCGAGATGGGAGGTCTGAACTTTGAAATCGAGACTATGGGTTTCAATTTTCAAATTTTTGAGAGAATATGAATTTTGCTATGATCTTTTAATTGGGTGGGATTTTATTTATTTATTTATTAACTATTGGATATGGCCAATGCTTTCGAAAAATCGGGCATTCTTTGTGAAATCAATTTTATTTAAAATTTAATATATTATACCTAACTAGATTAGTAACAGGATGGATTCCACAAAGTGTGATGTATGGTTAAAATTATGTTTGACTTTGACTTTAGTTTTAAATTATAATGAAATCCAAACAAGCGCTAAATATTTAATGTTCTTCACAGAAATAAGGATGAATGTTTTTTAGTCACATAAAGGTTGCGCTACTGAACTGGGGCGGAGTTAGAATTGTAGAATTGTGGAGGCAAATTTCTATAATTAAAATCATAGGGGCGAAATTTTGAAGTAAAAAATCCACCACATTGTGACTAGTTTAATTTTGCAATATGAGTCTAATATAATAGTCTTCAATTTCAAACATTTACGGGATAAAGAGATTTTAATAGTTTTAATTCAATTTATTCTCGCTTCATCAGTTTGTAAAAGAATTTGATAATGCTTGATAAACATTTTTCTACCGAATAAAATTCCAAGAAGTAAAATTGTCCCCTGGGAGTGTTTTTTTAATAATAATAGTAGTATGAAGGCCGTCTTTGGACATTCTGAATTCTGAAAGAAGAAAAATGCAAATCAAGTGGGTTTCGCCCCGATACCCGGCAACGTCGGGTTGTCAGCGCCACCGGAGGATCGGGAAAACCCAAATCCGAATAACGAGAAAGCAGGTCACTCCATTCAACGCGCTTCTTCGCACGTGGTCACAAAGAGTTTAGTTTTAAATTTCGTCGTGTGTTGCACGCCCATTTTACGCGCGTAGTTATATGACAGTACTGTGTGTAAATGAAAAGTGGTCAAACAAACTCCCATTGGTCCTCACTCACAAAATAAACGGTTGAGATAAGTCTCAATAATCTCACGGCAGAGATGATGTTTTTTAGGGTAGAATTAAATGCAGGTTTTGTACATACACCAACAAACGCCCATTTATTCAGAGAGAGAGAGAGAGAGATGGGGCCCAGTTGGAGGAGACAAGACACATCGTTAAATGTGAAAATGTCAGTAGCAGGTCCCATTTTTGCAATTATGTGTTAATGATAGGAGAGTGAGTGAGAGAGAAACGGGGGAGAGAGAGAAAACCTAGGGCTTTACGCAAACTGACCTCTTTTTCTGCAAAAATGAAAAGGGATTGACCCCAAAAATCTGAATTGCTTGCTATTTGTTCCAAATTGGACTATCAAAAATTTTGCCAGTTTTTGCCATTTTCTGACAAAACTTTTGGCTCATTACAAAACCGGCCCACGGGCCCAGTTCAGTATTTTGATTCTATTTGTCGAATTTTGATTAGGGGTCTAAAAATAATTTTATAATTTTTCGGACATTCGACTGATAGAATCTTGCTGTTCTCGTCTAAAAGAAGAGATGTTAAAATAAATGAGAACCATAATAAGCTTTGTTTTTCCCTTGAATAATCCAATTAGTTTTGCTGGTAACATAGGGGTTGACACCCCCTCCCGGTCAAAGGGGAGTATCAACCCCCATGGCCATTTAACAACACTCATAATCCAATAGCAAATTATGTGAAACTATACTTGTATGCGTGCTCTCAGGGTAAAATTCATGCATAAGGTAAACTAAACTACGAGTCTCTCGAAAGAAAATAAGGCACCGTTTGATTGCCTATGGAAAGGAAAAGAAATTCCTATTTTATGTCAAAATCAGTGTTCGATAGGCAAAATTTTGACTGAAAAATACTTTCTCCCCCTCCCCCACACACTCGCCTATTCCATGAAATTGGTGAAAATGATTTCCCACCACATAGGTGGAAAAGTCATTCCCAGAGTTTTTTTTTTTTTTTTTTCTTCTCAATGAAAACAAATTCTATCTCCAATGGTAAAAAAATTATCCATTTAATTGACAATTTGCATGAAAAATGAAGACAACAAAATTTCAAAAAAAAAAATTTTAATTTTTTTTTTACTTTTTGACAATCCAAACAAATTTTAATATAGATTGCGAAAAAAATTATCCCAAAAATAACAATTTACACGAAAAATAAAGCCAAACGAATTAGGTGAAAAATTATATCAATCAAATACCATTAATTACAATTCTCTCTAAAATAAATTCTAAGCAATTCAATTTCCTGCAATTCATTTTCTTTCCACCCAAATTCTACCATTACAATCAAACGGACCCTAAGTTTTCAATTTTTTGATCGATACTCGAAGAGGAAATTTCACATTGTTATATCTACACCCCATTCCCTTGTATCTCCGTGATACCCGAAAAGGCAATGACAAAAAGTTTCATTTGACATAGAACCGATAACCCAATTTACATTCCTACTATAGACAAACATGTACCAGCGAGATTTAGGTATGTGGGCTCGTAAAGATTGTACTGCTACAGTTTTCAGTCAGCTTATAATGCATTCACAAACCCAGAGCATTAGAACTCTACAAGACAACGGCGAGTAGGGTAAATCACAAATGTAGTTTTTTTAGCATTGAATTATTCCCAGATTACAAAACAAGCAAGCAATAAGTGAAAAGAAAAACAGAATAAGGACACCGTAATTTATCATTTGAAACCTAGGGCAAATGACACCTTAGGGCGGGATTTGTTCTTGCCCAATACTTTAATCTGTTTTGATCGTTCTTCCTCCTCCTCTTGTTTTTTCCTTCGCATTGCCTCTTCTTTTTGCCTTTGAAGCTCCTCCAATTCTCTATAGCGTTCCTCCTCCCTTCTTTCTTGTTCTAAAGCTTCTCTTTTTTGAGCTTCTTCCATTTTTCTCCTATTCCCTTCAAGTAGCCTTTCCAGCTCTTCTTTCTCTCTCTGGGATTGTTCCTGTCCATTTCAAGATTCAAATTGTTACATTGACAGGAAGTAAACAAGGCCTTCCAGAAATTTCAGTTTCAAGCACTTGCTTTGGGAGAAAACTGGAAGCACAAAGTATGGTCACCTTTTTATCTGGATATTCCAGGCATACCTTCAACAATTTTCTTATTTGAATTTAAAAATAAAGGAACTTCTAATGCCAGACCTGCGTCAGCCAAACAGGGACGTGTTTTCACATGCAGGGCCACCTAGGTACTGGGTTGCCACGCATTTTGATACATCTATACATTATAGCGCATCTTACACAGCGAAATGAGTAGCTCATTAAGTTATAACTAAATGGAAGCTCTAATAATAATTAGCAGTATGTCAATTATTGGTAAGCAAGAGAGAAGCCCTCTTCAAAGCATAAAGCTTCCTTAGCCTCCTAGCATGTCAAAACAAGCTAGGCACATTTTTGGGGGGAAATTAACTCCCTACTGCCACCCATGTTACTAATGTCAAATGAAAAATATAAAAAATACAAAAGCAGTCTCAACAAATGGAGAATAAGCAAGAATAAGATAGAAATTTATTATAGTTACTTGCCTCTCTCTGCCAAGCTTCAACAAGAGCAGCTGCCTTTTCTTTTTCAAGTTGAGCTGAAACTTCAGCAATATGTTTCTTCCTACCTTCTTCTAGACGCCTATGTATTTCAAGCTTGATCTCCTCACAGTTCAAGCTCTCTTCAACTTGCTTCTGAATTGCTGCTTCTACTCTCTTCGCAGTTTCTTCTTCTATTAATTTTAATTCTGCCTCCTGTTGACGCCTAGAAAACAGTGAGAAATGTTAGATGGGAAATAGCTACTTATCCAAGCTGGAAGAAGTGGTCGTAAAGAGAATAGAAGGACTATAAAACCAGAATGAAATATATAATGTTTTAAGTAGAATACAGGACAACATTAACTAAGCAATGCTCAGTCGTTTTTATATTTCCTGGGTGCATAACTAAAATGAATGACAAACTAACCTCCAAGGTCGAAAAAGCATTAAACATACATGCTTACGCTTTCAAATCATACCTCTAACAGAATCCTGATCCAAAAAAATTCAGTTTTGAAACTGGTGAATAGTAGATTAATGTGGCAGCCAATGAGATCATCAATATAAACAAGAGCAGAAACTTCCTTCAGTTAATCCTGTTGAGAAGAACATCAAGTAAACCGTTGCAGTTTCCATGCTAATCACTAGAGTACTTCAGTCTTTCCATTGTAAAGATTTATAACAAGCAAATGGCATTTTGCTGTTAGAATAAAAGAACATGCTTTTCAACATATGGACTTAACCAGTGACAGGATCCACATTCCCCCAATTCCCATTTTCGAGAATTGCGTTAAAAATAAAATGCATGGTGGACGACAAGAGTCAAGTCAAATGACCAAAGAAAAACATAAAAGTTCCATACAAAGCCTCATATACGTGTTTGAAGTTTGCTTATGGATTCTTCCACTCAGATCCATTGAGGGTCATTTCCAAACTTAAACCACAAAGCTCGAACCCTCTCTTACTGAATTAAGTCCATAGGGTTTAATGCTTGAGCTCTTTCTCTAGGTTCACCATTATTCATTAATAATTCTATCAATTTAACATTTTATACATAAGTCATAATAAAAATGTAAAAGCTGAATTGTAACAATTTCTTTTAAAATAAGTTAAAAAAATAAACCACCTGCATGAAAATGGAGACAAAACATATATCATCAAGTACAAAGAATAAAAAACCTTAAAACGTCCTAAGAAATTTGTAGGGAAAAACTACAGCTTAGCCTCACTATCATAGATACATGCACATAATTTAGAACCTTCAAACGAAACAGGCATCCAAACAT
Source organism: Osmanthus fragrans (assembly GCA_019395295.1). Taxonomy (NCBI): domain Eukaryota; kingdom Viridiplantae; phylum Streptophyta; class Magnoliopsida; order Lamiales; family Oleaceae; genus Osmanthus; species Osmanthus fragrans. Next base: position 3,065,198 of record CM033356.1, on the reverse strand, counting down.
AACAGATCGTCTGCACTCAGCATCTTCATTTTCTTTCAAATAAGCCAAGAGGATGGCACATCCAGTATATTACAAGCAAGCCACCCCTTATAAACAAAGGGCGAGTGGACACACACACACACACACAAATAAAAGTTAGTGGCAATATCTCAAGAACAGAAGATTCTGAAAAGTACCATAGATCTAGTTGCGCCCTAGAATACACAAAATCATTATAAACAAACCTGGATTCCCCTCCAAAATTACAGTATTTCTTTACATGCTATAAAAATTTCAAGAGTCAAAAATACATTAATATATACATATAACAAGCCAAATTTGGAAGGCAGATTACAGGACCATATACTTGGCTACATATGTTTTCTATCAATACCAAGAACAGCTTCTCAGCATTGTGCTGAGGACCTAAATATGGTTACCGAATGTGAAATTAAAAGCATACAGCAGTGCACGTGATTGTGCATAGGGACTTAATACCTATTATTAGTTGTAAGTTAAAGGTAAACACAACAAATACTAAATAATGAACAGAAGTCTTTTAGAGAAAGCATCCCATTCACCGTCCAATAGATTTGGGAGATTATGAAGGATCATCGAAGCTAAAGGGATGTCATCCCCATGTGAGATGCCATTCCCAATTCTGATTTAAGATTGGAACTTGTTTTTGCCTACAGTTTCGACAATACTCAAGAGGCAGTTTTGCACCTGAGCAACTGTACAACCATGCATAATTCTCAGAAAGAAACAAGAATCCACTAGTAAAACTGCCAGACGAGAGCGATCAATAAAGACACGTCTTAAACCTCAGGAAATGACATTCCTGTTGAACACACTTCAACTATATTAAGTTTTGAACAAAAGCAAAATTGGGTAATACAAGCCACTAATTCTTCTGCAGATCGTCTACATCCTGCCTCAAAAGTAATTAAATAATGTCGTCACCCTCCTCATACATAAGGCCTTTGCAAGGTAAATATAATGAACCGTACTGATATAACATGGAAAAAATTTCATCTGTATCCCAAATAATTAAAAAAATTGAGACTTTGAATTCAATCTAAACACAAATGAAAAAAAGGAATCCGTAAACAAGCACACCACACTTGTAAAAATACAAAAAACACACTACAAAATGTAAAATTGAAGACGGTGAGGTGATAATTATACCTTTTCTTTTCCTCTTCTTTTCTTAATTTTTCGCTTGCGTCTTTCATCTCTTTCGACCCAGCACTTGTACTGGGAGATGAATTCAAAGGAGATAATGAGGTACTCCTCTTTCTCAGTCTTTTACTCCATCTTGGCGTTGGAGAACGACTTTTCTGACGTCTTGAAGTCGGGGAGCGGCTTTTACGATGCCGGGAAGACAAGTGAACGACTTCTTCTTCTTCTTCTTCTGTAGAATACAGATGCACAGTTGAGCTTCATGAAAATATTGTCCACTACAATGTTATGGAATCTCGCTTTGTATGAACCCACAGTCTAATATTAAGAAAGCACGTACTGTTACCTCATCCTCATGTATTGCAAAGAATAAACTGTGTGCTCCATCTTTTATCATACGAAACTGCTAATATCACAATCGAGCAATGAAAGGACACCCATTGGCACCCATCACCAGCTCATTTCCCAGATGAAGGGAAGCCATCGTTTCTTTTCTTAATTTCTCAAACAACAAAGACGTTCCCTATCCTATTCATGCTATGTTTTAAGATATATGTCTCAAATTCTAACAGTTTGTAAGGAAAAACTCCAGCATCCAGATACATTGACCATGACATTTTACAATTTAGCAGCTTTTTTTTTTATCATACTGAAGAAAGAATAGTCAAGAATTGAACAAGGCATGATAGTCATAAACTCAACAACCATAAGCATGTAGAATATCAAAGTGCTCGTGGAAAGTGAAAAATCTCATATGCCGCAACATTGCACTAGGAACACCAAAGTTAACAAGCCAAACGCATCTGCTAGATCATCTAAAAAATAAAATCAATAAAATCATTAATTATTAAGCATAACATTCATAATAGCTTTGGGGGGCATGATCATCCAAAGGTTCTAATGATGTCAATTTAAGCAAATGGAAAAACCTCAGCTTTTCATTGGAGAACATTATACTTTCCAGGATAGTAAGATCTATCAGTCTGAATATTCTAGAGCAAAAACCATATGCTCCAATGTTCTTCATTGTTTTTTTTTTTTTATTATCATTAGAGCGGGGGGGGGGGGGGGTGTGGAGAGCAACTGTGCGCTATATTTTAATTCAATACAAATTCTGTACGTGATTGGTTTCGTTGCCACCAACACGATTTCCGGCTTTAAAATATAAAATCGTTCTCGTACAAATTTTTTGTTTGTGTAATTTGCAATTAATACAGCGTACTTCATCGGAGAGTCCATTAGCTGACTCTTTAACACAATTAAACTAAAATCATAAAACTATACTGCATAAAGTACAGGAAACATATAATACAGAAATAAGTGTAACTAAAAGGGTATCACCTGCTATAAGAATACGGGGATCGACTTCTATCTCTCCTGCTACGACGTCTATACCTGCTACGTCCAACCGGCGACGGAGATGGTGAATACCTCCTCCGGTATGGCGGAGATCGAGATACTTCCCTATCCCTACCCATCTCTGATTACTTATCCAATTTTATACGGACCAGATAAATATTATCACCTAAACATCAACTGTATCAACTTTAAGAAAATAGCTTAATTCCGAAGAGTAAACCCTAAGACGGGAGGATAAAAGAGCAAAAAAATGTGCAATTCTTACGATTAATTAGTAAAGACCTTTGTTTGCATTCTATTTTAACTTTAATAAATCTTTTTTTTTTCTTTTCAATTGCTCATTTTTTTAATAAATAAAAAAGTATTCTACATTAATTCATAGTTTTTTTCTTCTTTTTTAATCACATATTTTTCAAAAAATTAATATTTCAAAATACATTTTCCCAAAATTACATTTAAATGGAGCACAAATAACGGCTAAATATTTTTAAATATTAAATTAATATTATTTTTTTACGAGTAAATTTTATAATTATAAGTTGATTTCATATTTTTTACATATAAGTAAATTATTAATAATATTTTTACTTAAACAAATTTTTACACAAAAGTAATTTTTTGTATTATAAGTAATCTTTTAATTATAAAATAAGGTTTTTAATTGATGTATTTTTATTTGCAAGTTAATTTTGAAGAAAATATGTTAATTGTAAATAATTGTTTATAAAGGGTAAAATTAGAAGAGAACATGAGAAACAATAAAAAATTACCAATTTGGAAGGTTGAGAAATGATCAAAATTACACTACACAGATTTTGAAATTTTTTTAAACCCTCCAAAACTATTGTCCAAAAAAATTAGCAAATACTGATTTTTTTTTTTTTTTTTTTTTTTTTTCAACCTCTTAAAAACAGTGGCAGCCAAAACCAGCAAAAAAAAAAAAAAAAAACTCCCAAGCAGGCCTTTAACTTGTGAACTGTATTTGCATCCAAACGCTAAACAAGTTCTTGTTCTCCTAGGTTGACTCGAGCTACAAATGTACAATTTTTATTTTTATTTTTTTATTTCAACATTTAGTTTCCTTTTTATTACTTCTTTGGATCGAGAAATTTGATAATATATTTTTATTTTTTAATAGTTTTAATGAGATCAACAGGGCGAATGGCTAAAAGAGATATCCAAATATATCGAACTTTTTATCGATCGAAGTTCGTTGATATCCAAAAGTGGTGTGAGACCTCTGAATTCAATTCACAAGAAGTGATAAAATAGTATTTTTATGAGTTTCGACCTATCTTCGTGATCCAAATTGAAGACCACGTGTGTATAAGTGTGTTGCATCCAAATTTTGGTGGTGCCTTATGATGTTAAATGGCCCCTTTATATAGATAATGTGTGATCCCCAAATCCCCATGGTTATTTCTTGTTATAGTGTGATCTTGATCCATACGTCATTTGTCTGATTGATGACTAGTGATTGGCGAATTAGGACAACAAAGGGGTGCAATGATTGCCTAAACTATAGGCCTACAACCTACCTTATCCCATCAGTCTCCCCACAGACAAAATTGGACGATCAAGGGATAAGTCTTCAATAATCGTTAGTAGTCCCTTTTCCATTGATGAATGGTCAATTCTAAACTATCTAGCATGCCCGGGACATATATTATATCCGAGCTCGTGACACTCCAAGATGGGCCAAGAAAATTCATATTTTTGTTTTTTCTTATTTATTTGAAACTTTTAAATATAAAATATTGAAAAATGAATTTTTAGAAATGAGGCCAAATATGAACTTAATTTCAAAAGAACAAAATCAATAGGGAAAAGTCACTATGCAAAATGCACTTTTAAAGTGCCTTTATTTGATCCCCATTTTTTAAAAAATTATTTTTAACCACATATTTTTTTAATAAAATAATTTTACACATATATCAAAAACTTTTTCTTAATTTTTTACACATTCTCCAAAAAATTCATTATTTCTGATCACATTTTCCCCCAAAATGGGGCTCAAACAACGTCATAGTGTGGCGCACCACATGACTTAAAATGTCTAATATCTTAACATCACTTATTTTTAAGATTAAAATAATAATAATAATAAATGAACTTTTTAAGTCACGAGCCGCACCACACAAAATGCATATGATAGATAATGCCTATGAAAAGCATTATTTGTTTTCAAATAGTAATATTTGAACTTTAGGAATTGAGATAATTTTACGTAGAGAAATAATTCGATCAAGTGTTTTAGTCAGATATATCTGCTGGCGCTATGGGAAACTGCAAAATTCAACATGATATCCACCTTTATTAATCAAGACTGCCACCAATCAACCGGAACCACATTATCAAGCCCACAAATCAACCAAATTCTCGTCGGAGATACATTACAAGCGAGCGACCAACATCCCTTCAATTTATGTAATTTAATAAATAAATCCCACAAATGTTATGACCATACAGCAGCAAACATGCCAACTAGAGAGAACAATCACCCCCCTAAAACATGGCAAGATTGTAACTGCACCTGGGCACGAATGCGACCCAACTTACAGAAACGCATCCTTTTCAAGCAGCTTTAGTACCTCAGTCTGATTATTTAGTTTGGCCACATCGATAGGCGTCTTCCCATCCAAATTCTGGAGAGTGCTGCAAAAAACGAGCGAAGAACAAACTAATTAAGCACGGGACTGTTAGAAAGCAAACCAAACATAGAAGAGGACTTACACAGCAGCGCCATTCTTTAATAGAAGTTCCACGCATTCCTTCCTGCCATAACCGGCAGCATAATGGAGAGGAGTGTTCTTATTCTTATCCAAAGCATCCACCTTAGCCCCGGCCTCCAGAAGAACTTGAGAACACTTGACCTGGAATGGTAGAATGGGATGAGTGCAATCATTCAGATTTCATGATCTATCAAGTAGAAATTCTAAAAAACTAGTATTACAGGGAAAAGAGAAAAAGAAAGAAACGTGTGGGAACAGGACGAAAGACTGTAAGACAACAATAATGACACAAACATATCATAAGGAAAAATGGAAGGCCAGATGTCGGGGCAGACTTTGGGGGGGGCAGGTCTAGGCTTAGCCCCTTCTTTCAAGGGGGGGGAAAATAAATTTGTCCCCTGGCTCCAACCCTGGATGTCGTCGAAGGGAACATGCGAAGAATGCGTGGCATGTGGAACAAAGAAACTTCAAGAAAAGAAAAGAGAAGAAGCTATGGGGAGATCCAAGAAGTGATGTGTGGAGATGAGCGAGCCATTTCTCTCTCTTAAGGAATTTTGAAGAGTGAAAGAAGCCTGTAAAATGGCTGACAGGTCAAGTACAAATACAGCATAGAAAGTATAAAAATGTCAAGTAATTTTATTGAACTGTGATGCCAAAAAGGACAAAAGAAAGCTCATTGTGGTAATATACCTCTCCATATCCACATGCAAAATGCAGTGCCGTCCTTCCCTCAGAATCTTCTTCGTCTTTATCCGCACCATCTGCTAGGGCATTCTTCAAACCCTAGTAATTTCATGAAAAAATATGTTAAATTCACCGTAAAGCTACCTGGAAAAGTACAAGTAAAATGATGATGATGGCGATGAAACACTCAAGGACTAAAAAATGGAAATAAGAAAAAAAAAATTAAAGTGTCAAGTGCTTGTTATTTAATTTTCAATTCAGTACTAATAAGCTTGGGAATGTACCTCCACATCACCAACACTAGCAGTGTGATGAACAATGGATTCCTCTTCATTTACTTCCTCTGCTTCGTCTTCACCAGCAGCATTGTCGGCAGATGCAGCAGCTTCTCCTCCAACAGCAAATCCCATTGCTTCACCCAACTTCTGGAGTACGTCTTTATCATTCCAGTACCTAATTGACATAAATAACCAAATAACAAAAAATGTACAGTTTAACAATGAAAATATTAGTGAGGTCAGGTAATTCAATACCATATGGGTCCAATATGACATGACAAGCTTATATAACTAGTATGAGAATTTCTAAATATTCTCATAGACCGTTAATAGCCATTACTTGTCAAATGTCCAATATTGCCTCACATCTTTATTTCATAATATTGAAACTACCAAGCTACTAATATAAGCAAAATCGCCCACGTGTCAAAAATAATTTGAGGAAGCTCAAGACCAGGATTTTCTGCCATTCTCCTTCATAGCATGTTGTTCACCATCAAATAGACCAGAAAAGTGAATCAATCGGATCAATCAATTTAAAGTAAAATACAGCCACGTACCATCACGAACAAGTCACCTTATGTTAAATATATCCTACTTAATAAAATATCAAAGGTCACTAGACCTGCAAATGTACCAAACAACAGAATCTGAGAAAAGAACTGACTTCATCATAGCAGTTGGACCACCCTTTTCTATCTCTTCCAGAATTGGTTTCAACGAGGGATCTTCCTTGATATGGGCCATTCTTTCCTCGAGTTGTTCTTTCTGAGATGGATTTGTCAAACTCTCAAGCATGCTGGACATGGATGGATCCTGTAGAAAAAATGAAAATGATTCAATTAGCATGCTCAGCCTATGTGAGGTGATAATTTACCCAAAAGTCAATATAATTGTACCAATTAATACCTGCATTAACGAATTTCCAAGCCGCTCAGCCATGGTCATAAATTGAGGATTTTGCATAACTTGCTGCATTGTTGCATAATATTGTTGCGTATCAAAGTTGGGAATACCATCTTCAACTGCAGCACCTTGAAAGGTTTTCTGAAGCTGTTCGGCCATCTGATTAAATGAAGGGTCTTTTGATATCTGTTCAGCTAATTCCTTGATGCTTGGATCCTACAACATACAATAAAATTTAGGAAACAATATATCCAGTGTATTGTTTTAGACTTCTTCTATGCATGCCCAATATATTGTGTTCGGTAGATATAATAAACTGCCTTTCACATTCTTTCAAGTCTCACTCCCTCAACTCTTATGAAATGCCCATGATCTTTCAATTGCAACAATTAGAATGAAAGGAAATTCATGGGTTCATGAGTTGGTAACTCTTATGCTAAATATCATTACATGGGAAACTCTATTTGGTGAGTGAGAGGAATTAAACCTTTTTATACAGTCTCCTCTCTATCAAAACAGATAAGTAGTTAAATAAAAATGACCTAATCAGCATGCAATGAATTTCAAAAACATGCAACTCAAAATCATTCTCGATTTAACAAAAGGCAAAAGGAGAAAAGGACAAACATTAAGGAGTCCAGTCATGGCAGAGAAATCAAAGGGATTTGGCATCCCAGCAACTGATGCAGGTGTTGCTCTTCTCTGCCCTGATTGTGTTTCCACAGAACTTGATTCGGTTGAAGTTTTACTTTGAGCCGCATTGGATTTCTCTTCTGAAAGAAAACGCAAAAATTCTTCAGAATTCGAAAAATATTCATAACAATATTTTAACAATTAAACAGTCCAAAGTTCTAAAGCATCAAGAGTGAAAAATAAATTTGGTACAAGCATTAGGCAAAAAGTGAATGCATATTTGTTTTTAAGTTATCCACAAGGCATGTCCTAAAATATAAGTATTTTCTTACGAAGAATCACACTAGAAAACATTAGCACTATTCAAGTAAATGAATAAATTGAAGATAAGGTATTTTTGAAGCATTTCTGCATTAAGAATCCTATCATCCCAATGTTATTCCCTTCGTTTACAATCAAATGTAAAAGTTAGCTTGGCTATAAGGGCCTTTTTTTTTAGTCCCATGTTCCTACACCTGAAATTCTAGGTTCCAACACGTAACTTTAATTTCATAAACTTAATTAAAAGAAACAAAGCGTCTAATCCAATTAGAGACTCTCACGCAATCTCAGTTTTCTCCCCTCAATGCCTCTTTCTTCTCAAAGCATTGAATTCTCACTATCATGTCAATACTCAATCTAGCTCTACATCTTATTTTTCATTTTTTTTTTAACTTGATAGGTAATCTCTCATTTTATTAATCAAATGATAATGCATAAGGTGTGCATAATCAATTTAAACAGGATAAAAATACAATAAAATTAGGCAACCTCTCTATTGAGTTAGTAGTCGCCGCATTAAACCAATTATACAATATCCGATAAAATAATTCTCTAAACTGTTCTGTCGACCGTGCTTGATCTTCGAAACAACGATTGTTTCTTTCTCTCCACACACACCATACAATGTACTCTGGAATGAGATCCCAGACTAGTTTACTATTCTTGTCTTTAAGTTTTCTCCTTCATGCTTGCACCGCATCCTCTATACGCCTTGGCAACACCCAATTCATCTGTTGAGCAGCCAGAATATCGTTACACAGTCAACGCACACCATCGCAATGAAGAAACAGATGATCAATCGTCTTTCCATCTCTCTTACACATATAACACCACTCTATAATATAACAATTTTTTTTTCGAAGATTATTCACCGTTAGTACATGCCCCTTAACAACTGTCCACAGTAAAAATGTCACTCGTGGAGGAAATTTGCATTGTCATATCCTCTTCCAAGGGAATGAACTCTCCACAGGTTCCAATAAGGATCTGAAATATGTGCGAACAGAGAAAATACTATTTGCTGCCATCCTCCATTTGCTACAATCGTCCTTTCCAACCAAAATGTGCACCTCATGCAAAGAGATCAAAAATAGTACATAATCATCCACTTCCCAATCCTGTAAGCCCCGTCCGAAGATGATGTTCCAGTGAGGATTCCCATTCTGAATATTTAATACCTCATTCACCATAGCAGAGGGTTCCAAAACAATGCGATGCAGAAAAAGAAACCTCATCTTTAGTGGTTGATCTCCATGCCAACAATCGTCCCAAAATCTGACATTGTCATCATTCCCCACCACAACAGTCAATCTATTCTGAAAATCATTCCATCATTTTCTGATATATCTCCACAAGCTTAACCCATGCGAGTCACGACCCTCAACTAAGCACCAACCCCCTCTATAACACCATACTTCACCCGAATGATTTCTCTCCAAAAACTCTCCCTCTACACTCCAAATCTCCACAACCACTTGTTCAACATGACCTTATTGAACAGTACAAGGTTCATCAATCCACCGTAATAGGGAAGCAAACGTCGCCCCATTTGACCAAATGAAATTTCTTTTCCTCCCCCAACCCTGCCCAAAGGAACTCCCTTTGGATCCTCTCAATTTTTTTGCCACTGTAACAGGAATAGGAAGCAATGACAAAAAATAAGTAGGGAGATTAGAGAGAGTGGACTTAACAAGAGTAAGACGGCCTCCTTTAGAAAGGTACATAAGTTTCTACCCCGCTAACCTTTTCTCCACCCTTTCTATGATACCATTCCAAATATGTGTACCTAGAGGAAGCCCAAGGTAAGAGATAGACAGTTGCGCAACCCTACAATCCAATATAGCAGCCAACTCATCCACGTTAGCGACCTCTCCCACTGGAATAGCCTCAGATTTCCTCAAATTTATCTTCAATCCAGATACTGCTTCGAAGCACAGAAGCAACCGCCGCAAGTTTCTAATTTGTTCATCATTTGCATCACAGAACAACAACGTATCATCTGCAAATAGCTAATAAGAAACCTATAAACCTGTAGATGACTAACCATAAAGCCTAGACCCTCCCTCACTGCTTTCTCAATCATTCTACTGAATGCCTCCATTACAATAACAAACAGTAAGGGAGACAACAAATCCCCTTGTCTCAAACCTCTGCTACTCCGGAGATAACCTTCGGGTGTGCCATTGACCAAAAATGAGAACGACACCGTCGAGATACAAAACTGAATCCACTTACACCACTTTTCTCCAAAGCCGCAATGCCTGAGCATATACATAAGAAACTCCTAGTTCACATGATCATACGCCTTCTGGATATCAAGCTTACATAACATTCCTGGAACCCCCAGACATATTCTAGAGTCAATACATTCGTTCGCTATAAAAATAGAATCCATAATCTGACGCCCTTTTACAAAAGCATTATGAAACTTAGACACCACTTTTCCCAATACCTCCTTTAATCTATTTGCCAAAACTTTAGCAATGATCGTGTACGGCGCTGACTAAACTTATAGGACGGAAATCCTTGATATCAGACGTTCTTAATTTCTTGGGGATTAACACAATAAATATAGCATTAGCGCTTCTCAAGAACCTGTCACACTCGAAGAAATAAGTGAACATATCCATGATATCCGATCGCACCACCTCCCAACAAGTTTTATAGAATGACAACGAGAAACCATCCGGTTTAGGTGCCTTATCATCATTCATACTAAACACCACCTTCCTAATTTCATCCTTCTCAAATGGTCTCTCTATCCAATTGGCATCCTCCTCGGTACTAGTGGAAAAATCCAATCCCTCCAACTGTGGCCTATACTCAGATTGCTCCCGGTAGAGATTTTGATAGAATCCCACCAGTTGAGTCCCAATATCCTATAGGTCCTCATAAGTAACCCCATCTGCCTCCAGCAGTGTGATCAAATTATTGCGCCGATTGGAATTAGCAACCCGATAAAAGAACTTTGTGCATTTATCACCCTCTTTCAATCATGTGACCCTAGATTTCTAGCGCTAAGCAATCTCCTCCATCTCCAACAATTTCTCCACCTCTTCTCTTACCACTCCACGTCTCTCCTTCTCCTCCTCCAACCTTTGACTCTCCTCCTGTCTATCCAACTCTTCAATTTCTGAAAGACACTGATTTTTACGACAATTTACATCTCTTTTTCAGTTTATTATTGTAATTTCACTAATACTACATCATCAATTTATTGCATGGGAAAATGAACAAACAAAAAAGTTAAGAAGCATCGATTCTAGTAAACTTGTTACGTACCCGTATCTGATCCTTATTTTCTAATTATTTTATATATTTTTATATTTTTAAAATTTTCGAATACGTATCCGATAAAAGTATTGGTCGACGAAATATAAACCGAAGACTAGCCCTTTTAGGTACTTGAATATTGCCTAGTTGTTCGGGTACCTAAAAGGAATTCAAATTGGGACTTTAAGTTGGTAGAAACTGGTATTTTTTTAATTAGTTTATAGTTTGGTATGATTTTTTATACGTATCCGATACATCATGATTTACTCTTGAAGGTGTTGAACTGCTTGGGTTGCTAATTTATCATTAGATGAGCCAAAGTTGGATAATGTTATTTTTAATAATAATGAATGTTATAATTAATAATAATGAAGAAATTAATGTGGATGATGTTGAAGAAAATAAAGTTTCGACAATCAATGATTAAGATAAAGTATTTTAGTGTTTTATTTTATTTTAATTATCATACTTCTTTATTAATTTTTTATATAAATAAAATTATGTTGAATTTTATAATATCCTAATTTTTTTTTAAAAGTCGTATCGATGTATCCGCATCGTATCGTATTCGAATTACACATCAGTATCCGTGCTTCTTAACAAAAAAGTTAGTTTGTACCCAAATATTGGTTGACATGGTTGGTAGGATAGAAAAAACATCTGCTAGCTAACCATTTCAGCTAACTTCTTTCAAGTAACTAGATACAAAGAATACATGAATCTTAACTATATTTCTACCAGTTCATTTCTTTTTATATGTCAAAACAGAAAAATTGATTTGAACAGCACAACTCTTCTTGAGTCTGAGAAAAATTAATTGGGCCTAATTCTACAAATTGATGTGATTTAGCTGCTGAGAGCATCTCCAAGAAATTATCTATTTTTAAATAGCATATTCTATAATTTAGAGAGTATCTATAAATTTAAAGAATGAAAATTTTAAAGTACCCCAACGAACTCTTGATATTTAAGAACACTTAATTTTACTACTACCAAAAAATATTTATTATTTTTTTCTATGTTTTATTTTAACTAACTTTTATCTAAATTATTATATTATTTTTCTTTATTGAAAATTGAAATATTTGAGTGCATTCAATTCAATTATAGAGAGTGAGAACATGATTTTAAGTGTTGCCCCTTTAAATCTTTAAAATATAGAGCATCTCATATCTAAAGAGTCTTTTGGACATGCTTTGAGTTAAACAATTCAAAAATCGCCTAACAGTAATACGCATACGATCAGTTAAAATATTGTCTAACCAAAATTCTCAAATGAAATATCTTAGTTAATTATTAAATCCCTAGAAGCATAATAAGAACATCGTTCACCGTGTGACTCTTGATCAAATAATCATAGTAAATTCATTATTCGGAACTTCATAAATTTTCACATCAGAAAATTGTCAAACATAACACGGAGAGAAAACATACCATCTGTCGAGGCTGGAGGACTTTTTACTTCCTGGAAGAAGGGAAAAAAACATAGAAAAAGTTTTAAATATTACATCGCGGACTCGCGGTAAATAAACTGAGAATCCGATTTTACTTCAAAATTATCAAAAATCAATATCTATTTCCTAATAATGAAAAGAAAATTCGTAAAAATTGAACAGTATTCCGGATTTAGTAACAGTACCTGAGACATGTTCGCAGAGAAGCTGAGGTTCTTTGCTTGGAGAAGCAGAGATAGGTAACTTGAAGGACAGACGAAACAAAGAGTGAAGGGTTTTTGTGCGTGATAAACAGATGGATTGCCGTAGAGAGTGAGAGTGGGCCACCTATATCCTTCTCACTCTGAATGAATGGCACAGATGTACTTTCATCTGATTGCGGATCTATCTGGGCTCAATCGAGTCAATAGTTTTGGACTCGGATTGGGCCCATTCGTATAGTATAAGCAAAATTTTGGGGAAAATTAGCCCAAATCCTACATATAAACTATACAATTCAAAATTAATGGTTAAAAGTTTTTTATACAAAAATCGATGATAATTTAAGTTTTTAATATTATAAAAATAAATTAATTTACATAACCACCCCACCCCACCCCACCCCATCTCATCTCATCCCATCCAATCCCATCCAACCTAAACCTTAACCCCCTCTCTCTCTCTCTCTCTCTCTCTCTCTCTCTCTCTCTCTCTCTCTCTCTCTCTCTCTCTCTCATCTCCCTTATATTTTCTCATTTTTCACTGGAAGCCACAGTGGAGAGATCATCGTCGACGCATGACGGGAAATGACACAGCAGCAGCATAATCGGAAGCCACAATAGCAACGCCGCATGAAGCTACAACAGCAGTGTCGTCGGAAGCCACAGCAACATCGCCGCGTACATCCGACGATGATGGTGCCTCTATTCGCAGCAATGCTATAGCGGATGTCGCACGACGTTGTGCTCTCTATGCGGTGCCTCACGCACAGAGTCGCGCAAAGCGAGCGAGTTGTCGTCACTACTCTGAGGTGGCGACCCCTCACGACGACGATGCACTTATTCTTCTTTCAGTTCTATTATGTTCTGTATGTGAGTTTTGATTATTACTCTTTGTACTAGATGTGGTGTATGTGATAGTTTGAAGATGAATTTTGGGGTATTTTGGATCGAATCTAATTTGGTGCTTAGCCTGATTTTGGATCTATTTTGTAGTGGTTACATCGTCGTTGTCGACTCTAATTCTGAACTTATTTTGCGGTGATTTTGTGTTGGTGTTTGTAGGTAAGGTGGCAATGACGATGTTGGTGAGATCCTGGTGGTGTTGGCGGTGGTCACATATGGTGGTAGGGGTGACATGAAAAGTGTTTGTGATCGATTATTAATTGATTGTGACTAGTAAATATAAATAATATGTGACCGATGAAATATATAATTTATGACTAATAAATATTAAACTAATTTGGTCACAATAGTCACACTGAAGATAAATTTGATCACAGTTAGTCGTAGATAATACGTGTCAATGAATGTAGTATTTATGGTCGTGAATTTGAGTTGAAGGCGGTAGTGATGGTGCATTGGAGGTGATGGTGGTGGTGACTAGAGGTGGATTATTGTTCTGGTATGCGGTGTGTGCAGATTTGTTTGTGGTGATACTCTATGGCCAAATACGTGTTTATTGTGACTGGTTGTGACCAATTTTGTATTGATTGTGACCGATTGTAACTTAATCACATATCTATTGTTGACCCTAGACAATTCTTTCTTCCTGCACATTAAGATGAACCGTTAGTCACATGTGGCCTTCTCCAGTGGAGGTGGAGCCAATCGCGTACACTCCGACGATCAAGTCAATAGGAGTGAGAAAAATATACGAGTGTTGGAAGGCTTAAATGTGAGCCTCCAACATGAAAGAAAGTGGGTTGGCCTTGGGAGATATAACTAAAACAGTAAATAATAGAGAGAATAGCAAAGTATATTGAGAGTTCAAACTTAAATTACCCTTGAATGACACAATGTATGAGCTTTTATAGTGAACGAGAGTGAGTAAAAACTGTTGGATGACAAGATACGTGGCTTCATCTTTGTAGCCGAAACCTTTTGTCATAGGCATCAAATCTGACGTGTAGGACTATAATCGACTTGTATGATTGATTGCAGCCATCAATTCAGCGTGTTATCACATCACCTACTTGTCATGAGATCTTTATATAAAATATTCTCTAAAACAATCCCACAGAGTGCACCTCATCCGTTCCATGAGGAGTTCGGTCCCATGAAGGCTTGACCAAAATGGGTTTGGCCACAATTCAAGTATCATGGGTTC
The DNA here is from genome assembly GCA_019395295.1 of Osmanthus fragrans. NCBI lineage: Eukaryota > Viridiplantae > Streptophyta > Magnoliopsida > Lamiales > Oleaceae > Osmanthus > Osmanthus fragrans. Next base: position 3,050,090 of record CM033356.1, on the reverse strand, counting down.
GACCGTTGGTGCGGGGTGACGTGTGGTAGAGTGTGTGGGCTTCCGCACGTGCCGTACGGTCAAGATCCCCATTTATAAGAGGCTTAACACCTGTCATAGTTAAAATTGATATGATTGTAAAGAGTCACATTAAAGACAAATTTAATCATAGTTAGTCACATTGGAGACAAATTTGTTCACGGTTAGTCAAAGATGACACGTGTACATGACTTGATTGCGTACAGTCACAAATTAGATGATCACAGATAGTCACACTGAAAACAAATTTAGTTACAATTAGTCAAAGATAACCCAAGCTAGTAATTTGGTTACATACGGTCACAAACAATCACACTGAAAAGATTTTTAATCACAATTTGTTATATATAACAAAGGTCTAGTCACAAAAAAATATAGTCAACATAGTTACAAATCTAGGGTGATTCCATGGGAGTGGTGTGTAATCTCTAAAAAATGTTTTTAAAATTTTGAATTTTTCTAAAGGTTGTTGTGGGGTGGGTGGAGGTACGGTACGTGGAGGTGGTTTCTGGGTGTGTGTAATCTTCATAAAAGATTTTTTACTTTTTGAAAGTCTTTTACAAGTTGGGGTAGGGTGGGTGGGATAGGATAGGATAGGGTGTGGTTTTGGTGTGGGGTGTAATCTTGAAAAAAAAAAAAAATCAATTTTTGAAAAAAAAAATTACAAGGTGGGGTCATTGGGATGGGGATGAGTGGAGGTGGTTTTCAGGTGGGTGTAATCTTCATAAAAGATTTTTGAGTTTTGAAATTTTTTATAGGTTGGAGTGGAGTAGGATAAGGTTTAATATCGAAAAAAGCTTTTAATTTTTTTTTTACAAGATGTCATAGAAGGGTGCGTGGGATAAGGATGGGTAGAGGTGGCTTTGGGATGGGATGTAATCTTAATAAAAGATTTTTAATTTTTGAAAGTTATTTATAAGGTGGGGTGGGCGGGTGTAATATCTAGAAAAGTTTTCAATTTTTGAAAAATAAATAAATTTAACAAGTGGGTTGGGGGTGGCGAGGGGTGGGGTGGCGAGGGGATGGGATGGGATGGGATGGGATGGAATGGGAGTGAGATATTTTTAATTGATATATTATTAATTTGGTAGGAGTGGATGATGATGATGATGATGATGATATATATATGTATTATTCATTGGAATTAACATCTGAATTTTAAAATAATTTGATAAGTTTGTTAGTTTTGAAATATAATTTTTATATGTAGGAGTTATATATTGTTTCCAAAATTTAGTGACAATTGGGATGACCGACCACATGTACTAGTTCATGCTTGGCTAGTTCACTAAGGGTCCGTTTGATTGCAATGGTGAAAAATGGGTGGAAAGAAAATGAATGACAGGGAATTGAATTGAATTGAATTTGTTTTAGAGGGAATTGTAATTAATGGTGTTTGATTGGTATAATTTTCCACCTAATCCGTTTGACTTTATTTTTCATGCAAATTGTTACTTTTTGGGATAAATTTTTTCACAATTTGTATTAAAATTTGTTTGGATTGCAAAAAAGTAAAAAAAAAAAAATTAAAAAAAATTAAATTTTGAAATTTTTTTTGTTCGTTTGGCTTCATTTTTCATGCAAATTGTCAATTAAATGGATAAAAATTTTTACCATTGAATTTAGAATATGTTTCCATTGTCAAAAAGTAAAAAAAAAAAAAAAAAAAAAAAAAAAAAAAAAAAACACCCAACAAGGTGGAAAACATTTTCCCACCATACCCATAAGAAAATATTTTCCTACTTTTGTGCTTTAAAAGGTTGTACCTAGAATTCCATGGAAAACATTTTCTAGGGAAAATAAAAACAGTCAAACAGCAAAAAAGTGACAACTAGGAAAATATTTTCCATTTTCCATGAAAAATTCTGTTAATCAAACACTGCCTAAGATTCCGTTTGATAAAGCTTTTATTTTTTGTTTAAGAGTTTCTCAAAAAAATTATCTTAGATTAACTTCTTCTAAAAAGTTTTCTAATCGTACATCTACTTTCAAAAAATTTAAACATCGCTTCTTAGTCTCAAAATTAGTATTTTGACTTTTCATGAACATTGTCAAACGATCCTAAAATATATTGAGAAAAAAAACTTTAAATTAAAGCTTCATTTATTATATTATGTAACACGGAGGAAGGGGGGATGTATTTTAAAATAATATATTTTTTAAAATGTGTAATTAAAAAAAAAAAAAAAAAATTTGTAGTCTACGTGTAAAAAAAAATTAAAAATGGAGCCCATTGGCCTAATCTAGTATAATAATGTGTCCATCATTGTAAATTATGCACTCTACAATTGAATTTGGGATATTTTGTGTGCTTTTAGACTCTGTTTGATTCGTTAAAATTTTTCTTGAAAGTTGGAATCGAATTTCAATTTCCACTTTTTGTCCGTTTGATAACATTTTTTTTCCATGAAATTGATTTCCACCTATTTTTCAAGGTATAACCACTTGAAGCGTGATTTCGTGGAATTCAATTCCTTACTATATGGTGGGAATTGGTTTTCTCCTTTTTTTTTCTTTTCTTTTTAGCAATAAAAACAAATTCTAATATAAAGTGTAAAAAAATTTATCCATTTAATTGATAATTTGCATAAAAAATAAAGCCAAACGTATTAGAATAGAAATGTGAAAAGTTATACCAATCAAACACCTTTAATTCAATTTCCGATAAAACAATTTCAGGTAATTCAATTCTATGAAATCCATTTCCTTTCTACACATTTTCCACCCTTATAATCAAATGAACACTTAGTGCGTGTAACACAGATGTAATGTTTTTAGATTGTTTTATGGTCACATATGTTTTCAGTGTGCTTTTAGTGTTAAAAAAAATGCATTTTAAAAAAAATGAGAATTAAATAGCGTCTTATTATCAGTATTTGACATAGTGTAATATAATCCATATTTGATTTACATTTTTTTTCAAAATTCATTTATCTCTCTCATCTTTTCAATCACACATTTTTCAATAAAATAATATTACACGTAAATCTAAAAAATTTCTTTAATTTTTAACCACACATTTTTCGTTAATCAACTATTCAAAATACATTTTTTTTTTCCAAAATAGAAATCAAAGAGAGCCTTAATTGAATAAAGTATAGTGACTCTGATGACATAAATCGATGTATGATCATCCAATTGAAAATTATGTCAAATTACAGCGACCTTGAATGAAGTTAAACCTATCAGAATTTCTGTTTTTCCAAAACAATCAAACTTCAAATATACTTTTATTGACATTATTCTTGACACTCAACTCATATGCAAAAAATGGGGTCATAATTAAAATAATCGTGAACCCGATACATGTGAAGTGTCAAAAATAATGTCTAGAAAAGAGTGTGCATTATACTTTATTTTTTCCCAAATTCAAGACTCTTGTTAATACCGAAGAGGAAAATCCAAATTAAAAGAAAAAGGGAAACCCGAACGGAAACCGTGGGATTCGAGATGAGGCTCCATTTTTCAAGATCCAAAAGCACATAAGTTCATAAACATATTATTGCTATAATTACACACGAAGATCAATTGGAGTTTGTGAGGGAAGCGATGGGGGCGGTTTTTAACGTTCTTGGAGGGCTCACGTTAATCGTGCTGTGTGTTTTGCGGAGAAGCGAGGCCATATGGTTGAATTTACCGGCGACGGGGACCAAGTGTGTGTCGGAAGAAATCCAGAGTAACGTCGTCGTTTTGGCCGATTTCGTTGTCATTTCCGATGACCACGTACACCCCACCCCCACTATTTCCACCAAGGTTAGTCATTTAAAAAATATTCCTACTTTGGAATCTTTTCATATTATACATGCACATGCATTTCATTTGATTTGCTTTTGATAAAATAGATAAGTAGTGAATTCAAATTATACTAAAGTAAACTGATTCAATCCTAAAAATGCTCTCTTTTGCCCTCCGGGACTAAACGTTAGAAAATAAAAATATACAGCAATGAGAAAATAAAAGAAGAAGATGATGAATATAAAATCTGGAGAAAACTGGAACACGAAAACAAATCGTTGTCCTCAACGATATTTGCCTCCTCTCCCAATGCTTTCAAGGATGTAATTGGCAAATAGTTTGTAGGCGTAATCAAGCCTTAATGAAGAACACTAAAAACAAAAGTGATCTTCAAGATGAACAAGTGAAAATGGCTTTGAATATGAAGAGAAAATGAATTTGCAATAATTTGGAATGAATAATATATTCTCAAATGTGGCTATGGGTTTTTCCAAGTATTTTCATTGATCACCATCCTCCTATATATAGCCATCAACAATGTTGGACGAAGTGGTGCCAAACACAAGATGAAAAACCACCAAATTCAAACTAAAACGGTCAATAACGGTTAGTACAGTTACTCTATGTGGTCGCATAGACTAAACTTATGCGACCACATAGTTAATTCAACGGCAGGGCCTAAATGGCGGTCGCATAGTTCAACATTTTTGGCCTCGATTTCACTTTCCATTCCACGCATGTTTTATTGATTTTGAACAACTATTCAACACTAAAGTGGTACTAGAGACCAAGACTGGAATTCGTGATAAGTTTTAAAAAGGTTGTTCATTGAAAAATGTATATTGGCTTAGATTCCGAATCTTCTTTAGTTTAATTGTGGTAATTTTATGGGCTTGATTTTATGAAAGCAATGATTTGGGTTGATTGTCAAAAAACAAAAACAATAAAGAAAAGAGAGTGAAGAATGACTTGAATCGTGGTATGAGCGTGTAGATTAGACCAAGAATTCACATGATTTAGGCTCCTTTCTGTCAGCCACCTTTCAAAACAATGAATTGAACATTTTGTCTGTTTCAAACTGGCCGGTTGCAGCTAATTTCAATGTGCTATGCTTAATTGTTTTTCTTTGTGGATTATATTTCGTATTTCTATTTTAGGCATTTTACTCGGTATGATACGAAATTGCAAGAGATACTAAAGCTAAGAATAATGTGACTGACTTATTTCAGTAAAGATGACACCTGAATGCTTGATGAAGTGATATTTTTGCTTGTGGGCCATCTTTTTGGGGTTGATTCTCTTCTATGCACATCTTGTGAAGTTCACTCAGAGGGGAAAAGAGGAAAAAGTATCTGGCCTTAGAAATAACTTCTTGATTATCGAAAATCTATGAATGTGGTTTCATTATCACTGCTTTATGGTACCACCAGTTTAAGATAATGGAAATTGTAAAGTGTCCTTTTGATGTTCAATATGTAAGTCTTAGCTAGCAAAAATACTGATGAATTCTGGTGATTTACCATTCATCTATGTTCTTATGGGACATTGACTGATTATGTTTATTGAGACTGTACCTAGCGCTTCCTAGGTGCTTGTGTAACGTCCCGAGTTCCGCGGACCCGGAATGCTATGTCGTCATCTTTTTACCCTAATTTAACTGAAAAGTTTGGTGGAATAACTAACTTTTAAAAACATTTAAAATTTGTGAACTTTAACGACAATAAATTCCATTTGAATTAACATAAGAAAATTTGTTAAACTTTAAACTCAAGTTTGAAATAGCGGAAACGACAAGGTAAGTTCATAACGTTCAAATGAGTGAAATTTAAAAGTAAATTAAAAACAGTTAACTACTTTTATTCGTTCATGTCACCACTGCCCATCAGACTCGGCCGTCTCCAAAATCTGCAATATTGTTAAAATAGTGGAATGAACATTTCGAAGAAATACTCAGTAGACTCATCGCCAGTAATTAATTTACAGAATAATTGAACACATAACTATGGAATTTAATACAGTGATATTCTCATGGGCTTATTTTCTTTGAAAAATCGTAGGCTCTTTAAAATCATAGAGTGTGGGTAGTCTGTCTCATGCATTTAAGCAAGTAAGTTATGCATAACATCATCTTATCTCATAAAAAGATTCTCTTTCTTCTCATGCAATTAAGCATATAAGTTACATCAAGCATAACAATATATTCTCATCTTATGCATTAAAGCATATAAATCACATAAAATCATATAATACATGCAATTATAATTTAAACTAATTAATGGGGGCGAGTCTACCTCGATCTATCTCGAGTCGTAAAAATTGGAGCTGGAAGAAATCTCAAATTCTATCGTCCGTACGTTTCGTTTAGCCAAAAATAGAAAATAAACCTTGAATTAGTGTTTCGAAATTTTTAAAGATTAAACACGATAAAAATAAAGTTTAGGGGCTTAATTGGAATTTATTAAGATTGAAAATAAAAGTTTAAGGGCTGAAATTGAAATTTTCTAAAATATGGACTAAATTGAAAATTTATTAAAACTGAAAATAAGAATTGAAGGACTGAAATGGACTTTTTCAGAACCCGTGGGCTGATTCATTTTAAAACATAAATTCTGGGACTGTTTTATTTAAAAACCGAATTTTGGGACTGAAATAAGTAACTTTAAAACTTGGGGGACTGAAATTAACTAACTTCTAAACTTTGGGCTAAAATCGAAATTTTTCAAAAATCAAAATTTATAAAACATTACTCTCTCTCTTTCTCGCGTTCGAGAGCATAGAGGGAGAAGGGAGGCGATGGGGAAGGGGGCGAAGCCCCTTCCTTCGATTCCGGCCGGCGACACTAGCGACGGCGTCGCGTGGTGGTGCCGGTGGTGTGGGGGCGACTGGGGGAGTGAGTTTGGCGACGGGTCGAAGGCGAACGGGTTCGAGTTCAACTTTCTTGAGGTAAGTTTATGGGTTTGGTTTTCTTCTTGATTCTTGGTTTTGGTTTGGGGTTCGATTTTGGGTTGACTGGAAGGTGGGTTGGGTGTTATGGTGGCGACGTTTTGGGGGCTAAAGTGGTGGAGTTGGTGCGGTAGCTCGTGTGGATGGCTGCAGCGGTGTTGGAGGTGGTTCTGTGGGTTGAACGGTGGCCGTGTGCAGTGGTGTTGGGCTAGGGAGGTGGTTCTGGATTTCAACTGTGGAGTGTGTGGTGGCTGCAGGGTGGAGCCTGTGGGTTGGAGGTGGTTCTAGGGATGGATGCAGTGGTGGAGTTGGCAGGCGATTTTGGGTTGCATTGAGGTGGTGGTGTTGATGCTAGAAATTAGTTTTCTAGCATCACACGTGAATGGACTGGGAATTTACTGCGTGGAGGAGAGGAATTTTGGAGATTTTCCTTACCCTTGTGTTGTTTGCTGCGTGAGTGAGGTGGAGGGGGGGAGATGGGGGTATATAAACAGTAGGAATAATTTAGGGCACAAATCCCTAGGGCAGTAAACGGACCAGAAATTGGGCCGGAAGAATTATCTAATTGGACTTAAAGAATTGGGCTAAAATAATCCTATTTGGACTAATGAAACGTTGGACCCGAAATAATAATATATCGTATTAAATTTCGGATTTGAAACGATAAGGAATTTTGATAAATTAAAATATTTGAAATTGGATTCGATTCTAATAAATTTAAATTAGTTTAACAACGGCTAGACGAACACTTTTTTTTTTATTCTTAAATATTCGGGTTTAAGATTTAGCGACACGTTTTTCAAGAAATCTAAATTAAAATTCTCGGTCGCTACAGCTTGGGAAGCTGAATGGTTGCTTTTTAAATTGAATTTGGTAAAGGCGTGATGCATGTGATTTATATTATGGTTTTTATTAGTTGTGGATCAGTTTGTAAAGTCATTCCACTCATCCGATTGTTGCTATATTTTAAAATCAATCTCTCTCCGTCTTCCTCTCTCTGTGCGTGTTACATCTCTTTCTTCTGTCTATGTTTGGGGTTTGGGGGATTATATTGAATCCTTTCCTGTGTTGATAGAAATCTATTATGCACCCCTTAAAGAACATGCAACTTTTAACGATGGAGTTTTGATGCATGTTCAGCGTGGCCTCTTCCTTTCACTGCAGGTCCAACTATAATGGTGGCTTTTGTTTCCCTTTTAGGTCACATCGCCATATGGCAACACCCTACATCACCTGGAAAATACAACACATGGTCAATTTGCATTCACGACTAGTGACGCAGGCACCTATCTTGCATGTTTCTGGGTTGACGGTCATAATCCAGGAGGTGGGGGTATAAGTGTTAACATTGACTGGAAAACGGGCATTGCAGCGAAGGATTGGGAATCAGTTGCAAGGAAGGAGAAAATTGAGGTAACACCTTTAAGCTCACTTACATGATATAACTGCTGCTTCCAGTCGAAAATTCATTTGTTATCAGCTTTACAAGAACAAATTATTGAATAAATGCAGTAGGTTAAATTAGAAGCCTGTGATGTCTTTGCTGGTGATTTGGAAATTATTTACTTATTTCATGCCTCTAGTAGGGTGTTGAACTTGAGCTGAGAAAGCTTGAAGGAGCTGTGGAGGCCATTCATGAAAATCTTTTGTATCTTAAGAGCAGGTCTAATAATTTCTTCTTATCTTAATGTGGTGTCATTAAATTGTGTTGCTTATTCTTGTTCATTCAAGTTTCAAATATTTCTCAAGCATTCAGATCATTCTGTTTTATTTGGTTCAACCAAATGTAGTTGGTTTTATTGTTAAAATATGAGCTCACTACGTGCTTTCTTTGTGGATTTCTCCTCACAGAGAAGCTGAGATGCAAACCTTGAGTGAATCAACAAATGCTCAGGTGGCATGGTTCAGCATTTTGTCCTTGGGAATCTGCATTGTGGTTTCAATTGCCCAGATTTCATACTTAAAGCAGTACTTCCATAAGAAGAAGCTAATTTAGGTTTTGTTTAATCTAAATTATATTCTGTGGTACTGTATGAAATTTTCAATCTTTTGTTCCCCTACCAATCCATCCACCATGAAATTTTGACATGAAAGTAGTAATTGTGACATTCTTTCTCTTTGAGATGATGAGGAAATTTTTGCACTGCTTCTTAAGTTTTGTCAGTAAGTCGAGTCTATACTGTGGCCAATGCTGCATATTAAACTTTCCCTATTAATATCATTTCTTTTACTGAGTGATGGTTACAATTTTCATTGGCAGAGTTCATGAGATTTATAAGGTCTATTCAATGGCTTTTGAGCAGTAATATCAGATAATGTGGAAAATCTTCTCTAGAACATCAGAACATTATCCCCTTGGAAAATCAATCGATTGAAGATCTCCCATGAGAAATGGAGTAATAAAAATCACAGAGACTAAACTCTCAGACAACATTATTCAATCAAAACAATCTTACGATTCATGTATCTAAATCTACAAATGTCTTCAAAGAAATCATCTGCACTACTGTGGCTGCTCTTCATTTGAAGAATCTTTATCGTCATCTTCTTTAAATTCCTGGCGTAATTTACTAAAGACTCCAAAGTATTCATCTTCTGTTCAGCATTCAAGGGTGATCTGACAGTGATCATAACCTTTTCAAGGGACGGAATTGAAAATCTCGAGTCCACCTGCAAAAAGAGCAAAATTTCTTCAGTAAATCTCAAGTCTAAAACTTTCTTGGGTTCCATTTGAAGAATTTAAACAAGGTTCACATGTTCTGGTGTGCTGGTTTCTTCTAAATAGTGTGGCCAAGCACACAGCATAACAGTTGGAATAACTGTAGATTAGCAGGTAAAAAAAACTAGTGGTCACTAGACTTACTCGCAAATTTTCATGTTGGCAATTAGACTTTGGTTAAGTTGGTCGTGTCCATCAATTTTATTAACAATAAATATGATTTCACAGTTTTGCTTGGACACTAATTGGCACAAAGCTAATGGACATAGATAGTGCGATTGAGTTAAAACAAAGTTTAAGTGATGAACTATAATTTTTTTGCTAAAAGTTTAGCGACAATTTATGCATTTACCCGAAAGATTACACATATATGTAATGAACTCACATTTTTCAAGCTGTTCTTTTGGCAAAGAGCAGCAAACATGGCACCATGAATGTCAAAAGTTTGCAGCTTTGGGTGGCTGTTAAAGAAGTCGACAAAATCAATCTCCGGAAATGGCATGAGTTCCTCAAAATCCCCAGTGAATTCCACTTTCATGTATAGTTGCTTCACTTCACTAGCCATCTGAAGCATTTTGCTTATGGCATCCCAGCACCACTGTACTCCTCTCATGGACAAGGATTCGAGTGCCACTAGTTTTCCAAAATGCACCATATAAACACGTCCTGTCATTCGACAGTAAAAGTTGTCAAGAACGAACTCAATACATATTATATGTATCAAACTCTTAACAGGAGAGTAAATGAGAGAATGCGTAAAAGCGGTTATAAAACACCTGTATTGTTGGCAATTGAGAGATTTTTCAAGCATCGAGTTTCGTGGACTTGGATGAAACTACAACCTTGTACTTCAAAGGATTCGAGCTTTGGTGAATTGAGCAAAAGCGAGCAGTTACCATTTCCAGTAAAATCAAGCTTACAATGCTCCAGGTGAGGAAGCTCGATTGAAAGAGACTTCAAACCCTCACAACCAAGAAGCAACAGGTGGGTCAAATTAGGACAAGCACGAAGTGCATCAGATAGCGCGGTGTCCTTCAATCTAGCACCAACTACTTCAAGATTTCTTAGCCTAAGGAAAACATCCCACTGGGGCGAATCAATCATTAGCACACCCCAAAGCTTAAGGGACTCCAAATTCCATGCAGACCCAATGCAATCCAACTTTGAAGAGATTTCAATAAAATTCTGGTGTGGGGCTATGGTATCCATTCGAAGCTCAAGGTTCTTCAAGGAGGGTCCTGTTATCGACAGCCATGACCCGAGCCCAGCACTGGAAAATGGGCAATAGACTACAAGTTCCTCTAATTCAGCAATTGAAGAAATCATTTGCATCACAATGGCATCGGGAGTATTTCCATTGGTAAGAATGTCAAGAATATTTCGTGGGAAGAATAGGCTTCTCAGATAAGGTAACGAGTCCTTCCACCTCTTGGAGACACAAATGCAAGAGGCCACGTCTTTAGCATTATTTATGTGGGACAAGATGCATTGCACAATTGCATCAGGCAGTGATTCCATTATCTGAGTAAAACAGTCGAGCAGTAAACATCCATTCCCAAAATATGCACATGAGATTGAGAAAAATAATCACACACGAGTTTTATTGTTCATGAAGTAGGAATTCAATAAGTAAAATATAATCGAAGGTATTTCCAAGAAAAATCGGAACTCATACATGTGAAGTTGGGCTACAGAATTAAGCAGATATCTGAATCTAAAAAATTGGGCAATTGAGAACATGCTATGTAGCCAACGAATCCACCAAATGGAGCGTGTTGAAGGGATTCTCTCAATCCAAATTAAATTCTTTAGATTTTTCAAATTTACGACATATGAAGTACAATTCAGAGAATAACTCAGATTCAAATTGATTTTTAACAGATGCCCAGATATAACTGTGCTTGCATAATAAAAAGGGGATGAAGATCGAGCTTACTTCCTCGCAATATTTCAATGGAGGCGTAGCCCAGAAGATAAGCTCGAAATAAGCCTCGATTAGGAACTTCAAGCTTTATCCTACTCTGTGTGTGTGTGTTTATATATCCGTGTACATTATGGAGAGAGAAAATAGTAGGCGCGGATAGAATGGCTGAGCGGAGCTTTTCAAAATTTGAAGAGAGATAAGAGTGTGTACGGGAGGGGATTTTTCATTTTCTAATTCAGTCTTGCTGCATGTGAAATAAAAGCCGCCCAGTTTTTTGAACTTTTTGAATTTTCGACCGTTTGCAGCCTGTCAATCTCTCAAGTCTACGAATTTCAAACTTCAAACTTGCTTGTTACTTTGAGTCAACAGAAGGAATTTTGCTACTTGTACAACATTTATTGATAATATTAATTGACAATCATCTCATATGAAGGGAGTTTACGATTTTTTTATTCATCGTGGGCCCTCCTCCCATGTGAGTGATTGTTAACCAATGTTATACTTATAGTATGGTTGCAACAAAAAATACTTTCCGGTAAAGTACCTTTCTACTTTGATAATCCATTTATAAAAGATTATGCTCGGTTTGATTTTAGTTAAAAATTAAGCTCATGTTTGTTTCCCATTTTTCACCACATTTTAATGAATTTTTGGACCGTCGAGGAGTAATTAGCTGAAATTGTTGACTTTTTCTCTCACGTTGGGTCCCACATTGCTAGCAAAAAAGGGTCAGAAATGCATTTCTTTCTTCAAAGAATTGGAAACAAACATGGGCTAAATTTTTAGTAAACGATAAAAGTTGATGAAATGTGAAATTGAAAAATTAATAAAATTAGTATATTTAATAAAATGTGTGGTTGAAAAAAAAGTTTGAGAAAAAGTAAATTTTGAAAAATAGGGTGAAATCTGAGTCTACAGTTTGTAATAGAGTTGGACAAAAACTCGACCAACCCAAACCAAATCGATCGATTTGGATCAATTTTTTAAGTTCAATTGGGTTGGATTGGGTTGAAAAATTGAATTTAAAGTTGGGTTGGATCTTGGTTTATGAATTAAAATCCAATCCGACCCAACCCAACCCGATGAATTAAAAATAATAATATCTAAGATGAAAAAATAAATTAAATAGACATAATAATAAAGATAAGACAATGACTTATAATATATAAATGTTAATTTTCTTCACATATATCGATTCACATGAGCACTATTTAAAATGCAATGTCATTTGACGTTAAAGTAAAAATTAAAGACATGATAATGAAGTGATTGAATTTCAAAAAATTGTAAAAAGGAAAATGTTTCTTAAATTTTAAATTTATTTATACATTATTTTTAGAAAGAATTCCTTATATGTGTGTTTAAAAAGTGTAGATTTTTAAGTAATTTCAAATTCTAAAAAATTATCCAAATTTAACAAATAAATCGAATATAACTTTAATTGGGCCGAAACCCAAACCAACCAACCAACCCAACCCAACTCAACCCAACCCAACCCAAACCTATCAAAATCGGTTTGGGTTGGGTTGGGTTAATTTTTTATCAAACCGTTGGATTTGGGTTGGAAAAAAAATCAACCCAACCCACACCCACCCCTAATTTGTAATTGAATTTCCAGTCATGCACACGCACTATAAAGATCACTTTAACATAGCATGCCAAAATATCACAAAATAGTGTAAATTTATGAGTGTGTTTGGCTCCCGTTTGGTTCCCATTTTTTCACCATAAAAATGAAAAATATGACCGTTATCCATTACATCCAGCCACCATATTTGACTTTACATCTTTTGTGTGGGACCCATAACGACTATATTTTTCATTCTCATTTTACAAAAAATGTGTATCAAACGGGGCCTTGATGTTGATTTTAATGAGAATAAAATTTTTGGAATAGTGATTGATGGAAAAATGTGTGGTGAAAAAATTATGAAAAGTTTTAGATTTGTGTGTAATATTATTTTATTTGAAAAATGTGTGTTTGAAATGAAGAAATAAAAAAAAAATGAGAATAAGAATAAGATGGAATGGGGGCCAAATCGGGCTATTTATATCCTTACTGTTATTTCTAAGGCTCCGTTTGATACACATTTTTTATAAAATGAAAATAAAAAATATTGTCGTTATGGACCCCACACAAGATATGTAGAGTCAAATATGGTGACTGGATGTGATGGATAGCGGTCATATTTTTCATTTTTATGGTGAAAAAATGAAAACCAAATGAGGGCTAAAATGAAGAAAGTTACAACAACAAAAAATTGTCGCTAACTAAAATTCCCTTCTTGCATGCTTGAATTCACTATTGTCGTCTTACTCAACAATTAATTTGAAGAGCACTTCTTAGAATTGTCAAGATTTCGTGTTGCTAATGAATCACGCTCCAAGGATAGTCATGCCCCTTGTTTGATAGTTGCTTGCAGCCTAATGTTGGCGGATTGAAGACTAGCTTGCTTGAGGTTACTGTTGAGACCTTTTTGATTCGGCTTCAATTTTTAGATTAATTTCTCTTCTTTTTTTTCTACCTCGCCCACCACTCGCACGCCATTGTTTCATTATTATTATTATTTTTTTCTCTTATTATATTTACGAAGGAGATCTCAAGAAAACAACTACTATCGAAATAAACTTCACTATCGAGACGGGAATAACCTAAGTGGGTGTTCGAGAGTGATTTTTGGGGTAAGAATTGATTTTTGAATAGTGATATCATGGGAAATGTGTGGTTGAAAAAGAAGGAAAAATTATTAATGTGACGAAAAATATTATTTTATTGAAAAATGTGTGGTTGAAAATGAGAATTGATTGAGAATTAATTCTCAAAATCAATATCAAACAGGCTCTAAATCTCTGACTACAACCCATAAATGACTGCTATGTGATAAAAGAGGATTCAACTTTGAATTTTCAATTCTATTAACATGCACAAGGAATAATGCTCGAAGTACCTCGAGATGGGCATTATGTACAGTCCATCAAGAATGACAAGCGTTATTATAGAGTCCGTTTGAGCTACTTTTTTTTTTTTTTTGTTAAGAATGTATTTTATAATTGTAGATTAATGAAAAATGTATGGTTAAAAAATAAAAAATAAAACTTTTGAATTTATGTGTAATATTATTTTAATGAAAAATGTATTTTGAAAATGTTATATCAATGTATAATAAAATTGAATCATGCTACATGTACAATGATCGTTGACAAAGTTTGTCGACAATTATAATTTAGCATCTCACATTCGTCCATTTCGAAAAATTTCAAAAATTATTTTTCAAATCAACTGTCTAAATTTTGCTATATCAAACATTTTCAACAATCATTGTACAAGTAAATTAATTCAATCAAATTTGGCACATTGTATTATCTCAAGAGAGTGACTATAATGCCCATGCATATAGATGGTTGTGAGTGCATGTATATGCAATTACTCATTTGTGATCCTGGGACAATGTGAAAATTGGACCAATTGCTCATGTTAAATTTGAAATTCTCATATTACTGTACCTTGATTTTTGAGTTAATTGTTCCAATGATCACTGATTTTAGATTCATGTATTTGATTGCTCATTGAAATTTAAAATGTCGAGTTTTAATCACTAAACTTATGTCCATAAATTTGATTATTCACTAAAATTTAGAATGTCAAGTTTTAGCCACAGAATTTAGGAAAATGTTATATGTTATTCACTAGCATAACTTTCGTCTCAAACCTTTAACAGAATTAGTGACGTGGTTGATGGAATGCACAGGTGGCGCCCCGCCACCGTTAAACTTTGAGATGGTCGATTTTTGGCCACTATATTTTAAAAAATGTCTTCTACTACACACTGAAAAATAATGGCCATAGATAAAATGCCCATCATACAGGGGCTAAATTTCGACGTTTAACAGTGTGACGAGGCACCACGTGTGCATTTTGTCAGCTACGTTATCAATTTCGTTAGAGGTTTAAGACGAAAGTTATGCTACTGAGTAACGTACAACATTTTTCAAAATTCAGTGGCCAAAACTTGACATTTTGAACTTTAATGAGCAATCGAAGACATGGACCTAAGTTTAATGACCAAAACTTGACATTTTAAATTTCGGTGAGCAATCGAAGACATGGACCTAAGTTCAGTGACCATTAGAACAATTAACTCTTGATTTTTATTCCTAAAGTAATATTTTTATTTTACGATTATTGGCTAATTCAATTTTCTGTCACAAACCTCAAAATCATTACTACCACCACATTCGTATTTGCCGTTGTTGACGCCACCACCACAATGGCAATCTTATAGCTACCACGATAATATTTTCACCATCTTTTGCTTATGTTGTTGTACCACACCTGAGTCTTTGCACAATAGACGACCACCATATTGAAATTTTACCCCATCTTTTTCTTTTAAAGATCTTGGTCCTGCAATGGCAGCGCTGTCAGCCCCCAACCTCTACCCTTAACATTTTTCTTTTTATAGTGTTATTTTATTAATAATTTTTATAGCAGACTAAGATTTAATCCAAATAAGCATTTCACAGTATAATCAAGACGTGTCACAGAAAATCAATATAAAGAGTTAAAAGAACCGCCAGATTTCATATTATACCAAAAAGAAAATTTGTTTTACAAAAGACATCCCCTCGAAAATTTGTCATATGACTACCCAAAAATTTTGGTCAAAAGAAATGCCTGCAAATTTTCAAAATATATATATTTTTTCTCTATATCTATTTTACAGCAGGCAGATAGGGCGGTATGTCAAAGTCAGTCAAGTTTATCTACATTCTTTTCCTAAATCCCATTTTCCCTTTTTACATAATATCATATCACGGTCTATTCCACGAAAAGTACGGTATTTACATAACGACAAGTAACCACGTCATACACCTCAATCATGACCATCACAAAGTCTTCCTCGTCTTCAAAAGTTTCAATACCTTCCTCTTCATCAATCACTGTATAAAATCGTGTGTAGTGGGTGCGTCTATATATAACATGTATAGCTGAGAAATCCGCAGTAATTTCGGCATGTCTGGTAGTTCTGATAATCTCATTATCTCGCTGTACCATCTACAGTACAAAAATACAAAACGTGAACCATAAAGTTCAGTAAATATGATGATGCAATGATGCATGTCAAGCATAAATGGGCCCAAATCCTTATTATAGTGTACCGTATGAGCTCACAATAATATGGCCATTTCTTGCGCGCAAACCAATATCAATGCATCCGTCGTTGCCCACCGAGACTCAAGATGCATTATCAGTATATCATATATACAAATTCAAGGCCTGACCTACATATATACAGTACTCCAAGTGCCTATCCGCAGTCCCAAGGCCACCAAGGGACCTCCTGACACTGCCTGTATATAGGTGCCGAACTCCGAATACCCTATCCCTGGCTACCCTTAATGACCGTCAGGAGCCTCAAGCGGTATCTTTATTCGAACACAATATTACGGTACATCTATAATAGGATTCACACTCAAAATGATCAACCGTAACTTAATCAGAATGACAACAATATATGCATGATCTTGAAAACGTAATCATCCATACGTTTTCCAAATAAATTCAATGTACACGTATCATACTGCCATGTCACGTAGTAAAACAAGCAAACACATATAAGCACATAATTACACATTTAACGTATCTTGTACTGTAGTTGAAAAACATCAATATTTACCTTTTTCACGATTTCCTTGATCAATATCTGCATTAATACAATAATTCCTACATTAATTATGTCTTGTCATAGTACCTCTCAATTAACAAATCTAACTAAACCTATAAGATATTATAGGTTACATAATTAAAACAACTTTAATAAGGATACTAATAATACTAGTTTACTACTACTAATAAATAATAATAATAAATTCTTGTTATCGTTATTAAATAAATTTCACAATTTCTAAAATAAAATTAATACATGTAAAATTTACCATATTATTTAACACACAAATATACACATACATATATACCATACTTATTAATTAATTTCTTATGCATTCCATATTCTTCTTGACTAAATTTTTCACATACCTCACTTTTTAGACTATGCATCATGACACATTACTTTTCATCAAATCAAAATAATTTAAATCTCAAGTGCTAATTATTTCTTCTCCAATTGATTTTACTACATCCACATGTATACATATACTAGTGGCCCATTAACCAATATAATTAGCAACTATTATTCCAAATGATTTGCCTATCTTACTTCTTTACCTTCTTTCATCAAATATTATAATAATAATAATAATAATAATAATTATTATTATTATTATTATTTTATGCAAACTAAGTAAACTAAACTCAATATTTCTTGAAATATTTTTATAAATTTTAAAACTTCTAGAGTTAAGATTTCTAAATAGAAAAATTATAATTAATCATTCTTAATTTTATTAATTTAACATAACTCTAACTCTATCTTTCCTCCATTATTAAATAACCCTAGAGCAAAAAATTTAATTTCCTATTCATAAACCAAATAAATACTTAAAACAAATAATTATCTAAATAATTATCTAAATAATTAAGTAAATAAATAATTAACAAAATAATTTACTAAAAAAAACATACCTTAAAGAGTGAAATGGATGGAAATGAAAGAGATGTGAGACATTTCTCTCTTCACCATTATCCCATATTTATAGTTGATGTTAGGGGTTAATTGTGCAATTTATCAAATTGCACTTTTAACCCCTAGGTAACCAATGTCAATATTTTATTGGTTTTAGAAATTACACCCTTAGTCATTGGCACAAATGCAACTATTTTATTGGTTTATGAAATTGCACATTTAATCCTTGGACACAAATGCAAATATTTTATTGGTTTGTGAAATTACATCTTTAATCCTTGGGCAAATATGCAATTATGAAATTGCACTTTCAAATCCCTAATACTATTTTAATTACAATTTCTATTAACATTTATTTTATTATTCAATTAAACCCATACAATTAAAAACTTTCTAAAAATATTTACTAAGCCCATAAAATTAAAAACATTCTAAAATACTAAAAATATTTACTAGAAAATTTCGGGATGTTACATTATCCCCACTTAAAGAAATTTCGTCCTCGAAATTTAAAACTTACCAAATAATTCTGGATACTTAATCTTCATATCTTCTTCTCGTTCCCATGTCGCTTCTTCTGAGTTTTGATTTCTCCACAAAATCTTGACAAGTGGAATACGTTTGTGTCGTAATTGTCTAACCTCTCGAAGTAAAATTTTCACCGGTCTTTCTTCATAGGTTAAATTAGTCTCCAGATCCATTGGGTTATCCGGTAATACATGTGAAGAATCTGGAACATACTTTCGAAGAGCAGAGACGTGGAATACATTGTGAATTCGATCCATCGAAGTTGGTAAGTTCAACTTATAGGCTACTTTACCAATTCGTTCCAAGATTTCAAAAGGACCAATATATCTGGGACTAAGTTTTCATTTTTTCCCAAATCTAAATACTCTTTTAATCGGTGCAACTTTTAGAAACACTTTGTCTCCGACTGCGAATTCCAGTGGTCTCCTTCGTCTATCGGCATACTTCTTTTGTCGATCTTGAGCGGTAGCAAGACGTTGACGAACATTTTTTACTGCATCAACCATATTTTGTACTAGTTCAGGCCCTAAAATCCGTTTCTCTCCAATTTCATCCCAATGTATAGGTGATCTACACTTGCGACCATATAAAACCTCAAAAGGAGCCATTCCAATTGAAGACTGATAACTATTATTATATGAGAATTCTATCAAAGGTAGATATTTGTTCCATTTTCCCTGAAAATCTAAAGTACAAGCGCGTAACATATCTTCTAACGTTTGAATGGTTCGTTCCGACAGGCCGTCTGTCTGGGGATGAAACGCTGTACTAAAGGAGAGTCTAGTACCTAAAGCATGGTGTAATCCTTTCCAGAATGTCGACAAGAATCGAGGATCTCGATCAGATACTATTGATATTGGTATACCATGTAAACGCACAATTTCTTGTACATATAATTGAGCATATTGTTCCGAGGTAAAAGTGGTTCGGATAGGCAAAAAGTGTGCCGACTTAGTTAGTCTGTCCACTATAACCCAAATAGCATCATAATTCTTTTCTGTTCGCGGTAATCCCAACACAAAGTCCATTGTAATTCTTTCCCATTTCCATTCAGGTATTTGCAAAGGTTGGAGAAGTCCCACTGGGTGTTGATGTTTAGCTTTAACTTGTTGACAGGTCAAACACTTACTCACATATTCTGAGATGTGACGTTTCATTCTCGGCCACCAAAAATGATGTTTAATATCGCGATACATTTTTGTAGCTCCTGGATGAACAGAATATGGGGTGTTATGTGCTTCCGCGCAAATCTCAGTTCGAAGAGTTGTCTCATTGGGTACATAAATTCTATTACGGAATACAATTACTCCATCATTTGCTATCTGGTACATTGAGTTTTTGCCATCCAAAATCTGTTGACGAATTCGTTTTAAAGTTTGATTAAGCAATTGTTGCTCCTTGATACGTTCCCGTAATGTAGGTTGAGCTGTGAGATTCATATCTCCACAAACTTCTAGGTTAAACAATTGAACCTCTCGTTCCAATTGTATTGGTAGCTTTTTCCCATGCAAAGTCCTTCGACTAAGGGCATTAGCTACAACATTAGCTTTTTCGGGATGATAATTAATACTACAATCATAATCCTTAACTAACTCAAGCCATCTCCTTTGTCGCATATTCAACTCTTTTTGAGTGAAAAAGTACTTCAAACTTTTATGATCTGTATAAATCTCACAACGTTCTCCATAAAGATAATGCCTCCAAATTTTCAATGCAAAGACTACGGCTGCTAATTCTAAATCATGGGTAGGGTAATTCTTTTCATATTCCTTCAGCTGGCGTGAGGCATAAGCAATAACCCTACCATTTTGCATTAAAACACATCCAAGTCCATTTTTAGAGGCGTCACTATACACCACAAATTTTTCAGAGGTAGACGGAAGAGCTAGTACCGGTGCTGTAATTAGCCTCTTCTTAAGTTCCTGAAAACTTCGCTCGCATGCCTCCGACCAATTAAAAGGTACTCATTTTCGAGTTAATTTAGTTAATGGAACTGCAATTTTCGAAAATCCCTCAACGAAACGACGATAATATCCTGCAAGTCCCAAGAAACTTCTAACTTCCGTGACATTAGTCGGTCGTGGCCAACATGTTACAGCTTCGATCTTACTTGAGTCAACGGAAATCCCGTTTGCAGAAACCACATGACCAAGAAATATCACTTGCTTAAGCCAAAATTCACATTTTGTGAATTTCGCAAAAAGCTTATTGGCTCGTAAAATAGATAGAGCCTGACGCAAATGTTGATCATGTTCTGCTTCACTCTTAGAGTAAATGAGGATATCATCAATAAAAACAATAATGAATTTATCTAAATATTCCTTGAACACTCGATTCATTAAGTCCATAAAGGCAGCAGGGGCATTAGTCAAACCAAAGGGCATGACCAAAAATTCATAATGCCCATATCTGGTACTGAAAGCAGTTTTCGGTATGTCTTCTTCTTTAATTTTTAGTTGATGATATCCCGAACGAAGATCGATTTTGGAGAATATTGTAGCACCTTGAAGTTGGTCAAACAGGTCATCTATACGAGGAAGAGGGTATTTGTTCTTTATTGTCACTTTATTTAGTTCTCGATAGTCAATACACATCCTCATTGTTCCATCATTTTTCTTAACAAACAAGACTGGAGCACCCCAAGGAGAAAAACTTGGGCGAATGAATCCCTGATCTAGTAATTCCTGTAATTGCAGTTTCAACTCTTTGAGCTCTGCAGGTGCCATGCGATATGGGGTTTTTGATATTGGACAAGTGCCAGGAATTAGATCAATAGAAAAGTCAATTTCTCGATCAGGGGGTAGTCCAGACAACTTTTCAGGAAAAACATCAGGAAATTCTCAAACTACTGGAATTTTATCTAAAGAGATTTCTGATTTGATTTCAGTATTATAAACATGGACCAAAAAACCTTCACCACCTTTTCTTATCATCTTCCGCGCTCTAATAGCTGATACTAACAAAGTAGATAAAGGATTGACCATTCCTTGGAAGGCTACTAATTCACCATTAGACAAACGAAAAGTAACAATTTTCTTGGAACAATCTAGATTGGCTCGATAGTTTGACAACCAATCCATACCCAAAATAACATCATAATCTCTCATATCTAGGAGAATAAGGTTTGCAGGAAGAGAATAGGTGTTAATCATTACCTCACAATTATTTATTATTTCCTTAGTTCGTAATGTTTGTCCTGATGGAATCAGTACCTCTAACTCAGACTTTAAACTATCAGTTAGCAATTGAATCCTTCTAACCATGCTAGTAGATATAAAAGAGTGGGAAGATCCAGAATCAAATAAAGCATAAGCAAGAGTTCCAGCAATAGGAAGCTTACCGGCAATGACCGCTGGAGTGTCGCTTGAAGTACTTTCATTCAGTGCATAAACCCTAGCAATAGCACGATTTCCGTTGTCCTTGGTTTTCTCCGTGCATACACGTGATATATGTCCTTGTTTACCACAGTTATAGCAAGTAATACACGAGCCAGTGTGAACTTTGTTACACTTAGGACATATCGCACTACCCACTGGTTGATTGTTGGGACGTGGCCTTTTTCCATGATTATTATTTGAAGGTCGTACATTATTTCTAGGTCCTTGTCTAAAATGAGGTTCTCTCTTTAGATTATCTGAGTTGTTGCCTCTCTGCCAATGAGGTCGTTTAAGGAAATTAGAACGATGCTGCTCTTGTGCTCCAGCAATACGATTCTCTGTTTGTTCCGCTTCCAATGCTCTCTCTACAATAGTTGCAAAGGTTACTCCCTGGGTGCCTACTATCTTCACATCCCGATATAAGTCAGGTCGGAGCCCTTCGAGAAATCGTTCTACTTTATGCTCATTAGTGCTAACTATATGAGAAGCAAAACGAGAAAGTTCCTCAAATTTTCTAATATATTCCCCAACAGACATGGTTCCTTGTCGCAACTGAATAAACTCATTTAACTTTTGTTGTCTAGCAGCTGTGGTAAAATATTTATTTAGAAAAAGTTCCTTAAATCGAGTCCATGTCATAGAATCCACGGACTCAATGCTTTGCACGGTATCCCACCAGAATCCAGCACTGCCTCGTAGCATAAAAGCAGCACAATTTACCTTTTCAGTATCTGGAACTCTACTATATTTAAACATGTTCTCCGTCGTACGTACCCACTCTTCTGCTTTCATTGGATCAACAGTTCCATAAAAAATGGGAGGGTTTAGTTTCCTAAATCGCTCTCCAACATTTTCATCAATTCTTGGTGCTGGTAATGGTGCTGGTGTAGCTTGTATATGCTGAATAAGTTGTTGTGACTGGGTCTCTACTAATGCTGCCAGATGCTCTACTACTGCGTCTCGATTATTTCCGTTGGTCGTAGATTCACTTGCATCCGCCATCTAACTAAAATAGACTTTTAAGCCTGTAACTAATCTATGTATCATTAGATACTGATAAAACGAAAAGTAAAACTCGCTTATTATTATTTCTAAACATTAAGACAAACTACATATCCTCTAATTTATATAGGACGATTTCCTTAGTAGGATCATACTTATAATTAGTCCTTCTCACTAACAATTTAAAACATAACTTTATTAAAACAAAATCAATAAGAACCGCAATAACATACATACCAGCATGCCGTCGTTTACTCGGTCCCCAGCTATACATGTTAAGTCTTCAGGATGTTATTAAAACCTTGGCTCTGATACCAACTCTGTCAGCCCCCAACCTCTACCCTTAACATTTTTCTTTTTATAGTGTTATTTTATTAATAATTTTTTATAGCAGACTAAGATTTAATCCAAATAAGCATTTCACAGTATAATCAAGACGTGTCACAGAAAATCAATATAAAGAGTTAAAAGAACCGCCAGATTTCATATTATACCAAAAAGAAAATTTGTTTTACAAAAGACATCCCCTCGAAAATTTGTCATATGACTACCCAAAAATTTTTGGTCAAAAGAAATGCCTGCAAATTTTCAAAATATATATATTTTTTCTCTATATCTATTTTTACAGCAGGCAGATAGGGCGGTATGTCAAAGTCAGTCAAGTTTATCTACATTCTTTTCCTAAATCCCATTTTCCCTTTTTACATAATATCATATCACGGTCTATTCCACGAAAAGTACGGTATTTACATAACGACAAGTAACCACGTCATACACCTCAATCATGACCATCACAAAGTCTTCCTCGTCTTCAAAAGTTTCAATACCTTCCTCTTCATCAATCACTGTATAAAATCGTGTGTAGTGGGTGCGTCTATATATAACATGTATAGCTGAGAAATCCGCAGTAATTTCGGCATGTCTGGTAGTTCTGATAATCTCATTATCTCGCTGTACCATCTACAGTACAAAATACAAAACGTGAACCATAAAGTTCAGTAAATATGATGATGCAATGATGCATGTCAAGCATAAATGGGCCCAAATCCTTATTATAGTGTACCGTATGAGCTCACAATAATATGGCCATTTCTTGCGCGCAAACCAATATCAATGCATCCGTCGTTGCCCACCGAGACTCAAGATGCATTATCAGTATATCATATATACAAATTCAAGGCCTGACCTACATATATACAGTACTCCAAGTGCCTATCCGCAGTCCCAAGGCCACCAAGGGACCTCCTGACACTGCCTGTATATAGGTGCCGAACTCCGAATACCCTATCCCTGGCTACCCTTAATGACCGTCAGGAGCCTCAAGCGGTATCTTTATTCGAACACAATATTACGGTACATCTATAATAGGATTCACACTCAAAATGATCAACCGTAACTTAATCAGAATGACAACAATATATGCATGATCTTGAAAACGTAATCATCCATACGTTTTCCAAATAAATTCAATGTACACGTATCATACTGCCATGTCACGTAGTAAAACAAGCAAACACATATAAGCACATAATTACACATTTAACGTATCTTGTACTGTAGTTGAAAAACATCAATATTTACCTTTTTCACGATTTCCTTGATCAATATCTGCATTAATACAATAATTCCTACATTAATTATGTCTTGTCATAGTACCTCTCAATTAACAAATCTAACTAAACCTATAAGATATTATAGGTTACATAATTAAAACAACTTTAATAAGGATACTAATAATACTAGTTTACTACTAATAAATAATAATAATAATAAATTCTTGTTATCGTTATTAAATAAATTTCACAATTTCTAAAATAAAATTAATACATGTAAAATTTACCATATTATTTAACACACAAATATACACATACATATATACCATACTTATTAATTAATTTCTTATGCATTCCATATTCTTCTTGACTAAATTTTTCACATACCTCACTTTTTAGACTATGCATCATGACACATTACTTTTCATCAAATCAAAATAATTTAAATCTCAAGTGCTAATTATTTCTTCTCCAATTGATTTTACTACATCCACATGTATACATATACTAGTGGCCCATTAACCAATATAATTAGCAACTATTATTCCAAATGATTTGCCTATCTTACTTCTTTACCTTCTTTCATCAAATATTATAATAATAATAATAATAATTATTATTATTATTATTATTTTATGCAAACTAAGTAAACTAAACTCAATATTTCTTGAAATATTTTTATAAATTTTTAAAACTTCTAGAGTTAAGATTTCTAAATAGAAAAATTATAATTAATCATTCTTAATTTTATTAATTTAACATAACTCTAACTCTATCTTTCCTCCATTATTAAATAACCCTAGAGCAAAAAAATTAATTTCCTATTCATAAACCAAATAAATACTTAAAACAAATAATTATCTAAATAATTATCTAAATAATTAAGTAAATAAATAATTAACAAAATAATTTACTAAAAAAAAAAAAACATACCTTAAAGAGTGAAATGGATGGAAATGAAAGAGATGTGAGACATTTCTCTCTTCACCATTATCCCATATTTATAGTTGATGTTAGGGTTAATTGTGCAATTTATCAAATTGCACTTTTAACCCCTAGGTAACCAATGTCAATATTTTATTGGTTTTAGAAATTACACCCTTAGTCATTGGCACAAATGCAACTATTTTATTGGTTTATGAAATTGCACATTTAATCCTTGGACACAAATGCAAATATTTTATTGGTTTGTGAAATTACATCTTTAATCCTTGGGCAAATATGCAATTATGAAATTGCACTTTCAAATCCCTAATACTATTTTAATTACAATTTCTATTAACATTTATTTTATTATTCAATTAAACCCATACAATTAAAAACTTTCTAAAAATATTTACTAAGCCCATAAAATTAAAAACATTCTAAAATACTAAAAATATTTACTAGAAAATTTCGGGATGTTACATTATCCCCACTTAAAGAAATTTCGTCCTCGAAATTTAAAACTTACCAAATAATTCTGGATACTTAATCTTCATATCTTCTTCTCGTTCCCATGTCGCTTCTTCTGAGTTTTTGATTTCTCCACAAAATCTTGACAAGTGGAATACGTTTGTGTCGTAATTGTCTAACCTCTCGAAGTAAAATTTTCACCGGTCTTTCTTCATAGGTTAAATTAGTCTCCAGATCCATTGGGTTATCCGGTAATACATGTGAAGAATCTGGAACATACTTTCGAAGAGCAGAGACGTGGAATACATTGTGAATTCGATCCATCGAAGTTGGTAAGTTCAACTTATAGGCTACTTTACCAATTCGTTCCAAGATTTCAAAAGGACCAATATATCTGGGACTAAGTTTTCATTTTTTTCCCAAATCTAAATACTCTTTTAATCGGTGCAACTTTTAGAAACACTTTGTCTCCGACTGCGAATTCCAGTGGTCTCCTTCGTCTATCGGCATACTTCTTTTGTCGATCTTGAGCGGTAGCAAGACGTTGACGAACATTTTTTACTGCATCAACCATATTTTGTACTAGTTCAGGCCCTAAAATCCGTTTCTCTCTCCAATTTCATCCCAATGTATAGGTGATCTACACTTGCGACCATATAAAACCTCAAAAGGAGCCATTCCAATTGAAGACTGATAACTATTATTATATGAGAATTCTATCAAAGGTAGATATTTGTTCCATTTTCCCTGAAAATCTAAAGTACAAGCGCGTAACATATCTTCTAACGTTTGAATGGTTCGTTCCGACAGGCCGTCTGTCTGGGGATGAAACGCTGTACTAAAGGAGAGTCTAGTACCTAAAGCATGGTGTAATCCTTTCCAGAATGTCGACAAGAATCGAGGATCTCGATCAGATACTATTGATATTAGTATACCATGTAAACGCACAATTTCTTGTACATATAATTGAGCATATTGTTCCGAGGTAAAAGTGGTTCGGATAGGCAAAAAGTGTGCCGACTTAGTTAGTCTGTCCACTATAACCCAAATAGCATCATAATTCTTTTCTGTTCGCGGTAATCCCAACACAAAGTCCATTGTAATTCTTTCCCATTTCCATTCAGGTATTTGCAAAGGTTGGAGAAGTCCCACTGGGTGTTGATGTTTAGCTTTAACTTGTTGACAGGTCAAACACTTACTCACATATTCTGAGATGTGACGTTTCATTCTCGGCCACCAAAAATGATGTTTAATATCGCGATACATTTTTGTAGCTCCTGGATGAACAGAATATGGGGTGTTATGTGCTTCCGCGCAAATCTCAGTTCGAAGAGTTGTCTCATTGGGTACATAAAATTCTATTACGGAATACAATTACTCCATCATTTGCTATCTGGTACATTGAGTTTTTGCCATCCAAAATCTGTTGACGAATTCGTTTTAAAGTTTGATTAAGCAATTGTTGCTCCTTGATACGTTCCCGTAATGTAGGTTGAGCTGTGAGATTCATATCTCCACAAACTTCTAGGTTAAACAATTGAACCTCTCGTTCCAATTGTATTGGTAGCTTTTTCCCATGCAAAGTCCTTCGACTAAGGGCATTAGCTACAACATTAGCTTTTTCGGGATGATAATTAATACTACAATCATAATCCTTAACTAACTCAAGCCATCTCCTTTGTCGCATATTCAACTCTTTTTGAGTGAAAAAGTACTTCAAACTTTTATGATCTGTATAAATCTCACAACGTTCTCCATAAAGATAATGCCTCCAAATTTTCAATGCAAAGACTACGGCTGCTAATTCTAAATCATGGGTAGGGTAATTCTTTTCATATTCCTTCAGCTGGCGTGAGGCATAAGCAATAACCCTACCATTTTGCATTAAAAACACATCCAAGTCCATTTTTAGAGGCGTCACTATACACCACAAAATTTTTCAGAGGTAGACGGAAGAGCTAGTACCGGTGCTGTAATTAGCCTCTTCTTAAGTTCCTGAAAACTTCGCTCGCATGCCTCCGACCAATTAAAAGGTACTCATTTTCGAGTTAATTTAGTTAATGGAACTGCAATTTTCGAAAATCCCTCAACGAAACGACGATAATATCCTGCAAGTCCCAAGAAACTTCTAACTTCCGTGACATTAGTCGGTCGTGGCCAACATGTTACAGCTTCGATCTTACTTGAGTCAACGGAAATCCCGTTTGCAGAAACCACATGACCAAGAAATATCACTTGCTTAAGCCAAAATTCACATTTTGTGAATTTCGCAAAAAGCTTATTGGCTCGTAAAATAGATAGAGCCTGACGCAAATGTTGATCATGTTCTGCTTCACTCTTAGAGTAAATGAGGATATCATCAATAAAAACAATAATGAATTTATCTAAATATTCCTTGAACACTCGATTCATTAAGTCCATAAAGGCAGCAGGGGCATTAGTCAAACCAAAGGGCATGACCAAAAATTCATAATGCCCATATCTGGTACTGAAAGCAGTTTTCGGTATGTCTTCTTCTTTAATTTTTAGTTGATGATATCCCGAACGAAGATCGATTTTGGAGAATATTGTAGCACCTTGAAGTTGGTCAAACAGGTCATCTATACGAGGAAGAGGGTATTTGTTCTTTATTGTCACTTTATTTAGTTCTCGATAGTCAATACACATCCTCATTGTTCCATCATTTTTCTTAACAAACAAGACTGGAGCACCCCAAGGAGAAAAACTTGGGCGAATGAATCCCTGATCTAGTAATTCCTGTAATTGCAGTTTCAACTCTTTGAGCTCTGCAGGTGCCATGCGATATGGGGTTTTTTGATATTGGACAAGTGCCAGGAATTAGATCAATAGAAAAGTCAATTTCTCGATCAGGGGGTAGTCCAGACAACTTTTCAGGAAAAACATCAGGAAATTCTCAAACTACTGGAATTTTATCTAAAGAGATTTCTGATTTGATTTCAGTATTATAAACATGGACCAAAAAACCTTCACCACCTTTTCTTATCATCTTCCGCGCTCTAATAGCTGATACTAACAAAGTAGATAAAGGATTGACCATTCCTTGGAAGGCTACTAATTCACCATTAGACAAACGAAAAGTAACAATTTTCTTGGAACAATCTAGATTGGCTCGATAGTTTGACAACCAATCCATACCCAAAATAACATCATAATCTCTCATATCTAGGAGAATAAGGTTTGCAGGAAGAGAATAGGTGTTAATCATTACCTCACAATTATTTATTATTTCCTTAGTTCGTAATGTTTGTCCTGATGGAATCAGTACCTCTAACTCAGACTTTAAACTATCAGTTAGCAATTGAATCCTTCTAACCATGCTAGTAGATATAAAAGAGTGGGAAGATCCAGAATCAAATAAAGCATAAGCAAGAGTTCCAGCAATAGGAAGCTTACCGGCAATGACCGCTGGAGTGTCGCTTGAAGTACTTTCATTCAGTGCATAAACCCTAGCAATAGCACGATTTCCGTTGTCCTTGGTTTTTCTCCGTGCATACACGTGATATATGTCCTTGTTTACCACAGTTATAGCAAGTAATACACGAGCCAGTGTGAACTTTGTTACACTTAGGACATATCGCACTACCCACTGGTTGATTGTTGGGACGTGGCCTTTTTCCATGATTATTATTTGAAGGTCGTACATTATTTCTAGGTCCTTGTCTAAAATGAGGTTCTCTCTTTAGATTATCTGAGTTGTTGCCTCTCTGCCAATGAGGTCGTTTAAGGAAATTAGAACGATGCTGCTCTTGTGCTCCAGCAATACGATTCTCTGTTTGTTCCGCTTCCAATGCTCTCTCTACAATAGTTGCAAAGGTTACTCCCTGGGTGCCTACTATCTTCACATCCCGATATAAGTCAGGTCGGAGCCCTTCGAGAAATCGTTCTACTTTATGCTCATTAGTGCTAACTATATGAGAAGCAAAACGAGAAAGTTCCTCAAATTTTCTAATATATTCCCCAACAGACATGGTTCCTTGTCGCAACTGAATAAACTCATTTAACTTTTGTTGTCTAGCAGCTGTGGTAAAATATTTATTTAGAAAAAGTTCCTTAAATCGAGTCCATGTCATAGAATCCACGGACTCAATGCTTTGCACGGTATCCCACCAGAATCCAGCACTGCCTCGTAGCATAAAAGCAGCACAATTTACCTTTTCAGTATCTGGAACTCTACTATATTTAAACATGTTCTCCGTCGTACGTACCCACTCTTCTGCTTTCATTGGATCAACAGTTCCATAAAAAATGGGAGGGTTTAGTTTCCTAAATCGCTCTCCAACATTTTCATCAATTCTTGGTGCTGGTAATGGTGCTGGTGTAGCTTGTATATGCTGAATAAGTTGTTGTGACTGGGTCTCTACTAATGCTGCCAGATGCTCTACTACTGCGTCTCGATTATTTCCGTTGGTCGTAGATTCACTTGCATCCGCCATCTAACTAAAATAGACTTTTAAGCCTGTAACTAATCTATGTATCATTAGATACTGATAAAACGAAAAGTAAACTCGCTTATTATTATTTCTAAACATTAAGACAAACTACATATCCTCTAATTTATATAGGACGATTTCCTTAGTAGGATCATACTTATAATTAGTCCTTCTCACTAACAATTTAAAACATAACTTTATTAAAACAAAATCAATAAGAACCGCAATAACATACATACCAGCATGCCGTCGTTTACTCGGTCCCCAGCTATACATGTTAAGTCTTCAGGATGTTATTAAAACCTTGGCTCTGATACCAACTCTGTCAGCCCCCAACCTCTACCCTTAACATTTTTCTTTTTATAGTGTTATTTTATTAATAATTTTTATAGCAGACTAAGATTTAATCCAAATAAGCATTTCACAGTATAATCAAGACGTGTCACAGAAAATCAATATAAAGAGTTAAAAGAACCGCCAGATTTCATATTATACCAAAAAGAAAATTTGTTTTACAAAAGACATCCCCTCGAAAATTTGTCATATGACTACCCAAAAATTTTGGTCAAAAGAAATGCCTACAAATTTTCAAAATATATATATTTTTTCTCTATATCTATTTTACAGCAGGCAGATAGGGCGGTATGTCAAAGTCAGTCAAGTTTATCTACATTCTTTTCCTAAATCCCATTTTCCCTTTTTACATAATATCATATCACGGTCTATTCCACGAAAAGTACGGTATTTACATAACGACAAGTAACCACGTCATACACCTCAATCATGACCATCACAAAGTCTTCCTCGTCTTCAAAAGTTTCAATACCTTCCTCTTCATCAATCACTGTATAAAATCGTGTGTAGTGGGTGCGTCTATATATAACATGTATAGCTGAGAAATCCGCAGTAATTTCGGCATGTCTGGTAGTTCTGATAATCTCATTATCTCGCTGTACCATCTACAGTACAAAATACAAAACGTGAACCATAAAGTTCAGTAAATATGATGATGCAATGATGCATGTCAAGCATAAATGGGCCCAAATCCTTATTATAGTGTACCGTATGAGCTCACAATAATATGGCCATTTCTTGCGCGCAAACCAATATCAATGCATCCGTCGTTGCCCACCGAGACTCAAGATGCATTATCAGTATATCATATATTACAAATTCAAGGCCTGACCTACATATATACAGTACTCCAAGTGCCTATCCGCAGTCCCAAGGCCACCAAGGGACCTCCTGACACTGCCTGTATATAGGTGCCGAACTCCGAATACCCTATCCCTGGCTACCCTTAATGACCGTCAGGAGCCTCAAGCGGTATCTTTATTCGAACACAATATTACGGTACATCTATAATAGGATTCACACTCAAAATGATCAACCGTAACTTAATCAGAATGACAACAATATATGCATGATCTTGAAAACGTAATCATCCATACGTTTTCCAAATAAATTCAATGTACACGTATCATACTGCCATGTCACGTAGTAAAACAAGCAAACACATATAAGCACATAATTACACATTTAACGTATCTTGTACTGTAGTTGAAAAACATCAATATTTACCTTTTTCACGATTTCCTTGATCAATATCTGCATTAATACAATAATTCCTACATTAATTATGTCTTGTCATAGTACCTCTCAATTAACAAATCTAACTAAACCTATAAGATATTATAGGTTACATAATTAAAACAACTTTAATAAGGATACTAATAATACTAGTTTACTACTAATAAATAATAATAATAATAAATTCTTGTTATCGTTATTAAATAAATTTCACAATTTCTAAAATAAAATTAATACATGTAAAAATTTACCATATTATTTAACACACAAATATACACATACATATATACCATACTTATTAATTAATTTCTTATGCATTCCATATTCTTCTTGACTAAATTTTTCACATACCTCACTTTTTAGACTATGCATCATGACACATTACTTTTCATCAAATCAAAATAATTTAAATCTCAAGTGCTAATTATTTCTTCTCCAATTGATTTTACTACATCCACATGTATACATATACTAGTGGCCCATTAACCAATATAATTAGCAACTATTATTCCAAATGATTTGCCTATCTTACTTCTTTACCTTCTTTCATCAATATAATAATAATAATAATAATTATTATTATTATTATTATTTTATGCAAACTAAGTAAACTAAACTCAATATTTCTTGAAATATTTTTATAAATTTTAAAACTTCTAGAGTTAAGATTTCTAAATAGAAAAATTATAATTAATCATTCTTAATTTTATTAATTTAACATAACTCTAACTCTATCTTTCCTCCATTATTAAATAACCCTAGAGCAAAAAAATTAATTTCCTATTCATAAACCAAATAAATACTTAAAACAAATAATTATCTAAATAATTATCTAAATAATTAAGTAAATAAATAATTAACAAAATAATTTACTAAAAAAAACATACCTTAAAGAGTGAAATGGATGGAAATGAAAGAGATGTGAGACATTTCTCTCTTCACCATTATCCCATATTTATAGTTGATGTTAGGGGTTAATTGTGCAATTTATCAAATTGCACTTTTAACCCCTAGGTAACCAATGTCAATATTTTATTGGTTTTAGAAATTACACCCTTAGTCCTTGGCACAAATGCAACTATTTTATTGGTTTATGAAATTGCACATTTAATCCTTGGACACAAATGCAAATATTTTATTGGTTTGTGAAATTACATCTTTAATCCTTGGGCAAATATGCAATTATGAAATTGCACTTTCAAATCCCTAATACTATTTTAATTACAATTTCTATTAACATTTATTTTATTATTCAATTAAACCCATACAATTAAAAACTTTCTAAAAATACTAAAAATATTTACTAAGCCCATAAAATTAAAAACATTCTAAAATACTAAAAATATTTACTAGAAAATTTCGGGATGTTACAAGCGCTATTTTCTCCTTTTAATTTTTAAAACTAGATTTTTTTTTTTTTTGTGGTAGGTAGAGTTAAATGTTTCATTACCCACCAAACTTTTCTCCATGTCACGGGTTGGCCACCGAACTTCACTCCGTCTATCTCCATCACTCATCCATTTGAAATCGTTAACAGACACGCTCACGTGGCAGACGAAAAATCTATGTAGCTGGTTAAATATTTTCAAATGTTAACTTAGTCGCCAACTCAACTCCAAATAAGCATAGCCAAACACGCCTACCTTATTATAATATGAACCACACTTAGTCGCCAACTTCAGCTCCAAAGTATTTCGTGCCGTCATCGTGCAGATGGAAGTATGACACAAAGGTAAATCCCAACCCTTTTTTATGTTTTTTTTTTTGTATGAAGAGGTCATTATCTAAAAGTTTTGCAGTTTATTCTATGAGTATTTTGTTGTTCTCCATTACGCATAATCTATCTTCGTAATGACCATTTAAGCAACTTCAACCGCCTGTGCAAAAAATATGAGTTAAAGCTGATATATTGGACCTTCACTGTAGCGAGGGAAGCTGAAGCTGATACATTGGACCTTCATGTAGTTCATTTTGTTAATTTGCATAATATGTCTATGAGTATTTTGTCATGTTCATTATGTTGTTCCGTACCATTTAGATAATTTTATTCCGTGTTAAAGTATTGTTGCTTGCTGTGGGCCTGCGGTTTAATTGTATGATAGATTTTGGGGAAGGTCCGGACTTCATAGATTCCGACGACAACTTTGAGTCTAATCAAGACGACTACGACTACGAATATGATTGATACATAACTAATGGGATTGAAATTGAATCAGATATCCGTCAAGATAAAGGGAATGAACAACGAGAAGAGGACAATGATAACAGTTTGGATGATTTCGAACAATCGTCATCAGACGAACTACTTTCCCAATGTTCATCTGATGAGGAAGGCAGTTGTAACTTTCCCGAATTCAATTGCGATGAGGACATGAAAAATCCTCAGTTCGAAGTCAATCAAATTTTTAGTTCCGCATTAGAATTTCGAGAGGCGGTGCGAATGTATGGTGCTTTAAACAGGTACAACGTAAAGTTTAAAGCAAATGAGAAAAGAAGAGTCAAAGGAATTTGTAAATTGGGCTGCCAATGGAGAATATGGGCTTCTAAAATGGATGCATCCGAGAGGCTGCAAGTAAAATCTTATACTTCAGAGCATACTTGTAGTCGGGACCAATATAATAGACACTACAATTACATATTCTTGACATGGCGATATATAGAGCAATTTAAGGCTGACCCGGATTGGAAGACCGAGCTAATTTTGGCAACAGTGAAGAAGGATCTCCACACAGACATTAGCAGAAATGTAGCATGGAAGATGCAGATATATATCAAAGAAGTTTTAGTAGGAAATTTACAAGAGCAGTTTAGGCAATTGCGTTCTTATGCAGCTGAGCTACTTCGGACAAATGTTGGGTCAATAGTTATTATTGCGTTGTGGGAACAAACATTTCGGGGGATCTAAATATGCTTTAATTGTTGTAAGATAGGTTTTCGAGATAGTTGTAGGAAGGTAGTATGTGTTGATGGTTGTCACTTAAGGGGCTGTTTCGGAGGGATAATGTTAACTGCAGTTGGTATTTACGATAATGATTGCATCTATCCCGTCGCATATGCAGTTGTTGAGAAAGAAAATACAGCATCTTGACGATGGTTTTTGAGCTATCTCTTAGAGGATATTAGTATTGGAGACAGAAGAGGTTGGACTCTAATGACAGACCGATAGAAGGGGTTACATAATGTGACAGACGAGTTGTTCCCGGAGGCCGAGCACATGTTTTGTGTATGACATATGTACACAAACTTTTTTACTGTCGGGTTCAAGAGTAAAATTCTTAAGAACAACTTGTGGTGTGCTGCCAAGTCGGCCACTGTTGCTGACTGCCAACATTGGATGCAACAAATTCGACAACTTAGTGAAGAGACATATAAATGGCTTATGGAAAGACAACCACAAGAATGGAGCAGGTCACATTTCTCAGTTCATGCAAAAATGATGAGATGTTATGGCCGCTTGTGTCTGAAGATCAAGAAACAACTACACAAGAATGCTGAGAAATCACGTGAATGCACATTACACTTTTGAAGTGGTCCTAAATGGCAAGTTGAATGTAACTTTGAGACTTATGTTGTTGATCTATATGAAAGAACTTGTGCATGTAGATAATAGGAGCCTACAAGCCTACCTTACGTGCATGCAGTAATTAGGGATTGTAGAAATGATCCAGAAGACTTCGTTCACAGCTGCTACACGATTGAAATGTTTATGCGATGCTATAGCAGTATCCTGTAACCAATCAATGATATGCATTTATGGCCACAATTGGATATGCGTGATATCACTCCACCTTCGTGGATTGTACCACGAAAGGGAAAGAGACAGACAAATTGGAGAAAAGCGACAGATGAAAATGTGATAGTGCATTCGCAAGAGAAGACCTATATTAGGAGAAAGGGTGTCTGAAGCTGACATGCTCAGTTGTGGCGAGCAGGGTCACAACAAACGTTACCACTCTAGGCCGAATACTCCGGATTCAGTGAGTACGATGTTGCTTTCTTTCAGTCAGAAATTCCCGTTTATGTGTTCTAACTTTCAATTTTTTTCGTCGATAAGATTGGTTTCAAGGTAATATAGAACCAGTTGGCAGAAATTGCGAGAGAACAGTCGACGAATGAGTAAGTACTCACTTTGTATTATTTACGTAAATGTTAATCTTGATGTAATGTAATCTGATAATGTTAATTATTGAATTATACAGGGTAAAATGGTTCTAGACAGGGGACATCGAGCTTTGTCGAACCACAATCCTGGGAATGACCAAACCTTCCATTTTGTTCCAACCCCGATGTTGTATGGTGAAGCGTGTTCAAGTCGGTTACAATCTGGTCCAGCAACAATGTTTTGCAGTCAGTCATTTTCGGTTGATGTTCCTACCGACGATGTGAACTTCGAAGATACCATCGATGACTTGATTAACAAGGGGGATGTGGAATCTTCAGGCCGAGCAAGATGCTCATACACCCAATTCAACTAAAGTAGGCATAAAATTGGATTTTTTGGAATAGCTTTTGATTTTTGATATGCAACCAATCCAATGTTACACATGTTGCTATCCAATTATTGTTGCATATTTTTTGTTTGTAACTCATTTGCTGTCCAAGGAGTGGGACACTTCGGAATTGTTTTTCATGTGGGCAACGAGTAAGGTCTAGGATACGTACTATATTGAAGTCAACCTCTTTAAAGATTTCACAAATTATTGTTGCATATTTTTTGTATTGAACTCCTTTACTGCTTCATATTTTTTCTTACCAGAAGACTTCTTTTTACTGATATAATTATTGTATTGTATTGAAGTCAACCTCTTTAAGAAAATGTTTTTGTATTTTTTAGGAGTACTGACATTTTTAGAGATTGTTACATTCTTGGTCTTGGTTTTTCCAGTAGAGCCTCTCTTTGCCAATGGTGGCTTCTGCTTTTTTCTCTTCACCAGGCTCATCTTCAGATTCACTAGGGTTGTCCTGACTCTTTGCTAGATCAGACATCTTATCATCTGATCTTTCGGGTTTACTGTGAACATTTTCCTCTTTATGTGCTTCCTCTTCCTCTTCTTCTGCTTCTCCAAAATCTTCTGCTGATTCAGGCTCACTATTTTTGTCCCCAGTTTTTTAGATGCACTCTCAGTTCTCTTTTGACATTGAAAAAACACCAGCGACAAATATTTGCACCAAAGAAGATGATTAACAATTTCACGGGTATGAATCACACATTATCTTCTAAAATATTCTATATTTTGTTTTCTTAACTCCAATCAAATTTCAGCAGGCAATCATCCACTATCAAATTTCACCACTATGTTCTCTACCCTTTTCAACTCAATAAATGCCTCGAGCTTTTTCAATTAAAAACATAAAAACATTGAAAGTACAAGCGTAGATTACAAATGATTGGGACTACAATACAATCCGAAGGTCAACGTCTACAAACGCATTTTGAAATCAATGAATTACACAAACTAGAGAATAACATAAATGGTTAAGATTCACGGAGCTCTTCCATTTTGTTTTTAGTTATCATTCTCTCATTTTTCCTTGTGGAAAGTAAATTTCACAAATATGTCCACATCCCTTTCTTCGGTCATTTTAGCAACTTGCGTCAACAAACTCGACAACTCATTAATTTCCAATGTCGCGTTTGACTGACTCTTATATTGACAATATTCGTCTGCATAGAGCCACTTGAAATGATTGTAACCATTTGTACAACAAAAGAATAGCCGTCCTACGTTTTCAGTCCTCTTTTCAACCTCCATGCATTTTTGGATTCCCTTACCGCATACTAGGTATGGTTTTTACGTCGGGTAATGCAACAAGTAGTGGCCCGATTTTCGGCAACCATGACAGATCCCTTTGTTCTTTCCTCCCATTATAATATGCTATAAAAATGAAAATAAAATCAGATCAATAATTAGAAATAAATTTGCACATCCAATAAAAGGGTAATAAGACAATAACATGCACATCCAGTAAAAGGGTATTAAAAAATTAATTTGCGCATCCAGTAAAAGACTATTCAGAAATTAATCTGCACATTCGTGCTATGTAGTTGCCTCACTTTTAATTGTCTGTGCATACATTATCACAATCCTACGACCACTACATTACATTACACATGGACAAAAATGAGAAAAATCTAACATCATCACAGCAATTTCCACATCATCCCGATTCTTTCTACAGCAAATTTCAGCAAAATCGATTTTCTCCAAACAACAAATTTATCATTCACACTCCATTATTCGGCTAATCAAATTCATTAATTTTCAAAATAATAAGATACAATAATCAAACTACAGTTTCAACTCATAAATTCCCGTTACGAGATGAAGAAGTTGCACGCCAAAAGAAAAATGATTTGCAAGCTATGACTTTAACTACGCTTACCGAACCGTTCAACTACACTGCTTCGCTTGGGCTGCTTGCGTAGTCGACGATAACATGAAATACTTTGGGTGTTGCTTCTCCATGCTCCGATTTGGTCCGTCGAGTGATCAATAATGGTTGGGTAATTGAAATTCTGGATTTGGGGCTTAGGGTTTCGATTATCCCTTGAAGTAGATTTGGGGATTTTGCTTTTCTCTTTTCCCTCTAGAATGAATCTCCCGTGGGTACTCTTTCAATAAAAAATCAAAAGCGTGGTTCATATTATATAATTATAATAAGGTAGGTGTGTTTGGCTATGCTTATTTGGAGCTGAGTTGGCAACTAAGTTAACATTTGGAAGTATTTAACCGGCCACATAGATTTCATGTCTGCCACGCGAACGTGTCTATTAACGATTTCAAATGGGTGAGTGATGGAGTTGGACGGAGTGAGTGAAGTTCGGTGGCCAATGGGACAATTTTTAAAGTTCGGTGAATAACCTGTGACATGGAGCAAAGTTCGGTGGGTAATGAAACATTTAACTCATATAGGTATTGTACTAGATGGAGGTGCAATGGTGACAGTGACATTGATGCAACAATTGGGTAATGCTAGGATTTGATAATTTCTTTTTGATTCTTAGTGTCATAATGAACTGCGATATACAATGTATAGGTTTCGATGGTGGTTAAGAAAAAGGTAATAGTGTAAACCAGTTTGTTAGCAACCATGGGGTTACAATGTGTTATGAGTGTCGCACTATGTGTGATGGTATTGACAAGCGTAACACAATTTGACACACAAGTATTGCAAAAAGTACAGCATATGTTACGAAAAGTGTAAAACAATGTTTTATTTTATCAATGTAAACAATATATTTGTAATTAAAAAAATTAACTTATTTTTCGATTTACTCTTTTTTTTTTTAAGTAGATGTGTGAAAGTATTCCCAATTTTGTTCCAATTACAGAAGTGTAAAAACAAAAAGAAAGGTTGGTGGTGGTGGATAGAGATTAGAAGTCGGGTGTACTTTTAGGTTTTGAGACTAGGAAAAAATAAAGAAAAATGCTAAATGACTACCATGGATGACATCACCCTCACATGGGATGCATGGGTCCCGCGTGAATAAAATAATAATTCCCCCATGTGTGTGTATGATGTCAACCATGCGGACACTATAGCAAAACTCATAAATAAATAATTTGGTAAAATTTTGTGACATAAATAATTTGGTAAAATTAGTTATGGTTACAATAAACACACAATTTATGGTCGCAACCTCATATTAATCACAAAGCACATAAGTTACAGTCACAAAACATATTTTGTGGTCACAATCTCGTATTTTAGTTACGAATCACAAATTTTTTGTTAGTCACAAAATTTCCCAATTAACTTGTCACAATTATTTTCATCTCACCCTATTCCACCATCGCCGACATCATCCAAATCATCGTCGTCAGTTCAAATTCACCTCTCAACATCACCACCTCCATAGCCGGCACCACCTAAAACGTCGATGCCACCGCAAGTCCACAACACATCACAACCACATCCTACTGCACCACTTGCACCTCAATCCACAAATCAAATATATCTTAAAAATCAAATAGACACTAAATCAACACATTTTTAGAAAACTAAATCATCATATTTTCAAAATAAATTGTTACTCCAAGCCAACAAGGATCACCTTCGGCGTAGCCAAGCTCTGCCAACCTTTAAATCTCTCCACCGTACACATACATTTTATGCATCTACAACAACTTGTAAGGATCTCATAAATGAAAAGATTAATGAAAAAATTGAACAATTTGAGATAAATTATGTAGTCAAAAAGGGAGTGAGTGAGAAAGAAATTGTATAATTACAACGACAACATATTTTCTAGTAAAAGGCAACAGATGAATCTAGAAGAGGTGGTGGTGGCATCGGCGAGCAATGGGTGACAGGTGAAAATAGGTGGTGTGAGGTGAGGTGCAATGGGGTGGGTAGTCGGCTAGTTGGTTTCTAGTGGCGGTGACCGAGTTGGTGATGGTGGTCAGGGTCGACGATGATGGCCAAATGATATGTAATGTAGATAGGGAAAATGTCATGTTGAAAATGTCAAACATGGGGTATAACTTTTTAACTAAAAGGTGATACGATCATTTTCTAGTACAAAATCTTAATTTACGTTTACACAACAAATAACAAAACTAATAACTAAATATTTGGGTAAGAAGTTCTTATAATCACATTGGAATCTTAAGTAAAGATGTTCTATAAGAAAATTCGAATCACATAGAATGTGCCATTAAAAATGTGGAAAAATAGGTCCCTTTGTATTGAGTTGATGATGGGTCTTGAAAGGGTAAATGGTGAGTTTAGTTCGCGAAAATGATTTTTTTTTAAAAAAATTATATATATATATATATTTATATTTATATATATATATATATGATAATTTGTCTTGAAAGGGTTAATGTGTTAGTTTTTTTTTGTCTCACGTATCAAATAACAATCTGTCACATTATGCCACATAGTAAAATAGCATTACTCGATAGTAAAATTGTTGTGATATTAATGCAACAGTCTAACCTACTTGTTTTTTAAAAAGGGATGTTACATGTACACCGTTGTTTATATTAATGAGGGTGTTTGAGAGTGATTTTTGGGGAAAGAATTGATTTTTAAATAGTGATAAGATGAAAAATGTGTGGTTGAAAAAGAAGAAGAAATTATTAATGTGATGAAAAATATTATTTTATTGAAAAATGTGTGATTGAAAATGAGAATTGATTTTGAAAATCTGTACCGAACAAGCCAATTATTTACATAATACTGAATTGACAGTTTGTCATTGGTTTTTGTACAAAAAAAAAAAATGTCATTAGTCAATAAGAAATTGTCAACTCAACATTATATAAACGAAAGTGTAAAAGAAGGTGTTCTATTAGTTCTACGTTATTTTAAATACAAAAATGGGAAAAATGAAAGAATAAATCTACTTGTACACACAATAGTGTACATAACACCCTACACCCCCCTCACATGAAGGGGGATC
Source organism: Osmanthus fragrans (assembly GCA_019395295.1). Classification (NCBI taxonomy): domain Eukaryota; kingdom Viridiplantae; phylum Streptophyta; class Magnoliopsida; order Lamiales; family Oleaceae; genus Osmanthus; species Osmanthus fragrans. Next base: position 3,008,862 of record CM033356.1, on the reverse strand, counting down.
CACAAATATTTTATTATATGTGAGCCCCCCTCCATGTGAGGAAGGTGTAGAGTGTTATATATACTATTGTATACATGTAGCACACTTCAAAATGAAAATTTCCTCAAAATCCGTTTATCTCGTTAAGGGAACACTCTAACCCGACCCGGATTCCGAGTCGATCCGTGCTTAAAATCCCATCGGCTCACCTGATAACAGATTGGGTTTGTCGCACACGCCCAACCTACCGCCGGAGTCCCCATCAAAACCTTAACCCCATCGTCACCTCTAATTTCCTCGTCGATACTCTCTCTCTTAAAATCACAGTCGGTTCAGTCTGAGAGGAGAAAGGAAAAAACCCAAAAAAGAAGAAATATTTCCATTTCACCTATCGATTTCTCTGTGAAATTCTAACCCTGAATTTTAATCCAAAAAATCCAGAAAACTTCGATACCTAAAATGTCTCATGCAGTGTTCCAAACAGCGCAAATAATGCCTGTGCCCCCTGTCACCAAAAAATTATCGTCTATAACCATGTTACCAGCCGGCCTTCACTGGTCACCGGTGGCTCCGCCTATCGTTGGTAAGCTCCGCAAGTCTTCTGTCACCATAAAGGCCTCCTCTGCGGTGGTTGACGGTGACGTTATTGCTGGCCTCGAGCGGTGCTTTCAGGCTTCACCTGCCGCTGATTTTCCATCGGCTTCGCCTTCGGGTTCTGTGGACTTCGGGCCCGTTATGAAGGGTGGCCAGTACGGTGCGTTTGGTGCGGTAACTTTGGAAAAATCGAAGCTTAATTTGACGCAAAAGCAAACGAAGTCTAGTCCTGAGGTATTTTATGTTGCATAGATTGATAATGGTGGTGGTTAAAAATTGAAGAGTATATTTTCATTTTGTTTTGAAGCAATTGGAATATGAATGTAAGAAATTTCTGGATTCATATATAGGACAAGAATTATATTTCTATCGCAGAAATGGAAAAAGACCGAGAGTTTTTTTTTTTTTTTTTTTGTGCTAGCTCGCCTACAAATTTAGTTTTAAACGTGAAGTGTACTGTTAATTTGAGTAGTAATGCGTGCCATTTTACCTGCAGATTCTACGTTTTGTCTGAAGGTAATTGATGCTGTTTTGAAATTTGAATTAACACAAAGGAACAACTTTACAATTTTATTTGCTTAACAGACATATGAGTTCTAAAACTTCTTCCCCGGAAGCGCATCTTCCCTTTGACTCTATTGTTTCCACCTCAATCTTTTCTAGCAGATAATGTGGCATGTCCTTTATAATTGATATTGTTTAGAACTTCGGAATTGTTCTGTATTTATTTAGTTCCTTTTTGTTTGGATGTGAGTTTTGCTTCATGGAAAATAAGGTGGTAGGATAGGTGTTTGGGGCCAGGGATTGAGGCCTTAGTTTGAAGTAGGAAAATTTGTGATTTTCTTTGTTTCTTCTGTACTTTTCATATTTCGAGCTTATGATAGTCTTTTAATCCCTAATCCCTGGTAAAAACCAAATTCTAACTTGAGGTTTTGTCTGAGATAGCCACTGACTTTTGAAGCTGTTCTTTACTGACGATCTTATCATCTTAACATGAAAGTTTTTTCCCTTTGTCCTTTTATCTTTCCCGACAAAACTCAACGTCTCCATTTCCTCAGGGTAGTAAAATGATAATGCTCTTAAAATTCATGGAGCACTAGAGTGTCAATTGTTGCCTCGAGGATGCTATGTTTTATATTGAGTATTAACTTTTGATGCACCCATATTCTTTCGGATTATGATATTCAAAACTGGAAATATCTCAGATTTCAAGTCTTAGAAATAATAATTTGAGCACCAAATATAATCACGACAAATTTCCTGCTTTCTTTCATTTGCTTCAATTTGGCTGCATGAAGTAGCCTCTGGTGGTATGCACTTGTGTACTAGTCTGAGAAAACCATAATAATACTGTACAATAAATGGAGTATTTATAGAAGGTCTAGAGATTTGACCTGACTTGTATGATAACTAAGCATATTCCCATGCTCCTCTGCCCAACTTATTTGAAATTTATTACCTTTTCCTTTAGGATAGGGGACTTTAATCTGACAACTCTTTTGATTAGTTATTTTTATTATGATATGGCAATATGACAGCTTTCTACTGGGGGAGGTGGTGGTAATATGGGCAAGGGGCTTAGTCATGGCGGTGGTGATGGGGGTGATGATGGCGGCGATGATGATGATTACTTTGATGACTTTGATGAGGGCGACGAGGGAGACGAGGGTGGACTGTTTAGACGGCGTATTGTTCTGCCAGAGGTAACAAATTGATGCAAGAGCCAACTGCCAAGAGATATTCACACACTTACATTGCATGCCTCTATGTTGTGTTATATATTCCAATTATTTTATCTAATATATTTTAAAATTAGTAACGCTTTATGTTCTTTGCCAGTTGTTTGATCGGAAATTTATTGATGCTGTATTGAATGAGTGGCAAAAGACGATGATGGATTTGCCTGCTGGATTACGTCAAGCTTATGAAATGGTAATGTTTTACCTTTTTCTGTACATTCTTCAGTGGAAGTACTTGATGATTTGGACTTTGATATGCAATTGCCTCAGGGCTTGGTCAGCTCAGCTCAAATGGTGAGATTTCTGGCAATCAATGGCAGACCTACCACTGAGAGGTTCATTTCCCGAGCTCTTCCCCAAGGAATATCCAGGGCTTTCATTGGCAGGTAAATTTAGAGCCTCCGTATACTGACTTAACGACGTGAGGATTTAAACCCCGTTACCTTCCTTCCTCTTCCTCAGTGTAGATCAGTTAATGTTTGATTTTACAACAAATTGGGTTCGGATTAGTACCATTACGGTTGATCGTGGATGATGCTTATAGGTACTAATAGATCAGTGTATGAAGGCTGAAGTTTGTGATGGGACTTGTATGGGAAGAAATATGCATAACACATACTTCATCATCTTTTGTGTGAATGCACAATTACATGTTGCACGTTTAGAGAACAATAATCATTTTTATGTTAAGATGTAAATATGTTTCTGAAATTAGAATGCTTAAGATGGTGATCCAGCTTGTATGATTTTCACTATTTTACCCCAGCTGGTGCATATGATGTCTTGAGTGGTGGATAAGTAGACAATACTTGTGGGTCTATTGGATTGTCAGTTGAAAATGAAGTTTGACTATTTATAAATGATTTATGAATTTTGCCAAATGGAGGCATAATCATTTGTATGAATAAGTTGTTATAGAAACAGTTTACTTAAGTAGTGTTTTTCATTAGGGTAGCGGTTCTAGATTTATTTTCCAAAAATGGTATGGAGGAAAACTTGGGGCGACGATAGCAACTTTGGCTTATATGATAACACGTCCAGTCCATAAAAATTCCACTGGATGAAGAAGATGATTAGATTTACTTGATAGAACGTCTTGTTATTTCTACTGTTATCAGAAGCTATGACTACTTCCTGTAGCTTTAAAAAGTTTATTCTTTGCAATTTCCTCTTTGTTTTGGACATGGAATCACCAAAAAGAAGGTAATAATCGCAAATTGGATTTACTCTAGTGGGTATGTAGTCACTTGTTTCCATAATGGACCTGACGTTGACCCAAAATTCTGATACTTCATCATAGTTTGTTGTGGCTGGGTATGTTAAAGGACACGCCATGCGGTTTTTCAACTCGTTTAAACCTGTATGCTGTACAGCATTGTTGTAATGCAGCAACATTTTATTCTGGTTTTCTTTCTACAGATTATATAGTAGTTTAGAACTAGAATGTTTGAAGCACAGTCGCCTTTCTGAAACATTGCCAAATATTTATCTGAATCTTCCTTGTCTGCACAGGATGATTGCAGATCCTGCCTTTTTATACAGGCTGCTTCTTGAGCAGGCAACTACTATTGGTTGCTCTGTTTGGTGGGAGATCCAAAATCGCAAAGAGAGGTCTCACTTTATGGTTTCTATTAGGAAGAAATTAAATCAAAAGTGTGTTTACTTGCCTTATCTGCTTGATAAACATGTCACTTCAATGCAGGATAAAGCAGGAATGGGATCTTGCTCTTATCAACGTGCTTACAGTGACAGCTTGCAATGCCATGGTTGTTTGGTCCCTTGCTCCTTGCCGTTCATATGGAAATACATTCCGTTTTGATCTGCAGAACACACTGCAAAAACTCCCAAATAATATCTTTGAGAAGAGCTATCCACTTAGAGAATTTGACCTCCAGAAGAGACTTCATTCTTTTTTCTACAAAGCTGCAGAGTTGTGTATGGTGGGATTCACTGCCGGAGCTGCACAGGGTGCTGTGTCCAACCTTGTTGCCCATAAAAAGGAGGGAAGGTAAAATTTGTTTGGCAAATGGTACATGTAATATTCTTGCCATCACATTTTACTATGTAATCTGGAAACTGTTGGTTTTGTAGGATATCTGTGACCATTCCTTCTGTGAGCACTAATGCGCTTGGTTATGGAGCTTTCCTTGGCCTATACGCAAATTTACGATATCAAATGCTGTGTGGTTTTGACAGAGCAGTTACCAGCTACTTTGATGTCATTGGAGTAGCTCTTTTCTTTAGCACAGCCCTGAGGTATGTTTCTCGGTATTTGATCTGTGCAGGCTGCATTTGGGATTTTTCACGTTCCACGATGAAGCATTTTGTCATTTAAACCGTTCACCAGTGATTTCATTTAGTTGGTTTACCTGTTCTTTTCTCATGGCATGGTTGATTTAAATGGTGAAGATCAAATTTATTGGCTATGCTTTTGATAATTTTCCATGGCCCTTTGTCCCTTGGCAAGAGAAATTTGGAGACATTGATACCAAACCAATAATTTTAGAATCTACCTGTCTTTCCTGTTGCATTTCAATTCTGATGCTTTTGCACTTATAATGTCGGCTCAGTTCATATGGTAGAAACTCTGTCAAATGCATGCAGGGTACTGAATGTTCAACTAGGAGAGACATCAAGGTTGGCTTGGCTCGGGGTGGAGGTTGATCCATTCGCTCATTCGGACGATCTCTTGAAGAAGGCTTACAATAGACCAGCTGAAGGAGTCAATCAGTCTTCTTCAAAGTGGTTCATATCCAAGAACTCTATTGTTTCTGGGCTCGGTCTTCTTGGACTTAAACAACGACAAGGTGACTCTATCACCGATGGTGAAGCCCCTCCCCCCAAGGCTCGGAGAAAGAGAATTGTGAGGAAAAAGGTGGCAACAAGTTGAGTCAGGTTATATTTTCTTCAATTGTGATCAACTCTTCAATTTTGTAGCGATATAGCTCCCTCACCTACGCCTTCAAGTAGAAGACGTATTATTTGATGATACACCTTATGGAATTCTTGTCACGGGATCACAGGACAAGCAGCGTGTATGACTGATGATACTTTGCAAATTCATTTGTTACCGCGTCGCTTCCCAAATTAGGTATCTGATGATTGTAACAACGATAAATTTTCGGAATACGATTGAACTCTCTTATTTTTTGCCCTTCATGTAATACAATTCCTCTGTGATTTTGTCTTGAAGTTTCTTTTCATTTTGTGACCTTGAAATTTCTATGGAAAATGGCTTTCGATTGTTCCTCTTAATTGTGTTTTAAAGAAACTCTTTCCGGCCAACCTCATCGGTCTTGATTGATTTTGCAGGGATTTATATTTGGATCTATTTTTAGTAACATTTTTCTTTCTAGATTATGTTTTATTCATTCCTGAGAGTTGACACCAAAAATATTTCCAAATTAATTTTCCTTACTCTCTCAAAATTACAAGTCGCTGCATGAATCAAAGATGATGTCGACCAACACACTTTTGGATTCAAATTCTTTAAAGATACACGAACGAGTACACCCACAACAACTCTTTAAATTTCTTTTTTTTTTCATTTTTGGTGTGTTAATGTATATTTAATTATTTTGAATTTTCAAAAGTACAAATATATTGCATTCAAAATAATTAAATATACATTAACACACCAAAAATGAAAAAAAAGGAAATTTAAATCTTCTCCCACTCCATCCATTCCTAATTCACACCCCCCAACCCGCGACCAAACACCATCCCACAATTTCGATCACGTCGTCAATGGTTCAAATTTCACGCATGTATGCGGTACAAAATTTACTCGCTTTATTTTGCTTTATTTTTTTCCACTTGTCCATTTTCTTTTTTAGGAAAAATGATTGAAATACCAAATTTATTTGCCTTTTTTTTTTTTTTTTATATATATATATGATTCAGTTTTCAAGAAAAAATATTGTCCAGTTTAAGGAGGAAAATCTAGTTGTATGGTTGTAAGAATACCAAAAAAAAAAAAAAAAATTATCAGATACATGGAAAAAAAAAATCACAACAACAAAAAATCATCTTGAAAGTGCAGATACATTAAAGATTAAAAAATTCGAAACAGATGCGTCCAAATCGTACAGACTCTAGCGGCGAAAGACGTTAATTACTATGTTTTTGAAGATCCCTTTAAAGCAAATCATCCCCTTTTCACCTTCCCCAATTATGGCGGCCTCTTCGCTTTCCTCGCTCTTCATCCACCCTCACCGCCATCCAAACGCGACCACGACTTCCACCGCCGGAAACATACTCCCACTTCGCACCCTCTCTTTCTCTACAAAAGCCACCCCACCTCAACACCAAAACACCAGCATTCCACCACCACCACCTGGGCCACAGCAAGATAAGAAGTCATTTTCTGTTGCCACCGGGGAGCTCTTCCTTGGCATTGCGTCGCGTATTCTGATAAGGGGAGGTGGGAAATCGATTAATGAAGGAGAAGGGAGGGACGTGCCGGCGGTGGAGATGTTTGCGGAGGAAGAGGGGGAGTGGTGGTGGAGGGGAAGGAGGAAGGAGAGGATTGCCACTGTGGTTGAGGATCCCGTGCAGCCGGAGGTGGTGTGGGAGCAGAGGGTTAAGGATGTGGAGGCCGAGCAGCGGCGCAAAGTGGTGACTAGTCCCGGATTCAGTTTCTCAGCTGCCGGCCTTTTGTTTCCTTATCACCTTGGCGTGGCCAATTTTCTAATTGAGAAGGGTTATATCAAGGTAATTTGATTCAATTCTTCTCATTGTTTGGTTTTTCTGACACTAATTTATGTGCCTGTATTTATTTATTGACTGAGATATGTTGTATTGTTATCAATTTTTCGAGTAAATACTAAAATTTGTCAAGAATTGTTGTGATAAAAGAATTTTATTTCCTGATTTTGATTGAAATGCAATCTGAACCAATGGTATGACCATTTCTGGGAGAAGTGAGATAATCGAGCATTAACGATTTAGAGTAGCTCACTTTATTCAGATAATCTTTTAACTCTTTTACACAATATTTTCGTATTTTGAATTGAAGCTGTGTACATTGAGCATTGATCTTGACATTCTGAAGAACCGGTTAAGGTATTGCATTTGCAGCATATGAGATACCCCGGACAAAAGATCTAAACTTTCAATCTTTGATGGACTGATTAAAAGCCTTGTTGGTTTTGGCTTATAATTGCTTTGCTGGTATTTCCATGCTTATATGTTGGAAATGCTCGCCATTGTATATCACTGGTATCTTTTCGTGATTGGAAACAGTTCTTTTGAATGCCAGTCGAGGCTGCGGAATTTCTTCAGGGCTTTTACTGTTTGCATTGTGAGATAATTATAAATATGTAGTAGTTCTGAATATAGATGACACGAAACTTATCTTTTTCGGTTTTTCCTGTATTCTTCTCCTGCAGAAGATCCTTTCTTCTATAGTTTTAGTATGGGGTCTTCAGTCTTCCCGTACTACTAGGCATTTTCTGATGCAGAAATAATAGCTAGTTCTTTGACTTCAGTATTTGTTTCTGACACAGGAGACAACACCATTAGCCGGTTCATCTGCTGGTGCTATTGTCTGTGCTGTGATTGCATCTGGAGCCAGTATGCAGGATGCCTTAGAAGCTACCAAAGTGCTTGCTGAAAATTGTCGACTTCGAGGAACTGCATTTCGCCTCGGAGTATGTGCACGCACTACTTTTAATGAGTGTGAGGTTAATTAGATAAAACAGGACAAACACTATTTTTAAACTTCATCAGTATAGCTAAAGATGAACTTTTGAAGAAAAAAGGGGACAACCTTCAGTCTGCATTAAATAAATGGTTTTGATAGCTAATAAATAAGTGACCATTGGTGGCAAGGCTTACGAATCTCCTTTATCCCTTTCTGCTGTCGTGCTTGATTTTGTTTTTGTTTAAAATGCCAGTAATTAATAAGTTAAATGGGTGAGCTGAATTAGTATATTAAGATCATTTCACCTTGGGTGGATTGCAGAGTGCAGCGGTGATTAAACTGGAATTGAATAAGAATGAATAGAACAAGTAGTCCTTTGGTTCAATTATGGAGGGATTAAAATAGCATACGAGGACTAAGAAAAAATTACACAATATCCTATTTTATCTCACTGTAAAATCCAGGTATTTAATATGGAAAATGTTTTAATGCATAGGCTGTTCTTAGGGATGTTCTGGAGCAATTTCTGCCAGATGATGCTCATATCCGATCCAGTGGAAGGGTTCGTGGTGAGTATTGTTACTTCCCTCCAGCACAAGCACACACCTCTGTTCACAGTTGCAATCTATAATGTATAATGGCCATCGAAGTGTAGTTAATTTGAAGAAATATTTGTTACCTCCTAAAAAGGGCTGCCCTAGTCTTTCTGAGACACAGCTTAAACAACTTCATTTATCTAATCTTATCACCACCTGCTCATGTAATTTGGGCACTAATTTTGACATAAGAAAGTGCTTTTCAGTGGCTTCTAGAAATGAGGTTTTGATAATTTATTATGCGGTTTCATCTCAGTTGCCGTAACGCAGATTCTGTGGAGGCCAAGGGGCTTATTGGTTGATGAGTTTGATTCTAAAGAAGATCTCATTAATGCAGTCTTTACTTCCTCATTCATTCCAGGGTAAACATTTTCTATTGCTGCATTAGCTACTAGGCTAGATTTGGAAGTTGAACTAAAAGTCTAGTTTATTACAGATATCTTGCACCGAGGCCAGCAACAATGTTCCGCAATCGACTTTGTATAGATGGGGGTTTGACCTTGTTCATGCCTCCAACTTCGGCTGCACAAACGGTATTGCCTTTCTCTTTTTTATTGAAATGGTAACAATTATGTTTTTTTTCCCCTGATCATAAGAAGTTGAATTTGTGTGGAGTCCAGTTGTATTGGAAATTAGAGTTTTATATTTAAGTTTGGTCGGAATTCAGTTCTAATCTTGGTTGCCATTTGTCAATGATATATCAATCAGAACTAAGGCATATGTTTTCTTTCGTTCTTGAAATACCATCGGTATATTTTTCAGGCAATTATGTGAATTTAAACTGTTGAAATGTTACAGGTACGTGTTTGTGCTTTTCCTGCCAGTCGTTTGGGATTGCAAGGAATTGGAATTAGTCCCGACTGCAAACCAGAAAACCGGGCTAGTCCCAGGGAGGTAATTCCCAGCTTTACTTGAGATGATTTCCTAGTTCCATTTTCCTGATAAATCCTGACGTTCTTTTGCTCAATTTTCAAGCTCTTTAATTGGGCTCTTGAGCCAGCAGAAGATGATATTCTCGATAAGCTCTTTGAGCTTGGATATTTAGATGCAGCCATCTGGGCCGAAGATAATCCGGTCGGGAAAGTAGTTCAAGATGATGGTCCTTGTGTTGACAATGGTGTTGCACAATAGCTCATAGCACGTTGCTCTGTAACCTGCAAATGGAATAAAGTTTGGAACTCATAGAAAAACATTAGTCTTCTGGACTTGCACAGTCAGTCAGTCACACAAAAAATTGTATGGTAATTTTATTTTTGTAATGTAAAATACGGTGCGGGCAAAATGAAAAGACCATAAAGGAGTGCGGGAATTAATTCTGAAAGGTAGAATACTTGAAACGACGGGGGCTGGGGTTATTCATGGTCTTGGTCACTCGTTTTCTTCTCTATTAGGACTTGAAAGATATGTAAAGAATGATATGCTATCTTATCAATGGGGTTATATTGAGAAAAGCTCAATTACTTTGTTGTTTAATTTTTTTTTCACTTCAACTGTTGTTTCATTATTTTCTGAATGCAATGTTCCTGAAGGAATTCAGAGAGTAAATATAATTTATTAGCTGCACGTTTAGATGTACACATGAAGTTGCAGAATTCTTGGTGGTGATCAAAATTTGAGATTAACTTAATTGATTTTGAAGGGAATAAATTTCACGTATTTGTCTGTCGAGGAAGAGCACGTGAAAGGAATTGGCCAATCTGGGAGATGGAGTTGATTTGGCATAGGGGATCGAGGAGGAGGAAGAAAATGCTGTTCCTGTTCTTATCCCACATCGGTGATAGGAAAGACAAGCGTTTAAGAAATTGGCTATAAAAGGGCCGGGTGGCAACTGAATTAAGCATACCTTTCTCGGCCTTTTGGCTAAGATCAAGTGTAGTATCTGTTCTTATCAGTTTAATATCTGATATGTGGGCCATTGGTCCACACGATATTAAATTTATTTTTTGAGGGGGGAAGGCCCAATGAGGTAGCTTGCTACCCGGGCCTTCGAGCGTCGCCCAAGCGTTGCACTGCTGCATGGGCCTGGCGCACCCCACCAAATCTAGTTTGAAATATATTTCTCCTAATAAAATAAAAATTCATTGGATGGAATCATGTTTTTTTAATTTTGATAGAAGTTAATGAATGTGTCTCGTAGATTCTTAATTATTTTATCAAATTTTTTAGCTAAATTGAAATGGGAGCTAATTTTTGAACGTTTTTGAATGCCATTTTTTTTGCATTTCTAAAATTAAATGGTAAAATTTATAAATTTCTAGCAAAGTAAATTTCATACGTTGCTTTAAATATTGAGACTAGTCCAGTTCTACTCTAAAGAAAACTAGATTGTAATCCATCCTATTTAATTATTTGTAAATGAAATAGTTATTGTAAATCGTATTTGCAAATTTAAAATTTAAAATAAAAAATAAATTATAAAATTACATATTTATTTAAATATAGTTATATAAATCTGTAAAAACAATTTATTTTAACTAGAAGCAATGTTTCTATATAGTGTCTTAAATTCATAAAAGAGAAAAAGGAAATAGGGGGAAAAAAAGTGGTCTTGTCGTAAAATTATAGGATTCTATTGATGACCAAAGAACTCATCATCCATCCACATACAAAGAAAATTTGATTTAATAAAACCGCTAGACATAACATCCCGGCTCTCACTCAGGGTAAGCCGGTCAGGTGACAAAGTCAGTTTTGATTTGATTCTATTCGGATACACGTTCTTGAAGAGACTATCAAACCCGTAGCAGAGGTTTCTAAATGACATTCGAACTACAGGGATCATACATCATCTATTTTCTTAACCAGATATTGTAAAATCATTTTTTACGGGTTATGTCTTCCTTAATTATCCGTACAGCTTCTGAAACTCCGTCCTGGAAAAGGGCAATTGGCAAACATACACAAGAAGTCAGCTCTTGATTGACAAGTAGCATTTCGAAAGTGGAGTAACCAAAAAACAGTTCAGGTTAAAAGAAGTCTGTCGAGAAATAGTATGACTCTGTATCAAATGCCAACTGCACATTTCCCCATGTCGAAGAATGAATATTTGCAAAAACAAACATACCTCATTGGAAATTCTTTCAGCGATCTCTGAAGCGCGTAATTTCACTTTAGAAGACAATGCAGATTTTAAGACCCTTGCTAGCATATTTGCAGCTTCTTTGACGTAGCAGTCATCATCACTATCTGGAAGCAACTGGTTCCTGTTTAGTGGCTCTGGTGCAACGCCAAGCCAAAACATTCTCTCTGCCCAATAAAACTGGTCCAGCATAAATGGACAGATTACCTGCCATCAAAGAACAGTTAGTTCTGTATCCACTGAGTGCTTAGAGAAGCAGAAGCCAACGATAGATGGACTTAAAATAAATTTGATTCTGCAAATGATATTTTAGCAAGTGGCTCGGGCGGCATTGTTCAAGAAGCACATTGACCAATAAAAATGTGGCAGATGATATTATTGGTTACAACTCCATGGAATTAATACATAGTTTGAGTTAAATAAGAATCTAGCTCATATGGCATTTTAGAACTGCACATAATATACTCCTGGAGCAATGCAGCATGGACTTCTTTCTCAAGTGACAACCGTTGAAAAATCTTTCTTTGCCTAGCATTGCATTCAGTATCTGTCAAAGATTCTTCAGGATTTAGATTTTGCAGCTGTTGCTTATGAAAGAAACTTCAGAAGTCTATGGATAGTTAAGAGACCAGTATGTACTTGTTTTCTCTTTTAAAATAACTGTTCTTCCATTACTTATTCTCCTATGGAAACTCGGATTTAGAAGTAGTCCATTCACTCAACTTTGAGCAACTACTATCAGGGATTGCTGCCAGACACAACGAGCAAGCTAAGCAATAGAAACGTGTCTCAGTTGTGAATCAAACCTGAGGAATTCCTGCTTGCAGAGCAGCAGCAGTGGACCCACTGGTGCAGAGATAGCAACAAGGGAGTGTGTATAATGTTTTAGCAGAATCACAGCAATTCAAAAGGGAGGCAAAGGTAACCTATAAGACACCTTACCTGCCCCCATGATGGATAGCAGCAGCACATCTTGGAAACAGCCAGTTGTATGGTATATTACTAACCCCAAAAAGAAAAAAGAGAACAATTCATCAGTCTCTCGAACTATTTCATGTGTCTAGAATACATTACGGGGAAAATGATGTTTCCATAAACAAGAGTTAAATGTTAATAAAAAATAATTCATATAAAAAGAGTAAAGAGGGAAGAATTTGTTTTGTTTAAATTTAAATTCTTTTTGTTTCTTGAAAATTTTCTACCTCATATTTCTCTCATCAGTAATCAAAGGCTTGCTACGGAGTTTTCTTGAAAGCAATCTAGGTATGTTCGTGTGACACGCAAGATAATTTAGTCTTCATATATTAACCAAAATTCTTATTCATAGAGCTTATTTGAGCATCTGAAAGTTTTCAATCTATGATAAATTGATGTTACGGATGAGTAATGCACTTATTCCTCAAAATAGTCCAAATTAAAGAGGTTGATATAATTACTCTTGAAAACGCCAAAGAGGCCCAAAGCAGCAGAATAATTTAACTTAGTTTTCCGTTTCTATTGAAATACACAACTGCCAAGTGTTGGCAAACACAGTTCAAGTAATTGAGCATGCTTCAGACAATCGATGCCATGTGCAGTTTGTCAGATGGCAGTCGAGTATGCATTTGACTAACTGTTGCGGAGCAGGTGAAGAATCAACTCCCCAATGCATTTACTGTTTATTCAACATACATTTTGTTCCAAAAAGGTTGTTTTCAGTATATTCTATTTTTATGATATCAGTTCATGTAATTCTCTATTAAGTTAATTATTATTTATTTATATGCAGTCCAAAGACATTCACTTCTCCTATATTGAATTCTCAACTATTGGTGCTCTCCCTTCCGCACTCTCTCTCATATTCACTCCATATATTGACCGAGTAAATTGTCCAAATAGTCATTGAACTTTACGTCATGCTTTCAAGGGGTCACTAAACTTTGAAAATCACGCAACTAGTCACTGAACTTTGCATTTTGTAATCTTGTTAGTCACCGAGCTCAAATTCTGTTTAAAAATTGAAAGAGTGCTAACGTGGCCGGCTGATGTATCAATTATTGGATGCCAAGTCAAACAAATACTATACAGGGTGAATTTTTTTTGAATTAAAACATGTTTTATAAGGAAAAAAAAATTGGCAAAATTAAAACCACCACTAGAAAAAAGAAAAAGAAAAAAAATGGAACTCAACCACAGGCAGAAACCTCCCATCTCCCTCCTCAAAATCAACCACCATCACCACCCACCAGTTATCACCGTAAGCCACATCGTCGACACCCATAGCCACCACCAATTGACAACAACTTTGCACATCAACAGAAAAAAAAATTGGGTAGATTTATATCAAATGCCAAAAAATTGGCCAGATTTTGATTCATAAAATTGGAGCAAGTAATAGATTAATTGATTCAACTGAGGAGCTACCCAAGGTCGAATTAACCTGCTGAAGGCTATACTGGGTCCAATTTGTTTCAATGACATCATTTTCCTCGTCAATTGGAGGCGGTTTCATCTCGGTGCGTGCGTGGTTGAAATTTTTTAGCCTGAAATTTTTGAAATGCTGCATTATTTGATGATATGAAACCATGGCTGGATGCGCCTTGGAGTGTGGAAGAGGCCAATATGTGTTGGCCGTAATGAGTGTAACCGGAAAGGTGGTTGCCGCCAGATTTTTTTGCTGCAAATGGTGAGCGGTTGGGTGGCTACTGGGTGCGTTTAAGGACGGCATGAGACCAGTATAGTGGTCGAAATTTGTTGGGCGAGTAAGGCCGATACTGGTGGAGGTGATACCCAGCGGCCTACGTGGCGGGACGGTGGTTTTTTGGAGGTGGACGTCGGCGGTGGATGGCGGTGAACGTGGTTCAGTTCGATTTTTCTTCCTTTTTTTTTTGTGTTTTGCCATTTTTTTTCTTATAAAACATGTTTTAATTCAAAAAAAAATCCACCTGTATAGTATTTATTTGACTTGGCATCCAATAATTGACAAATAAGCCGGTCATGTCAGCACTCCATCAATTTTTTAACAGAATTTGAGTTCGCTGACTAACGAGATTACAATATGCAAAGTTCAGTGACTAGTCACGTGATTCAAAGTTTAGTGACCCCTTAGAAGCATGATGTAAAGTTCAGTGACCATTTGGGCAATTCACTCTATATTGGCCCTTAAGTGTAAAACCATGAATTTGAGCAAGTACTCACCCAGAAAAGCAGAGGAGCCGGCCATCAAATAGGAGAATTTCGTCTTTACTAGATTGCACTTGTTCTGAAGCTGATGGTGCTTTTCCAGCAAACATTTTGATGGTGACATCTAAAGGTTCATAACCAGCTGAGAACAAAATAAATCTGAGACTTGTAATATCCAACACATCTCCAAGGACCCGAAGAAATGCTTTAGGGTTCCTTAAAAAACCCATGCTGCAGATAAGACACATTTTTGTTATTAAAAAAAAATAAAAAATTAAGATTTCTAAATTTCCAAAACTACCTTGTCCACGATCAAAATTCACCATACAATATTAAGAACTGTGAACTACATATATGCATACACGTTAGATGCTCGATAAATTAACCATTTACCACTGTATGCATTCAACAACGAGAAATGATTCAATCACATCCAATATAATAAGTCCCATCAGGAACTGTTGTAGGAAAAACAATTTTGAATTAGCAGTGGGGTTACATGATCAAGCTCGTCAAATTCAGGGCAACATCAAGGAAATGCCCGCCCTTAATTCAAAGTTATATCAGTCAGAATAACACTTGTTTGATGATGCATCGCTCTCCAATTAATACGAAGTTTGAGCGAGGATATTCATATGAATGGCATCCCATGGTGGGAAGTGGCATTGTTATATATGGGTATATAAATTTCATGTAAACATATTGTAGCAAGAATCTGAACATAATCAAATAAAAAAAGTAAGAGTTTATGGAATTTACTGGTTCAGATATTTATACTGCTAAATCCAGAAGATTCTAAACTAAAGTCCATCCCCAAAATTCAGCATCTCGTGATTATGAGCATTCTACAAAAAACAATGCACAATTTAAAAGTAAATGTTATACTTTACTTAAGAAAAAAATACGGCTGCAGAACTAGGATAAGTTTGCATCATAACAACATAAACCCTCATATTACAGCCAATGAACATGCAAGAAAAGCAATCATATCGCATATTTTGCTGCACATTTCAAGAGTCCAACTATAATTGAGTCAATGAACAAAAAAAGTGAGAATGAATGTTAAAAAAACAAATAATGTATGGTCTTTTGCTAAGTATGGACTCACCTACCAACTGAACTCAGACTTATGAAAACAGGTTTCTCAGGTGAACTATCCAAAAAATGTTGTAACTTTCTGTGAGCCAAACACAACTTGGCTTGGACATTCAACTTCTCTGAAGACATTAAATATGAAGTGTCTGCACATCTGAAGCAAGAGAACTGCCATTCAGCAGGAAGAAACCAAAAGCCACAAACCTGAACTCTTGATGGCCAGTAACCTAACCAGTCCAAACATTAGCATTTCAAAAGAGAAAAAGAAAAAAACAAAACTAACATAAAAATTTCTTAGGAGGAGAATGCAAACCAAGTGCAAAATAACCCTTCATATATAGATTAAAAACATGGTAAACGAATATGCAAAAAATAACAAGGAAAACTGAAGTCAACATTGTTAAAAACAAGATCATCTTAGCACCTGTGGGTGACAGGTTACAATAAAGCAAGTACTGGAAACTAAGAGATCCAAATAATCATCGATTTGCAACAATCTTTTTTTAGTACTATTCAACTTTTACATAAACAGCTAAGAATAAAACATGTATACTTGCAGAGCGAGTGCTTCAGTTGGTCACGTATATGAAATGAAACAAAAGTTTGTAGGTTATATAAAAGAATACTCAAGCTATGACAATATGAATTTCATAGCCTTTTTCTAGCGTAATACTTATTTTACAATCTTGATCAGAACTTGATGTAATTAACTATTATCTGCAAGTTCAATGTTCTTTGATCATTTAGAACAGATTCTGGTATTAAGCCAAAAACTGATGGCAAGGAAAGGCTGGTGCATAGTTACATTAAACTGAAACACAAGCATAGAATCCTTGATCGGGAGGTCGAATGGATAGAATGGTAAACATATAATAGATTTATATAGAAAAATGGATGTGAAAATACAAGAATAAGATCTTCACGATGAAGATGAATTTAAATGTTATATGAGAAGACCTGGAACTGGATGATATTGTATATTTTTTTGGCATCTTTTCAGAGGTTAGCTCATTGAGCAAGACACTTTTCAAGCATCAATTTGATATTCTCCTTGAATTATAATTTGTAAATATCAACAAATTCTACTCCCATGGACTAGTGGTAAAATTGTTAAATGACAATAGGATTTTGGAGTTACATCAAGATACACAGAAAAACCCCTATATAAACGTTAATGTATATGTGCACTCCTAGCTCCCCCTAAAATAGAATAACCATATTGCAAACCATAGCTTTGGCAATGGTACAGAAGAACTGGATCATAGACTGCCCAAATTTTACTTTAAACGGTTAACATATTGCTTTTTGTACCAATTGTACAGTTAGCAGTTGACAATCTTGAAAGAACAAATTTGTTGCCAAAAACATACAAAAATTGCAGCAACCATTGATCAAACAAGGTGGTACTGAGAATCTGAGATGATTCCACTCTAGCATGTGTATGATTTATAGCCATGATTTCCTAATCTGATCATTGTTCTGCTTTAAACGGCATTGATATCATGAAGTTTTTGAGTAGATCTTTTGCAGATATACTAAGCAATCGGCTTCTTTCATACACAATCACTATTTTTTTATTAAGGTGTGTCTAGAAAAACTTCAATGAATCCACATGATAAGAATTACCGATTTCCTGTTCTGAGTAAAATTATTGAGTAAAGATATCTCGAATAACATTTTGAACACAATGAATTTATTTGCGATAAAACCTAAAATTCAAAATTTTATCTTAAGAAACACATTTCACTGAAGGAATAAATACAATATCCGCCAACAGCAACTTAGGGGCAACGATATTTCTTACAATCAGGGAAGCTGTGTTTTATGCTCATGGAATTAACGACAAGAAAATACATTAGAAATTACCAGGGCACTCGACAATTTCTTTGCTAAATCCATACCTGTCAGTGAAGGCAGCAAGGGATCAGAAAATATTATACTACACTCACATCTTAGTAACCTTATAACAGAAGATACATGTAAAGAATTGCTGAGTACAGTGAGAAAGAAAATAGAGGTAGGAAGAGAGAGTAAGAATCAATGTGTGTGTGTGTGAGAGAGAGAGAGAGAGAGAGATGCTTGGTCTGATGCCATCTATCAAGAAGAACTCATCATTCAACATCAACCAACATATCACCACTTGGTCTCTCTTAAATGATATTTTTTTTCATGTCCTATTCAAAACTTCAGATAAAAAAAGATACAAAAAATGAAGCTATACAATAATCAGAAAAAGAAACACAGATCCAAAACAAACTTCAGAGCAAATTGTTTAAATCGCTAAAAAACCACAAAAAAATAAATAAAATAAAATAAAATCTCCTTAAGTGAATTTTGGGATTCCAACAGAATTAGATTGTATTATTCTAAATTTACGCAAACTATTTCTTGTAAAATTTTACACTGTTCCATTATGGCTTTTACATGGAAAATATGCTTACAATAGCACTGGTGATGAAGGCCTTTCATGCCAAGTCGGAAGGCCAGTTACAGGATCCTGGATCCAAAGACAAGCAGCCAAAGCAATAAAAATGCACGAAGTTAGTAAATAAACACTAATACCTTACCCATTCCATCTAAGAACACATCACAAGAAACATTTTATGGGCCATAAAACACACCGTGAATGGACAGGCGCTCAGCTTCAGATCAAGACTTCTCCACAATCCCCAATCATCAGTAAAAAGTGGCCACATCCAGTGGAGAACATCTTCCCAACCAACCTACGACAAAAAAATATGAGATACAACTGGTTAGTTGTAAACATCAAACAGAAAACATCTCCTCCACCTAAATCTCTTTCCACATACATATGAGGTGGAGAAGATGTTGCTTCTACAAGTTTGTTCACGTTTTAATCATTATGGTCCAACAAATTAAGAAGGGCAAAGGAAGCACAAAAGCTTGAAAATTGAAAATTATCTCATCTCTTACCATATCTGCTGGAGCTTCTTTGAGATATTTATACAGAAGAGGAAATTCTTTCCTGAATTGATGTTCAAAAGAGGAGGGGGCACTGGTTGCATGGAAATAAAAAAAGAATTTAACATTATAAACGAATGTAATTTCTTTGATAAATTACATTGGACTCAAGGACAAATAAGGGTAGGGAAGATCAGAGAGATTTTCAATACAGCTATCAATAAAAAAAAAAGGTACCTTAACAGGGAAAATACAGTTATGAATGTGTCTTTACGTGTAGAAAAAGTGAGTGTTTATGCATTAGAACATGTGGAAGAAAAATGTTGAGAAGCGAAGAAACAATATTTCACTGTATCAGGAATATTCAAATAGCTGTCTTCCCCACTCTCTTGATAATAAGGTTTAGGAAAGTTAATATATTGAAAGAAGGAGATCGCTCCAAAAAAATGAAATCTCAGGCGTCTCACACAGTGGAAGAATAAGTACCATGATATCATGGGGTTCAAAAGCCTAAACTTCACCACCTTGCACATTTTATGCTATGCTCCCCATACTGTGCAATCTTAACCAAAATATCCGCCTTACAATTTACTAGTGAAATTTAACCAGCAAAAGTTTGATCCAATTGCAAACATGTATGCAAATAATAAGTACAACGAACATTTAAATTCTCAACCATCCCTATCAAACCATAAAAACTTGTCCCTTGGTTCAAGCTGAACTTAAATAATTTGACTCTTGAAACCCTTAGTAATAGCCTTTGCAACCCAGAGCTTCCCTTGCTCCAGGTAACAAGCCACCTCACACCCCCTTCTTTTCCTTGGTAACAGAAAAGTTTAGAAAAGAATAAGAGTAAATTACATAACCCCCCCGAGGTTCAAGACAATACAGGGACACCCCCCATTATGATTTAAAATTTACAAAAACCTCCCTTCAAGTTTGTTTTCTGTGATGGATTTCACCCTGTCAGCCAAAAGTAATTTTTAATTCCTATTTTAACCTTAAGTATTTATAATATAATTTGAAACTATAATTAAATAATATTTAAGTATCCTCTTTCTCCTTTTTTTCTCATTTCTCAATTTTTTTATTTACATGCAAAATCACTTTGAACTAAAATAAATATCATTAAATTTATGTAATACTATTCCATAATCTCAATGGAGGTTTATGTAATTTGCCCAAAAAATTATTTGCCACATTATTGGTAACTTTGTTTCGTGAACAATGAACTTTTAAAATTTTATTCTCCATATGACTAGTTACCCAGAAAGCAATGGTTAATACATTTCATATAGATAAAGCTATTGACTTAAAAGTGCCAAAGGCCAAGGTAAGTATGTTCTCCAGTTTTATGACAATATGGCTACCTAAAAGATTCCTAACAATAGCAGAAAAGACAGCACCTATTCAGGCACCATCCAGTCAGCATTAAGTTCTCTTTTAAAGAACCCAAGAAGAACAGCACTCTGTTAACCAGCTGTCTTCGGATCTCATAAAAATTGTACAAGCAACTGAAACCAAATACAGGCTTAACTCATAAGACAAAGCATAGACGTTCAGAAGGAATTGAACCTTCAAAGAACCTAAATCAAAGTTTATAGAACTTGATTGTATTGTTGCAAACGATAGGCAACAAGGACAATCATAGTTATGGCTTTAATATGAAAGGAATAACAAGTAAATAGAGTTCGGCAATATAAAATGAAGGGTTTGCAAAACCTGTAAGGAACAACATAAGGAGCAGCAACAACACAGCGGACATGAAAAAGTTCTGCAAGACTCCAACCTTCCTGAACCAGAAAGCAAAGAAAAACTTATTCAGGTAATATCCCATTGTACTTGTACCTAAACTTTTATGCATCACTTACAGACTTTTAGTTATCAAAAGCAGGGAAAATTTCCTGACCATAGTTTTGATCTACTGTTTTCAGTCTAATGAAATGGTGGTTTCTTTAATTATTTTGGACAATAGAAGTTGCATCAACTAACCAACTAGCTTCAACCAGCCAACATGAGTCATTAAAGATAAAAAAAAAATGAAGATGCAGCCCTGGCTTAAGAAGAAAAACTATTTATTTCCTAATTCTGGAATTTTTTGTATCTGCCGAAGCTCCAAGAATGGTTTATATTTTGTTCCTTCACCACCATAAATGAATAAGCTAGCTACAATTTTTAATTACATACTAATAGTATCTAGAATAACAAAGTCAGTTACTGTACCGACTTCAGCACCTATAAATATAGGATTGAATTTGAGTGTATGAGTGAATAGGAAGATACTGAGATAGTGGGCCAATGAAAGAAAATAAGTGACAGGATATAAACCACAGGAGAGTGAGTTCTAGTATTATGGGCCACAGTGCTTTCTTTGAGCGAAATAGAAGAGTAGTATCTGTGTCTTTGCCAGCAATTAAATTATACATGTATCTTAATTAATAAAATACAAATTTCTTTAGTGATAAACTCTTCAGAAACATCAGGATGGGGGATGACAGACCTTTATAAAATTCAGACACTTAATTTTAATCCTTATTCTGTATGTCCATACACGTGCTCATAACTTCAGTCTAAAATTTTTGGAGCAGACCATTAAAAAGATTGGTCGCCTTCTTTCCCAGTTATTGAGAGATTCCAAAATTCTTTTCTCCATGTCATAATGATCAAAGGATCTATAAAACAAGTATGTGCTCATATGGATCGTACATTTTTTTTCTTTTCTTCTGCAGAGAACTTGAATTTCCTTTGGACTTTTGGTTCTATGTATTTTAAGATTAAAAAATATATATGAAACCATCAACAGTGTAGAACTTTTTCCCTAAATGTACCAGAGCAAAGAAATTTATAATGATAACATCACCCTCCAAGCTTGGGCTCTCTCCAAATATCCTTTCAACGATTGAAACACATTCCTTTCTTTGTTTTCTAGTGATTTCTTCCTTCTGTAGAGAAAAGGAGAACTTTGTGGAGCCTAGAAAAACAGAAGCAATTTGAGATGGTAAGCTTGTAACACGTTCATTGTTTTTAAAACTGCAGATGGAAAACTTGCTTTCCACTATTTGCTAGTTCTAGCTAGAGAAAAATCAGCTCAAGACCTGCAGTATCACTATCTTCACAAGGAGATAGAACTGATGGTGATGAAACTGGAAAATATGCAACTCTCTTTGCTCCCAACTGCACTCCCAGGTTCTGTTTAAAAAAAAAAAAAAAGGTGTAGCCATTACAGCTGAATGTTGATTATTTTGATGGAATACCAAATAGCAAAGATAAAATATGAACTAAACTTCTACAGATATATTAAACAAAATTAAATATTACTGGAGAAAAGGACACCAATATTCAACTTCCTTCAAACTGAATTTGCAGTCATAAGGTCATTATGGGAAATTGCTGCTAGGAAAGTGTCTTGTTTCAGAAAGAGCAAAACAACAAATTTATGATAAACTGTGGTGATCTAATCCTGAGAAATTTTCTTCATTTCATGTACTTTTCCTCATAGATGCTATGTTGAAGCATAGCATCTAGCATTTAAATGATGTGAGTGATCAAGAACCATTTTCACAGAAACCAAAAAGACTACCAAAATAAGTTCCTTTACACAATATTTGCTCCATGCCTTCCTTTCCACATAATCAAATCTGTGCCATATTCAATGGCACGGCAATGGGGGCTTGAAATTGGAATTAAAAAACTTTATCTGAAAATATAACCGTTTCTTGGGTAAAAGTACCATGTTCAATCAATTGTATGTCTTGTAAAACTGGTTAAAACAAAGCTCAATTGCATGTGATGAGATTGCAAAACTCCACCATGCAATTCCAGCAGATACATTTGACCAGTGATCATGGGCTATTATAAATCATGATGCATTTCATAAAAATAACTACTTTATCCAACTGACCGAAACGATCAGTTTACAATTATTATTAACAGTATGCTAACCTCGTGTGCTGAATGGGTTATGAATGCAACGTCATAATACTGATGCTGATCAGAAGCAAACGCAGCAGCTACGGCCTGGATATGCAATTAATAAATAATATCTTGTAATTATTAAATAAACGATCTCTATGGGAAACAGAAAGAGAAATGGTATATCGGAGAGTAGGGGAAGTAACTCGCGCGCCTTTCTCCCCTATATATACGTGTATACAACAAGTATGAGAGAGACAGTTACAGCGACGGGAAATACGTCGCCTTTGGTGCCAAAGGCCATGAACACGGCTGTTGGTCTGGTCCTCATCTGGTTGTCTAAGCTACCGCCGCCGTATGTTTTTCCTTTTTTTCCGGGCTTCTGCCGCCGGAGAACAGGTCCTGGAAATTGGGGTTGAGCTATAAACTTGCGTGCGATTGCGCTGCTCGGCCAGGGCAATAGAAACAGCGTGGTTCCAGGCTGATGTGGCATTTAAAAAAGGAATTATGATACGCAAACAAACTAAAAAACAGATTAAAAATAGGGAGGATACAGATCAGAACATGATTGGATGGTTTGATTCTTATTCTTTGTAGGATGAGAATGAAAAATATAGTCGATCTAATAGATAACGATTATATTTTTCATTTTTATAAAGTAAAAATGGGAATCAAATCAAGTTAGTCAGTCTTCTTATTTTCTGTCTTTGAATTTGGACAAGCATCATTAATTAATGTTAAAAATGGATTTTGAAAACAAGTCAAATTCATTTTCATATTCCCCTAAATTTTGAAAACCCCAGAAAGCCAAAACCCCCTCAGTTCAATCGAAGGGTTTTTCGTTGCATGCCTCTCCATCTTTGACCGAAACTCACAAGCAGTCTCCAAATATTTGAATCAACTGTGGTATCCAATGAAGCACAAGGACAATCTGTAAAATATTGAATATTGTTGTTCAAAAATCAATAAAATGTGTGTAGAATAAAAAGTGGAAATTGAGGCCAAGTCATAGAGGCCTGTGGTCACATGGTCATTTGCAGGGCCTTTAGAAGTTTGAACCATCTATGCAGTTGCATAAGTTTGTCATATGCGATTGCATAGATCACAATTCTAGCTAGGAGTGGGTGCGGTCCGATTAGGTCCGGTTCCGAAAGGAACCGAACCGAATACCATTGAGAATTTTAGAAATGGAACCACTACTTCCATAGTCAGCCATGGAACCGAACAAGTACCGAACCAATCGGTTCCGATTCGGTCCGATCCGATTTTTTACGTTGAAAATGTTATAACGAAATATACACTAATAAAAAATCTAAAGATGCTACCACCGTGCTCCGGTTGCTGTGCTCCGGTTGAGAGGGTGGCTGCCAATGATGGTGTAATTTTTAGTGGTCGCGCATAGTGAATAACCCAGAAGTTTCAAAATAAGAACATGAACAGTTCAAAAAGATTCATTGTGGACATGAACTCTGCTATTTATTTACGTTGGCCATCTCAACAATTGAACTGAAAATGTTGCAAACTTTATAACCCATTTCGAACTTTATGCAACGTAGCAGATGTTCTTTACATAGACAAAATAAAAAATGGAAGCACCATCATCTATACACTATTCGGAACAGCAAAAATGTCAAAAACTAGGCAGTTTTGTATTGTATTAAATTCGGTCCAGCAAAAAATGGCTCTCTTTAAGGATTGCTTCATGCAGTGCCAAGTTAACAGGGGACCTCTATAGCTACAAAACAATGAACCATCAATTACGGGATTAATTCAACAGTGTTGGACCTGTTGGTTAAATCCAACAGCATAAAACCAGCAAATGTAAAATTAATATGAACAGTTAGTATTCAAGTCGAAATTGTATATAACATTTGCCGAGAACGGATGGATCAAATCTGAAGACGGTAATTGTTGTGTAAGGGATAACGGTGTATTGATGGAGTATTATGGAAGGGAGAACGGTGACAATGTGGAGATGGAGAGAAGGATGAGTGGACGAGGCGAAGCTTTAACACTAGAATGTGTTCTCAGAAATCTCCAAAAAATTAACCGAAATTCGTTGAAGATGGAGATGGATATTCATCGAAGATCTTCAATTTATGGATTGCAAGATTTTGGGTAAGATCGAAATTCGACGAGCTGACCGGGGGCGTCGATGGTCGGGGTAAGTCAACCAGGTGATCTATCACATGCAGTTTTCGCTCATTTGGTTTCCTCCTTTTTCCACCGTGAGCTCAATTTTTTTTCAAAGCCCTGTCACCAATGATTGTCAATGAGCCTGTCCACTTACATTAATTCACTTGTGAGAGTAGTGTAATTGTCTTCGATTTTCAATTTATAATAGTGTGTTTTGTGAAGTGTACAGTTCATTTGGGATCAAGTCATTTGTGGAATGCTCACTTTCCAAATATTAGGAAACACTTAAAAGTGAAAAAGCAAATAAAAAAGTAAAGAGGGAGATAAAAAAAAAAATGTGGAGCAACCTCGTTGATTAAAAAAAATACAAGAAGTTGCTTGATGAGGCTCAAGGGACACGTGAAATGCACCACCACATCCCCAATCAAGTGTGTGTAGGTTAGAAGGAAGAGTGGAACCCATCATATCCTATGTCCCTCGACCAAGGGAGGAGCTCGTGAGTTGCGAGGACAAGATTGGGCATGAACTTTCATATATGAACTATGATGATGTTTGACAACAAACATGATGATTTTCTTTAAGATTCCACATTCATCCCCTAGGTGTCAATTTGAGGTGGTTTTCAGCATATGTGTGGTTTCGACTTTTTAAAGGGTGGTGTTTTTATGATTGCCCCGTTTTTATTATGATAGCCTTACCTTATGTCAATGTCTTGGCGCAGACATGCATGTAATGGGAGTCCTTACAAAAAAAAGGCATAATGTTGGTGTGGCATGGATGCGCATTTGATTGTCACATTTGACCAAGGATGCATAGAGATTCCGCAGATGTGCAACAAATGCGCGCATTCAATAGGGGTGAAACAATATGTCTAGATCCGAAGGGTAGTGAAACTTGTCATATTTCTATTATTAGTCTCGTTGTTCTTTTACCGACTCTACATAAACATTCAGAGCTATAAGAGCTACATTCTTATGTCATCGCTCACTCAATGATGACTGACTATTTTGCTTCATGTTCGATCTTCTAACAAAAGTAATTGTTTCATATAAATGTCGTTTTATTGGAGACGCTAGGTTGCAGAAACAGAGAATGGAAATCAAAGCGAAGCGAAGTAAGAATTTCAAAATGGGATGATTAGTGTTCTTAAAAACATAAAGTGTGATTAGATGTGAAGGTCAAACTTCAATATTTACGAGTCTACGCCTCAAATGGGGTGAAAGTGGGCAATTGGGGGGGGGGGGGGGGGGGGGGGCAATCAAGGTCAGTGTTTTAAAAAACGTAAAATGTGACTATACATGGAGATCAAATTTCTAGCTTTACGAGTCTAGACAAGACATGGACATAAAAAATCGTTACTTGTTATTATTATTATTTTAAATACTTAACCATTCTTAATATCATTTAATATTCAAAATAATATATACAAAATATTATATTTACTTGATAATTCATACAATTACAAAATATAAATAATATCGTCACTTAAATCCTATCTAAATCTTTAGCGGATAAAGTCATTTTTTATTTTTGTACAGATAAATTCATTTAAAATTTTGAAAACAAAGTCAATAAAAGCTTTCTAGAAGGGGGAAAAAGTTAATATATTAAAGTCAACTAAAAAAAATTAGTAAAGCGTGCATTAAGATGTTAACTACTATGATTGTTTAATTCATGTTTACTATCAAGGCAAAGCGTTTTGTCCACATCTCACGTCTAGATGACCTTTAGATGTGCTTTTTAGAACAATGGTCATGGATGGTGGTTGGATATTGGCGATGGCCGAATTTTAGGTTTTGGGTGTGGAAAGGTGAGGGGTGTTGATGGTGTTTTTGGGAGAAGATGAAGACATATTGTATTTTTTTTCTTTTATTTATTGTTATTATTATTATTTTTTTTTTTTTTTTTTTTTATCTATTTTAGCACTTATTTGACATCTTTTAAAATTTAAAATTATTTATTACAATATCATTTTTCACCACACATTCACACAATAAAATATTCTATACACAATTCAATAATTTTATTTTTATTTTTTTTACTTTTTAACCACACATTCTCTCAAAAAATATTATTTTATAATACATTTTACCAAAAATTGTCTTTATAATGGGGCTCAAACAAGGGTTTAAAGTAAAGAATAAAAGCATATTTCTGATAATAAAATGGCTTATGTGGCGTGTCCATCAGCAAAAGTCAATTTTGATATCCTTAAAATTTTAAAAATCATTATTTTGAATAGTATTTTTTTAAAGAATGTATAGTTAAAAATAAGAATTTTTTAAAATTTACGTATAAAATATTTTACGTGTGAATGTATGATTAAAAAATGAGTATAAAAAAATACATTAAATTAAAATAAAGGATATCAAACATGAGTTTAACAACTCGATAAGCATTTCAATAAAGTAGGCTCACAAAATTCAAATTGAGTGACTTAATTGTAATTAAATTAAAGTTTGATGACTATTACTAAAATTGAAAGTTCAGTGCTCTAATGGAGGTTGAAAAATCGTCGATACAATTAACTCAATAAAAAATTACTTAGGGACCGTTTGATTGCCAATGTGGAAAATTGGTGGAAAAAAAATGAATGACAGAGAATTAAATTGAATAGAATTTGTTTTAGAGGGAATTATAATTAATGGTTTTTAATTGGTATAATTTTTCACCTAATTCGTTTGACTTTATTTTTCATGCAAATTGTTAAATTTTGGGATAATTTTTTTTCACAATCTGTATTAAAATTTGTTTGGATTGCAAAAAAAAGTAAAAAAAATAATTTAAAATAATAATTTTTGAAATTTTTTTGTGTTCGTTTGACTTTATTTTTCATGCAAATTGTCAATTAAATGGATAAATTTTTTTACCATTAAATTTGAAATATGTTTCCATTACCAAAAGTAAAAAAAAAAAAAAAAAAAAATGAAAAATATTTTCCCACCATACTCATAGAAAAATAAAAAATATAAAATGTACTTTAAATTGTTGTACCTAAAAAAAGGGTGAAAATGAATTCCATAAAAAAATTATGCAATCAAACACCAAATTTAAGGGTGGAAAAGGAAAACCACCCAATTCCACCTCAATCAAGCGGGACCTTAAGTTCTCGTTTGACAATTATTATTTGAAAATTGTTTATTCTGTATATTCATTTTCAAGTACACATTCACATAATAAAATATTTAACATGTAAAATTTAAAAAAAAAAATCTTACTTTTTAATCACACATTTTTCTAAAAATTATTATCCAAAATATTTTTTTCCAAATAATGAGCGGGGCTAAATCTTATTTTAACATTTTGAAATTTGGCTAAAGATGAACATGATAAATTCAAAACAAAACATCAGTCCCAATGTGTAAGCGGTTCGATTTTATCGATTTTTGATAAATTTTCAAATCAGACTGTTTACACCGGTTCGAGAAAAATTTAAATCTAAACCAAACAATTTTGAAAGGTTTGAAAAAAAACTCAAATATAAACCTAACGGTTTGGTCAAATTTTAAATCGTCGGTTTAGCCGTATATTTTTTTGTCTGTCTACTTTTGTGTCATTAGTTCGCCTTTTTTAAACTAATGACGTTACGATAATATTACGATAACATTACAATACGAGTCTACTAAACTAAATATAAGGCCCAAAAAATATAATGATATCCAACAAGATCTCGTGATCATCATATCTGAAAAGAATGTTACTGATTAGACAGAGATAATAGCCAATTACAATAATAAAATAATTATTTATAATATCTAAATATTACAATTACACAAACTTACTATTGTATATTGTTACGAACTCAATTTCTCACATATACTCAAACATTAATTAGCATCACACATGATTCATCGTCTGCATAGTCAAACAAATGCATTCATTACTTCATCATAGTATTAGATACTAGATAGATAAAAAAATTTTAAAAAATATGATAATAGAAAATATAAATCACATGCCACAACTTTCATTACATGCCACAACTTTCATTGAATTATCCAATGCCTCCACTTCATTTAAATATTGACATAGCACTATATGTTCCTTCTTAGTTTGCAGCCAATTATTTTCGCATATACAAGTTTCAACCATCCTTGCACCTAATGAACTCCTACAAAATAAAGTATCTGATCTCCAATTGAGAATGCAGACTAAAAAATTGTAGAAATTTGAATCGCTAATACATTTTTTTACAATTTGGGAGACAATCTTATACTTATGAGCATTAATTTTTCACCACAATAAAATGTCCAATGGCTACTCAATCAAATCTTCACATCGGTTGGATAAGGAATCTATCAAATCATTTTTCTTCAACATGGATGAGCGAAGGCTGCGGAGGCGAGGTCGCGTCGCGTGAAAATAGGAATGGAATGGTTAGGTTTTGGGTTAGATTCAATTGAAATGAGAAATGTATGGGTTATGAGTTTTTGACTTTCTATTTCTACCGTTATGAATTTATGGGTTGGGACCGTTCACCGTTGGACTTGAACAGTTGGGTTAGAAAATTACCTATTCCTATTGGCTGAAAAATATAAAGTTGAGATTATTATAATTTATATGTAAAGTATAAATTAGGATTATTGAGTAATAATAACAATTTCGAATTTTGGATGAATTTTCAAAAAAATTCATTTTTTTTATTTTTATATTTTTTTTTGCCGATTCGATTTGATTTTAAATCGTAATTAAAATTCTTAAACATAAACCAAATCATTTTTGATCGATTTAAATTGTTTTGTCGACGAGTTCACGTGACATCAAATTGGCGATTTCTTACATGCGATTTGGATGTGATTTCACGATTTTTGCTTCCAGTGCTAACTCCCACGGTTTAATAGACGCGTGGTAATATGCACCTCTTGCCGAGATCTTCTCTGTGGCTTGCTTGATTTCTAGTTTACTCTTTCTGTCACCCACTCTTTGCTCCACCAATTCTCCGATCTACCTCTGTCTCTCTCTAGAAAATAGGGATTTCGTGTTTGTCTCGCGTCCCCATGGGTTTCGCGAGCAGCACTTCAAATCAATGCGCCATTCTCATATCTCTATTTTCAGTAATATTATTAAAATCAGCTCTTAGATCAGCTGATGCCTCAATTCACATCTATGACCGAGATCCAGTCAGAGAAGTCGGCACTGCGTATTTGCTCTCCGGCGGCAGTGAAGGCGTCGCTGCTTCGCATGATAGTCGCTCTTACATTCGGTAATTACAGTCTTTGAGATGTATATGTGTTTGACATTTACATATTAGACTCATTTCTATCACGTACACATATTAATTAGTTAATGATATTTAATCTGATCTACCATCGCACCTTGTATGCATCATTCGAATTTGACGAGCTTTATTTTTTGTTGTCCGGAAAATTGAGGGGAAACAAAATGTATTAGATGCTTTCACACGCTTTGTTGTCATTACGAGATTTCGAAACTCAGGAAGCTAAACCGAAATAGGGTTGTCGGTGGTAGCGAGTTAAATTTTTGAATCTGGCTGTCGGTGGTTGAGCTGAATAATTGGTGGGTTGAATAGATTGCTTACGCTTGAATTTTCCTCTTCATCAAGGTTGGGGTTTATAATTCTTATACCGTGGGTAGCATCAGTGGGGGAACGGGTCCTAAAACCAAAGATATTGAGATGAAGGGGGAGGGGGGGACACGGGGGTTCGGGGCAGCTCCCCCGAAATTTTTTTGGAGCTGAAGGTAGCACCAACATTTATAATGATTAAAGAACCTGTACAATTAAAATGATAGAAGTTTGAAATATATATTATTTTTCATTCTTAAATTGCTGCAAAAATGAAAAAAATTATTAACTCGGAAACGCTCATCCGACCAATTATAGTAGGCTGGCAAACTGATATCAGAACTACTTTTTAATTGTGTTAAGCTGCTCGAAATCAAATTCAAATATGTAGACAAGAATTTCTATCCAATTTCGAGGCATCAACCCATACTACCAAATAATTTTTTCAACAATTAGACGGATCTACTACAAGAGGTGAAAGTACTTCGTTGTTACTGACAATTAACAACCTCAGAAAGAATCAAATATACAACTAAACCAGCAAAACGGACAAAAGAACAACACCTTAATATCAAAACAAATCACAACCTTCAACAACTCTCTGAATTCAAATCTTAATTAACTAAAATTCACCAAAGCCAAATTTTCGATTTTCCATCTAAATCTGTATTTATATCTAACATGTTATAATGAAAAATTACAGTATACTTTATAGATGTTATATCCCAAAATCTGTACTTATATCTAACATCTAACATGTTATATCCCAAAATTGTAAAGTATCTTAAATTTAAAAAAAATGAAAACTAAAAATTAAAAAAATCTGTAAATCTGGTTGGTCCTAGGACCCACCAGGTCCACTGGTGGGTCCACCACTGGGTAGCATATATGGTTACGACACAGAGTTCATTTTTGTTGAATCTAAATGTTGGGAGCTTGGATTAATCTGTTGCAATTGGATTACATACTTTATCCTCTGAAATGCACTACTTATTTATCTTGGAAACTTACAAGCACTTATTTATTCTGTCTGGCAACCAATATCCAAGCAGTACTTTTCTTTTCTTTCTATTTTGTTCGTGATAGGAAAATGAAAGCACTGCAATCATGACTTATTTTTACTCAATTATGATATTGTTATCCTAGTTAGTTACATAAAATGGAATGTTCAAATTAATCTAGATTTGAGAACATCACATTTTGGAGGACTAAAGAAGCTGCTGATCAGCACCCAAATATGGCATACAGCAGTGGGTTGGTTCAAGTTATAATATTTGAGGCTGCTGATCGTGATAATATTGGCGGATCTGCTTATGGCGGACAGAGGTCTATTTGTTGCACCTCTGATCTTGCCAAGCTGGAAGGTTGCAAAGAAGGAGAAGTTATCAGATCATCTTCGCCAACTGATAATAACTGGCCGGTTGTTGTGAATGTTCATTTTAGAGGAAACATGTTATCCACCCATATGAAAAAGAATAAGGAAGTTAACATAAAAAGGACTGGTATGTACAACTTATTCTTTATCACATGTGATCCGAAGCTAAAGGGAATGAGGGTGACAGGGAGGACAGTGTGGAAAAATCCTGATGGCTATTTACCTGGGAGAATGGCCCCTCTGATGAAATTTTATGTATTTATGTCCATCGGGTATGCTATCCTCAGTCTCATCTGGTTCTTTCAGTATGGAAGACATTGGAACGATGTTTTACTACTACAGCACTGCATTACTTCCGTAATTGCTCTTGGTTTGTTGGAGATGACCTTCTGGTACCTGGACTACGCATACTTTAACAACACGGGAACAAGGCCGGTGGGAATCACCACCTGGGTTGTGACAATTGGAGCTGTAAGAAGAACTGTTTCGCGCCTTCTTATTCTTTCCGTGGCAATGGGCTATGGTGTTGTCCGTCCAACCCTTGGTGGTCTTACAACAAAGGTGCTGCTCCTTGGTATAACTTATTTCCTAGCATCAGAACTGCTCAACATCACCGAGTATGTGGGAATTATAAATGACATAGCAGGGCGAGCCAGAGTTTTTCTGGTCCTTCCTGTTGCATTTTTGGATGCCTTTTTGATCTTGTGGATTTTCACTTCCCTTTCAAAGACACTAGAGCAACTACAGGTACCTGGTACCATATATCCCGCTTTCAGTTTGAACTCTTATTTAGCTTCACTGTGGTATGGTTATGAAATCTCGATTTTTCTCTGATTAATCTAGCACTCAGCATATCTCATGTTCTGACTATAATATTTTTCCTTTTCAGGCTAAAAGGAGTTCTATTAAATTGGATATTTACAGAAAATTTTCAAATGCCTTAGCAGTTACAGTTTTTGCATCAGTTGTGTGGACAGGATACGAGGTAAATACTCCATGAATGAAACACATTTCAAGTTAATATTTTCTTATTGGGACAATTTTTCAATATCGTCTGGGCTTCTTTATTGTGTTCAACATCTTCATGATTATAACTACTGTATAGATTTTTACTGTTTCAATCTTAAGATTAGAAAAAGTAAATGAACCTTATCTGACTTAGTGGTTCCATGTTTTATCAAGGAAATGTGCTTTTCCTTTTAGCGATAAAGCTATTTAATGAAAAAGAGAGGAAATTAGAGTTGTGTACGCATCCTTTTTAAAATTCTCCCTTCTTATTTCTTTACTATTTAGAAGTTAAGACCTAGATCTCAAATTCATCTCTACGAGATCTTTGTGCTATCCATCATTTAAAAGAATAAACCATTACTGTTGTGAAAATATCGTCTTTTTTGAAGGTGTACTAACGATAATCTCTGTATATAGAAAGGCATATTTGGGTCAGTTATTACAATTACTGTAGCATTAGATTTCAATATTCCAAGAAATACTTGGTATGGTCGTTCGATTTTTCCCGATCCACGTGATGGTGCTTCCACGTCTCAGGGCGTCTGGGTATCCACCGTAAGTCTTTCCTCATTTAAACCTCGGCCTTATTAGTCTATTCCATCCTAAGCTACTGCGAGAAGACCCACCATTTGTAGTCCTGAGGGGTAGTTCAGTTGGTCAGGCCTTGAGTTTGCTCCCCAATAGTCACCAATTCGAGTCCCTCAGGGCCACTGACGTGAGTGTCCGACTGTAAACTTCAGGGCCCCGTGGGATTAGTCGAGGTGCAGGTAAACTGGCCAGATATCCACGGTCATAAAAAAAAAAAAAAAAAAAAAAATTTGCAATTAGAGATATATTGTGACAGATCAACATTTTGTCATTCAATTTGAAGAGCCAGCATGCGCTCTCACCCATTAGTTTCTTGCTAGTTTAAGAAATTATATTCGGTGAAACCTTCTGTCCCTCACCATGTTTTATGCCAAAGAAAAGTAGTTGAACCTGTGCTAATGCATGCTATTTATTGGTTTTTGTTATTCGAGTATTGGTTACTAGATGGGAATATAGGTAGCTCTCTCTGATTTTGGAGCACCTAGCAGAAATGACGGGAAAAGAGAAGAAAGAGAAACTGAATGGCCAACTCCTTGAAACTCTCGTAAAATCATTATGAAAATGAAATCATTAATTGGCGACTTTTATAACTGCAGGTTTATTTTAAAGCATCAGATCCATTCAATGAGAGGTGGCAGAGTGCCTGGATTATCACTGCTTTCTGGGACATTCTTGCATTTGCCTTGCTGTGTGTAATCTGCTGTCTCTGGGCACCATCACAAAGCTCCCAGCGGTAGGTTTAGTGTGTTTGTGTTTCAGTAATTTCCTTATATTTTTAAAGTCAAATTCAACTATTAATTTTATTTGCACATTCACTATTACTACCCACTTATTATCTACACTTTGGCTGCGTATTGTCTTTAATCCGTGGAACTATTTTGGCTCAAATTTATGACAACTTTTTCCAGTTATGCATATTCGGATGGCAAGGGAGACGAGATGGACAATGAAGAAGCCGAATCCTTATGTAGAGAAACTCCGAAAGGTATCAATTTAGTGAAGCAAGACAGGAAGGATGACAGCGAGACATCCTATCCAGAAGAAGAAACAGAAGAGGGTAAAAGAGAATGACACTCCAACAATATTGGCAATTCATCTCATTCCAAAACATTGGCAACAAGAAAAGGATAAACAAAATCATTTTTTTTTTTGAAATTGTATAGGTAAAGGGTGAAAGCAACTGGTTCCTAGTTTTGTACTTGACAACCAGAGAACATTAACTCTTTTGCGGAACTTTGTATGATACCTCTTCCGTGAGGTTTATGTGAATGTTATTGTAACTATATCATTCCTTGTTTACTGGATTCTGATATATCTTGATAATTGCTATTGAATGAGCCCATTTTTTCTTTTTTTCAAATGGGAAAATTAATGGTAATTTATCTAATTATAGAGGGAAAATTATAATTCATGTGCTTCTAAGTTAATCTGTTAGTTAGACCAGATACCAAGTTTTTGAGTTTTTTTTTTTTTTTTTTTTTTTTCCTGGTAGTATTATTGTAATCAAACCCTTATTTCATTTTGCTAAAAAAAATTCTCAGTAAATTTTGATAAAAGTTAATGAAACGTGTGGTTAAAAAATTGATGAAAGTTGTGAATTTTATGAAATGTGTGATTGAAAATAAATTTTTAAAAAGTGATTGCCAGAGCTAAAAGCTAGAAACTAGAATAAACAAAAAAACCAATATACATTTAGCCCATATTCCCATTTTATTTTATTTTTTTAATAAAATAATTTTATAGTCCCGTTTGTTTTCCATTAATCATCCATAAAAATGAAAAATATAACTGTTATGAATTATATTCAACCACCATTTTTACTTTCCATTTCTTGTATGGGTCCATAACGACTATATTTTTCATTTTCATTCTACAAATAATAAGAATCAAATGGGATCTTATATGTGATTTCATAATTTTTTTTTCCTACTTTTTTAGTTACATAAAAATTATTTTTTATAAAATTTATTGTAAAAAATCTCAACCAATCAGGGCTCGGAGATCCCACAAATATTACTTTAAGTGTACGACTTGATTCTCCAGCACTCACATGACGAATTAATCGAAATACATACTTCTAGCTCACTAAGGGGATGTAATTCAATTGAGAATTTTGGAGGCTTTGATTGACTTTTTTTTAAGTGATGACTTTTATGGATTTTTCATAAATTTGCATAAAATTAGTGGAAGTTTTTTGTAGATTTTTATAGACTTTCATTTTAAAACTTTTATAGACTTTTGTAAAATTCAAAAGACTTTTTAAAGTGGAATTCACTTGAATCTAGTGCAATGATATGAAATTCTCACATACGAGATTTAGTTCCCACAATTTTCCTTCTACTTTTCCTCATCGTATAATTAAAATTTATTTTAAAAAGAAAAAAAAATTAAGACCTTAATTAAATAAATAATAATCAGAATTATACATATATATGATAAAAAAAATTAATATTCAATGTTATTAATATAAATATGCTTTAAAAAAATATAAATCAATATATTTAAATTTAATTATAAATTTGTCATATAAAATTTTATAATTTAATAAAAAAAGATATTTTTCAAAAAAAAAAAACGAATGGAAAAAAAGTCACAATAATCCAATTTAATTTTTTTAAATAAAAAATAGAGATAAATGATAAGAGCGAGAGAGAGAAAAAAGATAATCAATAAAAAAAAAAAATCACACCAAATATTCGTAGAAGGGAAAATGAAAGAATTATTGAAAAAACAAAAAAAACATATTTTTTTTTTTTATAAAAATCTCCCAAAATCTTGTGATTAATGAGAGACAAATTTTGAGATTGTATATGAGTGTTTTCTGTTTAAAAGTTAGTACTCCAAATACTTTTATAAAAGTTTTCAGAAGTCATTAAAATTTGAATACTCCAAAACTTATAGAGATTTGTAAAAAGTTTTAATTGAATACACTGTGACTTTTAGAGACTTTTTAAAATTTTATAAAAGTCTCAATTGAATACACCATAACTTTTAGAAACCTTTTTAAAAATTTCAATTGAATACATCGATACTTTTAGAAAGTTTAAAAAAGTTTACATTGAATACTCCTAAACTTTTTATTAAACTTTTTAAAGGGAACAATTCATAATTAGATTTTTAGTATGACATATTTCAATAGTAAGGAAATAAGTTTAGGATTTCAAAAATCAGATTTTTATTAAATTTTATTTATGATCTACTTGATTATTTAATTTGGTCATAAATTAAAGATTTTTTAGGTCACAGATCGAAATTTTAATAGGTCATAAATCAGTATTTTAATAGGTCACAATTATTTCAGGGGTCACAATTCAAGAATTTCATAAGTGACAAATATGTTTTCAATGTCACAAATCAGTATTTTAATAGGTCACAATTATTTTACAGGTCACAATTCAAGAATTTCATAAGTCACAAATATGTGACCGTCGCTGCTGGCCCGCCAAAACCACACCACCTCTCGACGCCAATACCACCACCTCACACAAATAAACAGAAAAACACCACCGTACCAAAACCATTACATCATCGCCGCCACAACCACCTCACAAATCTAAAAATCGGCTGCCAGATCTAAAAATTTGAAAATCTCCACCACCACCTAACAAAAACACCATCCAAAAATCACAACCAATCTGAAAATCAAAAACACCACCGATCTGAAAATTCTTTCTAAACCAAAATCAAACGGTAATACCATCAAATCTTCCTTCATCTACCGTCGGATCTGAAAATTGCCACTGCCAACATCTGAAAACCACCACCACCAAAACCCCCAAATTGCAACTACACATCATCGCCTACGGTAAGAGAGAAGAGAGTAGTGTCGTCGGTCACAACAGAAAAGAATTCGAACCTACAGAGACGTCGTCAGAATAGAGACTGTGGTCCGTCGTCATCATTGGAGTAGGGTTGTAGAGAGAGAGGCGTCGGAGTCGGGTGTAGATATATATATATATATGAGAGAGAGAGAGAGAGAGAGAGAGAGAGATAGATGGGGGAATTGAATGATGATTGATTAATAGAGTTTGTAAATATATATAATTAATTAAATTTTATAATATTATTAGTTAATATTAAAATATTTTATAATATTATAATTAATATTCGATTTTTGTATAATTATACATTTCATCATATTTTTGAAATTGAATCTTTAAATCTAGGGATAGCTGTAATTTACTCCTTTTTAAATCTCAAAAATTCATTAAAAGTAATTGAATATACCCCACTGAATATCGCTATAAAAACGTTGTCTTTTTTATGTCCCATTTGATTCTATTTTGGGAGAAAGAATATATTTTGATTAATTGATTGATGAAGAATGTATAGTTAAAAATTAAGAAAAAGTTATTAGATTATGTGTATTATTATTTTATTGAAAAATGCATTGTTGAAAAGAAGAGAAAAATAAATTTTAGGAAAAATGGAAATCGGTTTAATGAACACTCACTGATTAAGCACTAATCGAATACTAAATTCTCCTGCATCAAGATTTAAGACTTTGGACACACGATCAATCCCATATAGCAATGGCGACGAGCAGAAATGGAAGAGGAGGAGAAGAGGAAGTGAGTCAATTCACAGCTGAACTCGGAAAAACCCTAAAAGAAGGGGAAAGAATCCTCGCCCCGACCCGAAGACCTGACGGCTCCCTCCGCAAGCCCGTACGAATTCGGGCGGGTTATACTCCTCAAGACGAAGTCGCCATTTATCAATCCAGAGGCGCCCTTGTAAGTGACTTGCATACTTGTTTATGACAATTACTGATAGACGTGTGTATAAGTTTGTGTTTATTGATGGGAGTGGTGACAGTGGAAGAAGGAAATGGAGACCACGCAGGAGGTGCCGCCGGGGTATGATCCAGCTGTGGTGGAAGCCAAAGCTAAGTCCAAAACGGCTAAAAGGAATGAGAGAAAGAAAGAAAAACGTCTACAGGTAATCATTTATTCAATTTAATTTTTTCGATTTCTCAATTTGCAGTGTTGTATAATATTTTTATTAGGTGTTGTTTTTCTGGTCTGTCAATCGTTAAGTTGAGCTTCCTGTAGTTGTAATACTGATAGCTTAATAAGCTTCTTGTAGTGTTACTCTCTAAGGAATGCAGTGTTTTCATTTAATATAGAATTGGAAGTACATGGGTGAGTCCTGAATAAATTAAACCAGTGTCACAGCATAAGTATAATTATCTATGAATGGGGTAAAGTTGGAAGTTGATGCACCAATATTTTAACTAAGTACTCGTGATTGGTTAATGGAACGAAATGAATAGGCGAAGGATTTTTGAATTAATAGATTTTTGAACGAGGTGTTTCCGGACTGATGAATCTGAATTGGGTCGATTCAAATCCACCAATTTAAAGTTTCATGGAATGGATTTGAAAATCCATCTGTTCAAATACAAAACGAAGCCATGAAGCTTATGAACTAATCTTGTCTAATTTTGGAGGGGCAAAGTTATAAGCCACACGATTAAATGGTAATATATGGTCTTCTGATTATTATGGCAAAAACAGTAGACCCATACGTGCTTATAGATGTTTATTTTGAGGGATTGTGATTGTGCTTTTTGTCCATTATTTACTGTAGAAATTAATCGAGGTTATTAGAATTCTGTTCTCCCCCAAATATATTCAGTCTATAACACAAAATTAATGTTTGCTCAGTTGCACTTAATTTACTGATGCTTTCTGTGCTTGGATGTACTGCTGCAACAATAGTTAATAGGTTTCAATCCCTTAACTTTGTTGCACTATTTTCAATAAAGCAATTTTTTTCCTTCATAATAGACAAAAATTTGTGATTATGTTGAAGGTAAGTAAAATGCAAGGGAAAAGGAAAGCAAAATCAGAGAGACTTGAAATCCCAAACTTGTTTGCTACCAAAGATAAACAGTAAGAAAATGATTTCCTAAAAGCCCTTTTTTTTTTTTTTTTGTTTATTCACTAGAGAGTAGAGAGAAACAAATGAAAATGAAAACATAAAATGTATATGGCAAAACGACAAACTTCGTGTTCATAATTAATTCTTAAAAAATAAATTAATAGATTATAACTTGAATGACGAATCTAAGATCTTCAAAATAAGCAAGTTACCCTATGGCAATGGATTCCAATAGTTCAGCATAATATATTTGGTCTCAAAATGCTTTGTAAAAGATGAGGTGGCATTTTTCTCTCGAAGTGTACTTTTGCAAACATCAATTCAAGATGCAATATATATAAACCTCATTGATTCATTTAAATTTTCTCAAATGACTGGAGATAAGAAATCAAATTGAAGTTTAATGGGATAACAAGTACTACCCAGATCCAAATATTGTTTTGAAACACCACATTGAATCTTCTTTCACTGACAATCAATCTGTGCTAGGCAAAAGGTCGAGTAACCAATTGCAGCAATGACAAGCCTTCTCAGCTTAGAAGATGTATGTGTATCTCATCCCAATTCCTACGTTGAATATATATGCAACTGTAACATAATCAGTCAGTTTTACATTGGAAGGCAAATTAGATCAAGATTTGGCCTTGATACCAATTGACAGATACCTGAATTATATTATTGCCGTTTTCATGATATTTATATCTATACTCCACGTTGATTTATTTTTATCTGTGTTCCAAGAGCCCAAGAGACCTCCTCTGTCCTGTATGGGGAGCACCTCGTGCTGGATTTGGAATGCTGATAAAATCTCCTTTCGCACATCTCTAAGTAGGTTCTGGTAAACATGATTTATGACAGGCTGCTCTTGACAAGGATAAAAATTTGGAGAACAATGATATTTTGCCTGCGGAAGATTCAAATGATGTGCCAGAGAATGTGGAGTCAGTTGCATCCAAGATGAATGAACTCTCCCTTAGTGCAAGTACTCATATGGTCATACCACCTTCAAATTCAGCAGTGTGTTCTACTCCAGAGGACCAGGTTCAAGATATTGATAAAAAAATTCGAGCACTGAAAAAGAAGGTAAATATATGTTGTAGCATGCACGAGTATTAGGATGTTAAAAGACCTCATTCTGCTGCATTATTATGTCCAACAGATACCTTGAATTCTGATATTGTTCATTTGGAACATGTAGCAGTAGTACGCATCTCCAAATTAAATCACTTGCCAAAGTTATAATATCACATTTATCTGCAGTTTAGTTTTTATTATAAGTATCTGTGGCAGTTAAGCGAACTAGTGTTTATGCTTCCGCAAAAAAATTTGTTGTCATCCTATTTTATGTTTGTTTTCAAATTATGTCATATAAGCTCTTTTTTCTGAGGATTGTTGCTGGAATTGCTTTGAGCTTTTTGATATTTATCTGCGATCATATTTTTTGATTGTCAAATTGTAGATTAGGAAGAGAGTAGTTTGAATAAAAAGATGACAATTGTGTGCAAACTAGTTTTTGCATTAGTTAATAAATACAACCTGATTATAGTGGCCCACAATCATGTGCAAACACGTTATATATGTTTTTGGTATCAACACTTGAGAATTTGGAATTGTTCAAACTCTGATTTACAAATCCTGTGTTTTTTTTTTTTTACACAGATTCGGCTTACTGAAGCTCAGCAGCAGAAAACAGTGGAGAAAGATATGCAGCCAGAACAATTAGAGAAGGTAGCCAAATTAGAAGGCTGGCACAATGAGTTGAAGCTTTTGGAAGATAAGAAAGCTGAATTGACAGCATCACTTTCATAAAGGTAGGCACATGTTGCAGTTCATGTTTGTGGGTGATTTATTGAATGGACGAACCGAACTTAGAAAGCAATCTGGGTTTTGCTTTCTGTAAGGAGCCTTGCTAGTAATAGTTGCTTGTGCCACTCCCATGTTTTCTAGTTTAGCACTGATTATAACTAATTGAAGAACCAACAGTACATGGGACTGTTATTTCATAAGTTAGCTTGCTGAGTAATCTGGACTGCACAGTACTCAATAGTACTGTAGTAAGAATACGTGGCACTCATTTTTTAACCTAACTGAAGTTCAAGGAATGCCATTGGACACTTCCATGTACAATATTCATTTTCAATTGCCTTGTAGCCATTGGTTGTTTTGAAATATGATGCCGAGTAGTAAATTGAACGACTTTTAATTTTAAATTTCCGTCGAGAATATTATATAATTAGGTAACAAAGATTCTACGGAGAAAATCACAAAGCTTATTCTCAATAACATATTAACACCCAAATGGCCAAATGAAATGGTCTTTCAAAATCGAAGGATCATATAAGGTGTGATTATATGATTGTTTCTGATGAAGAAAATCTACTAAGCTAATGGATGACTAGCTTGTGATTATTTATTTATTTCTTTCATTCCTGGATACACTTTCGTCCCATTCTCTCTCTCTTTATATAACAAGAAAAGACAAAGACGTGAAGTCACATTTTTATATTTTTAAATTGAATATGAAATC
Organism: Osmanthus fragrans; assembly: GCA_019395295.1. Taxonomy (NCBI): domain Eukaryota; kingdom Viridiplantae; phylum Streptophyta; class Magnoliopsida; order Lamiales; family Oleaceae; genus Osmanthus; species Osmanthus fragrans. Next base: position 2,967,099 of record CM033356.1, on the reverse strand, counting down.
CATTAAAATAATGATATTATTAAAGGAAATGGGAGCATGTCGATAAAATTTGCAAACTTAAACACGTTTATAAAATTCCTGCAAAATACATTAAACTTAGTCACTGTTTGGACCTGCAAAAAGGAGACAAAGCAATTAGATAATAACATCTCTTGAATCTGATTATATCAGAAAATTATCTTGATGCTCGACTTTCCTGCAGTTTTCCATCATCAAAATCAATTAGGTTCGTTTGATTCGTCAAAATTTTCCTTGGAAGTTGGAATCGAATTTCAACTTTCACTTTTTGTCCGTTTGATAGCGTTTTTTTTTCATGGAATCGATTTCCACCCAATTTCAAGGTACAACCACTTGAAGCATGATTTCGTGGAATTCAATTTCTTGCTATATGGTGAAAATTGATTTCCACCTTTTTTTTTTAGCAATAGAAACAAATTCTAAGATAAAGTGTAAAAAAATTTATCTATTTAATTGACAAATTTCATGCAAAACAGAGCCAAAACGTAAAAATTGCAAAACAGAGCCAAAACGTAAAAATAAAAAATAAAAATAATTTTTTTTTTTTTTTTGACAATCTAAACATATTTTATTTCCAATGATAAAAAAAATTTATCCATTTAATTGACAATTTACATAAAAAAAAATAAAGTCAAACGTATTATAATAGAAATGTGAAAAATTATACCAATCAAACACCTTTAATTCAATTCTCGGTAAAACAATTACAAGCAATTCAATTCCATACAATTCAATTCATTTCCATCCATTTTTCACCCTTGCAATCAAACGGACCCTTAGAAAAGAAAATTTCGTAGTATAACAATGCCGACTATTCCCAGAAATAAATGCAACACAGAGGAAAGAGAACTTACATTTTCATTAGCAAAACCACAAAGAATTTCAATAATTTACAACATAAGACAAGTGAATCAGGAAACTGCAGACTAATAGTTGTATGAACAAGTGCTAATCGGATCCTCCATATTCTTGAGCCATCCAACAATGAAGCGTGGAATATAAGAAGTAAATAAGCATGGAAATATAAAGGTACAAATATTAACCACGGAATAAGACCTAGAAATCTACTCCATTTTCTTACCATCTCTAACCCTATAAAAATCTACTTCAGTTACCATTTGCCTCTCTACGATTTCTTCCCAAAAGGACTCTACCTCGACGAGGTAGACGGCCAGTCAGTGACGTGTTAGAGTTGCCATCATCTACACTAAAATCATCATCATCTTGATCATAGTAAGAAGCACCTGAATCTAACGTGTGGTCAGAATCTCTCTCACGCGATCTGCTACCTGCAGAACCAAATGCCTGGAAAAAAAGAAAGACGCGCATTAAATTGCGATCTATTCCCGCTTCGGAGCCCTCGTCTTGCTCCATGCCATCTGCATCATAATGCTCCTCTTCGCTTGAATTAAACCCATAATGACTTCCTTCAATCACATAGTCGCCAAAGAATACTGCCCCTGGCACTGATGACCTTATTGTGCTCATGACATCTTGTGTCTCTCTCTCACGCTCCAACCTTCTCCACTTCTGTTCTAGAACGGGATCCACCTCACGTGGCTTAGCAGAAGCATGCTCTACCCTCACATGTTTCCGCAATTCTTTATATGTTCCAACAAAAGAGCAGTTTTCTTGCATGCAGCTACGCTTCTTGGCATTGAGATGCTCTCGTGCAGGCTCAACGACAGTCCATCCCTTCACCTGGCCACGGCAAAGGGGACATGCAAGTTCCATAAACTCACAAGATAATGGACTCATGGCTTGACTATCGAGTGAATTATACCCTAGTGGACAGGTGTCTGGAGTTACTTTTGTGTACGCCTTTCTTGTACTGGTCAAGGCAGTTGGAATAGCGGAAGCTGGTCCCACACATGTAAGGACGGCATCCTTTGTCATGGGAGGAACACAATAGAAGAACAGCATTATGGGGACACTCCATACATACAGAACAAGTAGCATCTTCCCAGTCTTTCTTATCGAAGATTTTGGAGCACTTCTTTTGTTTTGTCACCTCGGTTTGATTGTTAACTGGCAGAGGGTATGGGGTTGACCTGCACTGTCGTGAAGCAATCCCTCTTCTTTCCCTGGTTCCTTTTGCCATTTTGAATAAATCTGCACACCAGAGTGGAAACTTAAATATGAGGGGTTATTTCCAATTTGAGTAGGACATCACCATGATAAAGCAATTCTTAATTGTCAACATAAGGGGAAAGAGCAAAGTAAACTGAAACTGCACGACAGGAAAATCAAAATAGGCACTGAGATTTTCATTCCAAATGCAACACCACAGGTGACAATATTAAAGTACATCACGATTTTGACCTGAAAATACAGGCCAAAGACAGGATCCAAACGCATAATCAATCAAGTTTTAAATAGCAAAGTACAGATGAAAGTCTTTCAGAAGAACGGAGAAATGGTATTTGAAATGCAATAACCAAAAATGTTCTCTTAACATGACATAGTCTGACTTACCTGCCGAGGAACAAGAAAAATTGTTCCCATTCCCAAAACACATTAAAGGAAGTAAAGAACCATGATTTATATAAGAACAAGAAATAAGAACATTAGTTGTTGTGCAGACTGAAAAGAAATCTGAATTGAATCCTGCAACAAGCAAGCAACACTAACCCATCTATGCGAAGAAAATGATGGGAAGCAAAATATTAATTTTATCTTCACCTAGAAGGCTAGAACAACATTGCTGTCAGCTTGATATGATTGCAAAATTTCAATCCATAGAAATTCTCATGATAAGGATTTATGTAGCTAACTGAGTTTATTTAAAATAGTTGTTTTTATTATTTCTAATGGTTAGAAAGCCCTAAAAATTGGGGACAAAGGAAGTTATTGCAATAAGCCAAAACATCTATTGTTCCCAAATAAGGAGAGAGAAATTATAGGAACTAAATTACAGAAAATCAATTTAGTTATGGTGGCATGCTAAAAAAGAATACTTTGGGAGGATCAAGTGAATCCCAGAATTATTTTGCTAAATTTAAGGGCAAAATAAAAGCTCGACAACATTGTCCAAAACATCACAAATCCACATGATTCATTCCCACATGATCAAGCCAGAATTAGTTCATCAGTTGATCAGGAATTGAAATATTCATGCATCAAGACATCTTTAGTGAACTAATTACAAGAACACTACGAAAGAAGGAACATTGACAAACAACTCACATATTTCTGTAGTTATTGACCAAAATTCTGCTTATACCTATGCACTCGATTGCAATTATCCTTAGGCATCATTTCCCCTACCCATCCCTCCAAAATAAGTAATCAAGATCAATAGTTTATAATTGTATCACCAATGTCTTGAAGATGCAGTCAGCGACAAACAGAATGGATAAATTATTACCTTCAGCCATTAATTGAACTTAACTGGTGAAGAAAGTATTGATGAGACGCATAGAAATTCTTCTAATGAATTCTTACCCAAAAAGCCCTAAACAAAAGTATAAATAGTAACTTCTCAGAAGGCACTCTTAGAACAGTCACATTTCAACATTAACAATTCAAACTGCCAAGTTCAAGTAGCAAGTATTGTCCAACAATCCTAAACTGATATCTAAATGAATATGTAAAGAAGCTCATACAAAATGAGGATTCACTTATAGAAAATAAAATTCAGTTAATCCAAAATTAAGAACAATACAGACCTTGAAGTTCAAGCAAAGCAAATCTAGATCCTAAGATAGGATTATGCGAAAGATATGGCACCCCAACTGCTTTTATATGTCCAACAAACAAGATTCAACCCTTACGTGTGCTCTACCAGAAATTTAGATATTACCCACCACACACACATATTTATGCTATCCGGATTCGGATAACTTGATAAGAATCATCAAAAACACAAAAAAAAGGTGCAACGAATCACTAATCACGCAGGCGACAGTTAGGTAATGAATAAATTAATGTCCTAAAATGCAAAATCATTATCAATTAATAGCCTATACAAAGAAAAAATGACAGAAAAATGAAATGTATCATACAGAGCCTGAAGCATAAAAAAAACTGATTAATTAATTATTAAAGTACCAAAGCATATGCTTCTCAGCGACGTAATAATCTAAGATTCGATTAATTTATTCCATGAAAATAAATCAAAATATATAGAGTAATGTTTATATCGTACCAAAGGTCCAAAGGATTTTGCTTGGATTGGACAGGTGATTTTAGAGAGAGAAAGCTAGGGCTTGAAATGCGTATATAGAATGGATAAATGGTTTCGGAGATATCAATGAAAATGAGTGCTCGCGCGGGATTTCAAAATTTATCAGAGACCACGAATATAATTTAAGGCTCTGTTTGTTTGTCCCCATTTAGTAAGCTTTTTATCTTTAAGCTTACAAGTCATAATTTGCTACTTTTTCGAAATAAACGTATCTGTGAATGCGTAGATATTAGTCTCAATTTTTGTCCAAACAAACAAGTCCTTAAAGAAAGAATAAAGAATAGTTTTCTATGCCAAAGGAGCATAGAAAATGTAACTGCCAACTTATCAGATTCGTCGAGTCATTCTACGCCACTTTCTGACTGATGAAGCACTTCACATGGCGGTTTCACGCGCTTCTTCGGCAAGTCTAAACCAAGACGATGGAAGTTGCGAAGCGAGAATTCGAGAATAAAGACAATCCTGGTAAAGTACATTACACGTACGCTTTTGAGAAAATGGGGAAAATTATGACGTACGGTTTTGTCAACGTGGGGTAGCGTGACTTAATGCATCATCTTCTCTGACCAATACCATAAAAAATATTTTTTTAAAAATTAAATGGAATAATAGCGACAATTTATTTTTTACGAATACATTTTTAAATAGTAAATTAATATAGAATATTTGATTAAAAATATATATTTTTAAATTTTCGTGTAATATTATTTTATTAAAAAATGTGTGATTGAAAAAAAAAAAATGAAAAATATATTTTATAAAAATAAAAATCAAACAAGATCTTAATTTTCTCTCACCTCATTCTCCCTTTGATATAGCCATCATTGACATTAAGCCCCGTTTGGTTTTGACAAAAAGATTTCAGCTACATGATCAGGAAATTTGGTGATCGATCCCTCACATGAGGTGGGATCCACGCATTATTATATTCATGTGAGTCCCACCCCATGTGAGGGATCGGTTACCAAATTTCTGGTCATTTAACATTTTCCTTGACAAAAATCAATTCTTTAATAAATATTGCTGGCCAACGATCCGATACCACTAACAAACAAAACAAAGAATCATGTTATTTATACAAATTAAATTGACAAATTTGATTTACATACTATGTACACACTAATACAAACCCATTCTTCTACTGTTTGTATAGGCTAATTCAAATTGGACAGGTGTAAACTTTAAGTTGCAAGAAAGCATCCGATTGTCAGGAATAATATACTAACTGAAACCGAAAGAGAAATTCTCCTTACATGTAGACTTGAAGACATTTTATATCATTTCATACATATCTAAAATGTGTACATCAGATTTTAAAAATTCTTTATCTTGACTACAAAATGTCAGTTCATCTACATTTTTTAATGGATAACTTCAACTAAAAAGTATTAATAACGCTTTAATTTCAATCTGTTTGAAAAGTGTTATATGTACAGCAACATGTACAGCTCTCTCACATATAAAGAGCAGGGCTCATGATTAAAATAATCACGGACCCACATGCGAGAGGACTGTATTTTTTACAGCACTTGAATGTTGTACAAGTATCTTTATTTAATCTGTTTATCCTTGAAGAGAATATGAAATAATGACACCAACCTCACTTTGATAAGCTTGCTGACTGATGGAGTACGGATATCCCATATATGTAGTTACTGATCATCCCCTACCGAACCAAACAAGCACTCATGTCTGAGACGCTGTGCTACATCTTCGACAACTCCTTCATGAATCTATCTCAGCACGAATTAAATAATTACAATAAAATCAAACATATCAACGTAATAAACTTGGAATAATAACCAAGGTGAATTCCCACACATTGCAAATAAGAGCAAGAATATTGCACTTGCACTCATAAGTGCATTGCATCTAGAATCTTATTTTCTGGAGTTGCATTGATGTCCCACAGGCATATTTGGGCATCATCAGAACCACTCAGTAAATGACCCATGCTTGAATTGACTCCAAGCCCAAGACAACCCCTTCACTATTTTGGCCCCAAAGCCTCAGATCAGGGTTATATGCATCTTCCATGTTGGGAATTTACTTATCATGCACAGCGGAAAATTAAATAAATTTCAATTCCCATCCAAGGATCTGCTTTGTGTTTAGATAGAAACTGTGATAGGAATCATACCTTTTGCCAGATCTGCAAACTCCTTTGCTATTCCTGTAGTTCCAACAATCCCGATCTGCCTCCCACAGCTGTCCAATTGTCCAGCCTCCAATGGAATCCACACAGGGAACAAGATTGAGAGAATTAGGGTTTTACTTTTCTTGTGCTAGCAAGAATAATGAAAATCCATCATAAGTTTACAAACCCTAACAGCTTATTTATATAAGCCCAAAATGGCTTGGTCCGTCCTACAACTTAACCCGGTCCAATATTTAATTAATCCAATTAATTAAATCCGGTCCATGAATTAATTAATCCAATTAATTAATTCGGGCATACTAATAAGCAATTCAATTAATTAATTATTCAACTATTGTCAATTAATTAATTGGCGGATCCCAATCTTCTAGTTCTCCTTTTGTGTGTGACCCATTAGGTTCCCAATCACGATGCCTAACGACGTGAATTATTATTTCGATCTAATCAAAATCGATAAATCAAAACACCCTTTTGATTTATCACTAATTCACATTCGTCGTCCCAGATTGACATCTAGCAATGTGTCAGGGCAATACATGTGACGGGAAATGTCATGTGGTATGACAAAATCAAACTTGTTCGTTTATCGTGAAACTATAATCCCTTCGTCAATATAATCCGATCAATTACGAGATATGGCTTGTGTCAATCTCGATTATCGATCATATCTTTCATTCCACTTATTAAGTCAATGTAAGTCGAAAACTCTTTTTCGACTTATAGGTACACCTTGGCCAAGGATTTCGTTATCGACTTAATTGGAAATGTAGATCATAACCTCTTACTATCTAAGAGCGACGAATCCTCTATTGATCATTCACAACCTTCATATGATTCTTGACATACCCGAACGATGCCGTATTAGCGGCCCTTGACAGAGCAACTTCCAGTATCACCAAAGCATGACTGTCCCCACATAAGGTACTATGATGATTTCAAGTCGAAGGATCAATTCCACTACCGAACTTTAGAGATTAACCACTGACACTCAGATAGTTATCTATGTGGAATCTCTCAGTGGGTCTCCAATGTTTTGTTCTATAACAAAACATTCACGTGTTCATTTAAGTGTCACCACACTTTAGTTTGTGAGATCAGCTACTTACTTCACAAGTAAGGAATGCCACACGTGGTGGTCTATCCGTAATAACGATATCCGTATCTCGTTATTACTTACGACCACGGATGATTTAAGATTCAATTATATGTAATTTGTATCTCACAATCACAACTCCTTGTGATTAACAAATTACCGAGACTTGAATCTACGGACTCTATTATTTAATATAATAGATCTTGCCATAATAAATACATTAAACATATATCAAAAGTACTTATACCCAAAGTTGATTGGACCTAGGGCATAATACTTACATTCCAAACGGGCATAGATGGATGTTTTCTGTAATCAAATACATAGACATCTGCACTAACGGTTTTAGTGGCAATTCACAAATGGGTTTTGGGGCATATATCGAGCCTGGTTGATTTTGTTGGGATAATATCAACACCAAGGATTGGAGAAGAAACCATAAAAATAGGATCACAAGAAGATGAAATTGAGAAGAAGATCATCACGAACATGAAAGCTCAAACACAACATTATATCGTTATCCTCAAACGATATTTGCTCCCTCCCGATTGAATAATGGTGTTTAAAGGATTTTTCGACAAATGGTTCGAAAGATTAATCAAGCCATGTAGAGAATTCATCACTTAAGCACTTGTGGAATTCTCCAAAATTTCAAGAACATAAGGGAAATTAGAATATGGATGAAGAATACTTTTATTTCTTCTTTGTGGAATAAATTAATATTTCTCATTTGTTTGTTATTTATTGTATTGATCACCTCATCACCTATTTATAGACCTTGATCAATACCCCATTAATTGGTGTCAAAAAATTATGAAGAAATGCAATGTTCCCTCCAAAAGCCACCAAGAACAAAATTGGAAAAACTGCCTAATTGCTATATATCTCTTCTATGCTGTCACATAGGATAATTCTATGTGACCGCATAGGTCACCAAAACGCAAGGCCTTCAGGCCCCGTGACACACAATACGACTGCATACGGGTTGGCCTATGCGGTCGCATAGGCCAACATTTTAGCCTCCAATTCCTTTTTAAGTTCTTGGCTTCCACTTCCAATTCAATCTCATTCCACACTCGATTTTATTGATTTTGAACAATATTTTCCAACAGATTTCTCCATCATGATTAATTTGTTGGATAATTTGCACCTACAAGAAAAACCTCAAAAAGAAATCATTTACAAGTATAGATAGTAATGATTCATTTTGTACACATGATAAGAGTAAATTTGGAAAAGAACAATTATAACCTGGTTATTTTTATTGCAAGAGATTGTGGGAAATTCAAATTTTTTTTATTTTTTTTCATCAACCAGATTGTAGAATGCCGAATTATCTAAATTAAGTCCCAATTGCATAAACATGACTGAATTTCAAAAATTTGGAGGCAACCAAGCTACAGAAAATAACAATCCAATTATTTATTTAATAAAAACTATAAGCTGATCCAAATCCAAGATGTAAATTTAAGGTGCGTGCATGCATGCATGCAAAGTTCCATCTCCACAAATCTCACGGATGGGGAAATTTTCTGATTCATCAGTTTTCATTCAATGACCAGCTCAATTGCGGTTTTCCACAACCACAGGTTCCTATTTTTTATTTTTTTTTCCTGTGACGTATGAAAACAAGAATTCCATGTTTGGCAGCATAAGCTTGAAGCCTTGGTATTGGACTTGATGAAACACAATTCAAACTTGAACGAAATGAATAATTTCTACCACAATTTTGAGGCCGCCATTCAATGGTACCAAAAAGCCAATGCTAAACCTATAACTTTTTGGGAAAATTTCGTAAGTAAAATGTTAAGTATGACTCATTTCAATAATAAAAAAATAAATTTTAAATTTTAAAAATCAGATTTTTATTTATAATTTAATTAATTAATTATATTTAATTAAATAAATATATAAAGGTCACATATATATACAATTTCATTTATTGATCACATATTGTCAAATTAATTAGTCACAAATTATTTCGAAGTCACAAATCAAAAATTTTATAAATCACAATTCATTTCCGAGGTCACAAATCAGAATTTTAAGGTCACAAGTTATTTTACGGCTACGATTCAAAAATTTCACAAGTTACAATTTGTTCATCGGTCACAAATCACAATTATTATAAGTTGCAATTTATTATACAGTCACAAATTATCAGATTATGGGTCACAGATTTACAATTTCTTAAGTCACAGTTCGTCTTTTCATTGGTCACATATTGTGTTATTAGTCACAGATTAATCAATTTAATAGTCACAGTCAACCAAAAAAATTTGTGACCACCACCTCATCATCGTCTAAATCACCATCAGAACCACCGTTGCCGCCTAAACCACCACCACCTTCTCCCAACAGCAACACCACCACCACACAAAGTTCAATATCGACCAACATACACCTCTCTACTATCACCCCCCAACCCCCGCCCAGCCCAGCCCAGCCCACCACCACCACCCACACCACCAGCACTGCACCAACACAGCCACCAACACCGCAACACCGTCATCACCACCATCGCCCCCAACACTGCACCACCAACACCACAATCACCAATCCACCACCGCCACCACCATCGACTGCCACCACACAAAAACCTCACAGTTCCATCGCAATATGAAAATCAGAAACAAAATAAAATAAAAAAATTGTACCACCATACAAAAACTGCCCACAGATCCATCATCGCTGCCACCACCAGCTCTCCACCAACAAATCAGATCTCCATCATCACCAGCTCCACCATTTTCAACCAACACCACACCCAAACCAAAATCATCCTTACCTCGTCGCAGATCCACCAATATCGACGCGAAGCACAACCTTGCAGCGATGATTAGAGCATCCATATCTCCGGTGCTGTCCAAGTGCACGAAGCACTTGCTGTTCGATGGGGCCGGAAAGACGACAGAGAAGGCAGGGAAAGGGGGAGAGTTACGGGTTTGTGAGAGTTATGGGTAGAGTTTTGATATTTAAATAATTAATATAAAATTTAATTAAGATATTAATTAAAATAAAATTTTTGATTTTTGAAATATTAAATTACCCACCTTATTTTAGAATTCGACATTTTAATGTTAGAGTTTTGTGTAATTACCACTAACTTTTTTCCATTCTCAAACCCGATATTAATAGCTTGCCAACTTCTTCCTGCCAGACAAGAATATTTACAAAACGAACACACAAAGGAATTTTCTTACCAATAAAAAACTAATATTTCAAAAAAAAAAAAAAAAGCTACCTTGCCGTCAGCGCAGCCAAATCCCTCAAAATCCGAGCGGTCTCCTCGTAATGTCTTGCCTCGTTCTCAGCATCCTCAAGGGGAAGCTGAACTTGAGCCAACATGAGATAATTGGGCTCATCCTCCGAAGCATGAGTCCCGAGAATCATCTTCTGGACCGAGTAGTCCTTTCCCGGCTGCTCCTCTAGGTCCGGCAGCCACTCGACCATAAGAAGCGGCCATTCAAGAGCTTAAGTAATCACCAGATCGCAAAGGAATGGATACTCTTCTTCCAAATCTGTATTTACGTTATTAAAATATAGAAATAATATTTTTATTTTTTTTGGTAAATCTAGTTATTTTTTAATTAAGAGAATCATAGGCATTCACCTCTACGAAGATGTGCATACAAACAATTAGGATCATCTATAATAAGAACTAACAACAATCTCAATTTTTTGAACAAGCAATTTACAAAATTGATTACTATTCACAATTATCCTTTCAGGAATAACCATCTACCAAAAATTGACTACCAACTTCACTAATGTAAGCAAACAAAACAAAACTTCACTAATGTAAGCAAAAATGATCAAACAAAAAGCAAAAAGGAATCCTGATTATGCAAATTGGTCTAATGCCTTCTCTTCACTTGGCTTATCAAATATCCAGTTGAAAACAGTCACACTAAACCTGGATCTCCAAAGAAAAAACTGTTCATTGTCGAATACCAAATGGATTGGATCACACCGCACGCATCTTAAGACCAGATTCTTGGTGCTGTATGAACATAGCTCACAAGCATGGCTAGAGTACTTCATAAGATGCAATCCTTGTCTTACAAAAGGTCAATGAAGGCCATAATTTATGTGTTCTCGTAAAGCAACATGTGCTGAAACAGATAGTGTGACTCTTCACATTTGATCATTGCTTCTTGAAGTCTAAGCCGTGTGACAGTTGTCTCCTGTAAAATATAGAAAGAATTGTCAAATGGATGAAGTGTCATTTTAAAATGAGGAAATTGTGAACAACATTATTCGACTCGACTCCTAACAAAACAAGTGCCACTTTCCTAAAGTAAGCTTATCTTTGCTTATTCCTTTACCAAGCATTCTTATCAAAATAATTCATCTTATACACTTGCACTTAATGCGAAACCAATGCATTCCACTCTCACTTTTTCACACCTGTGGAAAAAATGAAAAAGGGAAAGCATACAGCATTTGTCTTTCATCTCAATTAGAACTATTGTGATAATTCAACTGGAGATGGTCATTCCAGGAATCAGGAATTAGTACATTATATGTCCGTGCTAATATGTCACTAACTGTTCTAAGAAAATACTCAATACCCAAGTTGGCTTACAAAGTTGATCATGATATGGCTAAGATTAAGCTAATGATGAACACATATACATGTCTGAACTCTAGGTATAAATATTTGGGAAATTTATGTAATACTATACTTCAAACTTAAAGCATATTGTAGGACCAATGGTTCTTCCAATCTCAAAAACAACTTTTATCAGTCACCAATTCAGCAAAGATAAGGGGCAACATAGTCACGTAATGACCGCAAGAAAGTAAATATTGAACTTTATTTAGTTGTTGATACCTACCTATCTTCAATCACGGATTCTCTCAACGGCAAGTTCTTTTAGAACCGCATGCCATGATAGTTTGGAGATACAGGACTCGGGAATGTTGAAGGTGGTTTCTTGACAAATGGGTGCTCCAATAGTTGAGCAGCAGTAGGCCGATCATCAGGGTTAACTTGCAAGCATTTGAAAATAAAATCCTGAGCATCTCTTGATAAGGTATTGGGTATAGGAGGTAGTTCACCCCGTCCAATTCTGAACAATGCTTGCATCTGTCATGCAACAAAAAGAAATGCTTCTTACTAAACTACTTACCATGTGACATTGGAAAGGCATCTTATTCACCCAAAAAACCTCGAAAGAAGCAGAGAAGTAAAAGACATCATCACCAAAGAGAGCAAAATAAAACACAATTCAAAGCAATCATCGGACATGCCACCAAGCATTTAAAGTGAATATTGCAAAGAAGGCATGTGATTGAAACTAACTACTAGAAAATTGCCTTGCTCCCATCCAGCTAATAAATCAGTGTTGTGTAAAAGCAAAATTACCAGATATGCGAGATTGTTATGGCCAAATAAAAGATTTTTTTTTTTCTTTTCACCTCTTCGTGTAATTAAACAGGCACAGCATAACCAAATAATTTCAGCAGATAATTAGACGGAAAATCGCGAACAACCACAAAACCCTCCCATGCGAATGAAATAAACTACAGTCTACCTCAAGTCCTCAACAAATATCGTTGAACTAAAAACAGCACGGATCTCACCAAAATATAATCAGAAGGAAATAAGGAAACCATAAAGCAAACTAGTAGAATCTCAGTCCAAAAAGAAATTAAGAAATTCGAGTAATAAATGGTTGTAAAAGGCCACCAACACAGCACTTAACGAAAGCATATAACTTAATAAAAAGAAGTTAAGAAATATAGATAAAAAATGGTTGGCAGAAGTGACATCACAGACATGAATGAAGACACAAAAAAGAATTTCAGAAACCTTCTTAAAAATTTGTGGCACAAGTGTCTTACAATTCCTCCATGAAATATAAAAGGGAATGTAAAAAAATTTATGAAGATGAAATAAACGGCGTTAAGCAAACTATTACAGAACAGTTTTACGAGTAAAATTGGCTACTTGTGTCTCCCATGTATATTATTGTTTAGTGAATTAGACTTTCTGATAATATTCTCTTTCCTGTTTTGCACTATAGAGATAGAATGAACCATATCCCCATGATTGAAAACGGAAAAAATCTACGGGTTCTATCTTTTATACATCTCAGGCTGATAGAAAGCTTCAATCATAAACTTTTTTTCTTCTCAAAGGAGTTACAAATCGTATTAAGCAAGTTGCATGATAGCCCAAAACATTGCCTACAAAGTGTTCTAGCATAACTTCTAATGGCTCCAGATGTACATACCCCTTCCAAGTGAGAGTAAGGGATTTGACCAGTTAACATCTCCAAAACAGTGCACCCAAGGCTCCATATGTCAGCAGCACGCCCATAGCCATGGTTCCTTTGGTTCACAACCTGACAGGATATACAGTTTTAAGGTCATGGAAACTTCAAGGTTCTGTACTATGCATAAAAAATGTATAAGACTCCCAAAAAAATGTTAAGAGCATTCCCTCTCCTGCACAATTGACTGGCCGCTGGGAAAATGAAAGTTGTCCACAGGGAGAAAAATTCGCAAGATGTAAGTTGTCCAAGCAGGAATCAGAAATTATAGTTAAATTCTTCAATAACTCAGGCAACAGTCACACTTCACATTTGAATTCCAAAACAAAGCAAATTAATTTTATTCTGGTGCTAAGCTACCATTAGAACTATGAACACTTTTGTTTCGTAAGAGGGATGTTGAATGATACTCATTTATCATAATAATTGAAGAATGAAAACAATAGACTATCCTATGTAGAAGTCGTCCAAACATCATATCTGATATAAACAAAAGGAGTGAGATAAAAAACTTTAATCAAGAGATGTATGTATATATGTGCAAGTACCACCATTACGTATACCCATGTAGTACTAGATTTGGAAATGCAGAAAATACCTCTGGAGCCATCCAAAACGGTGTTCCTTTGCAAGATTTTATGTCATTTAGTTTTGTAGCCTGTAAAATCACATGAAAAAACTTCATAGGCATAAAAGGCGATTACAACAAAAGGAAACAGTTATCTTTTGCAACAGAAACCAACCTTTGCCAATCCAAAATCTGCCAGTTTCACAGAACCACTTGCATGGACCAATATATTGGCACATTTGATATCCCTAGAAGAAAAGAGAAAAAAGAGTTCTCTCAGAATTAAGAATTATAAATATAGGGCCGTTTGATACACATTATTTTGGAAAGAATATATTTTTTTTGTTGATGTGATGGTGAATATATGGTTGAAAAAGAAGGAAAAGTTATTGATGTGATGAAAAATATTATTTTATTGAAGAATGTGTGATTGAAAATGAGTAGAAGAATGAGAATGTGTATCAAACAGGGGCATAATATGTTTTAATTCTTCTAGGTTACAAGTTCATGAATATGCATATGCTTGAGAATAAGAGACATATATACTCTTGCATAAATTTCTTTCATGTTGACACCTCCTAAACTATCCAATTTCAAATCAATGTATACCTAATAGATAAAATTTAAAATTAGGAGAGACAATAGAAAGAGAAAAATAAAAACAGCCAACACTGCCTATTCTAGGGAAACTACAACTTCCAGAATAATAAAATTATTTTTGCGTTCATAGGTAAGATGACAAAGAGAAACGACTAATAAGTCGAAATGTAATAGTGAAAAATAGGAGAATGATGAACCCATTAAAAAAGAGGGTAAAAAATTTGAATAGTAAAACTCTCCATCCGCCACAAAACCTAACAAATAAGAATGCTTGTGTCACCTGTGGACCACATCCTTGCAATGGAGATAGTTCAACCCACTCAAAATCTGCCTTGTGTATGCAGAGACTTGGGAGTCTCGTAGTTGATACTTTTGGTACAGTCTTGCGAGCGAACCTTTAGTTACAAGCTCAAGGAAGATATAGAGTTTAGCATTGTCCTGGAAAGATTGATTTCCATTAAAATATTAACAATGAAAAACATGAAGTCTACCATTCTAAGAGAAAAGAAGAATTTTGAAAAATGGAGCATCCACTTAATAATGTATACCTTGTCAGTACCAAGATAGCGAACAATATTGTCGTGTCGAAACTGACTTAGAAGGGATATCTCCTAAACAAATCGAAATTAAGTAAGAGGAGAAAATAATTAATCCTAGTAGCTATGTGGACTGTACGATTTGCACTTTCATATTCAATCAACACAAAGTTTTTAGCATCAAGACATTATAAATTCTTCTCACCTGTTCAAGTTGAAAAAGGCTTTGCTGGCCTTGGCTACCCTGGTCAAGTAAAGAAACCTCCTTTACAGCAAAAAATAATCCATCACTGCATCAGTTGAAAATAAACAAATTGTGAGGATCCAAAAACAATGATAGAAAAATCATTACATATTTAACCAAAAACACAAAAATAATTTATTTTGCTTTTTCTGCATTAAGAGATCCTGCTTAGTCAATTTACATTCCAAATTTAAGAGAGCTTTCAATTTAAATAATGATCTCTACATTGTCATGTAGGTGAACATATTCGAAGAATACTGCCAACAAAAGACTGAAACAGATAGTAAAGGATGATGTGATGAACGACCATTATATGTTGAATCAGAACTCTCATTCTTTACAAGCTATTTCTGGACATCTGTAGAAACAATGTAAATATCTTAAAAGGCCAATGAATGATTCCATACGAAGTTCACATGGTTGACAGCAGAACTGCATCGTATTACAAGGGCATAGGGTCCAAGCACCCCAACCTTTGTTTCCCAGAAAGCCAACTGTTTGGTAAAGGGGTATCCAGAATGGCCTGTTTGCATATAGTTTGCTTAGCAGTGATCTCATTATGGGAATGGCCTGTTTTCATATTTCCTGACCCAACGTACATTATCATATGCAACCTAGACCCCAAAACCATATGCTCCCTTTTATGACTTTGTTTGTATAGTGGCTTTCATCTTATAGAGCCTTATCTAATATACAATGTTCCTCTTACTTTCCCTCACGACCAAATCTATATCACAAAATCACATGCTTCTCTTCTCTTCCTTCCTCTCTACCACTCAGTAGCCAGTAAAGGAAGAAATGTAGAAAACGCAAATTTAGCATTCCTTTTCGACTCAATTAACTCAATCAAGTCTCTTCATACATTTCTACTTGAAGCATTTCAACAATATATAAGATATGATTCCAACAATTTTTCACTTAATAGTATTTGTAATATGAAACCTCCATATTGCACAGTGACCAAGAAAAGTCATTGCCTTGTTTAAAGTTTGTCTAAGTATCTAATGGATTTTCAGATATTAAAAGCATAATTGTGTCCCTTAGTCTACAGAGTACTGTGTACCAGCAAAAGAAGATCCAGCATTTCAATTCTAATTTGAAAGCATAATATCTCAAGGCATCATTTGAGAACCGGTTGGTATTTGCATCACAAACATGGAATAAGTTTACAAGTCAACGTACTTTTCCTTTTTGTTTTAACAAATAAAAGTTCATACGTGATCATGTTAGAGATCTATAATGAAGTTCTTTTGTATTGCTAAAAGAATTCTTACGCAGTGAAGCCCTCATACACCGTTCCAAATGACCCGCTGCCAAGAAACTCACCCTTCTGCCAAGAGCTGATGTCGCACCTGAGAGAACCATTCAGCGAGACAGAGTATATAGACTCCACAGTCAAGCCAACAAAATCGTCATCATTCTCGTCATTTGTCGAATCTGAACACAATTCCAAACCAACAGCGGTAACATTCTTCACACTTTCCTCGCTCTCTTCTTGCTTTCCAACAATTTCTCTCCTATTAACCTCTTCATTTTCTTCAAACTCATCCACCAAACTAGTAGCGACATCCCGAGGTGAATTCAAGTCTCGATCATCTTGAGGACCAAAACCCCTAAATATATCCCAAGTAGAACTTGTATTGTCCACAACTGACCGCATAATTACTGGTGGAGGCGCCAATTTTGGCGGTCTATTGCCTTCAAATTTAATGCCCCAACCACCACTATTAACCGTAGCTACAGTTTTATTCAAGTTCAAATGAACTCCATCCTTAAGCTCGGAATCACTAATCTTGACACCAGCTCCAAAACGTTCCGATAATTCATCCGAAACAGAACGATCGATAGACCCCGGAGTTTTCAAATTACTTGAAGGAGACAAAGCCCTTCGACTTCGAGCCTCCCAAGCCGCCACAGGAATCGAGAAGTCCTCGGGTCCCGAAAGGCCTAAAGATTTACAAATTCGATCAAATTCTCCATCAACTCCTTCGACTCGGAAGCTGGTTCGATCAGATAGTGGCAAGACGTCGAGCGATCGAGTCTTGTGGACCGACAGATCGTCAAAGGAATTCGACGAGGAGGAAGGTGAAGAAAACGAGCTTGTATCCGCATCGTAATCAATGTTCTTTGTCGCGTTCCGTCGGTCAAGCCTCGGTCTCTGTTGCTGATGGTGCTGCCTTTTCTGCTTCCAATGAATCATCCTTCATTCCCAACTCTCTCTACATATACATAAAGATTACTTAGATTAGTGTATGTGAAAATTCAGCCGAGAGGCCCGAGACGGAGTAACGGTTGCTTTAGCTTGTGCTCTGAACTTTTTTCAACAAGTATTTTACTATATTCAAGAAGAAGAGAAGCGTGTCGTGGGTTGGGGTGGGGTGGCGTGGGGTGCTAATGTTTGACCCATTTTGAGTGGGACTACAATTCATTCAAAAGAAGATTGGTTGAAACTTGAACGAACAAAGAGGAGGGAACTGGTAAAACATTTACGCGTTGCCACGTGGCGGCTTCATAGAGCTGTTTAGGACTGCCCAAATGCCTGCCGCCAAAATTTATAATTTGGGGGCTTTTAAGCTGAATAAAATTTTTACTTTTTTAACTTTAACGTTGTTTTTATTGTAAGATTTTAAAATAAACAAATAAAAAAAGAATCGAAGGGTGAATCCAAAGAATCTTGCACACGTAGGGTCGGCCAAAAGATATGGTAAGCCAGATATCTCGTTTAACACTCCAACGAGGAAGAATAGTAAGAATGATAAGTTTACAAATTGGAATAATATTAGGATAATTGGCACAAAACGTCTCTATCTTTAAAAGTTTGTGTGGAAAATGTCCTTACTTTTCATTTTTTGATGCATAACGTTCCTACCTTTACTTTTTTTTGCGAAAAACGTTTCTCCGTCCACCTCCTTTTAGAATGCACCGTTAAATAAATAAAAAATAAATTTTTATTTTTCAAACATAAGGGTAAAATCGTTCAAACAACACAACTTCACAGTGCTTCACTTCTATCCCGCCTCCTTATTCTTCAAATGTTATGCATAACTAAAAAGTTTAAGTAATATGAAAATTAATTTGGATGATGTTGTAAAAAATGAGGAAAAATGACAAAAATTACTGTATTTCAGGTTGAATTTCATCATGAATGTCGTAAATCTTAAAAAAGAAGAAGGAATGGTATATGAAGAGATTGAAAGTTATCGATAAAATGAAGATGTTCATTCCCATTTTATGCTTATGAAGGGTGTAAATAAGGGATAAAATGAGAATAACGATTAAAATGTGCTTCTGTGAATGGAGGTTTCGAGTAAGAATGGAGAAGATGATGAATATGAACAGGTCTTCTTCCCAATTTAGCATGAAATTGTCTTTGCGTAAAACATCCATACATTTACACTATTTTTTAGATAAACGCCCCTACCTTTACACTGTTTTTGCGTAAAATATCCCTACCTTTATAAAAAATTGTGCAAAACGTCCCTGATGTAGATACAACCGACAACCCTGTTTATGTGCCCTGCAGCTCATTGTCCCTAACATCCATTTTGAACATAGCAAAACCAATACTCAACAACCAAGCTCAATAACCAAACCTAGCAATTACAGTACTCAACGTCCAAATTTAATAACCAAACCCAGCAACACAATAGCAAAAGACATACAATTGCACCTTATGAAGCAAAAATTATTAGTTTTTCTGTTAATTCAGAAATATCAAAACAAACATACACAATTCAGCATATCCTATAGCAATTACTATTGTAGTGAATAAACATTAACCATACACAATTCATGTGCAGTGATTCATTGAACAAAAAACAAAACAAAAAAATTCCAAAAGCCACCAGGTATGCCTCCGCAACCTCCCGAAGAACGACCACGGCGGAGCTTTAGAACTGGAGATCAGTTTTAAAGTCCTGAGCAATTTCTCTGACTAATCTCTGGAATGGTAGTTTCCGAATCAGAAGCTCTGTACTCTTCTGGTACTTCCCGATTTCCCTCAGTGCCATCGTCCCTGGGCGGAATCGGTGTGGTTTCTTCATGCCTCCGGTCGTCGGAGCGGATTTCCTCGTCGCCTTTGTTGCTAGCTACTTCCTTGGAGCCTTGCCTCCTGTGGATTTCCGAGCTGTTTGCTTTGTTCGAGCCATTGATTTCAGTATGTGTATATATATGTATGTATAGATTCTAGAGAGAGTGAATGGTGAGGAATTGTGGAGTTTATGTTGTTTGGACGGTTTTACCCTTATGTTCGAAAAATAAAAATCCCTTTTTTATTTTTTTAACGGTGCATTCTAACGGGTGGTGGCCGGAAGGACGTTTTTCGCAAGAAAAGGTAAAAGTAGGGACGTTATGCGTCTAAAAAACAAAAGGCAATGACGTTTTCCACATAAACCTTCAAAGTTAGGGACGTTTTGCGTCAATTACCCATAATATTATTTATAGTCAACGAACGTTATTTAAAATATTTATTTCTAATAATTCTGTTGCCTCAAATAATAAATTATCACATAAAGATAATTACTGTAGTCGCTAGCTATGAATAATGTCATTTTAAAAATTATAAAAAAATTCGTTTCTCGATTAGAGGCAAACCTCTCGATCCAAGAGTGATAAAGGGAGGTGGAAGCTAGTGGTCTTTCTAACCCTATTGAATATGAGAAAAGAAATTTTTATATGACTTTTTTTTTTTTTTTTAAATTTTGTGTTTGAAAATTTTGTATTGTTAAATTAGACCTCATTGTATCCTAGTCATTGTTTCAATTCTAAAATGTGATTGGTGAAAATTAACGAAAGGGTAAAATTTATTTTTTTCGACTCTATCAAGGCACGCACAAAGATGGTTATATAAAATACTACTTACAAAATATTATTTGTAATTAAATTTACAACAAAAATACGAGTTCTTGAAAAATTTAGCCTTTGCACTCGTTATTGAAAATTTTACAATTATAAATTGTTAAGACTTGTACCATATTTTAAACATATTGGAATACTTCAAGAATTTTATTGCACATGTATTGTGTAAAAAAAAAATTTGTTACTACTTTGTAAAATATGCATGAGACGTAGGAATATAAAGCCAAGTGGTCTAATGAATCACTACGAGCCACTTGAAGGTACATGTTGTTGATTTTCGTTAGAGTAATATAATGATAAATGCTGAATAGAATGTCGAATCAATCGATAATCTGTATATTTTATTATAATCAAAATTAACTCCAATTAAAACGCACACGATTACTTGTTTTGCTTTGATTTTAAATGTCTACTGAAATAAGCAAACAAATTTTGGAAAAAATCAAATCACAAGAGGCAATAGGATTCTCATTCACAATTGTTAACTTATTTTAATCCTTAATTATCCCTTGATAATCAATTATTGGATATGGTGGAAATCAATGATCCAACTATAAGAGGTCAATCAATCGTATATTTATATGTAGACTTAATTATCTCTAATTAAAGTGTAAACATATATATATATATATATATATATATATATATATATATATATATATATGTCATATTATTTTCTAATGATGCACAAATATCAAACAAACATGAGCAAATAATTAATCAAATAGTTAATAAGATTTGTTTAGCCTATCTTGATTTGATCACAAAAATTCAAGATAAAAGTTGAATCTATTATTGGAATAATTTGGAATAAAAGTTAATACAACCATTAATTTTAAATCTTGGCAACGATTTCGGACGATGTCTTCTTCTTCTTTTTCAAGATCATCCAAAGACTCCAAGAATTTCTTATAGCTTTGCTCTCAAGAATTTTGATGTTTTTTTTATAGGGGGTTCCTCTTTTATGATAGAAAGAGGAAATTCCCCTTTTTATTGACATAGATTTGCTATTTATATAGCCTCGAGATTGTTTGAAAGTCATGTCAATCAAATATGCAAAGTGTCCTTAATTCTAAATTCAAAGATCATAGATTTTTATTTTTCATTTTTCATTTTTTTTTGGTTTGGACAACCCATCCAAAGATAATGTGCGGTCGAACCGCAGCAAATAGGTCCAACCACGTCCGATACTCCAATTTTTTACCTATAGGGTGGCCGACCAATGCTATGGGGTAGTCGTTTTTTGAGGGGACGTTCTTTTCGTATTTCAATTTTGTGTTTTGAGTTTTGAATTCGTTTTGTGTTTTGTGTTTTGGGTGTCCATTTTGAAATTATTGAAAACTTGTTCTTTTTGTCGTTTTGAAAAATTATTTCTCAACTCGTGTTTTTTGAGTTTTGGCAGATTTATGAAGAAAACAGCCAAAACGTAAAAAAGTTATTTTCTGTTTTCTTCACAAAATTTTCAGCCGTTTTCAAAAACTCGTTTTCGAAAATGGGAAAAAGAACGCGTTTTCAATATTTTGGAAAATCGAAAATAGAAAATGGCTCGAAAACAGTAAAGAGAGCACGCCCTTAGTATTTCCATCTTTTGCGCTTCGGTTCCTCAGCTTTTTAAAATTGTAGGTCCCTCAACTTAAGTATATCAATTTAGGTTCCTAAACTTTTTAATTGTGTCCAAATCGGTGTTTCAACTTTTAATATCTTTGAGTTTGGTCCTCCTAAGTTATGATAATGTTCAACTAGGTCCAAACAAAAGTATGATTTAGTCCCCAAAACATGTAAAGTCATCAAATTAGCACTTTCAAATTCCATCCAATTTAGTCCCAACACTTACTTACACTTGTGCAATTCCATCCTTTTTGTCCAAACTAAGCTCTAAACCACTTCATTTTGCTCAGTTTGCCTCCAAGTATTGGTTTTCACCTATAAAATAACATATACACTAAATTAAGTAGAAATTCTCTCAAATAATGAAATATAAAATAAATTTTAACAGCCTAAATAAACTTGTAAAATACACTTACCATTGCACATGTTATGAAGGCCCTGAACAGGCTACAACGTTTCGCTTGAATCAAAGAGCCTTGACGAACTGGATGGATGCCTGGCTGGGATGCTAACTCAACGAGGTGGGTGGAAATTAAAAAAACTCCACTTACTTATTTATTTTAATTTATTTTATTAATTTTATTAAAATACGATTTAACTTATAATTCGTACAATAAAAGATAATAGTTTGGTGGATTCAGTGTGGGGGTAATGTTCCCCATCCCCACCTCGATTATCTAACGAGACGGAGAAATTTTTGACTCACTGAAATAGATTTTGCCTATGTCCCGCTTAAGTCATATCAAAGCTCCGCTTTTTTATTGTTTAGGATCTAAAGGCCGAGGACTTCTTGAGGTGGTTTCATCTTAGAGCGAACCTTCAGGCTAGGCGAATGGGATGGGTCCAACCATCAGTTGTCTTTACAACAAGAAACAAGTGGAGAGCCTGTTTGCCTTAGAAACATTTGTTTATTATTCCCTTCGGCATTAATATGGCGGTTAAGGTACGGTACGTAGGATCTCCATATACAAGGTACAAATTTTACAATTGATAAATTTTATATTTCCCACCACATAACTTGCCTTATTTGAGGATTCGGGGAACACTCGAAGAATCATTCAGCCACGTGAGGATGGTCTACTACCACGTATGCAAAAACCATTATCGAAGAAATGTGTTTCTTTTGTTTGAGAGCGCTTGAAATCAAATTTAAGTAGAAGGGTCCTGCAAAACGAATAAAAATATGGATAATAAGTTGTGGGTTCTTAGAATGTATTGAAAATCATGTTTAACCATAATTTAAGCTATGCTAAATAGCACATTATCAAACATAATCAATTTTTAACAATGACAGAAGGACTAATTGAACAACACGTGTCCAGAGGTCATAAGTTATATTTGCTAATGCTTATAATTTTGTATAAGTGGGTCAAATTTTAACTTTTACCAAAAATTTGTCCGTACATTCCTTATTATCTACTATTCATAATACATATTATAAACTTTTGACACACGAATAGAATACTGTCAACCTTATTTTTCTACAAATACTCCACGCTTAACAAAAGAAAAATGTATGAAATCAAGCATTTTTCTGACAAAGTGCAAATGATTACTAGACCATTCATTGGAACGGAAGCCTTTGTATGTTAATGGTGTTCAAGTTTACATGTAACCTATAAGTGGACAAGAAGGTAGCGAAACTATTAACAACTAGAAATATAAAATTATTTCAAAAAATAAAAAGTAGTTCACTCTAAATTAAATGACAAATTTTTGAGTTCTGAAACGAATCAATAAAAGACTTGATATCAACCTTCGATGGATCCAACATTCGATGAGTACAGACGACCACTCGTACTGGCTCCGTTGATTTTTTTTTTTCCTCCTTCCGTGCTCAACTCTCATCCTGGATTTGTTATTGGTATCAATTGAGTGATCGCATGTACTCACCTTTCATCTTGGATCTGTTATTGATATCAACTGAAATTTGAAGATTAACCAAGAAATTTGTATAGCATCCTCATCCAAGCGCTCGCAATCCTTTTCACACCGTGGTTGATTTTTATCTTTAAATAAACAAATATGTACCAAAATTAGGTTGGTTATAGATAGAGATTAGGATTAGAACAAAGCCTAGACCAGTCCTAGTATAAGTGCACGATCCATATACCAAATATTATTCGCAACAACGCGAAAACAATAGGGCTTCTTTCCAAACACACAAAACGCTCACAAAACTTTCTCTGAACAATCAAAATCTCTATCGCTAATCTCCGCTATCTGTACGAGCACACAGAAAATTGATTCTTTGCCACATAGTATGCAAAAGAGACCAGAATTTTTGAAATACAGGACAGTTGGCCTTCTTTTTCTCTCTCCTTCTCTATAAATTTCGACAAATTTTCACTCAGAAAACCAACTCATTCAAAGGCGTCGAGGTCGAGGGCAACGAATAGGGTTTTTTTCGTGTGCAGAAGACTGAAAAGGTTTGTTACAATCATTAATGTTATTGTGAAAATTCGTGGTCAGACTTTTTTTGTATTGTTAAGATATGCTGGGACTGTTTCTGAGTTTTTGATAATTTTCTGTGTTACTGGGTGTTTGAACGTGAGGACTTTTCTGGGATGTTGGAATATTTTGTTGTCATTGGATGGTTTGGGTCTAGGGTTTGATTATCTCTCCGCTTTTATATATGGACATGAGTGTTTATTGAAGGATTGCTTTGTTTTGGAAAGATTTATGCATGGAGTAGGTAATTTGTGGCTGTTTATTGAATTTTCTCGACTCCGAGATACACGGCTTTACTTTATGCGATTTTTATTGGTCAGTGAGGCTATGAGAAGCCCTTGTTGATATTGTTTCCGGGCATTGAAAACTGCAAAGTTAAGAAGTTTTTGTTCAATAGACTTGATAATATAAATTGTACCCAGAGAGAGAGACGAAACACCCGTTCCCCTGTATATATAGAATAATTCAGATTCTTTTATTCGTATGTGGCTTTTTTTTGGAGGAATTTATTGGGGGCTCTGTGGATTCAGTTAATGTGACACTGGCCACTGAGTTTTAAAACAGTGCGGAAAGGGCTTTGACCTAGATAAAAGGATTAGTGCACAGGAAATTTCGGATTAGGATAATTTTTGGATTGACTTAAAAAAAAAAAGCATTCAATTTTGTCTGGAAGGGAAACGCGGAGGTTATCAATTGACACAGGGCTGTTGATACATGGTCATTAAGTAGAAGAAGACTAGTAGATTTTCTTTCCAATTATTCTTTGTATACTATAATGTTTGGCATTAGTTATGGAAAGAAGTGAACCCACATTAGTTCCAGAATGGCTGAAAAATGGTGGAAGTCTGGCGGGTGGTGGCACTGCATCACATTCAGGTAATTGTTATTAGCTTTTTGAAGCAAACATCTCATATTGGGATATTTCCTATCGTAGGCTTGAACTAGTTTTTAACATGGGTTTTTTTTTTAGATGATCATACTGCATCAAAAGTAGCAAGAAATAAGTCACTTGTGGCAATCAATGGTCATGATTTAGGGCGACCATATGGTATGGATAGAACCACTTCATCTTTTCGTCGGAGTTCCAGTAGTAATGGTTCTGGTCACTTGAGTGCCTATAATAGTTTTGCTAGGAAACACCGCGATAGGGAATGGGAGGACACGTATGGTTCTCGGGATAAAGAGAAGTCAGTTTTGGGGGACCGAAGGCAACAGTACATTTTGTCAAGTAAGTTTGAGCGGGATGGTTTAAGGCGCTCACAGTCAATGATTTCTGGGAAACGTGGGGAGTCATGGCCAAAGACAGTTGTAACTGATTCGAGCAATTCCAGGGGAAACAACAGCGATGGTCTGCTTTCCAAGGGCAGTCCTATTAGCAGTGTCAACAAAGTCACTTTTGAGAGAGATTTTCCATCCCTGGGAGCTGAAGAACGACCAGCCACTCCAGAGGTTGGAAGGATCCCGTCTCCTGGCTTGAGTACTGCTATTCAGAACTTACCCATTGGTACCTCAGCCATGATAGGTGGCGAAAAATGGACATCGGCTTTGGCAGAAGTGCCCGTTTTAACTGGAAGAATAGCTACTCCTTCAAGTTCTGCCCCTTTGGCTTTGGGCACCACCACTGGTCTTAATATGGCCGCAACTGTGGCACAGGGTCCTACTCGTGCTCAGACTATGCCTCAGGTAGGTTCAGTTTTCCATTTATTCTTGGGGATAGTGTTGAAAGTTGTTGTGCTAATAGCTATTTTTTGTTTTGATGTAGTTGTCTGCTGGAACTCAGAGACTTGAAGAGCTGGAGATAAAACAATATAGGCAATTGATTCCGGTAACACCATCCATGTCAAAACCCTTGGTAAGAGTGAACTTCCTATGGTTAAAATTCATTATACGTATACTTAGTGTATGGATTGTTATGTGTCAATGATTTCATTGTAGGCTTTGAATTCTACTTAGTCACTCTTTAAAGGTATAGCATTGAATAGCTTTCCCAATTTCTGTATTCTGCTTTAATAATTTTAGAAAGTTTGTCATTTTGCGTTTTCCTTGTGGATTGTCTAGTATATTTTATATTAGATGGCGGTTGAAAATTCAATCAGTTTTAGATAGAGGTTGAGACTGGTACTTGGTTACAAAAGCGTGCCAATTTGTTTGTATTGATATTGATTATGAGATATTACATCTGTTATTTAGTGATTGACACTTGAGAGTATACTGACAATTGGTTCACAAGAAACTTGGAAATAGCTATTAAATCAGGACGGTTTAGTCATGGAGACTCAGAGGACTGGAGAGATGCAAAATACATTAAATAGGGAGAAAGACATGGAAAATGTGGTTGTCATGGCCTTCTCCTAGATTTTCTACATAAGAGTTAATATTTTTAAATGGTTGTAAATTTCATGAGATAATCATAAGAAATAGGGCGAATTTAACTGTTGTTTGTGTAATTATTCGACTGAGATAAATGGATCTTCAAGAAAGATGTAAAATACATTAAACAGAGAGGAAGATGCATGTCTAGGCACTAGGTTAAAATAGATTTTTCTACTTCTGATTTTTTATTTATTTTTTAAATGGTTATAATTTCCTGAGATAAATATAAGAATTAGGGTGGATTGAATATCTGTTAGTGTAATGATTCTGCTGAGATAAGTGAAGCCCTGCCGGAGGACCTTTGTTATCATTGGAAGAAAATGATTATTTGACTAGATGTTAGAAAGCGCAGTCGTCATCAATTGGTAAACATCCCAGCCAAAACCGACACAACTATGTATGCAACTTCTGTCACCTTGGTACTGGCTCATCCAACTTTTGCACTCGTTAACCAAGTAGTATATTACAACCACGTGTTCTTGAAATTGTTCTACTCAATATTGATATTCCCTAATTGCAGGAACGTTTTTACCATCGTTAAGAAAGGCATAAGCAAAGAGGAATCCATCCCTATCTTTTTCTTCTTATCCGTGCACTTTCTAGAGAGAGGACCTGCTCTATAGAGAAATAGAAAATGTCACTCGTGCCAAGGGATGAACTGTGGGGTACCAGGGTTTTTTCTTCATTCACTTTCTTCCCCATTTTCATTTGTTGTGTAGGGGTTTATGGGTGTTTTCGTTGTTTTGAATGGTGAAAGTTGGCCAACAGAAATAGTGTTTTGATGAGGATAAGATGTTAAAAGGAGTGATTTTTACCATTGAAAAGTAGGAATAAAATTTGGACTGCAGGAATAATGATACATCAAGAATTTGAATGTTGTTATTTTCATACTTGATTAAGGCAGATTTTTCTTATTTATAGTTTTGTAGAAGGTTGTCTTTTGTCTTGTCTCTACCTCTCTCTCTGTGTGTGTGATTTGTTTAAGGAATATACTTGTCTTAATTATATCTCTCCTTATTTACCCCTTGCTCATTTTAAAACTCTACCTTTTAAACAATGATTTTGCTTTAAATATAGCTTTCCAGTGACGACGCCAAAACGCTTTTAATTCACATACAGAGGAAAAGTATTTATGATTTCCTTTACGTTTAGGATGACCACGATGTTATTCATGATATGATTGATTTTTCATTTTTAATGTGACATCTGATAGCATTTCACTGGAATCACTTTCAGCAAACTAAAGGTTCAACGATATGGGAATTTTTGTCTAGATAGAATGTTAATTAGAAGAAAAACTTTTAATGAAGGTCATAAGCATTTTTAGGGAACCTTGTAATGGTTGTTATTCTGTGTTTCGCCATTTCTCAACGACATTAGTTTTGGATTGTGAATGCTTGAACTTCAAGAATCATAAGATGTATTAGCCGCTCACCAAATATGTAATCATTGGTTCTCTGGAGAGTCGTACTTGCCATTTTCCAATAGAAAGAAGTTCTGAGATTAAGTAGAATAAGTGTGGCCCTTTATTTCTTTCCATTTCTCAGTTCCTCCTCCCACCTGATTTTTTAGGGGTGGGGAGATTGAGTAAAGGAAGGAACAAATTTCACTGGAAATCGCCGAGAAAATAGGAGCCAGTGGCCCTAGGATGAGAGGGAGAGAATATAATCAATAGATTGTTGACAACAACAAATGGCAAAAAGAAATCTTTATTTGTTCTACCTCCTATTTTCTATAAGGGACTGATCTTTTTCTTGAATGATTAGAAAAATAAGAGTTCAGATCCCCGCATGAATATAATGTTTATTGATTTGAAATCTGATTCAAATCCAATATAGTACCTTTGGGTACATATGTACTGTATTCATTGATTCTTCTAATAAATAGATCCAAATTTAACTTTGAATATTGAATTCAATGGGATCAAATAGGAAAGGATACTCTTTTAAATCTTTTGGGTGTGGGAGAGGTTGGATAGGGGAATGAATGAAATTCAGTTCCCTTTTGACTACGGCAAAGGAGAGTTTGAGGGAAAAGAGGCAGCCATTGGCCCAAGGACAACTGGGAGTGATTAGCTTGGTATCAGCATGAGTAGTTGTGTCTAAATGCCAATTTTGCTCAAACTCTTTGGCCAGGAACGAAGGCAGAAAATGATGACTATAAGGGCATGCATATGTGTAATACCTCGAAGTGAAATATTTATCAACTTATATGGAACTTCCAGCTCAACTTAACACAATCCAATATTTTGCATAGCCAAATCTTTTTTTGCATCGCACTCCAATGATGTCAATTCAATTCATCTTTTGAAGCAGTAATGTGTGTATATCTAATATTTTTTTTTTTTTGATATGTTTTCTAAAAGTTGCGGATTTTCAAAGTAGCTAGTGAATCCAGGTATTGTAGTGTTGTTTTCTCTTCTTTTTCATGAAACAAATAATTAATTGCTATCAGGAATTGATTTTTGGACCCACTTAAATGACATGTAGAAAGATACACCTTTTTAGAAATCCACAAGGGCTTACGTGAACAAGCTTATGCTTTGTATGCTTATGAGGTCATGCTGCATAATATGAATGGACAACTTTTATCTTGTGCTATTTAATTTTTGATACATTTTGAAGATATGATTAATCTCATTGAACTTTTCCTTCAGGTCTTGACTTCTTTAGATAAACAAAAAGCTAAGGGGGGTCAGCAGCAGCATCCTATTTCGCCTACGCTTTCTGTTAGTCGCTCTCCTTGTGGTGGGCTCGTGAAGTCTGATGTTTCAAAGCCAAGTAATGTGGGAAAGCTCCACGTTCTCAAGCCAGCTCGAGAGAGGAATGCTGTCTCTTCTGCTGCAAAGGATAACCTGAGTCCAACAAATGGTAGCAAATTAGTAAATTCCTCTCTCCTTTCGATGACTCCATCAGCTTCTGGAGCTGCTCCCATTATGGGATCAGCAATCATTCCTAGCGCTGAACACAAGCCTGTATTGACTGCTTTGGAGAAGAGACCCACTCAAGCTCAAAGTCGAAATGATTTTTTCAAACTTATGAGGAAGAAATCCATGGCAAATTCCTCTTCCATTCCTGATCAATCTATGGCAAACTCATTTTCTGTTTCAGATCATGACACTGTGTCACCACCTGCTTCAGATAAGGTTGGTGAATTGGAGGTCACTACTTCAGGTACTCCTAATGCTGGTGATGCACCATCACGTGTAATCCCAGGCGAGTGCCGTTTGTCTGACAAGAATGGTGACCTTACTTGCAATGGTGATGCTTGTGAAGGGCAGAAATATGTCAGTAATGGAAAGAAACATCAAAATTCTGATCCTATAATTTCAGATGAGGAAGAGGCTGCACTTTTGCGCTCTATGGGCTGGGAGGAGAATGCTGATGAGGGTGGTCTTACTGAAGAGGAAATCAGTGAATTCTACAGGTGAGAGACGATGCATATTTGTTTTTAGTTAATAAATTTATTAGCTAGCATCCCATGCTTATCATTGCAAAATTAAATGTTTCTTGCAACCATTGTGCAGCGCATCAATTCGAACCATCGCTGAAAGTACTGCTACAAGTACAGCCCAAGTCTTGGTCGCCCTTAAACTTACAGATTGGGAGCATTGGTGGCATTGCTTCTGGATTGAGCTCATCTGAAACTAAGCTGGAATCTTGATTTGCTGACTGGGTTAGCCTGGCATGCAGTTTTTGTCCATTTTCTTGCTACTTCAATTGACAGTTCTGTTAGCTGACTAGGTTGTTGAAAGATGGGGGAAGGGTGGTTTTATATTTTTACTGTTGCAGGAAAGAGGAATAGAAATAAGTAACCGATGGTCCAGTCCCAATTATGTCTTCTGATAACTGTTGCCTGCTGAACAGGGTCTAGAGTTTTCTGAAGTTCAAAAGTTTGAGCAAAGAGAATGTAATAGTTTTTTTCTCATTATGCTCAAAGACGTTGCTTATATGCCAAGTCTGGGTTTTTGAATAGGGGGATCTGTCAAACAACCAGTTATGGGTTTTTTTAGTCTCCAAAGAAAGAAAATCAAGAATTTATTATCTTTCGCTTTTGTTCTTCCATTTTTGCCGAGGTTTTGATTATTTACATTATTGTTTTTGCTTTGAATATTTGTCAGCTGAAGCTTTCCAATAAGCTGTCTAGTGAATCTGGAAAACTAGCTAAACCAAACTCGGGGCTTAATTAAATTCAGATTATTCACTATAATATCTGCATTAGTGGTAATTAGGAAAGAGGGTGATGGGATGATTTTTCATCAAATTTTTTGATATCTTCGACGGTAATTAAAATTGATGGATTCTCTTTCAAAGTTGTCAAATTCTGAACTTTAATTTAAATTTGTTTGGTCCTCTGAAATGTCAAATCATAGTTATAATGTAATAAATTAAACTTGAGAAGTGAACACGTAATAGTTTCATACTTTTAAAATAAAAAAAACATTTGAGCCTTCTACGATATTATGGAGCAATGCTATGCATACACAGATGCCCTTCCAATAGGAGGTCTTCATTTGACACTTTGTCAACCATTTTTGTAACGATACTTTGTACAAGTAGAATAATTGGATATTAATAATATTATGCAAGTTCAAGAAATTGTGGCATCAAAAATTTCATTACTCGTTCTGGATACCTTAGCTCAACATAAATGGCATATAACTCTAACGAATTTGAGCTCTGACCTTCACTCTAAAAACACGTTTTCTAAATATTTGAGACAAGTTTTTTGTGTTGTTCGGTACACCTAATCACAAAATATTATCAAGAGATATATGGATATAATTGTTTTTGTTAATTTATAATTAAATGCTAATAAATTTTACTAAGCCCCCTTTTGCAAATTTATAAATAATTTATGAAGAGAAGTAGCAGTGAGTTTAGTTCACTAAACGTGTGAATAATATTGAATTGCAATATTTAATTTCATTATGAACATAGATCTGGAAAATTAATCTAGTATTCAATGATGTATAACACAATCAATCATCTACAATTACTCATCTTCTAATCTGTCACCAAAAATACTTCAAAATTAATATCCAGTTTCTTCGTAGAACACGACCTTCAATGGTGAAGACGTTGTCATTGACTGCGAACCAGTACCCTTCCCTAGTCCGGCTCTGGAATAATGACGGTCTTAATTACCGGAATATTCCAGAACCCAAGTTCGTACTAGTAGGGCTGCCTGCACTTGTCCCCATCCCCAGGAGAATGAGTTTTTGGGTTTCTTCATTCAGCAATCCTAAACTTAGGATCTGAATCATCTGATGCCACTGCATTTTCACCTTTGGAACCTATTTCTTCAACTAGTTTAGTGACAGGAAAAAGCTGGTTAAAAAGGGTGTTTCCATTCGAAGAATAGCCCACCTTTTCTGCTGAATGTGAAGAGCTGAGATCAAGAACAATTCCCTTAGCAAGATCAAGATTATGGTTTATGTTTCCTAGGTTGGAAATATATGGAAAGGATGGATTTATCATATGAGGGCTGTTGTAAAATGGGAAATTTGTTGGGTTTAAGGTTGATAATTCATTATTCATAAATGGATTACACATGTACGACGCTGCTGCTGTTGACGCCATTGCTGTTGCACCTACTGGAAGTGGATGATTGTGTGTTCCTTCATAGGTTGTGATCAGTATTGACTTGTCCTCCAAACACCTTTGCACCTAGTACATTAATACAGAATATCAATATAGTTTGGTCCCACTTTCAATTTTTCTGATCGACATGGCCAGTTCAGTACAGTTTTTCTTAACATGGTTGCATGCACGAAGAGACTAAAGTTGCAAATAAGTACCTGCTTTCTGACTGGGCAACCAGGAGCCACCGTGCAACGATAGTAGGCTCGAGGGCAAGGATTTGCTTTAGCAATCTTCTGTCCGTATTTTCGCCATTGGCATCCATCATTCATCTGATTAAAATTGTACGCATTTCTTTATCAATTTTAGGTCTTTCTTATGAAATTAATAGACAATGAATTTGAACTCACAGTGGCAGCTTCACATCTGGCTCTGACAGAAATTCTAGCTCTTTTATTTGGTGGAGAAGTAACAGGGTGGCTTGCATTAAATCCTGGAAAGTTATTGCTGCCTTGTACCTTACCTAGAGTTGGTGCAGATCCTGTTGTACCTTCAATTTTCTCCTTCCTCGTCTCTTCTTCCACCAATTTCTTCGAACTGGTTCGTAGTGTCAGAGATAACCCTAATTCATCACTTTCTGTTGTACCATCTTCATCTAATGCTGATGACAGCCTCCTTTCTTTTGGCTCTTGACTAGGATCATGATCGTCGCCTTCGAGCTTAGATAAAAAAATATTTTCAGATCCTAAATCAAATAAACAAAGAGATCGAAATTCGAAATAATTAAATAACCTTGTTTTGATTAGTATTTTGTTGGGTGATAGCAAATCTCAGTTGAAGATCATCATAATCTTTCATAATTTGTTCGACAGCGTTGCTTAATATCTTGTTCTCCTCCTTCATACGATTCATCTGCAACTGTAGAATTGATATCTGACAGAATTTTTCAGTTCCATGCATATTGTTAGTCATTGTAAGAAGAAAAAACTAGCTCATGGAAATATTTAAACAACAAAATTAATTAAAATCAACTTTCTTTTACAAACCTCTTCAGTACTCTTAAAGTTTTCGGGCCGGGAATTTTCCCTTCGAGCATCAACTTCTTCTTCTACTTCTTCGTCGTGTTTATATAGGAGCAGTAATTCTTCTTCGACTTGATCGGATTTTTGCCGTTTATTAATTTTTTCTTCTTCTGCTTGTGCATCTAGCTTAAGGGATAATTCAATTTCCATTTCATTGCTTTCTTCTTTTCTCGCCATAGAAATTTTATTACTATACATACTTCTCTCCCTCTCTTATTCTCTCTCAATGCTGCTTTTGTTTCACCGAAGTCAATTCGTCCTTTTCAAGGAAGCATATGATTAGAGATATACCAAGACGCATCTATGTTTTGACTTTAAATATCAAGAATAATGTGACAAAAGCAATGAATCTCTTTGGCCCTGTTTGATTTCCATTCTCATTCTCATTCTCATTCTTCTACTCATTTTCAACCACACATTTTTCAATAAAATAATATTTTTCATCACATCAATAACTTTTCAACCACATATTCACCATCATTACATCAAAAAAAATGCATTTTCTTCCAAATAATGTGCATAAAACGGGCTGTTTATATTTTTCGACGTTCATGAAAGGACGGAAGTGTGCCCTTGACATTGCCGCGTCAGTGACTAGACCCGGCAAGCTCAGCAATGAAAAGGAATGCCTCTTCTATGTTCGAGGGCGGAGCCATGGGAAAGAAAAAATATATTATACTGAGCTGATACATAGAAAAAAATGATTCAATTTTTATTTTTTTTCACATTACAAAAATTAATTAGGCCTTTCCGTCCCTCCGCCCCATTGTGTTCTT
The DNA here is from genome assembly GCA_019395295.1 of Osmanthus fragrans. Lineage (NCBI taxonomy): Eukaryota > Viridiplantae > Streptophyta > Magnoliopsida > Lamiales > Oleaceae > Osmanthus > Osmanthus fragrans. The sequence continues at coordinate 2,932,686 of CM033356.1, read as the reverse complement.
CTTTCAATGCTTTGCGTGTCCCATATACAAAGAAATAGCCATTTATTGCTCGAGAAATTTTTCCTGTATTTATCGAGAAAAAATGGTTTCATGGGCATCTTCCATTCATATTGATTTAGGTTTTTTCATACCATATTTTGATATGCCTCTTCTTCGATTCGAAATTCTCAACAAATCCCTGACTCGAATAGAGTGAGGAAGAATGTGAAGACAAGAATTGTTGTTTATTGTTTGATCATTCAATTCGAAACTTTTCTTCACTGCCAATTCAAGCATTTCCTCCCACCTATCAGGCTCGACGAACAGTTGACAGAGCGGCATCCCTGCTCATATGGTCCATGCACATCGCTCTCTCCATGAGATTGGCCGTCTATCCTAGATTAATTCAATGAGTCGTAACTAAATTGTTATCAGAAAGAAATTGTTGAATGTTTTCTTATTGAACTATAAATGGTTGTGCAATATTTATAATGAATATGCCCTACCACCATGTAAGGATTCAAACAATAATCTCTCCACAAATTCGGACGTGTAGAGTTCAGAAAAAAGAAAAAGAAAAGAAAAAGAAAGATAATAACTTTTTATTTCAATTACAATTAAATGGAATTAATCCATTAATCTTAAAAAAATTAATTATGAAAAAAAACTCAAAAGTAGACAAAGTTGACTATGGTAATGCAAACTTAAATAGAGCGGCTTATTTAATTAATTAAAAAAAAAAGATTAAATCAAACATCATGTTCCCGTGGAATACGAGGCCGGTGCGAAATCCCATAAACTGAAGAAACGGATCTGGAAATAGTCAACTATAAGCAAGATTCTAAATAGCGGACTACACGATCAGAGTCGGTTCTGTGATTTTCGGGGCCTGAAGCAAACTTTGTAAATTAGGCCCCCCAAAATCAATGTAAATGCACAATCCAACAGTGTATTATGCAACATATTTCTAACTTTAAACTTAACTATCTATATCTAATGCCCAATGAATAACCTAAAAGACAATTACAAAATATCACATTCATTTCATAATTAAAGTTTTCAATATAATTACTTTGTGCGCCTGTGCAATTGATTCTACAAGTTCCAATCATATAAGCCGACCAGACTATAATTATATAAGCGTTCAATATATTTAATGACAAGTTAGGGCAAATCATTGCTTACCTGAGAAGAAGAATTTCGACGAAAATTATGGAACACACCGTTGAGAATTCCATCATCACAACTTAGCCTGAAATAAAAATTTAATATCAAATTGCAATAGATATTGGTAAGACACACCTTATAAGTACTTAAAAACACTACCAAGTAACCACTACATTAATTTTGGTATGCATATCTCTTTTCTAATGTGTTCTAATGAGAGCAAATTACCTTTTATAAACTTTCGGTCATGCATTTCCATTAAAAATGTTTAATTATCATGGTTACAATTCTACAGGCTCTTGAGTTTGCACACGATATGTTAACTTCTTGTTCATTTGAAAAAATGTAAAGTCTACTCATGTCTCTGGTCTTAGCCAATGCATCCTAGGATAATTTTGTTTCTTAAAGTAATGAGTGTGTTGCCAGTGTCATGCGCCTTTTTTCCTTTTGTCTGTAGTTCTCATTATTGGGGATTACATTTGGTAGTTCAAATCTTGAGTTCTTATGCCAACTCTCCAGTAACCATTTTAACTTCTTCTTTTCTTTCACCTCCAGAATTGACTCCTTTTAGCTAATACTTATAATTTCTTTGAGTAGATCAGTGGAGAAACTGGCTTTATATAGTTTGCGATTGGCTACATCAAGTCCAGGATTATGAACTTACAATTGCTACCCAATCCTGACAACATGATGACAAGTTATAGAATTAGTAATCCTAATTTTTTAGAACGCGTTTGTTAATTTTTATCTCTTTAGCACACAGGAAATGAGTTTGACAAAAAAAAAAATTGAAACTATGTCTTTTGAAAACCAGTTCTTTAAACAACTATGTTCTAATGATCCATTCTAATTGAAAAAAAAAATGTTCAACTACTCCCCACATTCAACATGACTTTGGACAAAAAATTTATGGATAGTTGTTATTTCTGATAATGATTTACATAACTAACTTCTACTTAATCAGTAAAAATGGGCCCAAGTTTGGCAGATGCTACTGTTGGAAGAATAGCACAGAGCACGAAGGTATTGCCCACTGCCACCATTCAAAAAGAGACACAACTTCCAATGAACCAATCCCAGCAGCAGAATGAAAAACGATGCTTCAGAAGCAAAAGATCCCAGGATTCTACCTAGTCACTCAAAAATGATGCTTCAGAAGAGTTCAATGCACGAATCACGATTTGCATCAATGGTATTTTTAGAATATCGAAAAGTAACATGCTAACATCAAAAGACAAATCTGAAAACCCAATAAACCTCTGGAAATCAAGAGAACAAAGACTCTTACATTTTTTAAACAAAATATCGAGTTCTTGAGTTCTTCGACTTCACCAGAGGCGGCGACTGGCGAATTGGGACCTCTGACTTGTGGTGTACAGTTAGGGTTCTTGTGATTTGTGAGACTGGAGAGTCGACGTCGCCGGTCGCCGTTCGTGGGTGGAGAGGAAAGTAAAGAAACCCTTGTGTTCCTTTTACGGGTTTTTTTTTAAAAAAAAAAAAATAAAATTGGGCCCCCGAATTTTTTGGGCTTGAGGATGGCACCTCTTCCTGCCTCATGACAGAACCGGCCCTGTGCACGACAATGCGTGAAAACCAAGCTAAGGATTATTCGAGTTTAGGCGAGATTAATGCGTAAAAAAATGTTTTCTTATTTTAATTTTTAATCAATAAAAAATCATTTAATAATAAAAAATAAATAAATAATTGTAATAAAAAAATAATAAATAAATAAATAATGCACACCTATGTGCACTTATGCTCGTCTAGGCGCGCCTTATCACGCCTTATCGGTCAACGTCTCGCGTTGACCGTCATATTGTGCATCAAGTGACTTTGCTTGACGCCAATGGGACACGTTTCGCGTCAAGACGCGCTATTTAGAATACTGACTGTAAGTAATGGTGACAAATAAGCTCATGGGTTCTGGCTGTTCGGGCTCGGCTTGCGACTTGTTGGAATCGAGCCCCTTTTAGGGAAACGGGCCGAGCTCGAACCAGTCCGCGAACTCGAAAATATTTTTAAAAAATGAAAAAAAAAACCCTGAAATGTAGAGAAGCAACGATCGACCCGGCCAGGAAAAGCCAGAGCGAAGCTTGGGTCGAGCCGATTTTCCCTGGCGAGCAAAAAGTTGGATCGAGCCCGTAAAGTCCGATTCGTCGAGCCCGAACCTTGATTTTGAGCTCACGAACCGACCCGACCTGACTAGTTGACACCCAGATAGAATTCACAACCCCCCACAGTTTCCATTGTTAATTTGTCATCATTTCTTATTTGGAAATGAATTGATTATCCATAAGGATAAATTAACTCTAAAAATGAAGAAAGATTCATCGAATATATTTATTTAATTTTCCACCAACTCTCATGATGACTTTTATAGTTTTATTGTTGAAATTGTATCAGATAAATAATTTGTGTTTCGTTCATTTGTTCACGCTAGAGTTGGAAGTCAGAAGCCGGCGTTGAATAATAGCACATGATCAATACACAACGAGGTTAAAGATTGTTAAGGTGTGATAAGTGTTAAAGAGAAGTAATCTCACATCGAATAAAGATAAAAATATAGATCAATTTATAAAGTTTTGAACTACTCCTCTTAATAAGGTTGATCTTTTAAGATGAACCCCCAAATCTTTACATAGTATCAGAGCTCATTAAACTCCAACGAGCGATCCGATCCGATTAAAACTCAAGAAATGAGCATACGAATTTCAAGATTGGACTGCTCAAAAGAGCCACTATTTTGCGGGGGCATGTCAAGGGAGGTAATCTCACATCGAATAAATATAAAAACATAAATCAATTTATAAAGTTTTGGACTACTTCTCTTAATAAGGTTGACCTTTTAAGATGGATTCCAAATTTTTTATAAGACGTGTGCACGTGGATAAAAATACATGAATTATTGTACCACATCTTCATTTATTGCATTTATGTCACAAAATTTTCATCAACTTTCACTTAATTAGAAAATCTTGTCATTGATGATTGTTTCTGTCCAAAAAAAAAAAAACCAAGACAAATATTTTCCCCTAATTTCGAATCAAACTAATAGAATATTTAGATAAAAAAATCGTCACTGAGGATAAGATATTCTAATCAATTAAAAGTATAGCAAATAAAAATTGTAACTGTGAATAAAATTACCATTTACAGAATTAGAAGTGTTGTGAATTGGCCCTTCTGGAAATAGTAGAGTAGACTTGCATAGGCCTCTGTTGAATTTTTTTTTTTTTTAAAAAAAATGCGAAATTTGTATTGAGTTTCGCCAATTGAGAAATTCACTTTACTCATCTACTGTTTAAGTTATTGAATATAATTTTAATTTCTATCCTGACCTTCGAGGCAATGGCACATGCGCAGTTTGACTTGATTAAGAGCAAACGTCGCCGCATCAAATTCATTTTATTCAATAAAATATTGAACACAAGTAGGTATCGAAAAACTTGGGATCGTTCTTGTCTCTTTCATATCACGTAATTCAATAATATATAGTTCAGTTCTGTTATGGTTACAGAATTGTAGCTTACCACTTCTCTGATTGATCCTCACAATATGAGGGTCCCAACTTTTTTTTTTTTTTTGCATTTTTTATTCACGCGGGTCCCACTAAATATGAGGGTCGGTCATCCAAGTGGTAAGCTACATTCTGGCAAAGTAGTTTAATTGTATATAGTTATATGTTAATTAAATTTCTCTCCCGCCTCGAAAAAAAAAATTGTTAATTCTATCTTCACAACTAGAAATGTAACTTTCCACCCCCCTTCTATTGGATTTTAGACTTGAGGGAGATGATTGTGGCGGAAACAACAAGGTGATATCCTGGTTTGATGGTGTATATTTTGAACTTTTCAAAATACTATACACGAATATTTGGCACACCTGGGCAGCTACTCGGCATGGACTGATGGACACGATGGCCTTGCAATATGGTGGAAGAATCAGGTGGTCAATAATATCTCAATCTCACGAGTCACTCTGTATCATAATATCTCAATCGCACTTATCAAACATATGCTAAATTGTATCGAGCTAGAAATTTTTAGGAAGAAATAGGAAGATTTTGCATAGAAGGTCAACCTACCAGAAAGAGCGTTATGCATGGATCATGTAAGTAGGGATGTAACCATCCTCCTGCATCATACGACCCTGTCACAAAATTAGAACCTTCCATTTCCTTCTATCAACAAGGTCTCAAACGACTTGTATTCTATTTCTATTAATTCGATAAGCAACTTTATTCATTCATTAATCGATACAAGTTAATTTTAGCTAACTTTCATACAAGTCAGAGCGCCAATGGAGCTAATCACCATAGGGAACTTCACGAGCGTTATTGAAAACTAATTTTTTTTTTCCATATAATAATAATAGAAAAAAATGGTTTGAGAAAAAATCAATTGAAGATATTATTTTGCTATTTTAGACAGTATACTTTTTTAAGGGAAAATTACCTCATATCCTACATTTCAACTTCCAATTTCATAAATCAGGTACAAAGAATTTTTATTCAAAACTTAGATATATCCATTCAGAATTAGTCTATATGTACATAATAGACTATACCCCCTCACATGGAAGGGGACCCACACATAATTAAATATTCGTGGGCCCCCTCCATGTGAGGGGGGTGTAGTCTATTATGTACACCATGAGGTGTATATGTAGACTAATTCATCCATTCAACCCCCCACTCCCACCCCTATTCCACCTCACCTCACCCACCCCAACCCATTCCATCTTATCTCACTCCTCTTTGCAAATCCAATTATGAAACAATCATTTTCAACCTACCTATTCTGTCTTATTTTCCTCGTTCTCTCTACAAATCCAAATTCTTTTAGCTTTCTCGATGCAATTGCCACTTTACCTTTCAATAACCTCCAATTCAATTTTCAGATCTAAGTAACATAAGAAATTATTTAATTCTTTGTGCATGGTATTAAAGTGACGCATGCTACGGCGAATAGAGGGATTGGAGTGGCTTCCATGGGTATAATGTGATCGGAGTATGTGATGAAGTTGATTGTGCCAGTGATTATGGCTGGAGTGCCACGGTGCTAGTGGTCGTGTGGTGGTGAGTTTGCTGTAGATATGTGTGGGTGGTGGACCGGTGGTGGTGTGGAGGTGATGCAATGGTGGTGGGGTGACATCAATGTTTTGGGCATGGATCTAGGTGGTAGTGGTGCGGTGGTGGCAACAGTATTTCTTGGTGGTGTCGGTGGTAGTAGTCGTGGAGTGAAGCGAGTGGAATGAAGAGTGATTGTGACCAATTATTAAATAACGGTGATCAATAAAACGAGTAATTTATGATTAATAAATAATACGTGACTTAATAAATGTGTGATTTGAGATTAAATTTGTAAATATGACCTACAATTTGTGTCTTTGTGACCAATTAATTTCATAATTTGTGATCGAAAAATTTACAATTTGTGACCCATATTTGTGTCTTTGTGATTGTGATATTTTGTAATTTTGAGACTAGTTTGTAATTGTGATCATTAATTGTATGTTAGTGTGACTTTAGCCTATTTAATTAATATCACTTGATTTTTGAAAAATAAATAAATACACAAGTTTGTTAAATTCAAAAGTGTATCTTTAAATTATGGTAAGAACCTTTCTACATTACCAGGACCACAAATGCCATGATAAAGGGGTTTAACCCTTATGGTAATTATGTATGGGAAAAATTCAAAAGTCAGGGTCAAATTTGACAAATTCAATTTTTAACTGTCAAGTTTTAAAATGCAAAACTCAGATATTAACTAATTAATTAAAAATATTTATTAATTAAATTTAATAAGTTCACAAATAAAAAATTGCTGGTCACGTATACATAATTCAAAGTCACAATTTTTTTATTGATCACATATTGACAAATTAATTTGTCATAAATTATTTCGAGGTCACAAATCAAAAATTTTATAGGTCACAGTTTGTTTCATTAGTCACAAATCAAAAAAATTACAGGTCACAGTTTATTATTGGTCACAGATTTTCAAATTTGTTGGTCACATTATATTTTAATCACAAGTTATCAAAATTTAATATAACCAAATAATTGGTTTAATGCTACCAGCACTAATGCCACTTGTGACCACCATCGCCAGCACCATAACACCACCACCACTGTCAACACCTGCACTATCAACAAAATCGACGTCAGATCCACCATCGTTGTCAGTATCTCTTCCTACACAACTAACAAAAATCACCTAAAACCCCCAACAATACCAAAACACCCCCAGACCACCGCCAAATTCAATAAAACCCACCGTCAGATCCACCACAGCCACCACCACCTAACATCACTTCATCCAACCATACCACTATTTTACATCATCAATCTGAAAAAGTCCCCAACCCTAGCACAACCACGACCACCACAACATCAACACCAATACCAAACTGCAGCAACATCATCAAATAACTGCAGCAACATTGTCCCAAAAAATCGACCACCATCTACGATAACTACTAAACCTCCAAACAAAAGGACATTTCAGATTGATGGAGTGTCACTGCAGCGACTAAGATCTCAGTGACTGCACAGTTCACTGTAGCTGCACTCAGATCCAAGCATTGGCACAGCGTGCGTTTCAGAGTATCGTCGGGGCAAATATAGTAGATAAATCGATGATTGATCGTCGTCGGTTTAGAGCGTCGACACCGATGAAGAATGAAACCCAACGGGCGGCGACGATGAAGATGAAGCGAAATGGGTAGAGAGAGAGAGAGAGATTTAGGGTTTGTACAGGTTGGGTGAGTACCTGATTTCCGATTTAAAAAAATTCCACTTGATTTTTGCATTGCCATTTTGAAATGCTTGGATTTTTGTAATTTCCTCATTATGTATGCATGAATGTTAAACCCACTATGGCAAAGTTCATTGTTGGGCTCATGATACCGACCCAACTTCAAGCCCACCAGATTGGGCTCAATTTCACTATTAATATCTTAATTTTGGGTGACATTGATTGCGCGAAATACTGTTTATTAATTTCCAATAACCCTAATGCTGTAAATTTAAGACTAGGCTAAATTTTATTTATTTTTGACAATCTAAGCTCAATTTTAATATTACTACTTCAAAAATTAAGGAAAATATACTCGCACGATTTTTTTTTTTTTTTTTTAAATATACATGTTTTTTAATGGATAAATGTCTATAATTTCAAAAAAAAAAAAAAAAAAAAAAATGTGATAAATGTCTATAAGATATTATATATATTTTTAAAATTTTGCACTTGTGCCGCCAACTTCCTTCGTCAAATTATTACCATCAACCTTTTACTAATTGCACATCTTGTCTCTAATGTAGTTTCAATTCAAAAATTTTATTAGAATGACGTTAAAAATCTTATTTATTGCTCGTATTTGTAAATAAGTGAGTTAAAAAATACAAAATTTTGATAAAATATTCTCTTCATTTCAATGCACATTAGTAGAATATTTGGATGAAAACAATTATAATTAGAGATAAAATATTACTAATTTTACTCTTAGAACAGATAAAAACTGATTAAGATAAACCCACCACTCCAATCAAATCCCACATTCCATCATCAACACAGATTTAAACATTTCTCAAGAATAACCATACAGATCTTGTACCAATTCTATACTATTTAATCAATTTAACATCATCCACAAACTGGGTAAATTTTAATCCATAAAAAAATTATGAATAATCTTCAATGCAAAGGGATTAAACAAGAAAATCTAATCTAATCAAATCTAATAATAATAGATAGAAATACAGAATATAAAGAGAGAAATAAACAACATACAGAGAGATCTTGGCCGATATTAGAGATTTCTTCTTTGGCTTTTTTAGAAACCCAAAATGTACTAGCTTTTAGGCTTCCAACTTTTGTAAGGGCTTTCTCCATTTTTGCTTTTCAGTTTTCACTGTAAATCCCACAACTTTCCTCTGAAATGGAGAGAAAAAAAATGGGATTGATTTGAAAACAGGGATGGCTTTTTCTCTCTCACTCAATTATTTCTGTATGTATTTTTGGATGGCACAGCTATTCAATTTTTTGTCACTACTTGCAGAGTGAAAATAATGGCGCCCCAACAACACAAAAAATATTAGCAAAAATAGGAAAAAAATAATAATAATAAAATAAAAATAAATGCACTTGTTCGATATTTATAAAATATGAACACAAAAAATGTATTTTCACTCTTTTTCTTTTGACTCTTTTCCTCTTGCTTTCTATATGACCCCTATAGCGAGTTTTAGGCCGATGACTCCCAAGTCAGTTGACTTTAGGGCACCAGGTTTCAATCATCCTCGCAGACTTACTTGCTTGAGTCATAAATGCTTAGAATAGAGTTTTTCTCACGCAATTCAATGCAGTGCCCCTATTTTTCTAGACATTTAGTTTCAAAAATCAACCTCTAACTTAAGACTTTCACCTCATCTTCGCCTCATTGTCTAAGTCAATCCACACAACTTAATTTCTAGATATTTGATAAGTACAATAGAGGATTTTTCGGGTCAACCATCGTTGTCAGTACCTCTACCTGCACAACCAACAAAAATCACCTAAAACCCCCAAAAATACCAAAACACCCCCAAACCACCGCCAAATTCAATAAAACCCACCCCAACTGCCAGATCCACCACAGCCACCACCACCTAACACCGCTGCATCCAGCCATACCATTATTTCACATCATCAATCTGAAAAAGTCCCCAACCCCAGCACAACCACGATCACCACAACATCAACACCAATACCAAACTGCATCAACATCATCAAACAACTGCAGCAACATTGTCCCAAAAAATTGTCCGATAAAAAACCTCCAAACAAAACCACCATCTACGACTAACTCACAAAACCTCCAAACAGAAAAGGCCATTTCAAAATCGTGATAGATAAATCGGCGATTGATCGTCGTTGGTTTCGTGTGTCATTGCAATGAAGAATGAAACCCGACGGGCGCGACTAAGATCTCAGTGAGGTTGGGTGAGTACACAGATTTAAAAAAATTCACTGCAATTTTGTGCTCAAATCCAAGCATGCATTGGCACCCATCTTGTCATCATTTCAAAGTATCGACTGGGCTCAAATATAATATCTTAATTTTCGGCACATTGATCGTCGTTTATTAATGGGAAGGTCAAAAGTAAGCGTCGACACCAATGAAGAATGCAAAAACCCGAAAATTATACAATTAATGGTCACGACGATGATAGATTGTTTTGAAATGAAGCGGAATTTGGGTAGAGAGAGAGAGATCAAAAGGGTTTGTACAGGTATGGGAGAGTACCAAATTTCCGATTTTAAAAAATTTATTCGTCACTTATTTTCAAATTTGTTGGTCACAAATTATTTTGAAATCACAAATCAAAAAAATTTATAGGTCACAGATTATTTCGAGGTCACAAATCAAAATTTTTATAGGTTACGAATTATGTCGAAGTCACAAATCAACAATTTTATAAGTCACAATTTATCGATCGATCACATATTTTCAAATTTATTGGTCACAGATTATTTTTTTAGTCACATATTATCGAGTTGTTCACATTTCATATTTTCACTAGTCACATATTATTTTTTTAGTCACATATTATCTCAATTACGACCTCCGTTCGACCATCAATACTTGGTTCACCATCAATACTTGGTCACAGCCCCGCAACCGACGCCTGCAGGCCCTACACCACAACACAACAACCACAAACTAAAAAATGACTGTCACCGTCGTCGTCGCCGTCACCGTCACCGTCACCGTCGCCACACCACCACAACCACCATCCCACCCACAACCACCACTACCGCCACCGCACCACCACAACTACCGCTTGCACCTCGCCGCTGTCGACACACTACCAACAAGAACCACCAAAATCTGCAACACCTCTACCTCCAACAACATTCAACCAACGCACCCACCACCACCGCCCTCCCCAGAACAACACGCTGCCAACATCACCACAGTATCACCACCAGAACACGACGCTGTCAATCACAAAAATCCCGCAACTACACATCGCAAAAAAAAAAAAAAAAATTGTCGATCACAGATCGCAATAAGCTTCAGAGAAGTGACTGTTGGAAGTGGAGGTAGACACCACCGGCTGCAACAGCGTCGAGCGATGCCGATCTCAGATCGCAACAGGCGTCATGAGATCTGTCGCACCACCGACTGCAGGAGCGTCTCCGATCTCAGAGCACCACAGGCGTCGTGAGCGGCAGCCTCCCATCGCGACTCCGACTGTTGTGATGAAGACGGTGACCAGAATCGAGACTTCGGCTGCTGTGATGTTAGATAGAGAGACGGGTATGGAGAGAGGAGATGGGAGTTGACTGTAGAGAGATGGGTATTGAGAGATGTAGAGAGAGAAATGAGAGGGGGAGAAATTAGGGTTTGAGTGTGGTAGGTTAATTATAATATCAACCTGATTTATGATTAATTAAACTTTGTACCTGAGTTTTTAAAAATGGTCTTTAAAGATCTGTTGTTATGTAATTTCCACTTTATTAATTTCCAATAACCCTAATACTGTAAATTTAAGACTTGGCTCAAGTTTATTTATTTTTGACAATCTAAGCTCAATTTTAATATTACTACTTCAAAAATTAAGGAAATTATACTTGCACGATTTTTTTTTTTAAATATACATGTTTTTTAATGTGATAAATGTCTAAAAGATATTTTATATATATATATTTTAAATTTTGCACTTGTGTCGCCAACTTCCTTCGTCAAATTATTACCATCAACCTTTTACTAATCGCACATCTTGTCTCTAACGTAGTTTCAATTCAAATTTTTTATTAGAATGACATAAAAATCTTATTTATCGCTCGTATTTGTAAATAAGTGAGTTAAAAAACTACAAAATTTTGATAAAATATTCTCTTCATTTCAATGCACATTAGTAGAATATTTGGATGAAAATAATTATAATTAGAGATAAAATATTACTAATTAATTGAAGATTAAAAAAAATGTGACGAACAAAATTAAGGACATAACTCATAAGTATCAAAATGAGCAAATGTCTAAAACGCATTGTTTGGTACCAATTAAAATTTGATTTTAATTTAAGTCAAAGTCAAACAATCAATATCAACTACATCTTTTGTGGGTCCTACAACTTTTTAACCACACATTTCAAAAACTTCCATCACAATCTACTAAAAAATTTAATTTTAATTTTCACCAAACACCCTCTAAATGTGCGGCAGCCGTGCAAATAATAAAATTTTGATAAATTGCATATGGGATCTCGAACTTTTGAAAGTTATGAGATGGGATTCCAAACCTTTAATTCTAACACCATGAGCTCAAACCTTTCAAATGCCTTCAAGGATGATCCTTTTTTTTTTTTTTTTTTTTTATTTTTTATTTTATGGAAAACATCACATTGACCGTTAAAAGGTCAAATTTTGATTAAAGTAACCATTAGTTTAATTTAAGACACAAAAATTAAAAAATGAGAAGATTAACTGGTCAAGTTATTTTTTGCACATAAGTTTTCATTTTCAATGAACGTTCAGAGCTTTTTGAGCTATCTCGATATTTTCATACTTGGTTTTAAATTTTAATGGCTGATTCGTGTTGGTCAATTGTTAATTTTATTTAAAGTTTAAAATTCTTTATTTTTTTAATTGGGTTATTTTGTGCCTTTTTTTCTTTTTAATAAATTAGTTGTAATGTTTTGGGTTGTTTATAATTTGGCTTTATAAACCTAAGAAACAATTAAAATTTAATTTTACAAATGGAAGTAGATTAACTTATATACACTACTCTCTTCAATTTCGAAAAATTCCATAACCTCGTTTGTCAGAATATTCTATGAAAAATGCTGGTTGTACAGGCCAGACTCATGTTTTGGGACCCCTATATGTGAGTGCTCTGTATAGGATCGATGAAACAGTGTCATGTACAGAATGAACTTCTCATATTCTATTGTCCAAGTGTATAATCGCTAATATACTAAAGGATGACTTTACATTAAATTTAATCGATTAAAAAATTATATCTTAGTTTGTAAATGAAGATATGATCTATGGTATATTCCTTTCCTTTACACAAAATGTTAAAATTCATGTCGTCCCATGTAATCATTTCTCACTACTTTGTTTTGCATTTTAGGCACTTTCGTCGATTTTCAAGTGGGTGCATTTTAGTTTGTAAATGAAGATATGATTTATGTATATTCCTTCCCACTCTCTCTCTAGCAACACAACAAAATTCTATGCTCTAAAGCGATAAGGAGAGAGAAGAACAAGAAAAGGGAGGTGGCCACTACGCTAGTGGGGCTCCGCCTTTTATTTTCCACGACCAAGAAAACCCAGCTGTAAACTCTACAGAAATGTCCACCACAGCCCCCACCAGGGCCTCCGCCTCCTTGCGCGGATGTTTCTGCTGCCTTTTTCTCCTCTTCTCGTTTCTTGCTCTATTAATCCTTGCCATTATCCTTGTAATTTTACTGGCTGTGAAACCAAAGAAACCGCAGTTCGATCTCCAGCAAGTGGGTGTTCAATACATGGGAATTAGCCCCACCACCCCCTCCTCCGCCGCCGTCTCTCTCACTATCCACATGCTTTTCACCGCCGTCAATGACAACAAGGTAGGCATCAAGTACAGTGAGTCCAAGTTCACGGTCATGTACCGCGGTATCCCTCTGGGTCGGGGCATCGTTCCCGGGTTTTATCAACCGGCCCATAGCGTCCGGCAGGTTGAGACTACTATTGCCGTCGACCGGGTTAGCTTGCTTCAGACTGATGCTGCTAATTTGATAAGGGATGCCTCGTTGAATGACCGGGTAGAGTTGCGGGTCGTAGGTGATATCGGTGCAAAGATCCGTATTCTTGGGTTCACTTCACCTGGTGTGCAGGTTAGCTGAACTCGGCTCAATAATTATACAATTTTTGCTCTCTATTTTCTTGATTAAAGTCATTTTCTTCCAATTTTTCTACGTCATTTGGTCACGTGCACATTGTGCCTTTGCTAGAAATGTGGGGCATTGGGTGCCTCGGGTTACAGGTGGTAATTTATTTTTCACTTTTATTTTGTTGACTAAATTAAAGACGAATTAATTTAATCAAGGGTCACTAAAGTTTGCAATAAACTTCTACTTGGTCATTGAAATTTAAAAAATTGTTATTTGTTCCCTGAATTTGTTAGAAGTTATTGCTTGCTAATCAAAATTTAAAAGGTAACTCATTGCTTACCAAATTTGAATAAAATTACATATCAATCAACCATACATTTTCATCGGTGTTAACTATAGCAAAGTTCAGTGAGCAACGAATAATCTTTTAAATTTTGGCGAGCAAGTAGTAACATATAACAAAGTCGATGACCAAGTAGTAACCTATATCAATGTTTAGTGACCATTGCTTAAATCATCTCAATTAAAGACAAATGATTAATCTTAAATAAAATTCTCTTATGCCACTTCTCTTTTTGACAAGATTAGGATCGTATTTGGTTTAGATAAAAAACATTTTTTATTAAATTTTGATAAAAATTGATGGAATTTGTAGTTGAAAAGTTGTGGATCACATGAAATTTGTGATTAAAATTAATTGATGATTTTGACTTAGAATCTAATCAACTTTCTTAGCCCCTTGTTTGAGCCCTATTTTTTGGGTAATAGATTTTGGAATAGTAATTTTTTTTTTTAGAATGCGTGGTTAAAAAGTATTAGAATTTTTTTTTTTTAATTTAAATGTAATTTTATTGGGAGAATGTATAGTTAAAAATGAGTTTTTGAAAAAATAGGGCTTAAACAAAGGGTTTAATTGAACCAAACTAGGTAAGTTGTTTATAGAGAGGTAATGAAGTGAAATGTCATTTTTGCCCATAGCCCTCAAGTAGTTTTGTTTTACATGTCAAGTTTTGCCTCCACTTATAATCTTTAATATATTTGCAATAGATTAAACTTTTATTTTTGGCCCAAACACTTTACAGATATGATCAAAGTATATAATTATACATATACATCCTTTATGTGTCGATATAATGTATATCAAGAGGAGAATGGTCGAATGGTAAAATTTCTCTTTGACAGGGAGAGGAATGGAAAGGGAAAATGTCGGGATAGCTTTAAAAATTTTATAGAATGCTTCTTTGCTTTGGTTTCACGCTGCAATCGAATGCCATTGAGCAGGGATCAAATGACTGTGACAGGCACAATAATTATTTCTTTATTTTGTGCCCTTTAAGAATCATCCAGAATATGACCTTCACTAAGGGCAATATTTTAAGCAAGGACTATGCTACGAGTACAAAACTTTAGACAAAAATTTTTAAGCAATGCAGTTAGAATCTGGTCTGTGCGCTAGCACAATATTTAGTACTTTAAGAATCTCTTGATGTTATTCAATTTTTTTTAGACGTGCGCTAACCCTTTATCTATTTTATATCTTACGGAGGTTCAATAATAGGTGATTGCCATTTACGGTCTTTGATCCTTGAAATCTTGGATTTGTGTAATGCATGCTTTCGATGATTAATTGTAAGATTTTAGGGTTTGCGTTTGTACCGTGTGATTGCAATGGTTGATTATAAGAGTCGACTCACACAAATTGTGAATGTGTGGCAGGCATCGGTGGATTGTGCTATAGTGATCAGTCCTCGAAAGCAAGCTGTAACGAGCAAGCAGTGCGGATTTGATGGTCTCAGCGTATGACTTGTCCAATAATCTGATGCGATTTCCTACTCTTTTTAAATCTCTTTTCGATGGAGAACTCACCAAGTTAAGAGTTCCCACCGCCAAGCACAAGGTGTTGCGCTGAATTCTTGGGAAAGCATAACCTTAAAAGTGTAAAATTGTAGAAAACTTCCCACTATTATGGCTTCAATATTTATATGGAGATTTTTGCAAGTTTTGGAGACTGATTGATGCTCTCCCACTCGCACTCCCTTTGACTATTATCATTGCCACGTTAGAAGAGAGAATTTGATGCCATTTCCTTTCTGTTACAGTTTCTTTATCTGATTTGCCAGAATTGTGCAGTCCCAAATTACTTTTCTGTAATACTTCTTTTTTTAAAGTTGTTTGAATAATGTTACTTGTACATAATGAAATACACGTGGCATGTGCAAGCAATAGTTCTGAGTAGAAGTTTCCAAATGTTAACCTAGGTAGTCGTGATAAAAGGGCCAAACCGCTCGACTCACCTACTGCCAAGCTCTACAGTTCAGCCTAACATACAAGCCACCTGGGGCAAGCTAGCTCGCTTCACCAGAACGTCAAAATAGACGTTTTGGGAGAATGAAATCCCACAACACATCAGTAAACTAAGAACTAGTGATAAAATTCAGCAAATAAAACTATCAGAACTACAATCAATAAGTTTTGCACCATAAGTGCAGAGGTTCAGAAAAAGAAATTCAGATATTTCATAATCAACTCAAATGCAAGGATGAAGAAATTCAAGGTTTCTCATAAATTCTTCTGAGACTAGAATAACTAGGCCTTGAGACGACCAAAAAACTTCTGCTTCTCCTCTGTTGTCTGGAAGCGTCCATGTCCAAACTTAGATGAAGTGTCAATGAACTTCAGCTTAATCTCTTCAAGGGCAAGGCGAGAAGTCTGGTTGAGGAGAGACTGACGAAGTGTAACAACCCTCTTCTTAGGACCAACACAGCAACCTTTGATCATCAGAAAATCATCCTTAACCACTCCATAGTGAGGAAACCCACCCATAGGCGTAACATCTTTCTCAGTCCTGCAGTCAGAGAACTCCATGTGAGAGAAATCATACAGTGGACCATATTGTACAGAACGCATAAATGAGGATTAATTAGTTAAGAATTTAAGTTGGTTGAGTTGAGAATATCAAAAACCATGACAAAGTTTAATTGTGAGATTAAAGTGCAGAAGGGACATTAGAACCTGTCAAACTCAGTACTGGCAGTATGCGTCTCTTCCCCCGTCTTGCCGAGCCTGTAGATCTTTTTGTTCATTTCAGTACGGTGATGGTATCCATTCTGACCAGCCCTGGCAACAGTGAAGGAAACTCGAGCAGGGTGCCATGCACCAATACAAGCAACCTTGCGGAGACCCCTGTGGGTTTTGCGAGGAAGACGGGTGACACCCCAACGGGTTACAACACCTTCATAACCTTTACCCTTTGTCACACCAATAATATCAATCATCTCATCTTTCTGGAAAACAGCATCCACAGGGACCTGCTTCTCAAAGAAACCATATGCAAAGTCGACCTTCTGTGCAATAGTCCCACCATTAACCTGTATCTCCATCAAATGAGCCTTCTTCTGTTTCAGCCCCTTCATCTTCCTTATCTGCATTATGAACAGTTGAAATTTGATTAGCCTTTGTGGTTGTGAAGCAGATGGCCACAGGCTTCTCAAATGAGGAAGTTCAAGCTTCAACTAAGACAGCTGAGAATGGAAATGACTGAGGGCTGTCTCTGATCTAGCCTGGAGACACACTCAGATTTGATTGGAAGCAGGGGGTAGGGGGTGCATTGTCAAGGCTCAATTCAGTTTCCTGAATTGCTAAGTAAACAACTCTAAGAGACAATGCAAAGAGTGATTGACAGCTATTGAACAGAAATTAGCTAAAAGTAAAGTCAAAGTGTTAGTTGGTCATTCTTCGTTCCAAAACATGTCCACGACTATTAACCAAAATATGTCTATGGTTAGAAGATAGATTCTAATAATACATGCAACTAGCAACAGAAAATAAAATTTCCACTGCAAACTATCCACGGTCTCTACCCACAACAAATTCTGTAGACTATACTTAGTACCATAGCATCCTAATGCATCATTCACTATTTTACCGGTAATTTAGCCTTCCAGCTGAATGATTAAATGTTTCTTCCGCGAAGTATTCTATTGCCACCATACAACTTTCAAAGGTGACCAGACTTGCACTGTCCTGTCTCGCATGAGTATTTGACCTATTGGCGTGTTGCTCATCTACCAGAACTCTAAAGATTAAAAAACTAGGAAAATTTAAAAAGATTTAGCCCGTTGATACCTGAGTGTGAGCCAAAACACGAATAACAGATGCATATTTCTTCATCTTCTCTAGCTGCGATTGGATATCTTTTTTCCCCTCATCGGTCTCCAGTTTCTTTGAATACTTGGTGAAGGCCTTCTTCTTAGACTTGCACCAGTTCTTGTAAAACCTCCTCTTTATCTCCTCGCTCAGGTGCTGAGCCCAAATAGTGTTAAGGCAGCGAAGACCACGAGGTGTCTTCACATAGCCTACCACTCCAACAATAACCATTGGAGGTGTTTCAATTATGGTTACAGCTTCACAAGTCTCTTTCTTGTGAAGTTCTGCAGTTAACAGTTCCAAATGATATTTCTAATTAGATTTTATGAGATACAAAACGCGGGCATAATATTTGTCCATAAAAAACATAGCATGCTCATAGAGAACTTTACTGCATCATTTTTAGCCATTTATGCAAATAATTTAATGATAAATCAGCCTATATATGGACAAATAATTTATACAGACAACTTTATGAAAATAAATCTCATAGAGAACTTTACTGCATCTTTTTTAGCCATTTAAGCAAATAATTTAATGGTAAATCAGCCTAAATCTGGACAAACAATTTATACAGACAACTTTATGAAAATAAATCACAGGCAATCAACAAGAAATCATCAAAAAAATTTTACTTGATCCAGGTTTCTCGACTTCTCTGACAATGTGAGTCATGCCAGCCTTGTAACCCAAAAAGGCAGTTAGCCTACAGGGCTTGGTGGGATCATCCTTAGGGAATGCCTTCACTGCATTATTCGAGACAAAGAACAATGTTATGATCAACAAAATGGCTGATATATAGGCTTGCTACCATTCTACCACATAATATATTAAGTCCAGATTATCATTTTCATTTCCCAGACTCGACTGTTCATAACTAATGTGAAAATAATTTTTGCCGAACTATTAATATAATAATAATTTTTTTTTTTTTTTACTTTCATATTAACACTATCGAAGTCAGAATTTAGATGGCTGATTAGCGACTCTTCGTTTTATATCAATGTATACATACTTTCAGGAAAATACTGTTCTCAAACCTCCCAACGACACCCAAAAAAAAAATTAAGGACAGGAAAATCATTTTCCTGACCAAAATTTTATCAACATATGCATCCCACGCATCCAAAAATTTCAAGAATATTTGGTTCATTATATATTTAAAAAGATGCTTACCCTTCCCTCTATGGCGGGCAGCTCGCTTCCTCGGGAGAAACCCGAGTGAACCATGCCTTGGGTGCTCAAACTTCCTGTGGGACATCTTTTCCTACCTTCACTCTGAGACAATGTAAGAAAACATTCATTATTTATCACGTCTTCAATATATGTACAGATCAATAAGAAACGTATAATTGTTACAATCAATTCTGCTTATTTACATGCTAGCAATATAAAGACAGACGCAGTAGATTAAATTTGAAAGAAATTGCCGAGTAAATGAATCGAAAATGCAGTTGTTTATCCTAAAAGTGTGAAAGAAATAGAGAGATCGACCTGCGAGGATTAACGGCGTCTTGGAGGTGCAGAGCAGCAGAGGTAAACTGAAAAACCCTACTAACACTTGTTTATAGCAGTACTAAGATAGACCGAAGACAAATAAAAGGGCCACATCCGCTCTGAGCCCAAGTTTAGATCCATATTTTTAATGAAAGCCCATATAAGGTTTCTAAAAGATTGGACAATTGCAATTAGGATAATTAGGGGTGGGCGAAGTTCGGGTTACATCAATTTTGAGTCGAACTCTAAGTCAAAATCAACCAAGTTGGTTTGATTAAATTTCGAACCAAACTAACCCAGCAATTCCATAAAATTGAACCAACCAAAATTGATTTCGGTTTGTTTGAATCGGTTTGAGCAATGTAATATTGTCCATGCCTTTTGTCCATGATTTTTGAGTTAAAAAAAAAAAAAAAAAAAATCAACATAGAAAACAAGCACACATACCCTTATGGAAGCATTTCATTGGCAACAGAAAAAACCTAACATTGATTTATAATAAAAACTTGTTTTATATTGGAGAAATTTCATACTCCCACGAAGTACAAACAACATTTTTGTTTCCTTGAACTTAGACGAAGCGGGAATAAATGTGAACATAGGAGATTTCATTAATGGTGTCTTCTAGCTTTCACAAGCAACCATAGTAGGTTTACAAGATGGGTTTTCAAGAAAATGAACCATCTTTGGAGCTGTGTCGGTGAAAAAGACCTGATGAAATTGCCTCGTGAGCATAAAGTTCGCATGAAGGACACCTACGTGGTTTAACTAGAGAATTTGATGGAATTCGTCAATAGAGATGATATGTGCGAATTAGTAAAAGGTTAAAAAAGGAAGACGGGATTAAAAACTAAACGAGGACGAAATAACTATTGATGCTACTAAAAATCATACATGTTGATTTTCGAGCTTGACAATTGGGAATGAGCATGAACGAGATCTTCCGGCACCTGAAATAAAGGCGTCGAAGTCGTCCATCCAATGCTTAAGTTAGAAAGAAAATTTATGCGTGAGACAATAGACTGAAAATTATGTAAAAGAGTGCCCGAATAATGAATAGGTTCCATATTTATAGACATAGGTAGTGTATTCCCCATAGGACTGAGAAAGTTTGTGAAAAAATCTTACATATCACTTGGTCCAGTGCAACTTGCAAATTCATGAAGTCAATATACACATTGAGATGGTTGAATGGGTCGATGTCTCACCATACTCTTTTATACGAGTATACTTGAATCTGTTTGGTAAGGTAATATGATCCAGGATGTGCCGCGAACTATCAAGAACTCGAGGTATGTTGGAGGGAGAGTAGAGCCAAGTCGAGACTTCAAAGAGTTGATAAAAGCCATACATTTATATGTTCAAGCAACGGAGTCTATAATATTAAAGACAACATGTCAAGGAACAAGTTTGATGTTGGGGTCGAAGGCCGAAAGGTGCTCGAATCAAGAAACCGGACTCGAAGCCAAAATGAAGAACCATGCGGCCGCATGGTTCCCAGGCAATGCGACCGCATCCAATGGACAGAGAGCGTAGAAGAGGCAGGGTTTATTTCTATGCGACCGCATAGAAATACTCTATGCGGCCGCATAGAGTATTTTCGAGTTCAGTTTTATATTTTTTCGCGAATTTCCATATTTCACTACAATCTTTAATTTTGGCAAGTTTTATTATTTTAGGACTCTAATATTCCGTTTATTTCCATCTTCTAGGGTTTGGTTTAAATAGTTATTTCCTTCATTGTATGGAACAAGTTTTGACATAATGAATTAGAAGAGTTTTCTCTCATTGTTCTTCATGAACACCCCTTAGAACTTATCAAATATTGATTGAATATTTGTGGCGTTCGACAACAGCACTTATCAAAGGATTGGACTACCTTTGTGGCGTTCGCAAATCGAGGTTCTAGTTTCTGCACATCAACGGGTTTAAGATTAATATACCTTAAGTTCTTGAGTCGTGAGGCTCGGGTCAAGATCCTATCGTCTACAAACCTGAATTTGGGCTTTCCTAGCGTTTTCGAATTCATTCCGCGAGTTCCATGCAATTCCCTTAACCGGGATCTCATCATAAGGGGTATGATAATATCTCTGAAGTGAATGGAATGCTAGGAGTAAAATCTGTTGACCCCTTAGTATTTCGAAGCAGGCCGGCCGTAATTCTATCTTGAATGATCCTAACAAGTTACAGACTACATTGTCCCTGATCTTGAGGCCGAAGTCATATGAGGTACTCTTGAGGTCTCGACTCCACTAACATCAGAATTGGCCATAAAACTCCCTTGGGGTGCCGGTGTTGGTGACGGATGCGAATTCCTTTGACTCAATAGTTGAGTTAGTGTGATAACTTGTTGGCGGAGCTCTTCAAAAGCTCCAAACGGTAACAACTGCTGGTATTTTCGATGATTCTTCTTGAGGAACATGGGGATCTTCAAGAATATGAGGGTTTGGAACAGATGAGATTGTTGGAGGAAAAACTGAACACATGTTAACCATGGTTTTTGGTAGTGTTTCCCACAAACGGCGCCAATGATGCTATCAAAAATCACACCTATTGATTTTCGAGCTTGACGACTGAGAATGAGCACGAACAAAATCTTTCGGTACCTGAAACAAAGCGTCGAGGTGTGGTATTGTCCCCCCTTGACGTTTAAGTTAGAGAGAGAATTTATGCGTGAGGTTATAGACTGAAAATTATGTAAAAGCGTATCTAAATAATAAATATGTTCCATATTTATAGAGGTAAGTAGTATACACTCCATAGGACTGGGCTAGTTAAATATCATTATCTCAAAGAGTCCTACTTGATAGTGGTACTTGACTTGTACTATAATTACAAGATCAATCACAATTTAATGGTAATATAGTTACAATAGAACCCTCATAGGCGTAGGAGTCTAAGGTTGAGATGTTTGGCACAGATTACAGTTTTTAGAGAGCATGACTCTTTTTGGATTTAAGCAAAAAGATCTTTGAAATTAAGCACGAGAAGTGCTCGAGGGCCCACATGCCCTAGGTGGTAAAAAGACATTTCCTCTGAGGATGTTGTCACTAAAATATTGAGGAAGCGTGGTACTAGTCCTCGAGAATACACCAGAATATCTCATCGACTATATGACTCTCGAGTTCACATTCTTCAGGAGGAAGACACCCTATAATGACCACATCAACTACAAAACCCAAGGGTTGGAACCTATGACTATAATGAAAACTAGATGGAAGTTCCTTTGTTAATCAATTAGACGAAAATTTTGGTCAAACGGACAAAGTCCAATCATTTCCACACAAGGAGAAAAAGATCCTCTACAAAGGAGAAGAAGACAGCTCCACCACCATCAATGGACTTCTCGACGCTCAATGACACCTTGGCGTCTAAATCGTACAACCAGATCACGGACATATGCGACACTCTCATTATCTAGGCAAAATACAATATCCTGGTACTTCCCGTCTGCTTTTCTCTTAACCTTGACTCTTTCTAGCTGCAAGTTATTTTGATTTCAATAGGTCTCCTCTCAAGGTGTTGTTTTTCAAGATGAATGGCCTTACGCCATCCACATTCTCGATCATATCTACATCAATGGCACGTACTTTTTATGCCAGACACATACATGAATTTGTTTGTTTAGTGTTTATTTACGTTTTGTATGTTTTCTTATTTGAACGAGTTCTCTAGGGTTTTAGTGTGGTCAGAGTTTGACGTGAATAGTGATGATGCTACCAAAAATCGTGTATGTATAATTCGAGCCTGACGACTGATGACGAGCACAAACGTGATCTTCTGGTACCAGAAACAAAGGCGCCGAGGTGTGTCCTCGTCGCTCCTCCGATACTTAAGTTAGAGAGAGAATTTGTGCATGAGACTATGGACTAAAAATTATGTATATTGTGTACCTGAATAATGAATTGAGAGGCTGTATTTATAGGGGTGCATAGTACATTCCTAATAGAACTCAAGCATTCGAGTCCTTGGAGATCCCACCACCTTCAGGAATTGTAGTTGGGTTGTGCTAAAATACTAAAGTGTTTAGTTAAGAGTGAGATTCTAGTGGTGGAGTCCTATCAGGAATGGTCTAAAGAGTCCAAGGAAGACTCAAAGTCCCAATGAATGGAACATCGACATGAAGATGTCCAAACGTGGTCTATGCTGACCCGAGCACTTCATTGATTGAGGACTAAGTACTCATAATGACAAGTAGACAAGGGAAAAGATCGAGGACAAGGCAGCTTGTGTAAGTATTATGCCCTAGGTCCAATCAACTTTGGGTATAAGTACTTTTGATATATGTTTAATGCATTTATTATGGCAAGATCTATTATATTAAATAATAGAGTCCGTGGATTCAAGTCTCGGTAATTTGTTAATTACAAGGAGTTGTGATTATGAGATACAAATTACATATGATTGAATCTTAAATCATCCGTGGTCGTAAGTAATAACGAGATACGGATATCGTTATTGCGGATAGACCACCACGTGTGGCATTCCTTACTTGTGAAGTAAGTAGCTGATCTCACAAGTTAAAGTGTGGTGACACTTAAATGAACACGTGAATGTTTTGTTATAGAACAAAACATTGGAGACCCGCTAAGAGATTCCACATGGATAATTATCTGAGTGTCAGTGGTTAATCTCTAACGTTCGGTAGTGGAATTGATCCTTCGACTTGAAATCATCATAGTACCTTATGTGGGGACAATCATGCTTTGGTGATGCTGAAAGTTGCTCTGTCAAGGGCCGCTAATACGGCATCGTTCGGGTATGTCAAGAATCATATGAAGGTTGTGAATGATCAATAGAGGATTCATCGCTCTTAGATAGTAAGAGTTTATGATCTACATTTCATCCAGTTAAGTTGATAACGAAATCCTTGGCCAAGGTGTACCTATAAGTCGCGCCGCTGCTGCAGCGTAGGAGTGACCGGCGCCGCCAAAGCAAGAAAGAAGAGATGAGGGATTATGCGGCGGTGGTGGTCCAATCCACATTCTAGGGTTTTCAATTGCGGGGAGATGGAATTTGGGGCGGGGGCTTCCTCTGCAATTTACGAAATTTCGGGGGGCCACCTGCAATTGTGAAATAAGGGTCAAGTTTGCAATTTTAATTGAAGGGCCTGTCTGCAATTTCGATATTGGAAGGTCTTGATTGTAATTTTAAAAGTAGGGGTCAAAATGCAATTTTCTAAATGGTTTTGAATTTAAATTTGAAAAGGGGTTTTAAAATTTGATTTTAAAAGTTTTGACCCTAAAATTTTAATTTTGACCCAATTAAAATTTTATTTAAAATTGACGATTTTTATACTTTCGTTAAAATTAGATTTTAACTTAAATATTAAACTTTGACCCTTAATTGAATTTTATTTTATTTAGGAGTTTTATTCTAAATTAAAATGTTAATTCATTTTAAATTAGAGTTTGACTTTAATTTGATATTTAATTGAAATTTGATTTTAATTAAATAATTCTTCTCCATGTACTCTTCAAATTGGAATTTGATTCTAATTTGACATTTAATTAGAATTAGATTTTAATTAAATTGTTTCACCCTAGAAATTTATTCTTTGACTTAGAGTTGAACTCTAATTTGGTATTTAATTAAAATTTGATTTTAATTAAATAATTCGCCCTGATTTGTTCTTGAAATTAGAATTGGATTCTAATTTGACGTTTAATTAAAATTAGATTTTAATTAAATTATTTCGCCCTAAAATTTCTTCTTGTAATTAGAGTTGGACTCTAATTTTGTTGTTTAATTAAAATTTGATTTTAATTAAATAATTTCGCATTGTATTATGAAATTAGAGTTGGACTCTATTTCGGTATTTAATTAAAATTTGATTTTAATTAAATAAACCCGCTAATTAAATTAATTGATTAATATGATTAATTAGTTATTTAATTATTTTCGATCCATTTGTCTAAATAGTTTAGACGACCTTAATTGCTAGATTCTTGAAACATACTTGCATATAATATTAGATATTATATAGGAAACATTTATATGATGAATGTTTATTAGTGGATGATTATGGACTCGACCATGTGGATGTGTTGAATGAATGGTTTAATTCCTGTTGTTTTATGGGCCTGCGAGCTCTTAATTGTTTTGGGCCTGCGAGCCCGTTGCTATTGTTATTATTATAGGGCCTGCGAGCTCTCAATTGTTTTGGACCTGCGAGTCCGTTATTATTGTTGTGGACATGCGAGTCCAATTTTCATTTAAGCCTGCGTGCCAACTAGTATAGGATACAAGTTGTAGCTGATCTAATTGAAGACACAGGAAGAGGAGGAAACCATGGAGATGGCGCATTGATAGTGATTCAATGCAATACCCCCTAGGAATTGACCAACTAGTCTTCCTTTTGGCTCAGGAAGACTAGATAGAATTAGTCCATAATCATTCACACTATTATATGTATGTTTATTTGCATGATTGATGCTTGTATGCATATGTATAATTATTATGAGACCTTTGCATGATAAATCTCTCACTAAAATATTAAGTCGATTTTATTATTCGCCTTCCATCATTATAGTGAAAAACGAGAGTCCTAAATCGTCTCAACTTGTTGAGTACACTCAAGGCTGGTCTATTAGGGATATATTTGACACTATGAAATATTCGATATTTCTGAATGAGGGGTTCGACTTAACTAAAATTATCTTTTGTTGAGTACACTCAAGGAGAAAAATTTTAGAGGCATGTTAAGCTAACATATAAGATGTGTGAAGACAAGGAGTTGTCAGCTTAATGATCTGGGAGTTGTATGGAGATACAATTGATAACAGTATCTACTCAAATGTTTTATTAAGGCTTGTTGAGTACACTCAAGGTCTTAATATAACAAATGAGATCCCAGCCCACTAGGAGTCAAGTAGGGATTCCATAAATTTATGCGAGGGTCATAAATTTGAGTTAAGTAGTGGGAGCACAATTAATTTGATAAAAGACCATATTAAATTAATTGATGCATTTTACATATTATTCTTTTATTTTTCGTCATTTATGTTTGTTGAACCATGAGTGACCATATGTGGCATACTAGATATTAACAACCAAATCGAGCTTTCTTGATTGACACTGCAATATGAGAATTGTTCTCAGACATGAGAAAATTGGTTATGTCTTTAAGTAGTTTTTTCCAGAGACACCTGTTGATAACTCAACTAAGGAAAATATGGCTACTATAATAAACACGGAGATGACGATAGTACTGCAACGTGTATGATACTTGCAACTATGTCACCTGTGTTACAAAAGCAAAATAAGAGTATAGATGCTAACACATGATTTTTCATTTCAAAGAGTTGTATGATAATAATCATGTGTGGAAGGATATGAGACTTCCAAACAACTATACCAGTGCAAAATGACAGAGGAATCTTCAGTCGGTGCTCAAGTGCTGAAAATTATTGCAATTGAGAAATTGTCTCGATTGGGTTCATTCATGAACCATGAACCAAGTGTTGACTTAGTTCTATAATTTCTGTCAGAGAGTTATTTATACCGAATTATGAATTTTGATATTAATAAACTCAAGTGCACACTTATTAAGTTGCTAAAGATGTTTAAGACTGTTAAGCCCAATATCAAAGTTATGATTGGGCAAGTCATTGATTCCTCAAAGGATATTAAGAGGAAGTCTAAAGGGGCTTTGGGAAAGCATCTAAGATGGCTAAGACAGTCAAAGTAAATAAGGACATTATCAAATCCACTTGAGTAAGGCCTATATCTACTTCACTAGTCTCTTGGGTATTAGATACCAGCTATGGATCTCATATTTGTATAAGTATGCAGAAACTAAATGGAAGTAGACCACTGCACAAAGAAGAAGTTGGCCTACACATTGAAAATGAGCAAATGTTGTTGCATTGTCTGTAGAAGCATACTTCATACCGTTGCCTTTAAACTGAGTATTTGAATTAGAGAAATGTTAGTTTGGACTCACCAATACCAGAACATTATTTGAATTTCATGTTTGGACATGAACGATATTAATGTTAAGGACAATTGTTGTTTCTTTTTATCTTAATGGTTATGGTGAATTACAAAATAACATTTATATTCTAAATACTGAGTATTCTATAGTAAGTATAGAAATGTAGAGGTATAAAGGTGATAATCTGAATACCGCCTATATCTAGTATTGTAGACTCGGTCAACTAATTACATATAGATGTATATTTGAGGTCAATTGATTTTGAATCATTTGACAAATGTGATTGTGGCTATTAGGCATAATGACCAAATCTCCTTTTACTTAAAAGGTGAAAAGTCTGCACAATTGCTGGATCTAATACATAGTGATGTATGTGGATCCATACCGATTAATGCTAGATGAGTTTCTCTTATCACACTTACTAATAACTATTTCAGAAATGGTCATGTATGTTTGATAAAACTTAAACATGAAATTCTTGAAATGTTCAAGGGATTCAAGTTAGAAGTAGAGAAACAATTAGTAAAAATATTCTCACACTAAGATCCGATCGAGGTGGAGATATCTTAAAGATAAAGTTTAGCTTATCTAAAAGAGAATGTGATTCTCTTGCAGTGAACTCCTTACATACACTACAAAATAATAGTGTCTGAAATGAGGAATCGCAAACTATTAGATATAGTGCGATTAATTAATAGGTCGTGCAAACCTTCCAAAAGATTTTGGGGTCATGCATTGATTGCAATGTTCTACACACTAAGTCATGTCTCATCTATGTCCGTCGACAAAGCTCCATACGAGTTATGGAAAAGCAAAATGCCCAACTTGTCAAATATGAAAGTTTGGGGCTGTGACGCTTATGAAGCGCACTAATTTGGATAAGTTTAAGGCTAAATTCGATAAATAAATATTTGTGGGATATCCAAAAGATAAAATTGGATATCAATTCTATAATCTCATTGAGAAGAAGATGTCCGTCCCAAGATATGTCAAACTCCTAGAGAAATAGTTTATTCAAGGAGAGGACAGTGAGAGTAGAATGGATCTTGAAGGAGTTCAAGACTCCACAGATATGGTTGATCAAGTAGATAAATCTGAGTGTGATCTCACACCTGATGAGAGACATACTCCTGATTTGGAAGTAGAGACTTCTGAGGACAGATCAGCTCTATGTAAATCTTATAGGATCATTCAACCTCTTAGAAGGTATGAGTCCATGATTAATCAAGTGTTATTAATCGAGGATGATGAACCTATTGGTTACACAAAATAAAGTCAAGTGTTGATTCAAGGAGATGGCGGAAGGCCATGAAATCCGAGATGGACTCGATGTATGTAAACAAGGTTTAAACCTTGATCGACCGCCTGATGGGATAAAACCCATAGGTTGTAAATGAGTTTATGTAAAAGGGGTCAACATGGATGTAAACGTCCATACATACAAAGCGAAGCTAATAGCAAAATATTACAACAAAGACAAAGAGTTGACTTTGATGAATCTTTCTTGTCTATAGCCATGCTAAGGTCCATTCGGATTTTACCTGCGATAGCTACATACCATGACTATGAGTTATGGCAAAAGGATGTCAAAACTATATTCCTTAACAGGAATTTGCAAGAGAAAGTGTGCATGACACGACTCGAAAGTTTTGAATCCAAATATGCTTACAAAGTATGTTAGCTTAATCAATTCTTGTATAGATTGAAACAGGCCTCTTGGAGCTGAAATCTTCGATTTGATAGAAAAATCAAAATGTTTGATTTTATCAAAAGTGAAGAGTTGTGTGTTTACAAGAAAATAGTGGGAGCGTTGTCGCATTCCTGATATTATTAATAGGAACGACGTTCCTACGTTTCAATCGTTGAAGTTGTGGTTGTTAAAAGATTTCTTCATAAAGATATATGAGAAGCAACTTGATCTATAGAGATAGATCTAGAAGATTGCTTAATTCATCGTAATCTACAAAAATAAAATCTTAAGAAGATTTTATATGGAGAAAATGAACTGAGAGTTCATGAGTACACTGATGCTAACTTCTAGTCAGACTAGAAAGATAGCAAATTTCAATCGGGATGTTGATTTACTCTTAAACGGTGTATTGGAAAGGTTCCAAACAGGAAACCGTCGTTGATTCAATAGCGAGAGTCTTATACACTATTGCTTTAGAAGCAACAAAGGTTGTAGTATGGGTCAAGAAGTTCATTAATGAACTTGGAATAGTTCCTAGCATTGTTGAAACTAAGGTCTCATCGATGATCCAAACAAGTGTTGAGGCGGTACCATCTCATCAAAGAGATAGTACAAAGAAATAACGTAAAGAAAGAACGAATTCTCACAAGTGATAATATTGCAGATCCACTGGCAAGGAGTTGTCACAGTATAAACATGATCGTCATGTGAACTCTTATGATATTAGATACATAAGTGATTGGATCTAGTGCAAGTGGGAGTTTGTAAGTATTATGCCCTAGGTCCAATCAACTTTGGGTATAAGTACTTTTGATATATGTTTAATGCATTTACTATGACAAGATCTATTATATTAAATAATAGAGTCCGTGGATTCAAGTCTCGGTAATTTGTTAATCACAAGAAGTTGTGATTGTGAGATACAAATTACATATGATTGAATCTTAAATCATCCGTGGTCGTAAGTAATAACGAGATACGGATATCGTTATTGCGGATAGACCACCACGTGTGGCATTCCTTACTTGTGAAGTAAGTAGCTGATCTCACAAGCTAAAGTGTGATGACACTTAAATGAACACGTGAATGTTTTGTGATAGAACAAAACATTGGAGACCCGCTGAGAGATTCCACATGGATAACTATCTGAGTGTCAGTGGTTAATCTCTAACGTTCGGTAGTGGAATTGATCCTTCGACTTGAAACCATCATAGTACCTTATGTGGGGACAGTCATGCTTTGGTGACGCTGAAAGTTGCTCTGTCAATGGCCGCTAATACGGCATCGTTCGGGTATGTCAAGAATCATATGAAGGTTGTGAATGATCAATAGAGGATTCATCGCTCTTAGATAGTAAGAGTTTATGATCTACATTTCATCCAGTTAAGTTGATAACGAAATCCTTGGCCAAGGTGTACCTATAAGTCGAAAAAGAGTTTTCGACTTACATTGACTTAATAAGTTGAATGAAAGATATGATCGATAATCGAGATTGACACAATCCATATCTCGTAATTGATCGGATCTTATTGACGAAGGGATTATAGTTTCACGATAAACGAACGAGTTTGGTTTGTCATACCACATCACATTTCCCGTCACATGTATTGCCCTGACACATTGCTAGATGTCAATCTGGGACGACGGATGTGAATTAGAGATAAATCAAAAGGGTGTTTTGATTTATCGATTTTGATTAGATCAAAATAATAATTCACGTCGTTAGGTATCGTGATTGGGAACCTAATGGGTCACACACAAAAGGAGAACTAGAAGATTGAGATCCGTCAATTAATTAATTGACAAGCGTTGGATAATTAATTAATTGGATCGCTTATTAATAGGCCCGAATTAATTAATTGGATTAATTAATTCATGGACCGGATTTAATTAATTAGATTAATTAAATATTGGACCGAGTTAAATTGTAGGACGGGCCAAGCTCGTTTGAGCTTATATAAATAAGCTGCTAGGGTTTGAGATTTGTAGACGAATTTTCATTATTCATTCATTATTCTTGCTAGCACAAGAAAAGTAAAAACCCTAATTCTCTCAATCTTGTTCCCTGTGTGGATTCCATTGGAGGCTGGACAATTGGACAGCTGTGGGAGCCAGATTGGGATTGCTGGAACTACAGGAATAGCAAAGGAGTTTGCAGATCTGAATTAAGGTATAGTTTCTATCACAGTTTCTATCTAAACACAAAGCAGATCCTTGGATGGGAATTGAAATTTATTTAATTTTCCGCTGTGCATGATAAGTAAATTCCCAACAGCTTGGAGGAGCATATGCCCGAGGACGTATGCCCGATGATGCATGGTATAAAAGGGGAGAAACCCTGTGAGGAGTGATCGGGATGATGTCAACGTAACCGAGGACATGTGTATACCTAACGATAAATCATGGAGGACAGAAGTTTGGACTCATTGGACCTATGTGGTCGGGATACGTACATTGACCATATCAAGTGATAATGATGGTTTTATGTTCTGGGTAAGATGCTGCAGAAATAGTGCAAGGTTTTTATGGAAGAGGATACCAATGGCAGTGAAGGAGAGCCAGCCCCAGTTGTTAGCGGCTTGGAAAATTGGGCAGAAGCTGTGGACAAGGGCTTATGCTGGTGTTTATGAAGCAATTCGAGAGTTCAACTGGAGTCCAGAGGCTCAGGGCATTGTGGCCTCTTTTTCAGGCAAGTAAACATACAATATATATCTGGAGTACGAATAAATTGAAAATTATAAATCTTCTTTATTATCTGGAATCGAATTGACCTCGGTATTGTAGTTCGATTGATAATATTTCTAGACAACTTAATGTGGTGCATGATTATTAATTAAAAATTCAAATATAGTAAATAGATTAAGCTTTTGGGATTTCAGGTATGAGAGTGCAAATTTTAGCAAAGCAATTGCACATTTTGATGAACATGTGTACTCAGTCCCTTAAAATAATGCATTATGAACTTGTGGGAACTTCAAATTTTACTGTTCAAGACTGCAAAAGGAAGCGTTGCTGCTTTGGCATTGGAGCAACAAAACATTCCGATTGTAAATATAGTCAAAATAGTTATAACATAGCAAGACTTTCTATTTCTATGGCAAGCATAGTCTTTTGCAATTCCGTACTTAGATCTTGATATATATATATACGACATTAGATAGTGGATTCAGTTTTTCATCCTCCAATGTTTTTTATTTTTCTAAAGGAGATCATAGGATTTCGCCCCTCCAGACTCAGACCCACAAACCCAGGTCATCAGCCTGGTGAGGTTCACTCTTACCACTTGAGCTAAGTCTTTGCCTTTTTCATCATTCAATGTTACCATAGCTTGTGTTCCCTCCACATGTCATCAATAAAGTGCTGGATTTTACAGAGGGATAATCTTCTTTGCATTTGCTGAGTTTGTGGAATAATTTTTGAAACTAGAGAATGGAAAGAATGTAAAATATATATCCTCATAATGAGACGATGGTCGAACACAATGTCAAGGTGATTTTTGAATGCATGGGATTTAATTCAGATAACTTTGAAATGACAGCATATTAGTTTTCCTTCCTCCTTACTTTTGGGGTGGGGGTTAATTAAAATGGTACCTGGTCATAGAAATTGAGTACTAAAATGTAAAAATTCACATTTGTTTTGAGGACCATTTACTTTTTCATGGTTAATTCCTTTATATTTTTTGGCCGGAGAGAATGTCCCTATTGATTACTTGTGTTGTTTGACTTGCGGTTCTCAGGCACTTGGTTTTGATTCTATTTTGTAATATGAGTTTCCTGCAAAACTTTACACAGAAAGGATGTTTGAGCTGCTGGTTTCTGCTTATTCTACAATCAGCACACAAGCTACAGCTCTTTTCCCTGGACTGAATGTCGATGATGCTGCAAACTGTAACCTCTCACCCTTTTTTTCTTATGGTTTATAACACTAATTTGCATTTAAAGCATGATACTTAAATGCTGCAAGTTGAATGTCTTCCTATAGAGTTTGAAAACATTGTAAATACTAAATCGTGAATACCTTATTATCTAGTTTTTGGATTGGTGGGGCTCGGTGGGATGGAAGAATTAGATAAAGTAATTTTATAACGTTGATTGATGATGGGATAGAATTCTAGTGTCACCATTGACACTCTCCACCATGTATATAATTTTCATTTTCCCTCTCTGTAGAAAAGTAATTTTTAATCCTTCTAGTGGTTCTTTAATTGTCCTCCTCAACTCTTAGCAACTTTTAAATGTTGAAAGATGGCATGGCAAGCAGCTGCTATTACATGAAATTGGTGGAATGAAACTTAATTCTACTGCTAACTCGTGTTAACCTCTTGTCGGTTGCTTGCAGATGCACTAGAACGTGGTTGGACGTTGGATCACGCCTCTGCCTCTCAAATGCTAACTGTGAAGAAGCAGGTTGTTGCAACAGAGCAGAAACTAGATTTAAGTAAATTACAGCGCTTGACAGAATATGTTTTCCACCTTGAGCATTAATCCTTCATACTCAGACGCTTATATAAAAGGTTTGGTCTTTTGTTCCAAAATCTTGAGTTGTTTATCAGTCTTCACTATTATCATTGATCAAGCCGACATTCATTTGCTTGGATTCAAGGCATTGAATTGCTTGAGATGGAGACTCAATGTGATTAGTATATTTCATTTTCACTTCACATGTATTATCATTCAGTTAGTTCGATGGCCGGCTGAGAGTGTTGCAATGTTTAGCTTGTGCAGTGACTACGATATTAATATATTGCAATTATGACCCCCCCCCCCCACCCCCACCAACACCTAAAAAAAGAATAAGAAAATGCAGGATGGTCCATGTAAATAGAAACCAACTAGGAATATCGACTAGGGCACCAAGTTCTTGCGCGCAATAATGTATACGCGATCTAGCTCCACCTTTTTGGTCTTGTTTGAAACAACCATTATAGCTTAGCATCACTGGACTACGGCTGTCAAGCACATTACCAATGACTGTCTCGTTGCACATTTGATTTGATAAACTAGAGTAGTCTAGAATTGTGGCAGTGTTGTCTTATTGCAATTGCATGCCAAATTTGAAAGAATCATGCTATACAATCAGGTTCAATGGCGAGTTAAAAATAGGGGACACGTGACACAATTTCATTGGATAGTTTGAAAAGAAAAAAAAAATCCTTAGCCACAAGCAGCACCTGCACCTGTCAACATCCGAGTCTTCAAAGCTTATTATTCAATTTGAAATGGCTGCTACACAAGTTGAAGAGAAGGAAATTATATTTTGTTAAAAAATATAATGTATTCATTAAGAATTCCTTATAATGAAAAGGGATCTTAGGAAATTTGTGAATAATAAATTAGTAATTGTAAATGTGGTTAAAATTAAAATTTAATTAGAAATTATATGTGACTTTTGAATGAAACTCAAACGTGGCTAATTTTGTAATAAGAGGTAGGCAGCAATATTAATTTGAAAGATGGTACTTGATGGAGGTGGAATAGTTAAAACAATTATGCTACATATACATTAAATTCGACAGTTTCTTTGATATCATGTGAGCTGACAAATTTTTATATATTAATTTCAACAACGTATATTTTAATAAATGATCAAAATTTCTACACATGCAAGCTGTCAAAATTGTTGTCATCCAACAATGTATAACATGCATAATTATAGTTAAAAATCTATATTTTGCAGATGACACATGGACTTAAAAGTCTTCTTTGGATAACTTAAAAAATTGTTAAAAAGTAAATATCAAACTCAATAATTAATCCTATATTTTACCAACTTTTATAAAAATCTATTGAAATTTTTACCAAGATTTTTTGTCAAACCGCCTCTAGTCTCTAGAGAAACTCGTTCAAACCCAACTTGTACTGCATGCAAGATTAATCATTCTCAAGTTCAAGATGCTAGGGGACGTTCTTTTTTTCAATTTTGTGTTTTGAATTTTGAGTTTTGAATTCGTTTTGTATTTTGTATTTTGGATGTCCATTTTGAGATTGTTGAAAACTCGTTCTTTTTGTCGTTTTGAAAAAAATATTTTCCAACCCATATTTTTTGAGTTTTGGCAGATTTGTAAAGAAAACAGTCAAAATATAAAAAAGTTATTTTTTCATTTCTTCACAAAATTTTCAGTCATTTTTAAAAACTCGTTTTCGAAAATGAGAAAAAGAACGAGTTTTCAATGTTTTAAAAAATCCTGATAACTTTTTTCAAAAAAAGGTAGTAGATTCTGCCAATGGATAAGAAAATTAACACGTTTTTTCGATATTAGTTCTTCAAGTAAACTAATTGAAAACAAATCAGTCTTGAGTAAATTACAGCTTCTGTTTGACAATTGCCATTCTTAGTATCAAAATAAAGACACCATTGATCTTGACGAAGCTGGCTTTGTGTTATCTAAACATAAAATATCAATAAAAAATATATTTTCTCTAAAATAAACTCTTAGAATTTCCCTGTTAAAATTTATGTGCAGAAAGAGAAACAAAGAAAAAACACAGAGCTTGTATAGCTAACTTCATATGTAATTTTTTATTTTTCCAGTTTGTTCATCTTCTGTACATTTTCTTACAGAACTTCTCTCACCCTAAAAGAAAAGCTAAATAAAAGGAAAGAAAGAAAAGGGAAATTTTCTCTTGGTCTTCAAAAGATTCCACCTTCAATTCCTGAATTTCTTCTTGATGATCACGGGCTTCTCCGTAACATTGTATAGATCAACAATGGATCTATATCTCTTCTTTCGTTTGGGGTACGCCTTCAGTTCTCTGATAAAGATGGAGCAAATTTCATTAGAATCACCTACGCTTTCCTCTCGGTTTTGCTCCACCGATTTGGTGGCGTCGCCGCCGTGGTTTTCTTTGCTGTAGTCGGAATCGCCGCTGAGTTGAATCAGCTGCAAGGCCGCATCCAATTCCGTGTTGGAGACCATTTGTGTTTTCCTGCTCTTTCTTGCGGATGGAGATTTCTTCTTCATTGAATTTTCACCTCTCTTAGAAAGAGAAACTTGTGGAATAATTAAAAATAATTTAAGTACAAGGATTTTTTCTGTTATCAAATGGAGTGGGACACGAAAAGGACTTTTATTTATTTATTTATTTGACACGACAAAGATATCTGGAATGAATTTCTTGGAAGCAGAGTTTTCTGAGGGCAAAATAGTAATTGAAATTCCCTTCAGAATCACACAACACAGAATGGTCTGAGGGCAAAATAGTAATTGCAACTCCCTTCAGAATCACACAACACAGAGTGGTACTCGACGGGACTTCTTGCATGGCAGCCTGGCAGGGTATACAAGATCAATCATTCAGAACCGTTGGATCTGGCTCCGTTTGATTGTAAAGATGAAAAATTAGGCTGTGTTTGATACATGTAATTTGCCATGGAACTAGGAAAATATTTTCCTAGTTCCTACTTTTGGCTGTTTGATTAGCCAAATTTGCCCTGGAAAATATTTGCTACCAATTTCTAATGTACAATCCCTTGAAGCACAAAAGCAGGAAAATATTTTCTTATGATTTTGGTGAGAAATTATTTTCCACCTTGTTGGGTGTTTTTTTTTTTTTTTTTTTTTTTTTTTTTTTTACTTTTTAGCAATGGAAATATATTCTAAATTCAATGGTAAAAAAATTTATCCATTTAATTGACAATTTGCATGAAAAACATAGCCAAACAAACATAAAATTTTATGAAAATATTTTTTTTTAATTTTTTTTTTTACTTTTTGACAATCCAAACAAATTTTAATACAGATTGTAAAAAAATTATCCCAAAAAATAATCATTTGCATGAAAAACAAAGCCAAACGGATTAGGTGGAAAATTATACCAATCAAACACCATTAATACAATTCCCTCTAAAATAAATTCTAGGCAAATCACTTCCCTGCCAAATATTTTATTTGCCATTCATTTTCCATCTTCCTATCAAACACACCCTTAGTGAAAAGAAAATGAATGACAGATAATTGATTTGCCTAGAATTCGTTTATCTGAGAATTGTAATTAATGGTGTTTGATTAATATAATTTTTCATATAATCCGTTTGACTTTATTTTTCAAGTAATTTATTACTTTTTGGGATAAATTTTTTTATAATCTGTATTAAAATTTGTTTGGATTGTCAAAAAGTAAAATAAAAAATAAAAAAAATATATTTTCATAAATTTTTTATATTCGTTTTTCATGTAAATTGTCAATTAAATGGATAAAAAATTTTACCATTGGATTTAGAATATATTTCCATTACTAAAAAGTTATTAAAAAAAAAAAGGAAAAAGAAAAACACCCAACAAGATGGAAAACAAATTCTCACCAAAATCATAAGAAAATATTTTCATACTTTTGTGCTTTAAGGGATTGTACATTAGAAGTTGGTGAAAAATATTTTTCATGGCAAATTTGACTAATCAAACAGTCAAAAGTAGGAACTAGAAAAATATTTTCCTAGTTCCATAACAAATTAAACGTATCAAACAGAGCCTAAGATTGTGTACGCACGACCAAAGAGTAAGACTATAATTGCAGAAATTAGCTTCTATTTAGAAAGTTATCAATTAATTTTAATCACATATTGTATTGAATTTATCACTTTTTAATCATACACTTAATCAATTTTTATCAAAATCTATGAAAATCAAATATTAATCTACATCAAACAAGAACTTAATATAAAAAAAGGGCTTTAATTTCTATGAATCAAGGTGAAGTCTTCTTTGGTTGCATGCAGAATTACTACTCATTGGCCAATTTGTGCGATTGGTGTTCTATTTTTCAAATATATAATATTATTCATAATGAAATTATCAGTAATCGCTCTATATGGTATATATGTGATAATTTGTTATTCGATACATGAAATAATAAAAAGTTACCACATTAATACATTAAATAATAAATTGCTACATGTATATCACATCAGACGACTATCGATAATTTTCACTATGAGTATCATTATTTTTTTTCAAATTAAATGGTTTTAACCTTTCTTCTTATTATTTTTTTCAATTAGAAAATTTCAGGAATTTGAGATTGTGAATAAAACTACTTATTTTAAAATTGAACCGAATGAAGTGAAAAAGAAGCTTGGGATTATGGTGTCAACAAACGTGTATGGCATAGTTTAAGACATGGATGGCATTTTACACCTTTCTAAATAATTTTAGGCATGCAAACTTCGTGCTAGTCTACCCACTTCGAACCTCGGGTGGTATTCCCATGTCAAATATGGTTAGGGTTATTAGCACAAAACATTCTTACGTATGAATTTCATTGTGCAAAACGTTCCAACGTTGCATTTTTTTGCATTTTTACCCATATTTCAACATTTCATTGCGAAAATCATCATTTTCATTCAATTTTTCAATTAAAGTTGTGAAATGATGAATATATACCCTCATATTTAAATAAAACAAAAAGAGAAGAAAAAAAATAATTGCAACCATACACCATTTAAAAAAAAAATACAAACGAGTCACAAATAAATTATTAAAAAAACAAAAACAAAAATAAAAACAAATTCTCTTTTCTTTATCTTCTTATTCTTCCTCTTTGAAAAATCGGAGATTCGACCCAACTACACATAGAGGGGGGGTGATTAAGTGTAAACGCGGAATTAAAAATTAATTAACATACAATAAGTCACAAGTTAATTATGTCTAGGTGTTTAATCAAACAATTCAGTTTTCCTAACTTGAACTACCGTAATATCGAAAACAATAATAAAAGCAGTAAACAACACAAAATTATTCACGGAGAAACCTAACGTGGGAAAAACTTCGGGTGCTTTGCCAGTCAAAAATCTACTATAAACTGTATTATAAACTTACAGACCACCAACAAAGTTGACGACACAAGTTTTCTGATCTCTTATCTGAAGTTCGAAGCAGCTCTCCTGAAATGTGTACACGAACACCAATCCTAACTCTTCTTGGAATTTATCTCATGTAGATCCACCAAGAACTCCTCGTTCTTGAATTTCTTCTTTGATCTTCGCAGCCAGCCAAGTTGACGAAACAATCTTTCCGACAGATCCAAGTAAAGAATGGACACCAGTGTATTTGATTGAAGGTTTTGATATTTTCAATCCAAATGGCGCATATGAATTGATTGAACTTTGAATGATGTTTAATTCTTGAGAGAAGAAGTGTTTTCTCTTAAATGTATTTGCTCAATCTTCAGATCCCGAATGCGCAACGCCCCTTTTATATGTTGAACGAATATGGTAATTTTGGCCAATTAAAATCTCGCTAAATCGCGAATTAGGTCAGGCCGTAAAACTGTCGCTCGAGCGAGGAGCATGGTCGCTCGAGCGACAGTGGGGCGAAAGTCGAGCGGGGATGTTCCTGTTTCATCCGCTCGAGCATGATTCCAGCGAGTATCTAGCGAAAATGCAGCGAGAAACCTTCGTGTTCCAAACTTGGACTCCGAACCCTACGCTATACAACCAACTATGAAACATTACAATTAAATCCCTAAACTTCTAAAATATTCAAGTTGGTCCTTTTGTTCACAGAATAGCCAATTACAATAACCTAGCACTAACATTCTTCTTCTTCTTCTTCTTCTTCTTCCTCCTCCTCATTCTCCTCCTCCACCACCACCATGGTCCCCAAAGGTCATGTTTGCTACTAAATGAATAGAAAGGAGCTGTAAAAGCCAAAAATAGATTGAGAACCTATTTTCTACTAAGTGAATGGTTGGTGAATAAAGCTGCAATTTTCCCTCGTGTCTTTTAAGACTAGTTTTCCCTCAAATTTATACAAGAAAATGCAATGCCACGTACTAATTAATATTCATAGGGTCAGATGAAAATGAACTCGTCAAATAGAAATACGTAGAAGTGTATAAACTAGAGTAACAGAGGCGTGGGTAGGTGAGTAAGTAGGTGGGTACACCGCCTCTATCCTGGCAAAGTAAAGCCCATCTTAATTACCAAAGAAATGACTCTAATATGAAGAACCAAGATATAAACAGAGCTGAAACTGTATATAGAGTTGCTGCTGAAGATGGCTGAGGAACATGTTGTGTGGTCCGCCACATGTAAGGTGGACAAAATCGATTTTATTACAAATGTTATCAAATTTTCAAGGAAGAGAAAACCAATTTTGTTTCCTCAATGAATGGAAAAGTTTTACAAGAAAAAGAAGTAAAGTTTAAATTTTTTTCTTCCAACCAATGGACAAGAAAAGGAAGTTGAGTTCAATTTGTCTTCTTCCATCCAACATTTGCTTTGTAACACAATTTGGAGAGCCTCTAATAGAGAAGATTAGAGTGAAAATTGTGTGAAAACTCTACCTTGGGTAGAAAGAAAAATAGAAAGATTGAGTACCTCAAATTAGCCAAGAAATTATTTTCTTTTTCTTGATATTATTGTTAGTTTTGTAATCGTTTTATTCGTGATATAGTGGAAGCTTTGTCAATATCCCATTTTGTCACATAAGAGAGGGAAAAAAATTTATTCCACCGCGCATTACTAGTAGATGAGTTTTTACCAACAATTAGTATGAGAGCTAGGCTCTAGATTAAATTCTTGTGTGTCAAAATTGAAGAAAACTCAATTGGGATTTCTTCACATTATTCAATTTGGAAACGTAAAATACTGGATTTGCTTTATTGTAAAGACCCATTTCGACAAATCAAAGACACAACAAAGCCAGAAAAGCTCAACGATGAAGAATAGGAAATACAATATATGAAAGTTGCTGCAACGATCAGACAATGGGTTGATCACAATATTTTTCATCATATCGTTGAATAAACCAAAGCATATGCCATCTGGAAAGAGTTGGAGGCTATGTATGAGAAGAACACATCCAAGAACAAAGCCATGATAATCAAAAGGCTCGTGAACCTGATGTATAAGGAAAGGCATAGTATAACTGAACATACTGGCGAGTTCCAAGGCTTAATCAATCAAATGACTACCATGAAGATGACGTTAGAAGACGAGATGCAGGCGTTATTATTACTTAGCTTGTTGACATATGGCTAGGACACCCTAGTGGTATCATTGTTCAATTCGACACCAGATGGAAAAGCTAACCATGGACATGGTTAAAGATAGTCTCCTCAATGAAGAAGCAAAAAGAAAAAAATGCAATAATTTTCTTATGAAGCTCTTGTTACCGAAGGATATGACAGGCATGGGAGAAGCAAAAGTAGAACACCTAACATCTACAACAAGAGAGATTTTCTATAGGAAAATCAAAATCTAGAAAAAAATATCAGATGTTACCACTATAACAAACTTGGCCACAAGAAAAGTGAATGCGGAATCTAAAAAAGAGAGCAAAATTAAGGAAATGTAGATGAACACACCAATACGGTTGCA
This sequence comes from Osmanthus fragrans, assembly GCA_019395295.1. Lineage (NCBI taxonomy): Eukaryota > Viridiplantae > Streptophyta > Magnoliopsida > Lamiales > Oleaceae > Osmanthus > Osmanthus fragrans. Next base: position 2,891,079 of record CM033356.1, on the reverse strand, counting down.
GCTAAGGGTGATATTGACATTGTTCTCAACGAGCAATTGAGAGTCTTGTTTGTCAAGACAGTGACTGAGTTATTGATTCTGGTGCTTCCTTTCATGTTACTGCTCATGACGATTTTTTCACATCTTTTGCTGTTGGCAATTTTGGCAATGTCAAATGGGAAACTACAATGCATCAAAAATTGTGGGTATTGGTGATATTTGCTTGGAGACTAATCTTGGAAGCAAATTAATACTTAAAGATGTGAGAAATGTTCCAGATCATCATCTCAATTTAATTTCTACAAGCAAACTTGATGATGAAGGTTTTGCTAACTATTTTGGTGGAGGAAAATGGAAACTAGCCAAAGGTTCTCTTGTGGTAGCTAGAGGAAATAAGTTGAACACACTATATGTAACACAAGCAAAGCTAGGTAAAGGAGAGATCAATGCAATCCAGAAAATATGCAAATATTGATCTTTGACATAAAAGGGTTGGTCACATCAGCAAAAAAAGGACTTCAACTTCTCGATAGAAAACAATTTATATCTAAGTTACAAGATATACATCTTAAGATTTGTGATGACTACTTAGCTGGGAAAACACATAGAATTGCATTTCATACGTACCCCCCCTTCCAAAAAGTCAAATATATTTGAGCTGATTCATACTGACGTACATTCAATGCAAGTAAAATCTCTCAGAGGTGCAGTATATTTTGTGACTTTTATTGATGACCATTCTATAAAGGTTTGGGCATTTCCACCGAAGTACGAGGATCATGTGTTAGATGTCTTTCAATGAACTCTGTGTCAAGCTTGTATGAGAAATATGGAGACAAGTAAAAAGTTGTGTGATCTAACAATGGTGGTGAATATAAAGGCCCATTTGAAAGCTAGTGCAAAGATCGTGGGATCAAACTTGAGAAAACTCCATCAAAGACACCTCAGAACAATGGAATAGCAGAGAGGATGAATAGAACAATTGAAGAAAGGATCACGTGTATGCTTTCTCATGCTAAACTAAGTCCTTTTGGGCAGAGGCTATGAGAACTGCAATTGACTTGATAAATCTATCCCTTACAACTGCTCTTGATGGTGGCGTTCGAAATAGAGTTTGGATCGGGAAAGAAGTCTCTTATAATCATTTATGAGTCTTTGGTTGCAAAGCATTTGTTTATATTCTTAAAGATGAAAGATCCAAGCTTGATGACAAAGCAAAGGAGTGCATTTTCTTAGGTAATGGTCACGAAGTATTTGGGTACAGGCTATGAGATCCAGTAAAGAAGAAATTGATTAGAAGTAGAGATGTTGTGTTTCTCGAAGATCACCTCGTCAATGATGTTGATGAAGTTGAAAAACAAAAGTTCCCTAATGAAATTCCTACTCCAATCCTTCCACATGTTGAGCACAATAATCATGGGAAAGATATGCCAGATGAACAAGACAACATTGGTGATGATACAATTGAAGGTACATATCCAATTGAAGAAATTGAGCTACAACCTCAAGAACCATCAATTGAGTTGCCGTTGAGAAGATCTAGTGGAGAAAGACAGTCCCCTACAAGGTATTCGACTAATGAGTATGTGATGCTTGCAGATGGGGGAGAGTCAGAAACCTACCAAGAGGCCATGTTACACGAGCAGAAGAATGGACTGAAGCCGTGCAAGAAGAGATGAAATCCTTGCATGAGAATCACACTTATGATTTGACAAAGCTACCAAAAGGCAAGAAAGCTCTTAAGAATAAATTGATTTATAGGTTAAAGAAAAAAAACAATAACTCACAACCAAGCTACAAGGCCAGACTAGTTGTGAAAGAATTCAATCAAAAGAAATGAATTGACTTTGAAGAAATATTTTCACCTATGGTGAAAATGTCATCCATCAGAGTTGTTCTTGCTCTTGCGGGCAAAGCTTGAATTTGGAAATTGAACTACCTGGTGTAAAATCAGTCTTCTTACACGGTAACTTGAAAGAAGAGATCTGTATGGATCAACTAGAGAGATTCAAAGTCAAAGGAAAAGAGCATCTTGTTTGTAAATTAAAGAAAAGTTTATATGGGCTTAAACAAGTTCCAAAACAGTGATATAAAAAATTTGATCACTTTATGACTAGTCAAGGATACAATAGAACAACGTCACACTACTGTGTATTTGTGAACAAATTTGCTAATTATAATTATATTATTCCCCTATTATATGTTGATGATATGTTGATTGTTGGTTAAGGCATCAATAATATCGCCAAACTTAAAAAGGAATTAAGTAAGTTTTTTGCAATGAAGGACGTAGGATCGATAAAGCAAAGCCTGCCCCAAGCCCATTAGGTTTTTTTAGGTTTAAAAAAAAAAATTATAGAAATTTTCTTTTCTATGTACCAGTCATGTGTAATTTTTTTTTTTTTTTTTAATCCCTCAAGGCTTCATCCCCAATCCTACCCAAAGTCTTGTGCGAGTGCCCTTTGTTTGGACATGCCGACCAGTGTGAGGAGAAGTTGCCCTAGGGTGAGTGCCGTTGTCAGTGTATCAAATTTAATTATCTCTAATTAAATATGTGATTTTAACCATGTTTGAATTGGTTGTACCCTGCTAAGAGTTGAACTCTATATTATGTTGGACAAATTTTTCAGCACTGGATACTGAATTTACATACTGAATATCGAATTTACAATTTGGATACCGTATTTACAACATACCGGATTGACGCATACCGTATATGCTAACCGGATTAGATACCGTATATGCAATATGCTTAAATACCTATACGCGTATACCGATTTTTCACATACCGTTTTTGCATGTAACTTTGAATACAACAGATTTAATTATATATAACAGATTTCATAGTCTAGCAGATTCAATAATTTGTCAAATTACAGAAAAATATAACAAGTAATTTAAGTAAAACTACAAATTTAAATCTACAGAACAAGTAATAAAACTGCAGTTAAACTGCAAAATATAAATATGCAAAAACGAGTAATAAAACAAATAATTGCAGAAACTAAATAAAATGAAAACTTTTAACTCAATGCCTGTGTTACACACAATTTCCTTAAAACAGATTCGCTCCCTCACCACTGTCTGTGCTCGAGGTTTAAATCGAGCGTTCATTTCCCAGAATACAATGGTAGAACCAAGTAGTTTTTTAGCACCACCACCACAACAAGATCAAAAACAAATATGTAGACATATAGTGTTTCGTATGTAGTTTGCCGATGATTTTTCAAATGAATTCGTGTGTGTGTGAAAAGGTGGAAAATGAGTCAGTTTATAAACTTGGCTCTTGAGTGTAATTTGTCCATTCGTTTAATGGCAATTACAGTAGGAGTTTCAACAATTTCAAAATTGAAAAGTCATTTGAAGAAAATAAAAAATTGTAGCAAAACGTGGACACTTCTAAGGGGTCAATTTTGCTCCTTTCGATCCGACATTCGTGTACGCAGGTCACACTCGCACACAAGTTCAAGGTCCGAAGCACATTTTGATCCATGATTTGCACCCCCCTACGCGCACATGTAAAGAAAGTCTCTATACTACACATGATTACACACTTCAAAGTGCAACCATATTTAAAGTAATTTTTGTTATCATCAAGTTCATATGTGGGACAAACTCACTTTTAATTTTCCATCCAACATAAACTCATTTTCAATTGGCATATTTTGAACTCCAATTTCTCATTCACTCAACCATCAATTTTGGCAAGTAAATATATGATTTCGATGTACTTACGGAGGAGAACACAAATCAACATTGATTTTTCAAAATAGTCAAACGGGTCCCCCTCAAAATTCTTGTCAAAGTCAGCCAACACTCATTTTTCCAACATATTATACATGTCATGTTAAGGATATCTTTTACGGGATTTTTGAAAAGTCAAAAATTATTCGTGAGACTAAAAAGTTGAAGTTTTATACCGAATTAGAAGAATTTTTAGAGAGGACTATTATAAAGTAGTTTCATCATGAAACTTTTTTACAAGAAGCAAAAGTTAACCAAAAAAAAAAAAGGTTCGAATGGTACGATCCTTCCATCACCCCAGAATGAACGGGGTGAACCTGGAATGGAGCAAATAAATTTCTTGTTATGTTAATTATCTATTAAACGAGCTTTAAGACATAAAGCAGGAACTCGTAATAAAACAATTTTTTATTCCCTTGTATTACAGGACTGCTCAGAGGCATCCTCGTTGTAAATAACTAAGACAGGTACCTATCATCTACAAGAAAAAATGAACTTTCGAATGTATATCTCTATTTTAAACCAAGGAAAGAACATTGTCATTCTTAATACGAACAGACTCTTGAATCACTGTTAATTAACAAACGAAAATCTGTCAAATACAATTTTGAAAAGAACTAACAACTTTTTTTATGATATGAAGAATTCAAAAACTTACCAACGAAGCAAAGCAAATCGAAAGATTAGTGCAGAAAAGAGCAAGCGCGTATGCATGGATTAAATCACGCTTATTGCTTAAGCTCCTGGCAACCAGTTTGTGTTTGTGCTGTGTGAAAATGGGGATAGAAAAATGGTCTCTCTCTAAAATAATCAAAATTTCTTTTGACATTTGATCATTTGCATTAAATATTGAATAAACGTAACATTATTTACCCTTTCATTTACGGTAAGTACCCTTCTTGATTTTCTGGGGCGATGCCCAGTAGTTTACGCTTCAAAACAAAAATTAATCTATCACTGATAATGAGAGAACAAGTCCAGAAAATAAAAAATAATTACAGGAGAGCTACATCCATTAAGTCGAGCTACTGAACCTATATTTCCATCACCTAGCCTTTCCAATTTCATCAGATCATCAACTTCTATCTTCAAAAAACCCACAACAGAAACTTATGGGCATCTTCGATTCTTGGCTCGCTTGTGACCCATCGAAGGCTTTGTATTTCTATAAATATCAAAAATAGACCTAAACCTCCTTTTCTTTCGGGGCAAAACGTCTTCTGGGTCGGACGATTCACCCGCATGTTCTTTGACATTTTCTTCTTCTTGTTTTTGTGGGAAATTCAGCATACAAACAGAATTACCAGCGCCTTTGGTATCAGGATAATAATCTCTTCTGAATTGAATTAACTGCAAAACTGCGTTCAGTTCTTCATCTGTCAGCCCCCAATTCATCTGCCTTCTTCTAATCTATACAATGAAATCAGTGCAGGATTGTGTGTATATTGTAGCTGAAGTGGGTGGGGGTGGGGGTGGGGTGGTAAAGGATGTTATGATGAAAAAGAATCGGAAGGTTTTTATAGTGAAATCACCGCCTTAGGATTAATACTTTATTTTAAGAATTTATAAGTAATCAAATTCCATCTCCTACTGGGAGAAAGGATTCCAAGGAGAGCCAGAATGGTGATTGGGCCCAAATATTAATTGGGCCGAGTTTATTATAAACTGGATCGGGTGATATTCGGACTATTAAAAACAGGGGCCTTTTGTAATATCTGTAGTGAAAATAGCGTTATTTTTTAGTGGAAATTACATTGATTGAGTGTTTTCATATACAAGTTTTCTTTTAAAAAATCAGATATATTTATAAGTAAAAATTTCATAAGAGTATAAATATAACCTATTTCAATAATAAAAAAATGAGTTTCAAATTTCAAAAATTAGATTTTTATTAATTTTTATTTATAATTTAATTAATTAAATATTTTAAGGTCACAGATCTATATAATTTGGTCACAGGTACATAATTTAGTTAGTCACATGTTATTTTCGGTCACAAATCAGAATTTTTAAATGTTAAAAATTATTTTACAATCACAATTCAAAAATTTTATATGTCACAATTTGTTCATCGGTCACAAATTCACAATTTAATTAGTCATATTATTTTTCGGTCACAAATTAAAATTTTTAAATATCACAAATTTTTTTTACGGTCACAATTTATAATTTTAAAGATCACAATTTCTTCCTTGGTCACAGGTGAAAAATTTATAAGTTACAATTTCTTTATCGGTCACACATCACAAAAATTATATGTCAACTCTTATTAAACATTCACAAGTTATCAAAATATCAGTCACAAATTATCAATTTTTTGTGTCACATTTCATCTTTTTCATTGGTCACATATTTTTTATTAGTCACAGATCAACCAATTTAATGGTTACAGTCCACCAAATAATTTGTAACCACCACCCACTCTTGTGACTACCACCTCATCATCGCCTAAACCACCACCACAACCACCGTCGCCGCCTAAACCACCACCATCTCTCGATAGCAATACCGCCACCACACAACCCCTCTCGCCACCATCTTCACAGTCAAATCTCGAAACCAGCACCACCACCACCACAAAACACCTCCAAATGCCACCACAACAACCACCGTCGCCACCTAAACCACCACCACCTCTCGACAGCAACACCGTCACCGTCACCGTCACCGCCACCGCCACCACACATACCTCCCTGTCACCACCTTCACAGTCAAATCTTGAAACCATCACCGCCACCACAAAACACAGTTGACACCACCACAAAATCAAATCAAAAATCACCACAAAACAGTCTAAAAAATCACCATAAACCGTCGCTGCTCCGACGAAAAAAGAATAAAAATGGTAGAGAGACAGGTCCTATCGCCGGAGCAACGGCCGAATCGACGCTCACAGAGTCGCCACTCCAGTGAAGCTAGACCACTACAAAACACCTATCAACGTCACTTACACCACCCACATCACCACTGCAACACACGAGCACCTCCAACGCCACCAAAAACCACCACGACCGCCACCACCAAACACGCAAATAACACCCAACCGACTCACAGCCACCATAAGCATAACCAACACAAAATAATACACCACCCCCACCCCCACAACCTCACCAATACCACCCGCATAAGCCATACTCAGATCCAGTGCAGCGCCGCCAACCACGCATTCGACAGAGAAGGCAGCGGTGTGTCGTGTTGGCGATGGAGAAAATGTGGATCTGCAGTCGAACGGAACGATGAAGGTCGTCGATGCAGCTCCTTCATCTTTGGTCACCGAAGTTTTAACATTGGCGAGGGAGACGAGAGTCGTCGACACAGGTGGAAAGAGAATCAGAGAATCGTAGGTAGAGAGAGAGAAAAGGTTTGGGCCTTGGGGGGGAGAATTAGGGATTAAATATTTATATATATATTTTAATTAATAAAACATCTTGATTTTTGAATTGTTAAACTTTCGGTCTGATTTTAGAATACCCAATTTATAAAATAGGGTTTTGTCTAATTTTCACTATTTAAAATTCGAAATATTAATAATGATATTATAAAATTAAATTAATTTATATACCAACCCCTACCTCTATCCACCCCACTATAAATGAACTAAACCTTAAAATACTCTCTCTCTCTCTCTCTCTCATCATCTTCCCGTTCCCATCACACCCGGTGCCACACCACCGATGATGATGGACGCTACTTTTATCACGCCGCCACTGCAAGAACGAAGATGTCGTCGACGCTACTAGATAAGCAATGATTTTCCCTTCTCTATCTTCCCTCTCCCTTCTTTCTATGTCTCTGTCTTGTAATTCAGATTTGGTGTCTAGGTGGCGATTTTGTTGGTGTTTGGGCGACAATGGATGTGCTTGCGATTTGGTGTTTAGGCAGCGGTGTTGGATCCTGTGGGTGGCAGTGGTTTGACAATGATTTTTTTTTTTTTTTTTTTATGTTTGGGCGACGATTGGTGTGCCTGCGATATGGTGTTTGGGCGATGGTTTGGTGGCTGTAGTTTTCTTCGTGGTTGTGGTGGTGGTGATTTTGAAGCTGAAAATGGTGGTTTGTTGGACACGACGACGATGGTGTTGGTGACACTAGTGGCGGTGGTGAGGTGGAACTACTTTCTGTTGGTGACATGGTGGATTGGGGTTGAGATTAAGAGTGTTTGTGATCAATTATTAGAGATTATAACCCATAAATTGGATATTTTATGACAAAAAAATAACATGAGATCGATCAATTGTAATTAATAAATAATATATGACCTAAAAATTTTTAATTTTAACTTGTAAATTTTGTGATTTGTAATCGATAAAAAAGTATTACCTATAATTTTTTTTATTATGATTGATGACTAATTTGTGACATTTTTTTTATTATGATTGATGACTAATTTGTGACATAAATTTTTGATCTGTGACTGTAAATAATTTATGATTTATAAAATTTTTGGTTTGTGACGGAGAAATAATTTGTGATCAAATTGTATAGAATTGTGATCTTAATATATTTAATTAATAAAATATATAATTAATTAATTATTTCATAAATAATATTTAATAATATCTAATTTTTGAAGTTTTAAACATTATCTTTTAATTTTGAAATGGATCATAGTTAATCTCTCATATATGAAAATTTTCCTATTTTTTGTGATCAAATTATATAGAATTGTGATCTTAATATATTTAATTAATAAAATATTAATTAATTAATTATTTCATAAATAATATTTAATAATATCTAATTTTTGAAGTTTTAAACATTGTCTTTTAATTTTGAAATGGATCATAGTTAATCTCTCATCTATGAAAATTGAAAATTTTTCTTTTTTTTTTTAGTCATTTTTCTCAAAATATATTTTTCTCTCACTCTTTTCAATCACACATTTTTCAATAAAATAATATTACATGCAAATTCAAAATTTTTCCTTAATTTTTAACCACACATTCTCCATCAATCAACTATTTAAAAATGTATTTTCTTCTAAAAAATGACTATCAAATAGGGCTAAAGAAACTTTTATAAATGACTTTATTTTTTATGTAGAGTTGATTGAGTAGAAATAACGGTCGACCCATATTCGAGTTGGAGTTAAGTAGCTTCAAATCTATCTCTAATTTAAAATAGGACGAGTATGTTACATTCCAAACTTAATTAAGCGAGGGAATGTTTCCAATGCTTCTAAACCTAGCCCGTAAACTGTTGGCTTAGATTCGTCACCAATTCAGGCTCCTAATTGGATCAATTGGCAATTGAATTAGGAGGAAATTACAGCAGGCCCGGTATTTAAAAATTCAATTTCAAAAATAGGATTAGAGGTTTAATTATGCAAAAATCAAGTATTAATATAATATTAAAAAATATTTTAATATTAAAAGATTTAATTAATTATATATATTTACAAAACCTAATTCAAAATCATTTACTTCCTCCACTCTCTCTCTCTACAACTCGATCGACGCCTCTCTCTCTCTACGACCGACCTCGACGACGGAGTGCAAGTCTTCAAGATCATAAATGTCCGATTCGGACGAAAATGACGAAGATGAGGAAGAGGAAAGATACAAATTTGATGGAGGAAAGCAAAAGGAGTTCCAAAGGCAAAGAGCGAGGCGACCCTTCTCTCTCTTCGACGCCGACAACGCTGCAGTGCTTCAGCGCCGACTAGTGCCGACATGGGGGAGGTGATGCTGCTGTGAACGCAGCATTGCAGTTATCTCTTTTGCGCTCGCGATCAAATCTTGGGAGAATGAGACGGTGGCGCATCGCAGTTATCTCTTTCGATGTTGCTGCAAACGCTCGCGAAGTAGTCGTCGCCATTGTTGGGGTAGCAGAAAGTGGAGAGAAATTGCAGAATTTGGAGCGTTTGACGGTGGAGGTTCTGCTCTTCTGCATCCATTCGAATAGACTTACCATCACACTGAATTTTGTTTCCGCCTCTTTTCGATCTGGAGGTTATGATTCTGGTATTTTTTGGGTGATTTCTGTGTGTGTGGAAGTTGAATGTGTTGGTGTGATGTGGGCAGTGGTGATGATTATTGGTGCAGTTGTGATGGTGGAGATGGACGCTGGTCCAAGTGGTGGAGGTGGCCGATCTGTGTTTGAGACAGTGCCGACGATGACGGTGGTGGTGGTTAATCTGTGACCAATAAAAAATTTGTGATCAATGATTTGTGATCGATAAACAAATTGTGACCTATAAAATTTTCAAATTATGATCATAAAATAATTTGCGATCTATTAAAATTTTGATTTGTAACTTCGGAAATAAATTGTGACCTTTAAAAATATTGATCCGTGACCTCGAAAATAATTTGTGACCTATAAATCTATTAAAATTTTGATTTGTGACCTATAGAAATATCGATCCGTGACCTCGAAAATAATTTGTGACTTATAAATTTTTTAATTTGTGACCTCAAAATAATTTTTAATTAATTAATTTAATAATATGTGACCAATAAATGTATTTGTGACCAAATTGTACAAATTTGTGACTTTTATATATTTAATTAATTAAATAATTAATTAATCAAATCATAAATAAATTTTAATAGAAACCTTATTTTTTAATTTTGAAACTTATTACCTTATTATTGAAATGGTCAAACTAAAATCTTTAGTTATGTATTGTTCCCTTGAATCAGCCCTAACATGTCCAAACTGGATGTCCAACTTCCCATCTCGACCTTTTACCCGATATTTTCTTAGTAATGTTATTTTTACATCATTGTGTATATAATAATGTACAAATAAATGTCATGAAAGAAAGAAAAATATTATAATAACTAAAAGATGAAAAGAAAAAATTCAGTTATTATAATTTAATCTGTCTTTCTTATGCATGTCATCTATCTGTACACTTTTTTATGTACACAATGATGTACAAATAACATTGCTCATTTCTCATTTTCTTTCAAAGCAGAAAACCGTCCAAGTTCCAACTATTCTTGGAAAACTGAGATAGAGATACCTCAATTTTCAACATGTCTTCCTTTTTACCTTGAAATTTCATTGATTTATTGCTAGTAGAAAATATTGATTTCCTCATTAATACTAATAAACTGTATATGTTGGTGGATTGAAATTATACAACTTGGTATATGGAGTGAAAAAGAAAAATAATTTTCAACATGGATGCAAGTGTGTCAAAATCGAATTTATAGAAGAGCTAAATTAAGATAGTTATAATTAATATTTGTTTGAGCCCCATTTTTCTAATTTCATTTTTTTTCAAAGTTCATTTTCAACCACACATTCTCTAATAAAATAATATCACACGCAAATCCAATTTTTTTTTTTTTTTTTTTAAACACACATTCTCCATCAATCTACTATTCTAAAATACATTCTCTTCTCAAAATGGGGTTCAAAACTATAATGTTTGGTAAGGCTACTTTTGCTTTAAAAAAAAATCAGTCGAATTTCATTTTTAATAATAATTTTCATTTCCCACGTCTTTTATCAACTCTTAACAACTTTCATATGAACTTGCACAGAAACTTTAATAAAGAATTCTTGTGTAAGAAGGCTTCTTTAATTCAATTTTAGGGGAAAAAAAACTTTACGACAACAAGGTAACGGTTGGTTGAGCTATACATTTCATGATACAATAATTTTATCAATTTTTCAATCATATATTTACTAAAAAATCTGGTTTTCGCCAAAACCAAATAGAGATAATCTCCATTTAAACATGTTCTTATCATTATTTCCCGAACATTCGATTTAAATGACTTCACTTGAATCTACGCACTTATAAGTTGTGTTATGATTTCTATCTCTTGTCATTGTTCAATAAACAAAAAAAGAAGTATAGTTTGAAACCAAAAAATGATCAAGTAATTAGCTAAAATAACCGCTAGGATTATTTTTCTAACATTAGTAATATGAAAACAAATAAAAAGTCAGGACAAGAAGTTTACATCCACATTGGAGAACGAGTTAACTAACCGCCACTAATTTACTTCCAATTTTCTTTTCAACTCATCCAACGTGTTGTTCACATTTATAAACACTCGAGTCACTTGTTATTCAAACATCTCAAAAAAATTATTTATAAATTGTTTATAAACACTTTCACAAATATGCTCTCGACAATGATTTTGACTTTCAAAAATTATTAATCGAGTGGCAATGGAAGACTTGCAAATTCAAGAAAATAACCTTAAAAAGAGAGTGATATTCAAGTAAATGTGATCCAATAGGTCTTGTTTTACCAAAGGAGAGAGCCCTGTCATCTACACAGGGTTGAATTTATAATTGTGCTCAACCACCACCTAGAGAAATTAACAACAATCTCCATATCTATTGAAGAAAAGAGGACAAATTACAATGAGAGATTCTGTTAACATCATTGTCTCCGGAATTCATCTCTATTCACAAGCCAATTTGGTGTCAAAGCTGCTCAAGCAGATTGCAAATGCCTGAAAAACAGATAATGGATACCGGGAGTCCATGGTGAACATATCTTTACCGACCTTGCCAAACTGGAGGATGATTTTATCGTGGTTTGATGACTGTGATGGTTGAGATAATGTTTGCACATTAGTGGTTGGTTGATTGGCTGCAATCAACTAAAAATTCTTGACCGATGCAACTGTTACCGCCTGTTTACGAAAATACGTTCGATTTAAAACCACCGCAAGTGTAGGGTTCGTTACAAGTAATAAAGTGGATTTTTAGAGTCCGGATTGTCAATCCCACATAGATTGAGTAGTTTAATGATAATTATCTCGACTTTAACCGAAATTAGATGAGTGTTTGATGTGTTTTATACTAAATGGTAACCGAATTAGATAATAAAATCCTACTATGAATGAATTGGCTAAACTATATGCTAATTATCCTAAAATACAATATGAAGTTTGAATGCAAATTGATTAATTTAACAAGAGAAAAACGCACTAGATCACTAATCATTATGCAACAATCTATTTCAATTCTAATTTTACAATTTGACAACACGATTGAATATTAAAGAATCAATGTTCCTATTGAATTTAACAATTTTTTCGAGTAATGTTAAACATATCCTATCATGTGATCCGACTATATTTTTATGATGAATACACCATAAAAAAATGTATAAAATTTTGTAAACACTTAAAGATTTACATATAGTATAATTGTATATTTCTATCCCCTATCGGATCCTACGATAATTTATACAATGTCGAATCTATTTCCCTTCTTTCGAATGAATGAAATAAATCACCAAACTCACACAATCATGTGCACATAATCATAGAGAAATTAAATTGCATATAAATCATTCAATAATTCAAAAACTTGTTTATAATGTCAAAAATATAAAATTAAAGATTAAAATATCATGTTACAAAGTTCATCGATCTCCTAATACAAGAAAAACTAGCCCAACATATTAAATAAAGAAAAACAAAAGAAATAAATAAGAGAAGACATCACCCTATCAATTTTTGAAGTGAAATCTCGAATCTTGGTATCAATCTTCTCGTTTTTCACTTTCTTTTTGCTCTCCAATATGTCAAAAAAATCTCTAATAATGCGTAGCCCACTTTTTTGCTCGAGTTTAGGGTTAAAAATGGGATTCAAGACCTGTTTCCATAAGTGGTTGAATCAAATAAGAAAATCAGATTTTTTACACCTGAATTGCACCATGCGGTCGCATGGTTCATTTGATTTGGGGCCATTGAGCTACGGGTTACACCATGCGGTCGCATAGTTCATGTGATTTCTAGCTTTTTCCAATTTGGTCCCTAAACTTCATTTTTTTTTTATTTTGACTTCTTTTCTTCATTCCTTTCCTTCTAACACCCTTTGATTTCGTCAATCTTGTACTTAGTTCGTTTTCGTTCTTGATTTGGGTTTCAGGTCAACTTTTAAATAATTGCATCCTAGTCCCCGAGTTTTGGCTTTCTTCCGTTTTGGTCATTTCTTACTCGTTTTCACTCACTTATCGTTACTTCCATCGACATAATCCTGAAAACACAATTTATATAGAATTAAGCCATATTTTAATATAATTACATTCAATTGTCCATATTTTGTGACCTAAATAAGTGCATAAAACGCACTTATCACCGCCCTTAAAAATTGAGGCACCAGCATTGTAACTGCTCATGCCATCTGGGAGATTTGTTCTTGAGAATCAGTGGTCCTGATTTACTATCACTGTCCTCATTGGCCAACCGAGCAACTTCAGAGAATCGTGAGCTGCTAAACTTAGTGGATTGATCAAAATATTTTGAGAAGGAGATGCTCCAAAATGAGTCCACGAGGGGCCTTTGAAGAAGCTCGGGTTGTCCAGGTACTACCCTACTGGGTTCAAGGGACGAGAAGGGTATTGAGTGCATCATGCAGTGCATCCTCCGAGGACCCCGACTCCCGATAACATTCAGCTCATATGTAATTTGGGCTACGTTGTAGCTACCAGTTGGTACTTTTGGAGAAACTTTCTTGGAATAGAATCTACGACTTGTTTTTCCAGGTAAAGGGATGTGTGAACCAGTATGTGGAGGCTGTGTATCATGTATTATAAACTTTGAACCAAGAAAATTTGATCTGCAAATAGCAGTAAGCTTTTCAACCTAATATTGAGAAACTCTACATCAATTTGGTGGTAAAAGCAACAAAATTAAGGATTATATATCAAAAGAAGCAAATCAGGGCTATGTATTGTCTCAAAGGTAAGAATATAACAAAACAAGAAGACATGCATGGCGCAAAGAATTTGATATTTTCCCAAGTTAATAGATTGGAATTCCAAGCGACGAATAACTAATAGTTTCCCGAGTAAAATAAAGCCTTTGGTTAAGATTTTTCCATGAAGAATGGTAATTTATGTACTAAACCTCCCATAGTAAGCTTAAGTTCGAAGAACTGTAAAACTTGAAACAGTAAACAAAAGGAACTGCAGCTTCGCCCTAAGCTAATAGCACCCAAGTCGAAGCCTTTCTGTCACCAAAGAGGTCCATAGGTCGCATAGAAACACCACACCAAGGCTAAAAATGGTCAGATCTATAGCACTCCAAATCGTAACCACACAAGATCACAAAATCTAAGTATTCTCTCATAAATCTATGACCAAAAGAAAGTTTACATAATGCTTTGAACTCCAACTATGATATAAATATCTACACTTAGAGTTGAGGGACTATTGTTACACCTCGTCACACGTGGCTCGACGTAGATGACCCGTTGGCACCGTGGGCCCCACTCCTCATAAGACCACTACCCATAGGTAAAGACCCATAGGCCCAGATTACCGAAACCACTTTATCTTCATCAAAGCAGAACGAACCATGGCTCAAAACCGAGGCAGTTCACCTCCGATGCGCTCCATAGCCTTGAAACCTAACTCTGAGGCCCTTTCATATCCAAGGTGCTTAACAGCCAGGGTAGTCCATGCTCAAAGAAGTCTGCAGAGTATAAATGGAGCCTCTTAAGGCCGACCTGCTTCTTGAAGATGTGAACTCAAGTGAAGATCTTCAAGGAATGATTGATGGGACCTGTGTAGTGAGTTCAAAATGTGTTGTTTTATCATAGGGTGGCTGCCACTTATGTAACATTAAATACGTCCTGCCATTATGTCATAGAAAGTGGTTAGAAGTGATTGGTTAGCTAATGAGATGAGGCCACGTGTAATGTAATCTAACGGCCTCAATCTCGAATGTGTTACTATAAATAGATTGCCATGAACAACTAGGAAATGATGTTGAATTTTATACTTGGAAAGCAATACAAATAACTCTCTCTATAATTCACTCTCAAGATACTTCAAGATATATTGGATACACTTTGTTCTTGATGGATTGATACACGACTGGTTCTTATTCTACAATCGTTATCCCCCATTTTTGCCGAGATCCGAACTTCACAAGTCTCGTGTCCAAAATATGCTTCTCCCACGCCTCCTTCCTTGGACTGTTCCTAGGTCCTTGCGTGTTGGACTAAGCCTATGAGGATACGAGTGGGTCCGGTATCTATTATCTGAGTGGCCCTAATTGAAAACGAGATCAACAAACCCCATTATTTATTTTCCACACTTATTATTCTTTCATTTTATTTATGATTAGTGGGCATTAAGTTGACATTTTTATTTTTCATTGTTTAAGCTTAAAATCACTGTAATTGTTCATAGAGCAGCCTTCTCTAGATAAAGCAATAAATAAATAAATAAAAAGATTACATGGCTTCCTTTTGCTTTTGGCCGCATATTTACTTTTGAAGAGCAATTTTAGTCCTTGTTTGATGTCCGTTTAAAAAAAAAAATCGAGAAAAATGAGTTTTGATATAATATTTTTTGAAAATTGTATAATTAAAAAGTAGGAAAAAAATTTAGATTTATGTGCAAAATATTTTATTGTGAGAACGTGTGTTGAAAATGAATTTAAATAGCTTTTTAGTCCCAGTTTGATGTCCGTTAATTTTTTTTATTTTTTATTTATTTATTTTTTTTTTTTTTGAGAAAAATGAGTTTTGGAATAGTATTTTTTGTAAAATGTGTAATTAAAAGGTAAGAAATTTTTTTAGGTTTACGTGTAAAATTTGAAAGAACGTGTGTTGAAAATGAATTTTAGAAAAAAAAAAAAAAAAAAAAAAAAGGTTTTTGGAGAATGATGGACAATGAGTTAATTTATGGATATTTTCTTCTCCATTTCCGGTCAGAAGTGCACGATACATGCAATTATGATAAATGCATGAAATATTTGTAAATTTGACTTATAAACATATGTAAACATCAAAATCTTATGACTTATAAACATGTAAACATCGAAATCTTAATTAAGTCACAATCACAATAAGTTTGAGATGGATTGAATGAATATTTTTTCTCCATTTATGCACTATTAATAAATTCATGAATCGAACGTTTTTCCGTAATTTAATTGGGCTTTTACATGCAGCGAGATCTTCCATTTTCACTTGGATTATTTACTTTATGTGCCCATCATGTGTGGCAGCAAATTTTTTTTTTTTGTTTTTTTTTTTTTTTTTAGAACAGTAAATATTTGGAGAATGTGTGGCTAAAAAGTAGAAAAAAAAAGTTATGATTTTACGGAAACTTTTTTTAATTGAGAGAATATACTGTTAAAAAGTTGTGATTGTACGTACGTTTGTGGGCCATCTCCAGTTTCTTCATTGGAAATCAATATAGCAAATGAGGCCAATATATAATTCTTCACACTTCTTAGAGCACTAGTGAGAACATCGTATGTTGCATGTTATCGATTATATCCAGTTTAGCAATTCTTCTACCTGTTTTCTATTATCCAGTTAACACCGTGCAATCTAACCGAATTTGGGTCCGCTTCTCCATTTTATTGGCCGAATCGAATGACCCGATTCGATTTTCAGAATATTTTTCATAATTAAACTATCAAGTTCTATGGAATTGTAATATTTATTTGTCATTATTTACTTTAAGAAAATGAATGACAACTCTTGACCTACAGCAATCTGAAAAACCGCAACTCTTTTTTCCAATTTCATAATTTCATCTCATCTAAGATGTCAACTTCAAAGAAGTCTTTAGTACTTTCGGAACAAGGGATAATGAAAGTCTAACCTTTTATTAGATGTAAATATATGTTGCTTCGAAGTTTATTATCAAACTACGCATTTCTCGTCCAACCACTCGTATTTGAATAGCTATATCAACAATTAATTTGAACAAATGAAGAACATAATTGGCAAAAAAATCAGTGAAATATGTTAGTATAACTAGATTTATTGAAAAAAAAAACATTCCAACAATAAAAGAAGCTGCGGTAGTGTTCGTTTATGTTATGAACACAACTATTTAAGGTAGGTTAAATTAAAACATTTATATTTCATAATTTTGGATTGGGAACACTAGACTCTATATCAACTTCTTCGTCATCAACTGTTTGTGGAAGAAAACTTGGAGCAATAGCCATTATGTTGCTACTATGATCAATGTTGATGCTTTCTGATGCAATGTCGTCCGTTTGTTCCGCCTCTTTAAAGCTCTTTTTTGGCATAAGCTGAGTACTCCTTTTCATTTCTTTGCCTTTTCCCCATAGCACTGTATATAACCCTAACACTATTATCGCAGCTCCTATCACACCGAAAAGAATACACAAACTTAAGCACAAGATTTTGTTATTTGGCTATGATTAAATTACAGCAAAAATATGTACCTTCCCAAGTGTAATTTCTCGTTGAGGAGTAAAGATCCAGCAAGCGCGACGAGTACAAGCAACAAAGGATTAAAAATGGACACGAAGAGTGGCCCTCTCATCCGAACGCAGCACATGAAGCATACCGACATTAGTCCTGAAGCCACAATTCCCTACACATAGAGGCATTTAATACGACAATGCAAAGATTAATTCACAACCATTTAAAAAAAAAAAAGTGATTTTGTTCTAGTTATAGTTGACGGGCGTTTAACTGTGGTCTGCCTTTAAAGATTGAACACCTGGAAGTATACTATTGAATTGAAAGCGGTTTGAAGAAGATTGAATTAAAAGAGGTATCAGTTTCGATGATTGAACTTGACTTTTATACTCAGACTAGAACTAATAGTGGCACGAACGCTGATGCACATGTTAAATAATAGTGCATAATCAGTCATGTTTAGATGCAAGTTGGTGGAGTGCACGATAGTCAATATATTGTGTACCAAGTTACTTGTATCATACGTACCATGTAAGCCGCACTAAGAAGTTTGAGGTTCCAGCCCAGCTTCCATTGGTTCCAGTCTCTCTCCATTGAGAGAGCATATATAAAAGCTTGAATAGTCCCCATTACTGATACGAGAGCAGTACTAGAATAATGACAAGGATATACCTTACTCATCTTGGCCTGTTGTCATCACAAAAAATGTCCTAAGTTTCATGACAAAACTAAATTATTATTAATTTATAAATATAAATATATTATTTTGTAAGATTCACCTGAAGAATCAAAGAAAATGCAAAAGATACACAACTAGCAAGTGCCAACAAAGTACCCAATATTTGATTGAAGGGCGTTTTGTGACATGCTGTCACGTGTCCGACACGATGTTTGCTATTTTTTAGAAGGTCTAAATGGATGGACCATATATTAATTTCACACCCCTTGTAAAAAGTCAGAAGCATTGCCCCTCCTATGCCCATGAACGTTCCCACTACTTTTGCTTTGCCTGCCTTTGTGTTTAATCCCAATTTCTCCAACCTAATTACAAGCATATATTTTTCAGACAAGGAAAAAACCAACCAAAAAATAAAAATAATAATAATTTCGTTATTTATTAACGCACCTGAAGAGTATCGCGAGGATAAGTGTTATGGCAGGAGCGAGATTGGCCATAGATGCAACGAACGTAGCTGAGGTTAACGCTAAGCTCTCTGCATATAGATTTAGGAACATTGATCCCCTGCAGTTTAATTGAAGATTAACGATAAACATGTAGATTATAATGATAACACAATATATAATATAATTAGCAGATTTTAATAGCATGGCAAAGACATTTGAGAAGGAAGCGTCTAAAATAAGAAACAAATGATAATAATTAACAAAATTTGGGGAATAAGTAAGTGCTGGGGAAAACGGGTGATTTATGTGTAGATAAATTATCAATTATCATCATAATATAATAACGTAAATATAATTCAACAATAATATAAACATAAAATATAAGTAGAGAGAGTTGGAAAAGCAAGCTTAGAGAGTCGCGTTAAGGACGTTGTCCTAAAGTCGTGTTGTCTCCTCTACATGCGAGTACTTTTCACATTACATGGCTCCAAGATAAAATTCATATAGCTCATAGGTGGTTCTCCTTCTATGGAAACGACCGCAGGGAGTAATGAACCAGTCTTTATCGAGTTACCAAAATAGTATGAAGTGTAGATGTAGCATATTTCCAAGTTGTGTTTTCCATTTTTCATCAAACAAAGAAATCACCGTCCCTTTTGTAGGGTAAAATCAACCTCACTAGAATGAATATTTAATCCATTAAAATAGAAGTTTCATCTAGGATAATAGTGTTTTAATTTTGCATTATAACAGCACATTAAATATTAATTTTAGCTTTAATTTTGAAGGTTTAAGAGTTTTTGGTTTTATATGTTACAGCAGTAAGCTATGTATTAAATCCCTTTAAAAGGTCAACAATTCAAGTGTCAATTAAGTGGCATTAACAGTCTAGAAATGGAAATTTTAATGCAACAGTAGGGCAAAAGTGCTTATAAAGCAGGCCAAAATTCTTCATTAAATAAGTCAGATTGAATTCTTTTCACTTTATTTCTAAGGTTTTGGATAGATATAATGAGAAGCAAAATTTGGTTTGGCTTTCTCTAGAAAATGGAATTATGAGTAGATAATTGTAATACAATTTACCATGACAGTTCAAAATTAAATTAAATCCGTTCATAGTCTTGATGACTAAAGGGATTATCACCAAATATTAATCTGGCAATTAACTCACCCAAATAAAGCAATGAGAAATGCTTGGAAGACAATCTTCCATGTCAATTTTGGCCTTTTTTGCCTGCAGAGATTAGCAGAAATATCAGATATATATATCGAAGCAACAGTAAATGAAAAAGTTTTCCACTGTTACTGATCAAAGTGAAGAAGTTTCTCAAAACTTTGAGAACTGAAAACGTCAGTAATTTTTCGATTACAATTGCCAAGCAGCCGCAGGGTAACTTTTGGATATCCTGTAACTGATGAATTAAATATCAATACCTTTCGAGGATCAGAGCGAGAGGAAGAACAGTGAGCGCAGCAAACATGAAGCGGTAAGCCACCAAAACCTTCAAGCTCATGCCACGGTTCGCGGCTAGTTTGAAAAAAACATTAACTCCGGCTAATGCTATCTGTACAACCACCATCATTATCGTTGGCTTCAGTCCCTGAACTATAATGCACAGTTTCCCCATTATATATTGCATCCTAATTCCTGGCACCCTAATGTGTGTGCAGTGAAAGAGCAAAATCAAGAAGGCAAGAAGATGACGATTTTTTTTCTAGACTTCTTGCTTGTGTGTGTTTTGAGAGTTCAGATTAATGAGGGTTATGAGGTACATATATAGCCCCCGTTTGGCCCCATTAAAATGGGATTTTGGCCAATTTCGTTTTCTACACATGCGGGGCCACTTTCAGTGAAGTTGTCGGTCATTCTGTAAAAAACACAAATGTCGAAGTTCCCAAAATGAACATTCCGAATTTACCCTTCAACTAAATGGTGAGAGTTTATTTTAAAGTTAGGAGGGTTATTTCTGGAAATAGATTTTAAAAAATGCGGATGGTTTGGAGATTTTGGGTTTCAATGTTTTTGGAAGATTTTGACTGTCTGACAAATATTCTGGGGAAAACTTCCTAAATCCTACTTCATAAAGTAGTGTTTCCAAAATCAGAAATTAAGTTTCAAATTTCCAAAATCAGATATTCATTTAAAAAATATTTATAATTTATTCAATTAATTATATATTTTATTCATTAAACAAATTAAGGTCACATGTTTACACAATTTGGTCACAAATCAAAATTTATTAGGTCACCAAATTTTTTCAAGATCACGGATCGAAATTTATTAGGTCACAGATTTTTTTAAAGGTCACAAATCGAAATTTATTAGGTCACAACATTTTTTCGAAATCACAGATCGAAATTTTAATAAGTCGCAATTTATTTTCAAGATCACATGTCAAAATTTATTAGGGCACATATATTTTTCGAGGCCACAGATGTGAATTTTAATAAGTCACAATTGGTCACAGATTTATTATTGATCACAGATTAGCCAATTTAGTGGTCATAATTAATCAAATAATCTGTGATCACCACCCAACAACCATCGCCGCCCCGCCACTACCTCACAATAACCACCGTCACCCCCCACAAGCCGGATCTGAAAATCAAACAAAATCAACACATCACAGATTCACAGAAAAATACCACCACATCCCAGATCTACCACCACCTCATCAGACCCATATACCACCAATCCACCGTCACCCCACTGAGCACATGAATCGAATCAAAAACCAAAAATTCTCATGGATCGAATCAAAAACCACTGCACATGAAGTCGAGACGGCGCAGCTACGCGAAGCAGCAACAGTGCTGCCTCGCGCCGTCTGCCTGTCACCATTTGCATCGCTGAATCGGTGGTGGGGTTGGGTGCGGCGCTGGAGTGAGTGGATCTGCAACTCGCGCGCAGTCACGCCGTCGGAGGGTGAAAATGAATTGATTGTCGATTCACCCTCCTTCTGGGGTGAAATGAATTGACATCGGCGCTAGGGCTGGGAAACGGAGGAGCAGTGATGTCGGTCACTGGGTGGTGAAGACGTCGCCGGGGAGATGGGTATCACTGGGCGGTAGAGAGAGAACGAGAGAGAAAGGGAAGTGAATATTATAATTAAGGTTTGTATTATATATAATTAATTAAATTTTATAAAAATATTTATTAAAATAAAACTTCTGATTTTGGAATTTATAAACATGATTTCTGAAATATTAAACTTCAAATCTGATTTTGAAAATCACATCTTGAAATATAGGGATGTGTGTAATTTCCACAATATTCTGTGCTCCTGGGTTTCAACGTTTTAGAAAGTGCATGAACTTGGGGGGTGGCATGGGGTGGATTGTTGGGG
Source organism: Osmanthus fragrans (assembly GCA_019395295.1). Classification (NCBI taxonomy): domain Eukaryota; kingdom Viridiplantae; phylum Streptophyta; class Magnoliopsida; order Lamiales; family Oleaceae; genus Osmanthus; species Osmanthus fragrans. The sequence goes on along the minus strand of CM033356.1, from coordinate 2,868,763 downwards.
GTTATTTATTGGATTCAACAAAACGAGATTTTGCTATTTTCCGACGTCAGAGAAAGAGGGAAAATGTTCAATACAACTTTTTTTTTTTTTTTTTTTTTTTGGGATTACGCTCCATTACTGGCGCCCCCACCTATCCGCCCCTAGGCCTTGGTGGAGAGGTAAATCAAGAGATATGTCCGAAAATGGCCAGGGTTGGCTTGCGTTTCAACTGGCTTCATCTGAGGATTCGAACCCTCATCACCCAGCATGTATGTTTTACCCTTCAGCCGCCTTTGCCAATCCGGCTGTGCCCCTGAGGGCATGTTCAATACAACTTTGTTTGGCGTGTGAGGGGCTGTACAACATGGGGGTGTAATAGGCTGTACTTGCAATTGTGTCATTTAGTCATTATTTTAATTTTACAGTAAATATTTTTCTCCATTAACAATAAAATTATAGTGAAATATAAGCCTCTGTTTTGTTTTGCAAGCAACAAAATATGTTGTTGAAAATTTAGGAGTCATATAAAATGTATTATTAAAATTAATTGTTGACTTCGATTTAAATTTTTATCAATTTTTTAATTAAACCAAACATGGCCTAAATTCATAATGCATATTACGATGATTTTATCTTTCTTAATTGAACGTATTGTGATTTTTTTTCTAGAGGCGGGTCAAATAATTTGGACCCGTTGAGACAATCGTTAAGGGTTTTTTTCAAGAACAACAATAAAAAATTATAGAGCAAATGATAATTGACAGAAATTCTATCGGTGTAATTGATGATATAATCGTAGGTAATTATGATTAAAATCAATATTTGTTGGTAATTAATGACAGACAATTGCCAGCAATTATCAATAGCAATATTCTGATATTAATGGAAATCAACGATGGTTCTTTAGTTGAGAAAGTATTGAGGATTTCCAATGAATCAATGTCTTAAGTTACTAGCTATCTCGTCTAATAGTTAAATAAACTCTAATTCCTTTAACAATATATAGCAAAAAAAATTTAATCTAATATGTTGTCTGAATATAAGTTATAACACATTACAAACGAGATATTGCTAAGTTTACCAACAACTTTCAATCAATTGAATTTATTAATCCCGCGTACAAACATACATACGTTCATATTTAACATTCAGATATTTTATAGATATATCCAGTTTATCTGAATTATTAATAAAAAATAACAATTAAGCAGAATTTAACAATTTCCAACTGTCCTAAACAAAAACTTAATTATGATATTAACTGTAAGTCACCGCCTACATTGCACTCCATCCAGGGGCGGATTCAGGCACAGGCTGGCCCAGACTAGAGCCCGTGCTCGCCCAAGCCCAGATCCAGTTATTTCCTTTTTTTTTTTTAGCCCACTAACTTAGATAGGCAACCCGTGTCCAACAAAAAAAATTGAGTCCACTACAGTTTTTTGGCTCAAATAAAATGTAAAATTGAATACCCATTTATCAAACCCAAACCTAATTTCTATTCTAATCCATTTCCATTGGCTTCCTCCCCATTGTCATCCCCAATCCGCCCCAGCCCCAGAGCCCCTGCATGACCAACGACCATGAATGATGAGTCGCGATTCACGAGTCCAGTCCATACTCCATTGCCAGCAGCCCAAGAGCAGGTCACGTGGTATGTATTTTCAATTTTACTCTAATGTGGAATTCTTCTGCATTGTCAACAAACTTAATTGTCAAATGTCAACATGCTTAATTCCACAGACACTGAAACAAAAACTTGAATACATCCTAATAAGTAAATGTATTCATTTCTCTGCTTATTACCTTGTCGACAAAATATTGAATTGAATGTTGTCGTCTATTTGTGTAAGTTGTCTTGTTATTGGTAAATTAGTTAATTAATTATTGTTGAAATGTTGTCTTATCGCTTTAATAATTGTTGTTATTGTCTTGTCGGTCTAATGAATTATTTTTGTTGCCTTGTCGACTTAATAAATTATATTTTTTATTGTCTCGTCGATTTTTAAATTTTAGCTCGTGCGCGAAATATTCTTGAATTCGCCGCTGACTCCACCACTGCATCGAAAGAGCATTAATTAGCATGGAAAGAATATAAAAATAACAAATTTTCCATTTGTACATAAATGGTAAAATATTGAAAAAAAAATTAAAGAAGGTGGGGTGGCGCGGGGGGGGGGGGGGGGGGGGGCACCTCTGTTGATGTAGTATGTATACACGACAAAATCCAAGCAGGGTTCGCCCAATAAATGCAGTTTTGTTAATTTGTTCAATAAGATGACAAAAGTTCGAATTACAGCTTATAGCTTCCCTATATTCATTACATCATTCATGCAAAGCTTGTAGACAATAAATTGACATACTTTTTACTTGTGTAGGAAGTATTTATAAATAATTTAAATTATAAATATAAAAATAAAAAATGAATAAAATGGATAGTTTTTATGAATTTTTAACAATTTGTAAATAAAAATTGACTTAGGGTGCGTTTGATTGTAAGGGTGGAATTTAGGTGAAAAGAAAATGAATTGTAAGGAATTGAATTGTCTAAAATTTGTTTTTAGAGGGAATTGTAATCAATGGTGTTTGATTGGTATAATTTTTCACCTAATCTGTTTGGCTTTGTTTTTATGCAAATTGTTACTTTTTAGGATAAATTTTTTTACAATATGTATTAAAATTTGTTTGGATTGCCAAAAAAAAAAATTTAAAAATTTTAAAAATGAATTTTTTTTTGTGTTCGTTTTGACTTTTTTCATGTAAATTGTCAATTAAATGGATAATTTTTTTTACCATTGGATTTAGAATATGTTCCATTACCAAAAAGTGTATAAAAAAAAAGGAAAAAAAAAAAGATGAAAAATCATTTTTCCATCAAAATCATGAAAATTTAAAATGTGAAAAATGTACTTTAAATGGTTGTACTTAGAATTTGGGTGGAAATGAATTCCATGAAATTGTTTGGCAATCAAATACCAAAATTAAGCATGGAATTGAAATTGATTTTCCTTTTACACCTATTTTCTAGGCTATCAAATGTAACCTTAATTTTTATTTGAAAAGCATGTATAGATTAGGAAGTATTTTTAAATGATTTAAATTATAAATATAAATATAAATGAAAGATGAATAAGATGACAATATTTTTTGAAATGTGTTTGTAAAATTTCTTATATGTATTATTAATGTTTCCTATCATTTTATAACTTTTATGTAAGCATATTTAATATTTGGTTGATGGAGCCCTACTCGCAGTTTTAAAACCAACCTACCGTCATTATTTTTTTTGATGACTTAGGAACCCGCAGTTGCTACTGGCGGAGCCCGACCACTCTTAGAGCGGAGCCCGACCACCAGTGCGCACTGGATAAACCTGAGGATTGGCACAATACCCACAAACCATACCAGCCGGGTAAATCTTCCCCAAGGAGAAGGTAGATGTCTCAAGCGTGGGTTGAACCCTTGTTGAAGCGAAACCTGATTTTTCAGGCAGTGCCCTTTTGCCAACTTGGCCACACGCTCTTGACACCTACCGTCATTATTAACGGAGTTAAGGGTGGGCTTGAACTTCAATAGACTGCGATTTTGGGCTTACTTCAAGGCTGCCGGTTGTGCAACACTGGGCCAGGATTTGGTGGGGATTGCGACCTATAATGGATCTACTTACTCAGCCCAAGTGCAACGGCCTAGTTTAAATTCGAAAAATTTTAGGGACTGAATTGTAGAAATCAGAAAAGTCCAGGGACCAATATGCATAATTATGATGCCTTTGAAACCGATTTGTACATTTCAGAATGTTCGGAGACAAATGCGAATCGAGTTGAAACCTTCTGGATGAATTTTCAGATTCTGGAATATTCGTGGACCAATTTACACATTCAGGAATGTTAAGAGAATTAAGCTGCGAGTACAGGAAATGTCAACATTTTTTTTTTTATTTTTTTATAGAAATTTGAATTCCCACTCACATGGAGTGGGACCCATGTATAAAATATTGAAAAAATAAAACTTATCCCACCAAATCTGTGTATATTATGTAGGAATGAGAATTTTGAATTCTTGTACCTATAGCATTCTCCATGTTAAGAGACCAATGTGCTATAAGTTGAAAACCCAGCTATTATTATACACATTCCGGAAACATAAACTCCAATTTTCTTTTCTACTCGTCTTACGTGTTGCCCACGTTTATAAACACTCAGGTCACTTGTTATTCAAACATCTCAGAAAAATCATATGTAACTTCCACTTATTCACTACTTAATTTTATAGTTTTATAACTTAAAATCTTAAATTATTTATAAACACTTTCACAAATATACTTAATTATAATGATTTTTGACTTTCAAAAATTATTAATCGAGTGGCAATGAAAGACCTGCAAATTCAAGAAAATACTTTAAAAAGAGAGCGATATTCAAGTAAATGTGATCCAATAGGTCTTGTTTTACCAAAGGAGAGAGCCCTGTCATCTACACAGGGTTGAATTTATAATTGTGCTCAACAACCACCCAGAGAAATTAGCAACAATCTCCATATCTATTGAAGAAAAGAGTACAAATTACAATGAGAGATTTCATCTCTATTCACAAGCCAATTTGGTGTCAAAGCTGCTCAAGCAGATTGCAAATGCCTGAAAAGCAGATAATGGATACCGGTAGTCCATGGTGAACATATCTTTACCGACCTTGCCAAACTGGAGGATGATTTTATCGTGGTCTGATGACTGTGATGGTTGAGATAATGTTTGCACATTAGTGGTCGGTTGATTGGCTGCAATCAACTGAAAATTCTTGACCGATGCAACTGTTACCCGCCCTCGGAAATTGAGGCACCAGCACTGTAACTGCTCGTGCCATCTGGGAGATTTGTTCTTGAGAATCAGTGGTCCTGATTTACTATCACTGTCCTCATTGGCCAACCGAGCAACATCAGAGAATCGTGAGCTGCTAAACTCAGTAGATTGATCAAGAGATTTTGAGAAGGAGATGCTCCGAAATGAGTCCTCGAGGGGCCTCTGAAGAAGCTCGGGTTGTCCAGGTACTACCCCACCGGGTTCAAGGGACGAGAAGGGTATTGATTGCATCATGCAGTGCATCCTCCTGGGACCCCGTGTCCCAAGAACATTCAGCTCATATGTAATTTGGGCTATGTTGTAGCTACCAGTTGGTACTTTTGGAGAAACTTTCTTGGAATAGAATCGACGACTTGTTTTTCCAGGTGAAGGGATGTGTGAACCAGTATGTGGAGGCTGAGTATCATACATTATAAACTTCGTACCAAGAAAATTCGATCTGCAAAAAGCAGTAAGCTTTTCAAGTTAATATTGAGAAACTCTACATCAATTTGGCAGTAGAAGCAACAAAATTAAGGATTCTGTATCAAAAGAAGCAAATCAGGGATATATACCGTCTCAGAGGTAAGAATATAACAAGACAGGAAGACATGCATGCTACAAAGAATTGGATATTTTCCCAAGTCAATAGATTGGAATTCCAAGCGACAAATAACTAATAGTTTCCCGAGTAAAATAAAGCCTTTGGTTAAGATTTTTTCTATAAAGAATGGTAATTTATGTACTAAACCTCCCATTGTAAAATATATTAGCTTCTCAAGAAATTATTATGTAATCAGGAAAAGGAAACACACGCAAAGGAAATACGCATAAAGATATAACAAAAATTTCATTCAATTCTACCTTAGTTTCCCAAGGTTTATTTATTGGACTTAACAAAACGAGGTTTTGCTATTTTCCGATGTCAGAGAAAGAGGGAAAATGTTCAATACAACTTTGCAGTGAGGGGGCCCACAAATTTTTTATTCATGTGGGCCCTCTCAACATGTGTGACGATTGTACATCATGATGTATATTGGGCTACACTTGCAACCGCGTCATTTAGTCGTTATTTTAATTTTACAGTAAATATTTTTCTTCATTAACAATAAAATTATAGTGAAATATAAGCCTCTGTTTTGTTTTGCAAACAACAAAATATGTTGTTGAAAATTTAGGAGACCTATAAAATGTATTATTAAAATTAATTGTTAACTTTAATTTAAATTTTTATCAACTTTTTAATTAAACCAAACATGACCTAAATTAATAATGCATATTACGATGATTTTATCTTTCTTAATTGAACGTATTGTGATTTTTTTCTAGAGGCGGGTCAAATAATTTGGAGCCATTGAGACAATCGTTAGGGGTTTTTTCAAGAACAACAATAAAAAATTATAGAGCAAATGATAATTGACAGAAATTCTATCGGTGTAATTGATGATATAATTGTAGGTGATTATGATTAAAATCAATATTTGTTGGTAATTAATGAGACACAATTGCCAGCAATTATCAATAGCAATATTCTGATAATAATGGAAATCAACGATGGTTCTTTAGTTGAGAAAGTATTGAGGACTTCCAATGAATCAATGTCTTAAGTTACTATCTATCTCGTCTAATAGTTAAATAAACTCTAATTCTTTTAACAATATATAGCAATTTTTTTTTTAAAATTCTATTAATCCCACGTACAAACGTATATACATTCATATTTTACATTTAGATATTTTCTAGATATATCCAGTTTATCTGAATTATTAATCAAAATAAATAATTAAGTAGAATTTAACAATTTCCAACGGTCCCAAACAAAGACTTAATTATGGTATTAACTGTAAGTCACCACCTACGTTGCACTCCACCACGGTACCGAAAGAGCATTAATTAGCATGGAAAGAATATAAAAATAACAAATTTTCCATTAGTACATAAATGGTAAAATATTGCCCAAAAAAAAAAAAAAAAAAGCCCCACCTCTGTGTGTCCCCGGTTGCATTTCTGTATGTGTGTTTGTACACACAACAAAACCGGTAAGTCCAAAGCCCCACCTCATGGGTAACAAAACCGGTAAGTCCTAAGCATAATCAAGAAATAGAAATAGAAATCAAATCAACAAATATTTGATCAACAAAGTTAGAGTTTGTTAATGAAGTTGGATAATATTAGTAGAGAAGACAACAAACATATTTTATAATTTTTTATATTAACAAAATTGTGATTAAACAATATAATATATATAATATTTATAAAATATAAAAATGAAATTATCACATCAAGGTATTAATGGTAATGAAAGTAGTATTAATGAGCATTAAATGCTCTTAGATTTGTGAGAATTGTGAGAATTGTATTTTTTTTTTTAAAAAGTGACATTTTGGAAAATTCACCTTTAAAATATTGCCAAAAAAAGAAAAAGAAAAAAAAGGCCCCACCTCTGTTGCTGTATGTGTGTATACACGGCAAAATCCAATAAATGCAGTTTTGTTAATTTGTTCAATAAGATGACAAAGGAAAAATCTGCACGTACCTGCCCTGTAGTGAAGCACAACCCGATGACAAAAGTTCGAATTACAGCTGATAGCTTCCCTATATATCATTACTTCATTCACGCAAAGCTTGAAGGCAATAAATTGACTTTCTTTTTACTTAAAAAGTATATAGAAATAAAAGATGAATAAAATGGACAGTAATTATGAATTTTTAGAAATGTGTAAATAAAAAGTAACTTAATTTTTACTTAAAAAGCATGTATAGACTATAGATTATGAAGTGTTCTTAAATAATTTAAATTATATATATAAATGAATGATGAATAAGTTGACAATGTTTATAAATTTTTCAAAATGTATGAATAAAAAGTTATTAAAGACGCATATGCTTTTTACATTGACAGCGTCTTTTTTTAATAATACTTGTTACATAATTCGGACTTCTTTCTTATAATACATACAAATCTCGTGATAATATTTCTACAATGGTCAAAATTATTTTAATTATCCCCCTCAATTGTTGAATTATATTGCATTCCTCTAATATTAAGCCTCGGTTTCATTTAGCTAAAAATCTAATTTTTAGTATATTTTGATAAAAGTTGATAAAAATTGTGAATACTATGAATATGTGGTTAAAAATATTGATGCATGATGCTAATCAAATTATGCTTTATCGTCTCCGTAGCAATTTCATGAAAATATTGATGCATGATTTAAATAAGTAATTTTTGTGAGAACGTTTATCCTCAAAACTCAAAAGAGAAATGGAAAACTACGAGCACTCCAAATTTTAACTCATTTTTCTCCTCGTGCACTAACATAGAAATGTAAAACTTGAATTTTTATGTTGACTATTTAGTAATCAAATTCGAATGTAACTTTACTAACCTAAAAGGGTAAAGTCATACAAATATTTAGTTATTGTATTATTATTATTACATTTTTTTTTTTTGTTGACGGGGAACCTGCAATCGCTACCCTTCGAGTGCGCATTAGGTAAATTTTCTGGCTGACGCAATAGCCTACAAATTACGTCAACCAGATTAACTGCACTAGATAAACCCGATGCGACAGATTCGACCGAGAAATTGTTGATAGATGGAATTTAGTTATTGTATTTGTGCATTGGGTAATCGTGGAACGTTAGTAGTACCACGTTTGAAAAAGCCAATATTTTCCCAGAAAAAGCATTATTAGGTAAAATTACATTAATGTTTTCTTCAATTCGGTCTAGAATATTCACGGAAAAGTTCATAAACATTTTTCACCTTAAAGATTAAAATTATGTTTCTTTGTCACAGACCTAATGAACTCCCCTCCATATGTGGCGCGACAGGATCGTCAACATTGGGCTTATAACGTATATTACTAAAAAAAAATGTATTAATGTTGTTATTATATGTAAGTATTCTTGTGTTACGTAATTGTCTCAAAAGTCAAAGTTGGAGAACTTCTATTGCAAATAGTAAAAGGTAAGGATTGTATGGAAGACTTCTAATTAAAATTGAGAGCAGAATCATTGTAGAATTTAATCTCCAATATATAGCAGATTTTGAAGTCTTCCACATGAATAAGTCATTGTTTGAATTTAAATTAAACTCTTCTACTTGGTTATCCTACATAAATAAAAGAGTGAGTTTGCTTGACACTATTCACAGGCCGATTGGCCATATAAGCCGAGTCGCACAAGCCGATTGATCATCTAAGCCGAGCTGAGTTGATTGAGGTGCCCTTTTTTTTTCGTTTCTCTTCTGACAAATGCAGTTAGACTTCTTCAATACGCTTCCTCTCTCTCTCTCTCTCTCTCTCTCTCTCTCTCTCTTATTGTATATTAGCCAATCTCTCTCTCTGCAACCGTCAACATTTTGGGTTAGTCAAATTAAGCACGCTATCTTCTCTAAACCACAAAAGAAAACCCCTATCTTGCTCTTTCTCAAACTCTCTCCTCTCTCAACCACCGAAGAAAGAAAGAGCCACACTTGGGCAAGTGACCACCCAAAAAAATTTGAATTCACTGAGATGGAGAGACGCCGGGAAGGGAAGAAAGAATCAAACAATCAAGTTTCTGTTGATTGGTAGTTTTCATTATCGCCGTTCTCATCTTCTAGCTCCTTAGACTATATGTTTTCCGAAGTTGTTTATGCAGTTGTTTATGGTTTTCTCCTTGAATTTAGAACCCGCTGCCCCTCAAGTGTAGTCGGTGAACATGAAATACCCAGGACCAAGACCCAAAATTATTTTTAGTCCTTCTCTGGTTTTGAGAAGTAATGGGTTTTGGTCCTGATTATTAAAACAATAACTCAAGCAACAAAAGAAATAAGGACTATTACTGGGTAGCTGATTGGTGTAGGAAGGCATGAAGTTGCTGGGATGATGTTTCCGTCACTATGCTCCCCAAGAAAACATTAAAAGAGCTAACATTTATTTAAACTCGAACCACAACTGAGAGGAGCGATTTGTGAAATAGTACTTACTACATTTGAGTTATTGTGAGAATTTTTCTGCATCATGTATCCTTGAGCTACCTAACAGATTATGTATTATTTTGTATGATTAATTTTAGTTGATTGATTCTTCTTTAACGAATGAAAAATGAACTTTGAACAAGAATTAAGAATACCAATTGGGATTCGAGTTTAGTTCACTGGAGACTAAGAAATGGGAATGGAGGCCAAAAGCTACAGGGGAGAAGTGTGGAGTGTTTGGCCTTTGAGACATACGCAGAGGAAAGGAAATTGTTGTGAATAATTAGAGAAGGAAAAGGTATAAAAAGAATGTGGGAGCAGCTATAAACAGAACAAGGCTTCCAAGGAAAATCATGATATAGCTGTCAAGGCAACTCGACCAAAGGGAAGGTCAGATTTAATTTATAAGCATCAATTTCTTTTACTTCCCGATTAATTAATTGTAACTATTTTGATTGTATGGTCTCTTTAATTTCTATATCCCCAGGTATAAGAGAAGAGAGAAGTAGAAACCTGTCCAAGCATATTCTTCTCAGGATCTTGAAGAAGTTCTTGTAAGTTTATTTGTATTACATTGATCCTCCTGGCCATGAGGTCTGTAAAGTGGAAAATTTTGTTAGTGGTCATATCATAGATTTACTCCATTTCTATAACAGTTTTTAAAACTTTTGTGACTCATTAATCTTGAAAAATATTGCTCATGTTGAATTTTTTTCTATGACTCTGACAAGAGTTCTTGCAGTTGGGAGTGGCTGCAATTTGTTAAGATAATCATGTGCCTTCTGTTGATGACTTAGCCGATCAAATTCTTGATGTTCTCAACTATTTTAGGTAACTATTGTATTGCATTCTGTATTATTTTGATATATTTAATGGTTTGCGTCTCCATTTCTGATTGACGTGCTTCTCTTTTGTTGCCTGTTATTAGAATCATCATTAGAAAGATTTTTCTAATAGGATGAATTTAACTTTGGTCAGGCTTGGTGCACTGATGTGCATGGGTGTAACGACTGGAGCTTACATCCTCTCCCTGTTTGTTGTACGTTTTCTTTATAACATTTTAATTGTTATACAAGTACAATTTTATATGAATGATAGAGGGTTATCTCACAGATAAAAAATAGGGAGAGGGTTCTTGATTTGATCCTTGTTTCCCCTCTGTGCAAAGCTCATTCTTGGACTGAATGGCTCTGCAATAAGGTTAAAATATGCAGCCTTATCGTTTGTATATTAAAATTGTCGTACGTACTATTTCCAAGATAGCTACTATTTAAAAATTTGAGCCTTCCACTGGGTTGGACTTTTATTTTTAGGTGACGAAAGTACTTCGTTGCGATTGACATCTTCACTGTGAAAAAGCTTGAGGATATCGTCCCCTCTTCCCACAATTTTGATGTATGCACATTCTCTTTGTTGTTCCTTGCGTATTCTGCCATGGTTTATACTGATGTTATGATCATTAAGATGCCCATAATTGACTTACAGGTTCCTTGTTTTAATCGCACTGATTATCAGCTTATAGACATCTCCGAGGATGGATTTGTACGTTGATTCATTGCTTTTTCTCCTTTATATTGAAATTGGGCTTTCTACGCTAATAAAAAAACAATAACTACAAAACTCGTGCATCGCACGAGGCACAAACTAGTTGATCCTATAAATAGTGGATGTATTCCATTATTTTTGGGTGTGGTCTGAAAGATAAAATTTTGTATGGTTGTAACAATTTTCATATAGTGAAAAGTTTTGATTGTCCATTTAAATTTGTGTGGTATATTCTTTATTTTTCTTGTTTGCTAATATTCTCTTGAACAACAAAAGATCCTACGGGTAAATAGAAATAAAGAGAATTGGCATAATTCCCAACAAGTGGTATCAGAGCGTCAGGTAATCCGGAGTATTGGAACAACAGAAAAATATGTCGTCGTTGAAATATGACGTGGAGAAATTTGATGGGAGAATCAATTTTGGCCGGTGGCAAGTACAAGTTAGAGCATCTCCAAGAGACTCTCTATTTTTAAAGAGCATATTCTATAATTTAAAAAGCATCTTTAAATTTAAAGAGCAAAAAATTTAAAATGTTCTAATAGTCTCTTTATTTTTAACATTTAATTTTACCATTCCCAATATGTATTTATTTTTTTTTTCATTCTTTTTTTTTTTTTTTTACTATCTTCCCTCCAATAATTATATCATTCTTCAATTATATTTATTTAATTAAGTCAATAAACTATGCATTGGAAGTTGAAATTTTTGCAACATTAAATTATAAAGAGGTGGATTTGGCTCTTCAAATTTGGAGAGTCAAACCGACTCTCTATTTTAAAATATTAAATTAAAGAGTCTATTGGAGTAAAATTTTAAAGACTTGACTATTTAAAATAGAGAGCATTCCATTTTTAAAGAGTCTCTTGGAGATGCTCTTAGAGATTTATTGATTCAAGTTGGACTGCACAAGGTTTTGAAAGGAAAACCAACCAAGAGTTCTGGCAAGAAAGCAACTTGTTGGAATTGCGATCAGGCTGATCACGTGAAAAGAAATTGTCCAAAAATTGGAGCAGAGTCTGCTAACTACTTGGGGTCGGACAATGCGTCTCTCCTGGTGGAGGGGGACGCGGATGATAGGCTGGAATCCAAATGGTAATCAAAAAACACATTTTGGTGAATTTTTTTTAAAAAAAATTGCAATTTTTATCTTTATAAATAGGTAAACAAACCAAAATATCCCCAAATTAGAATAACAAATAACATCCTGTTCATTACATTAAGTGACGCTTTACATATCATTTTAATATTTTTCAAAATTTTAGGAAACACAAATTGTCAATTTTTCACTGTGCATTTTGATATTTGTCGAATTTTAAAAACATTTGTAAAAATGGAAACTTCTCAAAAAAAAAAAATTAATGAAATTACCGTTACAGACTTTCTAAATTACAATTTTGTATTGCCATTTGAAAAGTGATTGGACAAATTACAACACGGTCCAAACCTTTCAAAACACACATGCACATGCGCGCGCGCACAGAGAGAGTGGAATAATAAATTGATGAACAATTTTTTTTTCAAAAATGAAAATACATCATCAAAATTAAAAAAAAAAAAAAACATATTTATCAAACATACGGTTTGTAAGTGTTAAAACAAAAGGTGTGATGCATTATTTTCAATTAAAGGTATTTTAGTATCTTTAACTGTTTATAATGGAATTTGTGTAGATTTTTTTGTCAGCAAATGTCTTTTTGTTAAAATCAAGAAAAATATAACAGGTAAATGCAAATTGCAAAAGTTTATACTTGAGTGCTCCATTTATAGAAACAAATATTCAGAAGCTTTTTACTATACACAAGTTTCCTCACCACACACACCAGGAACAACCATCAAAATCAAAATAATAGATTCTTTGATTTTGATTTGATCAATACTTTGCTGATAGTATTGATTCCCAGTTAATATCTCCTCGAACATGTTGCACCATAGCCATCTGCTGTGTATCGGATGTCATTTCCGAGACGCTCCACACCTTGACAGATTTATCAAGACTCCCACTATACACCACTCATTTCTGATCGCTGCCTGAGGATTCTTTATCCTTCTCCACCGTGAGACACTTGACCGGCCCGGTGTGCCCACTCAACACCGAGAGAAAATTGTGAACCGTGGCCTCCTTCCCCCACACGCATATGGTTTTATCAGCTGAACCACTGACCACCAGATTCCCGGCCGTGGCCAGGCATAGCACCGCCAGTTTGTGACCCTTGAGTACTCCTCCGTGTGATAACTGCTTCTCGCGTTCCCAGAAGTTCACTAGTCCATCTGATGAGCCACTGTTGAGAACCGAACCCGACCTGTTCACAGCCAGTGCTGTGATGGCACATTCCTGACTCGAGTGTTTGCACCAAAACATGTCCAACATATTTACCATTTTGTTCTCTTTTCCAAACCTTTACTGTCCCGTCAGCTGATCCAGTATAGACCACGCCGTCTACGATGGCAACCACCGAGTTGACAGCATCATCATGGGCCTTGACAGATTCAACACACTTTGAGCTGCTAACCCTCCAGACCTTAAACGTCCTGTCTAGTGTTGTTGTGGCGGGGTAGGGTAGTGCTTGTGACCAAGTATTGGTTCAGAGTCGGGGTTGTGTTGTTGGCAACGGCAGCGGTAGTGTTGTGGCGGGTGGGATAGTGTTTGTGACTAAGTATTGGATCAGGGTCGGGTTTGGTGAATGTAACCAACTATTTGGTTGATTGTGACTAACTCTCAAACTGTGACCATAAATTCGCCAATCTGTAAGTCTGTGACTAAAAATAATAATCCGTGATCAATCAATTTGAAAATTGTGATCGACAGATAAAATATGACCTATAATTTTTTTAAATTTGTGACTAACGAGATAAACGGTGATCTATAAAAAAAATTATTTGTTTTCTCGACATAATCTGTGACCTATAAAATTTTTGATTTGTGATATCGAAATAATCTATGACCTATAATTTTTTTTTGATTTGTTACCTCGAAATAATATGTGACCAATTAATATGATAATATGTGACCAATGAATAAGTTGTGAACTATAATTAGGTACTTGCGACCAGTAGCTGTGTAATTTTGACTTTATTATATAATTAATTAACAAAATACTTTTAATTAAAAAATAAAAATCAATTTTTTGCATTTTGAAACTTTAAACATGAAAATTGAATTGTGCATACTTAATGTCTTAGTTTTGAATTCTTCCCCCAAATCTAGAGGTGCCCGCATGAAGGCGAACCGGCCCGTAATTCGATCCATTAATCGAGTGGGCCGAATCACGGGCCTAATTAAACTTAACCGATCTGGTCTGGTCCGAGTTTTAGGAAAAGGGGCCAACGATGTGTTAAAAAAATTAAAATTAAAATTTCAAACGATCGCTGCAGGCTGCAGTCGACCATTTGAAAATATATATATTTTTTTCGTTTGAAAAGTAACGGTCACTAATTTTTATTCTTATAAATTGTGTATTTTGTGCTTTATTTTCATCTTGTGCAAAAAATTTCATTATCTAATTATCTCTTATTCTCTTAGCTACGGCCTACAGCTCACAATCTACAAGTTTGAAATATCTATTTTCTCATTCTCTCCTAATATTTTCAGCAAGTATTTTTAATATTTTGTATTTTGTATTTTTTTTCATCTTATTATTTCAAATTTTTTTTTTTTTATTAAAGTGTTATGGATTCTCACGATTTTTCTTCAACAAATGTCAATTTACATGATAGTTATTCTCCAATAAATTTTGAAGATAATAATGATCCAAATATTGGATCTTCTCAACAGCGAAGGAATAAAAAACAGACATCTGATGTTTGAGACATCTTTATAGTAGATAAACCAAACAAAAAAGTAATATGTACTATTTGCAGAAAGGCTTATGCATGGGTTAAAGGTTAAGGCACGGGCACATTGCGAAGACACGGAGATAAACACATGAATGAAAGAGTGTATTTAGATATTAAACAAGCTCAAATTATTTCTTTTACTAATACTAGTGGATCAGTTACTTTTTCTAATTTTTCTTATTTGCAGGATCGAATGAGAGTAGGAATGTCTGAATTTTTGACAGCAAGGGAGATGCCTTTTACTTTCGCAGAAGATCAATACTTCGAGGAGTTTATGCAAAAGTATGTTTAACCCGCTTATCGAACTGTAAGTAGAAATACTGCTCGCTCAGATATCTTGAAGTTATTTCATACAAGGGCTGAAAATTTTAAAACTGAATTTAAGAACTTTAATGGAGTTATGTGTTTTACATCTGATTGTTGGTTTGGACGTAATCACAATGATTACGCATGTGTCACTGCGCATTTTATTGATAATAATTGGTTATTTCACAAAAGAATTATTGTTTTTCGCTTACTTGAATATCCACATAATGGAATAAATTTGTGTGAGAATTTATTACAGATTTTTAATGAATTTAATGTATTGAGCAAATTATTTAGCATTAGTTTTGATAATGCTAGTGCAAATACTGCATGTATTGAACTTTTGAAAATGACACTTAATCCCTCATTTGACTCTAACTTATTTCATATGAGGTGTGTTTGTCATATATATAATTTAGCAGTGCAAGATGGTTTAAAATTAATAACACCACAAATACATAAAATTAGAAAAATTATTAACTACATTTCTTGTTCAAATTCTAGACAACAAGAATTTGAAAAAATTTGTAAAAATCTTGGATTAAGGAGAAGAAAATTTATTGATGATATTCCAAATAGGTGGAATTCAACATTTCTTATATTAAAATTGTATGTTGGTTATACAGATGCTATTAATGCTTTTGTTAATTCAAAGCAACAGTAATTTCGTATAGATGATTTTGATTGAAAAATTGCATTTAAAGTCATGAATTTTTTGAAACCATTCTATAAGGCAACAAAAACTAGTTCCGGAGTTTATTATCCAACAAGTAATCTTGTGCTTTTACAATTTGTAGAAATTGCTAATCAATTTTCAAGTCATAAAGACGATCCATTTTTCTATGATATTGTTTGAATAATGGAGGGCAAGTTTCGAAAATATGCCAATGATTTTTTCAATTGCAGCTGTAATGGATTCTCGTATTAAATATTTTGGTGTTCGGTGTGCTATAGACCAACTTTCTGAAACTTTATCTTTCAATATAACTATTACAAATCGAGAAATATAATTTTTTATTAATGAAATGTACAATAGTTATTTTATGAAATATGGTAATAATGAAAATTTTCCTTCTAATACGAGTTCTGCTACAACTTCTAAAGGTAAAAGTTCTTTCTTTTCTCTAATAGTCAAGAAACGCAATGTGTCTTTTACTTCATCTACCAGTTCATTTTCAAATGAGAATGTTATACTTGCTGAATTAGAAAGATATTATCAATTTGTTCATTACAGTTTAATTCCACAAGATGAGGTTGACACCTTAGATATTTTACAATGGTGAAAGTTAAATGAACGGTCATATCCAATATTATCAAAAATAGCCTGAGATCTACTAACAGTTCCAGTCTCAACAGCGGCATCGGAGTCTGCTTTTAGTGCAGGTAACAGAGTGTTAGATGAAAGAAGATCAAGACTTAAAGAAGATATTTTAGAAGCTTCCATGTGCATGAAAGACTGGATATTTGCAGATAAAAGAATGCAAGATAAAGTTGTTGACGATATTACTCAAAACTTAATTTTTTTACCATAGATGAATAGAATCTGATTTGTAATGACGAAATTATAGTAAGTAAGTGACAATCTAGTTGAGATATACTTTAACTATAAATTTATAAATAGTTAAAAATTGTTTAATTTGTTAAGTTAGGCAAAATATTGTTCGAAAAATTGTAAGTTTTTATGTTATTGATGTAAAATTTATCGAAAAATAAATAAATGTAAAATTTATTTTTATGTAACTTTTATCGATTTTCACTCTAATTATAAAAATAATTTTTTACCATTTATTTTGTAAGTGATAATCTTTAAAAAAACCAAAAAATAAAAATAAAAAAATGGGCCGACCTGAACGGACCAACCCAATGACCCGGCCCATGCGGACTTTGCGGTCCGGACCGGCCCGTAAAGCTCGCATGGGAGGGCTTTTTTAGAGCGGGTGCACAATCTTTGTAGTGTTCGGCCCGGCCCGGCCCTCCGTTTGACATGTCTACTCAAATCCATCTCTAGTTAAAAATGGGACGAATATGTTACATTCCAAACTTAATCAAGTGAGGAAATGTTTCCAATGCTTCTAAACCTAGCCCGTAAATTGGTGGCTTAGATTCGTCACCAATTCAGGTTCTTAATTGGATCAATTGGCAATAGAATCAGCCCTAACATGTCCAAACTGATGTCCAACTTCCCATCTCGACCTTTTACCCGATATTTTCTGAGTAATGTTATTTACACATCATTGTGTATATAATAGTGTACAAATAGATGACATGAAAGAAAGAAAGAAAAATATTATAATAACCAAAAGATGCAAAGAAAAAATCAAGTTATTATAATTTAATCTGTCTTTCTTTTGTATGCCATCCAGCTGTACACGATGATGTACAAATAACATTGCTCATATCTCATTTTTCTTTCAAAGCAGAAAATCGTCCAGCTACTTTTGGAAAATTGAGAAAGAGATATCTCGATTTTCAACATGTCTTCCTTTTTACCTTGAAATTTCATTGATTTATTGCTAGTAGAAAATGTTGATTTCCTCATTAATACTAATAAACTGTATATGTTGGTGGATTGAAATGATACAACTTGGTATATGGAGTGAAAAAGAAAAATAATTTTCAACATGGATGCAAATAATGCGTCAAAATCGAATTTATAGAAGAGCTAAATTAAGTTAGTTATAATTAATATTTGTTTGAGCCCCATTTTTCTAATTTCATTTTTTTCAAAATTCATTTTTAACCACACATTCTCCAATAAAATAATATCACACGCAAATCCATTTTTTTTAACAATACATTCTCCATCAATCTACTAATTCAAAATACATTCTCTTCTCAAAATGAGCTCACAAATATCATGTTTGGTAGAGCTACTTTTGCTTTAAAAAAAAGTCAAATTTCATTTTTAACCATAATTTTCATTTCCCACATCTTTTATCGACTCTTAACAACTTTCATATAAACTTGCACAGAAACTTTAATAAAGAATTCTTGTGTATAAAAGAAGACATCTTTAATTCAATTTTAAGAAAAAAAACATTACGACAACAAGGTAACAATTGGTTTAGCTTATACATTTCATGATACGATAATTTTTATCAATTTTTCAATCATATATGACTTCATTTGAATCTACGCACTTATAAGTTGTGTTATCATTTCTATCTCTTGTCATTGTTCAATAAACAAAAAAGAATTATAGTTTGAAACCGAAAAATGATCAAGTAATTAGCTAAAATAACCGCTAGGATTATTTTTCTAACATTAGTAATAGGAAAAAAAATAAAAAGTCAGGACAAGAAGTTCACATCAACATTGGAGAACGAGTTAACTGTCATTAATTTACTTCCAATTTTCTTCTCTACTCATCCTCCGTGTTGCTCACGTTTATAAACACTCGAATCACTTGTTATTCAAACATCTCAAAAAAATCATATGTACTATCCATATATATTTTTATAACTTAAAATCTTAAATTATTTACAAACACTTTCACAAATATGCTCTTGATAATGATTTTTGACTTTCAAAAATTATTAATCGAGTGGCAATGGTTGACCGATGCAACTGTTACCCACCCTCGGAAATTGAGGCACCAGCATTGTAACTGCTCGTGCCATCTGGGAGATTTGTTCTTGAGAATCAGTGGTCCTGATTTACTATCACTGCCCTCATTGGCCAACCGAGCAACATCAGAGAATCGTGAGCTGCTAAACTCAGTAGATTGATCAAGAGATTTTGAGAAGGAGATGCTCCGAAATGAGTCCTCGAGGGGCCTCTGAAGAAGCTCGGGTTGTCCAGGTACTACCCCACCGGGTTCAAGGGACGAGAAGGGTATTGAGTGCATCATGCAGTGCATCCTCCGAGGACCCAGGGTCCCAATAACATTCAGCTCATATGTAATTAGGGCTATGTTGTAGCTACCAGTTGGTACTTTTGGAGAAACTTTCTTGGAATAGAATCTACGACTTGTTTTTCCAGGTGAAGGGATGTGCGAACCAGTATGTGGAGGCTGTGTATCATATATTATAAACTTTGTACCAAGAAAATTTGATCTGCAAAAAGCAGTAAGCTTTTCAATCTAATATTGAGAAACTCTACATCAATTTGGTGGTAAAAGCAACAAAATTAAGGATTCTGTATCAAAAGAAGCAAATCAGGGCTATCTACTGTCCCAGAGGTAAGAATATAACAAAACAGAAAGACATGCATGCCACAAAGAATTGGATATTTTCCCAAGTTAATAGATTGGAATTCCAAGCGAGAAATAACTAATAGTTTCCCGAGTAAAAAAAAGCCTTTGGTTAAGATTTTTCCATAAAGAATGGTAATTGTAAAATATTTTAGTTTATCAAGAACTTATTATGTAATCAGGAAAAGGAAATACGCATAAAGATATAACAAAATTTTCATTCAATTCTACCTTAGTTTCCTGATTTATGTGCTGCTTGATCTAGAAATGTTATCTGCATATGTAAGGAGGAAGTTCAACATATTAGTGCAAAATAACAAGAAGAATATTATACAAAGCAAATCGAATCAACAAAACAGTAAACAAAAGGAACTGCAGCTTCGCCCTAAGCCAGTAGCACCCAAATCGAAGCACTTCTGTCACCGGAGGGGTCCACAGGCCGCATAGAGACACCGCACCAAGGCTGAAAATGGCCAGATCTATAGCACTCAAACCGTAACCACACAAGATAACAAAATCTAAGCATCCTCTCAGAAATCTATGACCAAAAGAAAGTTTACATAGTGGTTCGAACTCCAACTATGATATAAATATCTACACTTGGACTTGATGGACTATTGTTATGCCTCGCCACATGAGGCTCCACATGGATGACCGGCTAGCACCGTAGACCCCACTCCTCATAAGACCACTACCCACAGGTAAAGACCCATAAGCCCAGATTATCGAAGCCCGCTTTATCTTCACCAAAGCAGAACGAACCATGACTCAAAGCCGAGGCAGTTCACCTCCGAGGCGCTCCATAGCCTTGACACCTAACTCCGAGGCGCTTAACAGCCGAGGTAGTCTATGCTCAAAGAAGTCTGTAGAGTATAAACAGAGCCTCTTAAGGCCGACCTGCTTCTTGAAGATGTGCACTCAAGTGAAGATCTTCAAGGAATAACTGATGGGACCTGTGTAGCGAGTTCAAAATGTGTTGTCTTGTCATAGGGTGACTGTCACTTGTGTAACATTAAATACGCCCTGCCGTTGTGTCATAGAAAGTTGTTAGATGTGATTGGTTAGCTAATGAGATAAGTTCACGTGTAATGTAATCTAGCGGTCTCAATCCCGAATGTGTTACTATAAATAGATTGTCATGAGCAACTAGGAAATGATGTTGAATTTTATACTTAGAAAGCAATACAAATAACTCTCTCTATAATTCACTCTCAAAGATACTTCAAGATATATTGGATACACTTTGTTCTTGATGGATTGATACACGATCGGTTCTTATTCTACGATCGTCATCCTCCTTTTTGTCGAGATCAGAACTTCACAAGTCTCGGGTCCGAAAAACGCTTCTCCCACGCCCCCTTCCTTGGACCGTTTCTAGGTCCTTGCGTGTTGGACTATGTATACGAGGACACGAGTGGGTCCGATATCTGTTGTCCGAGTGACTTTAACCGAAAACGAGGTCAACAAACCCCATTATTTATTTTCCACACTTATTATTCTCTCATTTTATTTATGATTAGTGGGCATTAAGTTGACATTATTATTTTTCATTGTTTAAGCTTAAAATCACTGTAATTGTTCATAGAGCAGCCTTCTCAAGATAAAGCAATAAATTTAAAAAAAAAAAATTACATGGCTTGCTTTTGCTTTTGGCCGCATAATTACATTAGAAGAGCTATTTTAGTCCTTGTTTGATGTCCATTTAAAAAAAAAAATCAGGAAAAATGAGTTTTGGTATAGTATTTTTTGAAAAATGTATAATTAAAAAGTAGGAAAAAAATTTAGATATGTATGTAAAATATTTTATTGTGAGAATGTGTGTTGAAAATGAATTTAAATAGCTTTTTAGTCCCAATTTGATGTCCGTTAATTTTTAATTTTTTTTTTTAGAAAAATGAGTTTTGGTATAGTATTTTTTGTAAAATGTGTAATTAAAAAGTAGGAAGAAATTTTAGATTTACGTGTAACATTTGTGAGAACGTGTGTTGAAAATGAATTTTAGAAAAAAAAAATAGTTCTTGGAGAATGATAGACAATGAGTTAATTTATGGATATTTTCTTCTCCATTTCCCGTCACAAGTGCACGATACCTGTAATTATGATAAATGCATGAAATATTTATAAATTTGACTTATAAACATATGTAAACATCAAAATATTAATTAAGTCACAATCACAATAAGTTTGAGATGGATTGTATGAATATTTTTTCTCCATTTGTGCACTATACATATAGCTATGATAAATTCATGAATTGACAAAACTATTAATAATTGGTGTTAGTTAAAGGAACGTTTTCCGTAATTAAACAAGTCGCAATGTTTTGGGACTTTTTCCAATAATGCAGTATGAATCAACACGATCTTCCATTTTCCACATTGACAAACATTATTTACTTCATAGAAATTATGCCCATGTGTGGCAGCAATTTTTTTTTGTTTAGAATAGTAAATTTTTGGAGGATGTGTGGTTAAAAAGTAGGAAAAAGTTATGATTTTTCGTGAAGAATTTTTTTTTATTGGGAAGGAAGTGAAGAGTGATGACGGCTCGACGGCTGCAGCTGCATCTAGGGTTGGACATATCTCCCGAACCAAACTGAACCGAAACGAATCCGAACCGAATCGAGCGGTTCTTCGTAACTGAAATACCCTAACGGGTATCTGAATCGAGAACCGACGGGTTCGGTTCGGTTCGATTCTCGATTCTAGACTCAGAACCGAATAAGAACCGAATTTTTTAAAATTTTAAAATTTTTATATATGAGAAATATTAAATTATTTTAACTTTTTAAAAATAAATTAGCAAAGATAGAGTTTGTATTGAAGACACTGAGTTCTATGAGGGCATTGAGACAGATAATAAAATATATATTATATTTTTTCTTATTAAATCTTATTAGTTGAATAATTTTTAGTTCATTTACGTTAGTTAATTGTGATTTTTCAATTTTTCTTTTAGAGTTTCTTAGTATCTAGTATGACAAGTCAAACAATTGATGGTTAAATCAAATAATTGGTAAGTACTACTGTATTAGCAATATTTTAAAATATTTTATCTCTACAAGTCTATAACTTCTAATTTATATGGATAATCGATATTTTAGTATTACTAATTTACTATCTACTTTTTGTTATTTGTATACATTGGTAAATTAATTTTATTGGACAACTTGTTATTTATATGTTATTAAATTGGAATACATTAATTTGTAAAAGTTAAGATTAAACATGTCAGACTGTAGTGTTGTTATAAATGTTAAAAAAATTAATTATAGTATGGAACCGAACAGACCCGATCCGAATCGAACTGAACTGAACTGAAAGGAACCGAACCTGAACGGTTCCAAAATTATATTTGGACCCGACGATTCCGTTTACTCACTACCCGAAAAGTTAAGATTAAACATGGCAGCAATTTTTGTTTTTTGTTTAGAACAATAAATTTTTGGAGAATATGTGGCTAAAAAGTAGAAAAAAAAAGTTATGATTTTACGGGAAACTTTTTTTAATTGAGAGAATGTACTCTTAAAAAGTTGTGATTTTGCGTACGTTTGTGGGCCATCTCCAGTTTCTTCATTGGAAATCGACATAAATAGCAAATGAGGCCAATATATAATTCTTCACACTTCTTAGAGCACTAGTGAGAACATAGTATGTTGCATGTTATCGATTATATCCGGTTTAGCAATTCTTCTACCGGTTTTCTATTATCCAGTTAACACCATGCAATCAAACCGAATTTGGGTCCGCTTCTCCATTTCATTGGCCGAATCGAGCAACCCGATTCGATTTTCAGAATATTGTTCATAATTAAACTATCAAGTTCTATGGAATTGTAATATTTATTTGTCATTATTTACTTTAAGAAAATGACTCTCGACCTAAAGCAATCTGAAAAACCGCAACTCTTTTTTCCTATTTCATAATTTCATCTCATCTAAGATGTCAACTTCAAAGAAGTCTTTAGTACTTTCGGAACGAGAGATAATGAAAGTCTAACTCTGAAGTTTAATCACATTAGATTATCGGACTACGCATTTCTCGTCCAACCACTCGTATTTGAATAGCTATATCAACAATTAATTTGAACAAATGAAGAACATAATTGGCAAAAAATCAGTGAAATATGTTAGGATAACTAGATTTATTGAAAAAAAACATTCCAACAATAAAAGAAGCTGCGGTAGTGTTCGTTTATGTTATGAACACAACTATTTAAGGTAGCTAGGTAGGTTAAATTAAAACATTTTTATATTTCATAATTTTGGATTGGGAACACTAGACTCTATATCAACTTCTTCGTCATCAACTGTTTGTGGAAGAAAACTTGGAGCAATAGCCATTATGTTGCTACTATGATCAATGTTGATGCTTTCTAATGCAATATCGTCCGTTTGTTCCGCCTCTTTAAAGCTCTTTTTTGGCATAAGCTGAGTACTCCTTTTCATTTCTTTGCTTTTTCCCCATAGCACTGTATATAACCCTAACACTATTATCGCAGCTCCTATCACACTGAAAAGAATACACAAAAAATCAGCATCCAAGATTTTGTTATTTGGCTATGATTAAATTACAGCAAAAATATGTACCTTCCCAAGTGTAATTTCTCGTTAAGGAGTAAAGATCCAGCAAGCGCAACGAGTACAAGCAACAAAGGATTAAAAATGGACACGAAGAGTGGCCCTCTCATCCGAACGCAGCACATGAAGCATACCGACATTAGTCCTGAAGCCACAATTCCCTACACACAGAGGCATTTAATACGACAATGCAAAGATTAATATATACACAACCATTTAAAAAAAAAAAAGATTTTGTTCTAGTTATAGTTGATGAGCGTTTAACTGTGGTCGGCCTTTAAAGATTGAACACCTAGAAGTATACTATTGAATTGAAAGCCTTTTGAAGAAGATTGAATTAAAAGAGGTATCACTTTCGATGATTGAACTTGACTTTTATACTCAGATTGGAACTGATAGTGTCACGAATGCTGATGCATATGTTAAATAATAATGCATAATTAGTCATGTTTAGATGCAAGTTGGTGGAGTGCACGATAGTCAATATATTGTGTACCAAGTTATTTGTATCATACGTACCATGTAAGCCGCACTAAGAAGTTTGAGGTTCCAGCCCAGCTTCCATTGGTTCCAGTCTCTCTCCATTGAGAGAGCATATATAAAAGCTTGAATAGTCGCCATTACTGATACGAGAGCAGTACTAGAATAATGACAAGGATATACCTTACTCATTTTGGCCTGTTGTCATCACAAAAAATGTCCTAAGTTTCATGACAAAACTAAATTATTATTATTATTATTATTAATTTATAAATATATATATATATTATTTTGTAAGATTCACCTGCAGAATCAAAGAAAATGCAAAAGATACACAACTAGCAAGTGCGAACAAAGGACCCAGCACTTGATTTATGGGGGTTTTGTGGTTTGCCGTCACGTGTCCAACCCGATGTTTGTTATTTTTAAGAAGGTCTAAATGGGTCGACCATATATTAACTTCACACCCCTTGTAAAAAGTCAGAAGCATTGCCCCTCCTATGCCCATGAACGTTCCCACTACTTTTGCTTTGCCTGCCTTTGTATTTAATCCCAATTTCTCCAACCTAATTACAAGCATATATTTTTCAGTTCAAATTTACATAACAAGGAAAAAAAATTCTAAAATATTATCAACCAAAAAATAAAAATAATTTCGTTATTTATCGACGCACCTGAAGAGTATCGAGAGGATTAGTGTTATGGCAGGAGCGAGATTGACCATAGACGCAACGAACGTAGCTGAGGTTAACGCTAAGCTCTCTGCATATAGATTTAGGAACATTGATCCCCTGCAGTTTAATTGAAGATTAACGATAAACATGTAGATTATAATGATAAAACAATATATAAAATAATTAGCAGATTTTAATAGCATGGCAAAGACATTTGAGAAGCGTCTAAAACAAAAAGAAAAATAAGAAACAAATGATAAACAAATAACAATTAACAAAATTTGGTGAATAAGGAAGTGCCGGGGAAAACGGAAATTTTAATACAAAATTTGGTTTGGCTTTCTCTAGAAAATGGAATTAAGAGTAGATAATTGTAATACAATTTACCATGACAGTTCAAAATTAAATTAAATCCGTTCATAGTCTTGATGACTAAAGGGATTATCATCAAATATTAATCTGGCAATTAACTCACCCAAATAAAGCAATGAGAAATGCTTGGAAGACAATCTTCCATGTCAATTTTGGCCTTTTTTGCCTGCAGAGATTAGCAGAAATATCAGATATATATCGAAGCAACAGTAAATGAAAATGTTTTCCACTGTTACTGATCAAAGTGAAGAAGTTTCTCAAAACTTTGAGAACTGAAAACGTCAGTAATTTGTCGATTACAATTACCATGCAGCCGCAGGGTAACTTCTGAATATCCTGTACCTGATGAGTTTAAATATCAATACCTTTCGAGGATCAGAGCGAGAGGAAGAACAGTGAGCGCAGCAAACATGAAGCGGTAAGCCACCAAAACCTTCAAGCTCATGCCACGGTTCGCAGCTAGTTTGAAAAAAACATTAACTCCGGCTAATGCTGTCTGTACAACCACCATCATTATCGTTGGCTTCAGTCCCTGAACTATAACGCATAGTTTCCCCATTATATATTGCATCCTAATTCCTAGCACCCTAATGTGTGTGCAGTGAAAGAGCAAAATCAAGAAGGCAAGAAGATGACGATTTTTTTTTCTAGACTTCTTGCTTGTGTGTGTTTTGAGAGTTCAGATTAATGAGGGTTAAGAGGTATATATATAGCCCCCGTTTGGCCCCATTAAAATGGGATTTTGGCCAATTTCGTTTTCTACACATGTGGGGCCACTTTCAGTGAAGTTGTCGGTCATTCTGCCAAAAACACAGATGTTGCAGGTCCCAAAATGAACATTCCGAATTTACCCTTCAACTAAATGGTGAGAGTTTATTTTAAAGTTAGGAGGGTTATTTCTGGAAATAGATTTTAAAAAATGCGGATGGTTTGGAGATTTTGGGTTTCAACGTTTTTGGAAGATTTTGATTGTCTGACAAATATTCTGTGCACCTGGGTTCAACGTTTTTAGAAAGTGCATGAACTTGGGGGGTGGCATGGGGTGGGTTGTTGGGGGTTATTTATTGGATTCGACAAAACGAGGTTTTGCTATTTTCCGACGTTAGAGAAGGAGGGAAAATGTTCAATACAACTTTGCTTGGTGTGTGAGGGGCTGTACAGCACGGGGTGTAATAGGGTGCACTTGCAATTGTGTCATTTAGTCATTATTTTAATTTTACAGTAAATATTTTTCTTCATTAACAATAAAATTATAGTGAAATATAAGCCTCTGTTTTGTTTTGCAAGCAACAAAATATGTTGTTGAAAATTTTGGAGTCATATAAAATGTATTATTAAAATTAATTGTTGACTTTGATTTAAATTTTTATCAACTTTTTAATTAAACCAAACATGGCCTAAATTCATAATGCATATTACGATGATTTTATCTTTCTTAATTGAACGTATTGTGATTTTTTTCTAGAGGCGGGTCAAATAATTTGGAGCCGTTGAGACAATCGTTAGGGGTTTTTTCAAGAACAGCAATAAAAAATTATAGAGTAAATGATAATTGACAGAAATTCTATCTGTGTAATTGATGATATAATCGTAGGTGATTATGATTAAAATCAATATTTGTTGGTAATTAATGACACACAATTGCCAGCAATTATCAATAGCAATATTCTGATAATAATGGAAATCAACGATGGTTCTTTAGTTGAGAAAGTATTGAGGACTTCCAATGAATCAATGTCTTAAGTTACTATCTATCTCGTCTAATAGTTAAATAAACTCTAATTCTTTTAACAATATATAGAATTTTTTTTTTTTTTTTTTTTAAATTCTATTAATCCCACGTACAAACGTATATACATTTAGATATTTTCTAGATATATCCAGTTTATCTGAATTATTAATCAAAATAAATAATTAAGTAGAATTTAACAATTTCCAACGGTCCCAAACAAAGTCTTAATTATGGTATTAACTGTAAGTCACCGCCTACGTTGCACTCCACCACGGTACCGAAAGAGCATTAATTAGCATGGAAAGAATATAAAAATAACAAATTTTCCATTAGTACATAAATGGTAAAATATTGCCCAAAAAAAAAAAAAAAAAAAAAAGCCCCACCTGTGTGTGTCCCCGGTTGCATTTCTGTACGTGTGTTTGTACACACAACAAAACCGGTAAGTCCAAAGCCCCACCTCATGGGTAACAATTTTAAAAGTTTAATGATAGTGGGTAACAATTTTAAAAGTCATTCTCTCAGGTCATCATCCGTTGGTCATTATCGTAATTGTTGGACGAAAATGGCATGAAAATGAGTAAGTCCTAAGCATAATCAAGAAATAGAAATAGAAATCGAATCAACAAATATTTGATCACATTTATCAATTATCAGTACTATATTGGAATTGTCTAATGTGCTAAATTATCTTAATATGGTAATTGATTTTATCAATCACAAGTTACATAACATGATTTATTTTCAAATTCTTGATATTGTAGATCTACCCAAAAAGTCATTATCGTGGATATTGTTTTAGGGTTGAAAAAATCGAACTTGACTCGAGCTCGATTGGTCTTTTTGATCATGGCCATAAAAATTTGATGATAAAGTTCAAATTTACTCTGAGAATCAGTTGATTTGTGTTATTGTTGAGTCTTTGTGCTCATCTAGAATCAATGAATTATTTATTTTTAAATATGCAAGAAATTATTATGAGTGTATATTTGATTTTCCAGCAATATTTCACACTTAGTTTATATTTGATAAGGATTAAAACCAAAATTTTAATATATTTTGATAAAATAAAATAAAAAAAATAAATTGATGAAATATGTGGTTGAAAAGTTGTAAATCCAATTAGATGTGTGATTAAAATTAATTGTTGATTTTGACTCAAACGTATCAAACATGGACTTAATATATCAATTCATATACCTCCGAAAATAATTCCAAGCTATGCATTAGTAAACTCATACAAAAAGACGTCTAAGGTTGTCGAATTAAAAGCACCATATATATAATTGAATATTGTGGGCATTATTTTCAATTAATTGAATTTAGTCCCGCGTACAAACATATATACGTTCATATTTTACATTTAGATATCTTCTAGATATATCCAGTTTATCTAAATTATTAATCAAAATATATAATTAAGCAGAATTTAACAATTTCCAACTTCCCAAACAAAGACTTAATTATGGTATTAACTATAAGTCACCGCCTATGTTGCACTCCACCACGGTACCGAAAGAGCATTAATTAGCATGGAAAGAATATAAAAATATCACACAACATTATCAAGAGTAGTTTAAAAACTTTCAAAGAAATAAGATCATTTTGGATTTAACATTTATTCAAAAAAGTAACAATTTTTTAATAATTAACCTCTCAAAATGAATGAAGAGTCCAAGAGCTTGATCAAAGAATGAAGAAAATATAGAAAAAAGTTAGAGTTTGTTAATGAAGTTGGATAATATTAGTAGAGAAGACAACAAACATATTTTATAATTTTTTATATTAACAAAATTGTGATTAAACAATATAATATATATAATATTTATAAAATATAAAAATGAAATTATCACATCAAGGTATTAATGGTAATGAAAGTAGTATTAATGAGCATTAAATGCTCTTAGATTTGTGAGAATTGTGAGAATTGTATTTTTTTTTTTAAAAAGTGACATTTTGGAAAATTCACCTTTAAAATATTGCCAAAAAAAGAAAAAGAAAAAAAAAGGCCCCACCTCTGTTGCTGTATGTGTGTATACACGGCAAAATCCAATAAATGCAGTTTTGTTAATTTGTTCAATAAGATGACAAAGGAAAAATCTGCACGTACCTGCCCTGTAGTGAAGCACAACCCGATGACAAAAGTTCGAATTACAGCTGATAGCTTCCCTATATATCATTACTTCATTCACGCAAAGCTTGAAGGCAATAAATTGACTTTCTTTTTACTTAAAAAGTATATAGAAATAAAAGATGAATAAAATGGACAGTAATTATGAATTTTTAGAAATGTGTAAATAAAAAGTAACTTAATTTTTACTTAAAAAGCATGTATAGACTATAATAGATTATGAAGTGTTCTTAAATAATTTAAAATTATATATATAAATGAATGATGAATAAGTTGACAATGTTTATAAATTTTTCAAAATGTATGAATAAAAAGTTATTAAAGACGCATATGCTTTTTACATTGACAGCGTCTTTTTTTAATAATACTTGTTACATAATTCGGACTTCTTTCTTATAATACATACAAATCTCGTGATAATATTTCTACAATGGTCAAAATTATTTTAATTATCCCCCTCAATTGTTGAATTATATTGCATTCCTCTAATATTAAGCCTCGGTTTCATTTAGCTAAAAATCTAATTTTTTAGTATATTTTGATAAAAGTTGATAAAAATTGTGAATACTATGAATATGTGGTTAAAAATATTGATGCATGATGCTAATCAAATTATGCTTTATCGTCTCCGTAGCAATTTCATGAAAATATTGATGCATGATTTAAATAAGTAATTTTTTGTGAGAACGTTTATCCTCAAAACTCAAAAGAGAAAATGGAAAACTACGAGCACTCCAAATTTTAACTCATTTTTCTCCTCGTGCACTAACATAGAAATGTAAAACTTGAATTTTTATGTTGACTATTTAGTAATCAAATTCGAATGTAACTTTACTAACCTAAAAGGGTAAAGTCATACAAATATTTAGTTATTGTATTATTATTATTACATTTTTTTTTTTTGTTGACGGGGAACCTGCAATCGCTACCCTTCGAGTGCGCATTAGGTAAATTTTCTGGCTGACGCAATAGCCTACAAATTACGTCAACCAGATTAACTGCACTAGATAAACCCGATGCGACAGATTCGACCGAGAAATTGTTGATAGATGGAATTTAGTTATTGTATTTGTGCATTGGGTAATCGTGGAACGTTAGTAGTACCACGTTTGAAAAAGCCAATATTTTCCCAGAAAAAGCATTATTAGGTAAAATTACATTAATGTTTTCTTCAATTCGGTCTAGAATATTCACGGAAAAGTTCATAAACATTTTTCACCTTAAAGATTGAAATTATGTTTCTTTGTCACAGACCTAATGAACTCCCCTCCATATGTGGCGCGACAGGACTCAACATTGGGCTTATAACTTATATTACTAAAAAAAATGTATTAATGTTGTAATTATATGTTAAGTATTCTTGTGTTTAGGTCATTGTCTCAAAAGTCAAAGTTGGAGAATTTCTATTGCAAATAGTAAAAGGTAAGGATTCTATGGAAAACTTCTAATTAAAGTTGAGAGCAGAATCATTGTAGAATTTAATCTCCAATATATAGCAGATTTTGAAGTCTTGCACATGAATAAGTCATTGTTAGAGTTTAAATTAAACTCTTCTACTTGGTTATTGATCCATAAATAGTGGATGTATTCCATTATTTTTGGGTGTGGTCTGAAAGATAAAATTCTGTATGGTTGTAACAATTTTCTTATAGTGAAAAACTTTGATTGTCCATTTAAATTTGTGTGGTATATTCTTTATTTTTCTTGTTTACTAATATTTTCTTGAATAACAAAAGATCCTACGAGTAAATAGAAATAAAGAGAATTGGCATAATTTCCAACAAGTGGTATCAGAGCGTCAGGTAGTTCGGAGTATTGGAACAACAGAAAAATATGTCGTCGTTGAAATATGACGTGGAGAAATTTGATGAGAGAATCAATTTTGACTTGTAGCAAGTACAAGTCAGGGATTTATTGATTCAAGTTGGACTGCACAAGGCTTTAAAAGGAAAACCAATCAAGAATTCTCACAAGAAAGCAACTTGTTGGAATTGCGATCAGACTGATCACATGAAGAGAAATTGTCCAAAAAGTGGAGCAGGGTCGGCTAACTGCTTGGGGTCGGACAATGCGTCTCTGGTGGAGGAGGACGCGGATGATAGGATGGAATCCAAATGGTAATAAAAACACATTTTGCTGAATTTTTTTAAAAACAATTGCAATTTTTATCTTTATAAATAGGTAAACAAACCAAAATATCCCTAAATTAGAATAACAAATAACATCCTGTTCATTACATTAGGTGACGCTTTACATATCATTTTAATATTTTTCAAGATTTTAATAGGAAACACAAATTGTCAATTTTTCACTGTGCATTTTGAAATTTGTCGAATTTTAAAAACATTTGTAAAAATGGAAACTTCTCAAAAAAAAAAAAATTAATGAAATTACCGTTATAGACTTCTCTAAATTACAATTTTGTATTGCCATTTGAAAAGTGATTGGACAAATTACAACACGGTCCAAACCTTTCAAAATACACACGCACGCACGCACGCACGCACAGAGAGAGTGGAATAATAAATTGATGAACAAAATTTTTTTCAAAAATGGATGCATTATTTTCAATTAAAGGTATTTTAGTATCTTTAACTGTTTATAATGGAATTTGTGTAGATTTTTTTTGTCAGCAAATGTTTTTTTTGTTAAAATCAAGAAAATTAAATATAACAGGTAAATGCAAATTGCAAAAGTTTATACATGAGTGCTCCATCTATAGAAACAAATATTCAGAAGCTTTGCCAAAGGGGTGTGACCGAATTGGTCAAAAGGGTATGCTTGAGAAATCAAGTGGCTCTCAACAAAGGTTCAATCCCCCCCTGAGGCATCCGCTGTCTCATTTGAGATGATTTATCTGGCTGGTATGATTTGCGGGTATTGTGTCAGTCCCCAGATTTATCCAGTACGCACTGGTGATCGGACCTCCGCTCTAAGAGTGATCGGAGCTCTGCCAATAACGACTACTGGTTCCTGGGTCATCAAAAAAAAGTATTCAGAAGCTTTTTACTATACAAAAGTTTCCTCACCACACACACCAGGAACAAGTACAACCATCAAAATCAAAATAATAGATTCTTTGATTTTGATTTGATCAATACTTTGCTGATAGTATTGATTCCCAGTTAATATCTCCTCGAACATGTTGCACCATAGCCATCTGCTGTGTATCGGATGTCACTTCTGAGACGCTCCACACCTTGACAGATTTATAAAGACTCCCACTATACACCACCCATTTCTGATCGCTGCCTGAGGATTCTTTATCCTTCTCAACACTTGACCGGCCCGGTGTGCCCACTCAACACCGTGAGAAAAGTGCGAACCGTGGCCTCCTTCCTCCACACGCATATGGTTTTATCAGCTGAGCCACTGACCACCAGATTCCCGGCCGTGGCCAGGCAGAGCACCGCCAGTTTGTGACCCTTGAGTACTCCTCCGTGTGACAACTGCTTCTCGCGTTCCCAGAAGTTCACTAGTCCATCTGATGAGCCACTGTAGAGAACCAAACCCGACCTGTTCACGGCCAGTGCTGTGATGGCACATTCCTGACTCAAGAGTGTTTGCACCAAAACATGCCTAATATATTTACCATTTTGTTCTCTTTTCCAAACCTTCACTGTCCCGTCAGCTGATCCAGTATAGATCACGCCGTCTACGGTGGCAACCACCGAGTTGACAGCATCATCATGGGCCTTGACAGATTCAACACACTTTGAGCTGCTAATCCTCCAGACCTTAAACGTCCTGTCTGGTGGGGGTGCGGAGGGGCTTGTGACCAAGTATTGGATCAGGGTTGGGGTTGTGTTTTTGGCGGTGACGGCGGTAGTGTTTTGGCAGGTGGGATAGTGTTTGTGACCAAGTATTGGATCAGGATTGAGTTTGGTGAATGTGACCAACTATTTGGTTGATTGTGATTGACTCTCAAACCGTGACCATAAATTCGACAATTTGTGAGTCTGTGACTAAAAATAATAATCCGTGATCAATCAATTTGAAAATTGTGATCGACAGATAAAATGTGACCTATAATTTTTTAAATTTGTAACCAACGAGATAAATTGACATATAAAAAAATTTATTTGTGACATCGACATAATCTGTGACCTATAAAAAATTTTGTGACATCAAAATAATCTATGACCTATGAATTTTTTAATTTGTGACATCGAAATAATATGTAACCAATTAATATGATAATATGTGACCAATAAATAAGTTGTGAACTATAATTAGGTACTTGCGACCAGTAACTGTGTAATTTTGACTTTATTATATAATTAATTAACAAAATACTTTTAATTAAAAAATAAAAATCTGATTTTTACATTTTGAAACTTTAAACATGAAAATTGAATTGTGCATACTTATGCCTTAGTTTTGAATTCTTCCCTCAAATCTATCTCTAGTTAAAAATGGGACGAATATGTTACATTCCAAACTTAATTAAGCGAGGAAATGTTTCCAATGCTTCTAAACTGGTGGCTTAGATTCGTCACCAATTCAGGTTCTTAATTGGATCAATTGGCAATAGAATCAGCCCTAACATGTCCAAACTGGATGTCCAACTTCCCATCTCGACCTTTTTTCCGATATTTTCTGAGTAATATTATTTGTACATTATTGTGTATATAATAGTGTACAAATAAATGACATAAAAGAAAGAAAAACATTATAATAACTAAAAGATGAAAAGAAAAAATTCAGTTATTATAATCTAATCTGTCTTTCTTTTGCATGTCATCTATTTGTACATTATTTTATAATAAAATTGCTCATATCTCATTTTCTTTCAAAGCAGAAAACCGTCCAACTATTCTTGGAAAACTGAGATAGAGATATCTCGATTTTCAACATGTCTTCCTTTTACCTTGAAATTTCATTGATTTATTGCTAGTAGAAAATATTGATTTCTTCATTAATACTAATAAACTGTATATGTAGGTGGATTGAAATGATACAACTTGGTATATGGAGTGAAAAAGAAAAATAATTTTCAAGATGGATGCAAGTGTGTCAAAATCGAATTTATAGAAGAGCTAAATTAAGTTAGATATAATTAATATTTTTTTGAGTCCCATTTTCTAATTTTATTTTTTTCAAAATTCATTTTCAACCACACATTCTTTAATAAAATAATATCACACACAAATCCAATTTTTATTTATTTATTTTTTAATTTTTAAACACACATTCTTTATTAATCTACTATTCCAAAATACATTCTCTTCTCAAAATGGGGTTCAAAAATATAATGTTTGGTAAAGCTACTTTTGCTTTAAAAAAATCAGTCAAATTTCATTTTTAATAATAATATTCATTTCCCACGTCTTTTAACAACTCTCATATGAACTTGCAAAGAAACTTTAATAAAGAATTCTTGTGTATAAAAGAAGACTTCTTTAATTCAATTTTAAGGGGGGAAAAAAACATTACGACAACAAGGTAACGGTTGGTTTAGCTATACATTTCATGATACAATAATTTTTATCAATTTTTCAATCATATATTTACTAAAAAAAATCTGATTTTCGTCAAAACCAAACAAAGATAATCTCTATTTAAACATGTTCTTATTATTATTTCCCGAACATTCGATTTAAATGACTTCACTTGAGTCTACGCACTTATAAGTTGTGTTATCATTTCTATCTCGTCATTGTTCAATAAACAAAAAAGAAGCATAGTTTGAACCAAAAAATGATCAAGTAATTAGCTAAAATAACCGCTAGGATTATTTTTCTAACATTAGTAATAGGAAAACAAATAAAAAGTCAGGACAAGAAGTTCACATCCACATTGGAGAACGAGTTAACTAACTGCCACTAATTTACTTCCAATTTTCTTTTCTACTCATCCCACGTGTTGCTCACGTTTATAAACACTCGAGTCACTTGTTATTCAAATATCTCAAAAAAAACCACTACTTTTATATTTTTATAACTTAAAATCTTAAATTGTTTATAAACACTTTCACAAATATGCTCTCGACAATGATTTTTGACTTTCAAGAATTATTAATCGAGTGGCAATGGAAGACTTGCAAATTCAAGAAAATACCTTAAAAAGAGAGTGATATTAAAGTAAATGCGATCCAATAGGTCTTCTTTTACCAAAGGAGAGAGCCCTGTCATCTACACAGGGTTGAATTTATAATTGTGCTCAACCACCACCTAGAGAAATTAACAACAATCTCCATATCTATTGAAGAAAAGAGGACAAATTACAATGAGAGATTCTGGTAACATCATTGTCTCCGGAATTCATCTCTATTCACAAGCCAATTTGGTGTCAAAGCTGCTCAAGCAGATTGCAAATGCCTGAAAAACAGATCATGGATACCGGTAGTCCATGGTGAACATATCTTTACCGACCTTGCCAAAGTGGAGGATGATTTTATCGTGGTCTGATGACTGTGATGGTTGAGATAATGTTTGCACATTAGTGGTTGGTTGATTGGCTGCAATCAACTGAAAATTCTTGACCGATGCAACTGTTACCCGCCTGTTCACGAAAAGACGTTCGATTTAAAATCACCGCAAATGTACAGTTCGTTACAAGTAATAAAGTGGACTTTTAGAGTCCGAATTGTCGATCCCACGAAGATTGAGTAGTTTAATGATAATTATCTCAACCTTAACCGAAACTAGATGAGTGTTTGATGTGTTTTATACTAAATGCTAACCGAACTAGATAA
Source organism: Osmanthus fragrans (assembly GCA_019395295.1). Lineage (NCBI taxonomy): Eukaryota > Viridiplantae > Streptophyta > Magnoliopsida > Lamiales > Oleaceae > Osmanthus > Osmanthus fragrans. The sequence goes on along the minus strand of CM033356.1, from coordinate 2,832,442 downwards.
TAATATTCTACTATGAATGAATTGGCTAAACTATATGTAAATTATCTTAGAATACAATATAAAGTTTGAATGCAAATTGATTAATTTAATAAAAGAAAAACGCACTAGGATCACGAATCTCCATACAACAATTCATTTCAATCCTAGTTTTACAATTTGACAACACGATTGAATATTGAAAAATCAATGTTCCTATCGAATTTAACAATCTCTTTCGAGTAATCTTAAACATATCCTATCATGCGATCCTACTATATTTCTATGACGAATACACCAAAAAAGAATGCTTGAAGTTTTGTAAACATTTAAAGATTCACATATAACATAGCGGTATATTTTTATCTCCTATCGGACCCTACGATGATTTATACATTATCGAATCTATTTCTCTTCTTTCGAATGCATGAAATAAATCACCAAACTCACACAATTATGGAGAAATTAAATTGCATATAAATAATTTAATAATTCAAAAACGTGTTTATAATGTCAAAAATATAAAATTAAAAATTAAAATATCATGTTACAAGGTTCATCGATCTCCTAATACAAGAAAAACTAGCCCAACATGTTAAATAAAGAAAAATAAATAAAAGAAGATATCACCATATCAATTCTTAAAGTGAAATCTCAAATCTTGAAATCAATCTTTTCGTTCTTCGTCTTCTTTTTACTCTCCAATGTATCAAAAAAAACTCTAATAATGCGTAGCCCACTTTTCTACTCGAGTTTAGGGTTAAAAAGGGGGTCCAAGACGTGTTTCCATAGGTGGTTGAATCAAATAAGGAAACTAAATTTTTACGCTCGAATTGTACCATGCAGTCGCATGGTTCATTTGATTTGGGGCCATTGAGCTACGGGTTACACCATGCGGTCGCATGGTTAATGTGATTTCCAGTTTCTTCCAATTTGGTCCCTGAACTTCATTTTTCTTCATTCCCTTCCTTCTAACACCCTTTGATTTCGTCAATCTTATACATAGTTCGTTTTCGTTTTTTATTTAGGTTTCGGGTCAACTTTTAAATAATTGCATCGTAGTCCCTGAGCTTTAGCTTTCTTCCGTTTTGGTAATTTCTTGCCCGTTTTCACTCACTTATCGTTACTTCCATCGACATAGTCTTGTAAACACAATTTATATAGAATTAAGTCATATTTCAACATAATTATATTCAATGGTTCATGTTTTGTGACCTAAATAAGTGAATAAAACGCACTTATCACCGCCCTCAGAAATTGAGGCACCAGTATTGTAACTGCTCCTGCCATCTGGGAGATTTGTTCTTAAGAATTAGTGGTCCTGATTTACTATCACTGTCCTCATTGGCCAATCGGGCAACTTCAGAGAATCGTGAGCTACTAAACTTAGATTGATCAAAAGATTTTGAGAAGGAGATGCTCCGAAATGAGTTCTCGAAAGGCCTTTGAAGAAGCTCGGGTTGTCTAGGTACTATCCCCACCGAGTTCAAGGGACGAGAAGGGTATTGAGTGCATCATGAAGTGCATCCTTCGAGGACCCCGGGTCCTAATAACATTCAACTCATATGTAATTTGGGCTATGCTGTAGCTACCAGTTGGTACTTTTGGAGAAACTTTCTTGGAATAGAATCTACGACTTGTTTTTCTAGGTGAAGGGATGTGTGAACCAGTATGTGGAGGCTGTGTATCATATATTATAAACTTTGTACCAAGAAAATTTGATCTGCAAAAAGCAGTAAGCTTTTCAAGCTAATATTGAGAAACTCTACAATAATTTGGCGGCAAAAGCAACAAAATTAAGGATTATGTATCAAAAGAAGAAAATCAGGGCTATATATTGTCTCAGAGGTAAGAATATAACAAAACAGGAAGACATGCATGCCGCAAATAATTGGATATTTTCCCAAGTTAATAGATTGGAATTCCAAGCGACGAATAACTAATAGTTTCCAGAGTAAAATAAAGCCTTTGGTTAAGATTTTTCCATAAAGAATGGTAATTTATGTACTAAACCTCCCACAGTAAGCTTAAGTTTGAAAAACTGTAAAACTCGAAACAGTAAACAAAAGGAACTGTTGCTTCGCCCTAAGCCAGTAGCACCCAAGTCAAAGCACTTCTGTCATCGGAGGGGTCCACAGGCCGTATAGAAACACTACACCAAGGTTGAAAATGGCCAGATCTATAGCACTCAAACCGTAACCACACAAGATCACAAAATCTAAGTATTCTCTCAGAAATCTATGACCAAAAGAAAGTTTACATAATGCTTGAACTCCAACTATGACATAAAAATCTATATTTGGACTTGAGAGACTATTGTTACGCCTCGCCACACGTGGCTCCACGTGGATGACCCGCTGGCATCGTGGACCCCACTCCTCATAAGACCACTACCCACAGGTAAAGACCTATAGGCCTAGATTACTGAAACCCACTTTATCTTCACCAAAGCAGAACGAACCATGGCTCAAAGCCGAGGTAGTTCACCTTCGAGGTGCTCCATAGCCTTGACACCTAACTCTGAGGCCCTTTCATATCCGAGGTGCTTAACAGCCAGGGTAGTCCATGCTCAAAAAAGTCTGCAAAGTATAAACAGAGCCTCTTAAGGTCGACCCGCTTCTTGAAGATGTGTACTCAAGTGAAGATCTTCAAGGAATGACTGATGGGACCCGTGTAGTGAGTTCAAAATGTGTTGTCTTGTCATAGGGTGGCTGCCACTTGTGTAACATTAAATACGCCCTGCCATTGTGTCATAGAAAGTGGTTAGATGTGATTGGTTAGCTAATGAGATGAGGTCATGTGTAATGTAATCTAACGGCCTCAATCCTGAATGTGTTACTATAAATAGATTGTCATGAGCAACTAGGAAATGATGTTGAATTTTATACTTGGAAAGGAATACAAATAACTCTCTATAATTCACTCTCAAAGATACTTCAAGATATATTGGGTACACTTTGTTCTTGATGGATTGATACACGATCGGTTCTTATTCTACGATCGTTATCCCCTTTTTTTGTCGAGATCCAAACTTCACAAGTCTCGTATCCGAAAGATGCTTCTCCCACACCTCCTTCCTTGGACCGTTCCTAGGTCCTTGCGTGTTGGACTAAGCCTACGATGACATAAGTGGGTCCGGTATCTATTGTTTAAGTGGTCCTAACTGAAAACGAGGTCAACAAACCCCATTATTTATTTTCCACACTTATTATTCTCTCATTTTATTTATGATTAGTGGGCATTAAGTTGACATTTTTATTTTCATTGTTTAAGCTTAAAATCATTGTAATTGTTCATGGAGCAGCCTTCTCAAGATAAAGCAATAAATAAAGATTACATGGCTAGCTTTTGCTTTTGGCCGCATATTTACATTTGAAGAGCAATTTTAGCCCTTGTTTGATGTCCGTTTAAAAAAAAAAACGAGAAAAATGAATTTTGGTATAGTATTTTTTGAAAATTATATAATTAAAAAATAGAAAAAAAATTTAGATTTACTTGCAAAATATTTTATTGTGAGAACGCGTGTTGAAAATGAATTTAAATAGCTTTTTAGTCCCAATTTGATGTCCGTTAAATTTTATTTATTTATTTATTTTTTTTGAGAAAAATGAGTTTTGGTATAGTATTTTTTGTAAAATATGTAATTAAAAAGTAGGAAGAAATTTTAGGTTTACGTGTAAAATTTGAAAGAACGTGTGTTGAAATGAATTTAAAAAAAAAAATGTTTTTGGAGAATGATAGACAATGAGTTAATTTATGGATATTTTCTTCTCCATTTCCGGTCAGAAGTGCACGATACATGCAATTATGATAAATGCATGAAATATTTATAAATTTAACTTATAAACATATGAAAACATCAAAATATTATGACTTATAAACATGTAAACATCAAAATCTTAATTAAGTCACAATCACAATAAGTTTGAGATGGATTGTAGGAATATTTTTTTCTCCATTTGTGCACTATACATATAGCTATGATAAATTCATGAATTGACAAAACTATTAATAATTGGTGTTAGTTAAAGGAACGTTTTCGTAATTAAACAAGTCGCAATGTTTTGGGACTTTTTCCAATAATGCAGCATGAATCAACACGATCTTCCATTTTCCACATTGACAAACATTATTTACTTTATAGAAATTATGCCCATCATGTGTGGCAGCAAATTTTTTTTTTTTTTTTTTTTTTTTTTTGTTTAGAACAGTAAATATTTGGAGAATGTGTGGCTAAAAAGTAGAAAAAAAAAGTTATGATTTTACGGGAAACTTTTTTTAATTGAGAGAATATACTGTTAAAAAGTTGTGATTGTACGTACATTTGTGGGCCATCTCCAGTTTCTTCATTGAAAATCGACATAAATAGCAAATGAGGCCAATATATAATTCTTCACACTTCTTAGAGCACTAGTGAGAACATAGTATGTTGCATGTTATCGATTATATCCGGTTTAGCAATTCTTCTACCGGTTTTCTATTATCCAGTTAACACCATGCAATCAAACCGAATTTGGGTCCGCTTCTCCATTTTATTGGCCGAATCGAATGACCCGATTCGATTTTCAAAATATTTTTCATAATTAAACTATCAAGTTCTATGGAATTGTAATATTTATTTGTCATTATTTACTTTAAGAAAATGACTCTTGACCTAAAGCAATCTGAAAAACCGCAACTCTTTTTTCCTATTTCATAATTTCATCTCATCTAAGATGTCAACTTCAAAGAAGTCTTTAGTACTTTCGGAACGAGAGATAATGAAAGTCTAACTCTGAAGTTTAATCACATTAGATTATCGGACTACGCATTTCTCGTCCAACCACTCGTATTTGAATAGCTATATCAACAATTAATTTGAACAAATGAAGAACATAATTGGCAAAAAATCAGTGAAATATGTTAGGATAACTAGATTTATTGAAAAAAAACATTCCAACAATAAAAGAAGCTGCGGTAGTGTTCGTTTATGTTATGAACACAACTATTTAAGGTAGCTAGGTAGGTTAAATTAAAACATTTATATTTCATAATTTTGGATTGGGAACACTAGACTCTATATCAACTTCTTCGTCATCAACTGTTTGTGGAAGAAAACTTGGAGCAATAGCCATTATGTTGCTACTATGATCAATGTTGATGCTTTCTAATGCAATATCGTCCGTTTGTTCCGCCTCTTTAAAGCTCTTTTTTGGCATAAGCTGAGTACTCCTTTTCATTTCTTTGCTTTTTCCCCATAGCACTGTATATAACCCTAACACTATTATCGCAGCTCCTATCACACTGAAAAGAATACACAAAAACTCAGCATCCAAGATTTTGTTATTTGGCTATGATTAAATTACAGCAAAAATATGTACCTTCCCAAGTGTAATTTCTCGTTAAGGAGTAAAGATCCAGCAAGCGCAACGAGTACAAGCAACAAAGGATTAAAAATGGACACGAAGAGTGGCCCTCTCATCCGAACGCAGCACATGAAGCATACCGACATTAGTCCTGAAGCCACAATTCCCTACACAGAGGCATTTAATACGACAATGCAAAGATTAATTCACAACCATTTAAAAAAAAAATGATTTTGTTCTAGTTATAGTTGAGGAGCGTTTAACTGTGGTCTTCCTTTAAAGATTGAACCTAGAAGTACACTATTGAATTGAAAGCGTTTTGAAGAAGATTGCATTAAAAGAGGTATCAGTTTCGATGATTGAACTTGACATTTATTCTCAGATTGGAACTAATAGTGTCACAAATGCCGATGGACATTGTGAGACATGGTTCTCTTAACTCTTATTTAATTAGGACCATTGTATGGGATGGAGGGCTAGGATTTATTCTTGGTAGATATATTGTTGGCTTGTTGTGGAAGCTCTGACTATCTATTCAAAAAAGGAGCTATACTCATTTTCTACCAACTCTCTCACCTCCAAAACTCTCTCTCGTTTTTGCTCCTGTGGGTGACCATTACTCACAATGCTTGCTCTCTTCTCTACTTCTTATTGATGATACCTTGTTAACTTAGGCCTGAAATAGTGGCTAAGTCTTGGTGGTGATAAGGTGAGTAGAGGCGGTGGTGGAGGTGGTTTGAAGAGGTTCTTTGCCGATTTTCTCTAGCTCTCTTGGAAGGTGATTTGCATTGCGTGGAAGGGTGTTCCTAAGCCTACAAATCGACCATAAACAAAGAGGAAGAAGCTGGACATTTTTGGCCATTGTTGGAGCTCAAGTTTTCTGGTTTATGTTCATGTTTTTGCATTGATGTTGATGTAATGGTGTGTATTTTGGTAGTTTAAACACCTATAATCCTAACAAACTGGTATCAGAGCTTGGCTGGGGTGTTTTTGAGGCCAAAAATGGACCAAAAAACGAGCAGAAAGCGTCTGAAAAAGAACCAGAAAATCGGAGAAGAAGCAGTCCAGAAATCTGTTGAAAAATCGAAACTTCAAACGCGATTTCCCGCCAAACCAGAAAGAATTTGGAAATTTCGAGACCACCGGGGTGCTCTGCAAACCGAGAAGAACATTCCAGGGTGGCGTGTGAAAATCTGGCGACGGACCCATTTTCCGACGACGGCGCGTGCGGCGGTTTCCGGCGACAATTTCTTCTGACAGTTTTCTTATTTTGATGTCCTGAATGTATTGATGTGTTTGGTTTGTGTTTCAGGTTATACAGAAAAAGTTGGACGATTTTGCCCCTGGCTTGACGTCTTCGACGGTTCGGTTGTGAAACTTTGGTATATTTACTGTTTTTCAACAGTAGTTTGGTAAGATTATTCTAAACTCTCCGTTATGATAGGTTTGGTATTTTTTACCGGTTTATGCATGATTGCTTGGTTGCTTATTTGGGAATTCCGTTGATTGAATTCTTGTGATTAATTCGTGACCTGAAAGCATATTTAATTGCATTATACCTGTTTCATCATTGTGCTTCATTACTGAACATTGGTTTTTAACTCTGCATTCGTATTTTTATTTGATCATCTGGAAAAGATTTTTTCAAAACCTTTTCTGTTATGTCCACGAGTACAGGCCACTCTTTTACAGAATCTGTAATGGGTTCGAGGGTCGAATTATCGCAATTCGATGGAAAGGGGGATTACTCGATTTGGAAACAGAAAATGAGGGCCATTTTGGTCCAACAGAGAGTTGCTAAAGCTCTCGATGATCCTGTTACATTTTCTGATGAGTTAAAGGCTAAACCACATGAAATTGAAGACATGAATGAAATTGCTTACAGTTCTATAATTTTGCATTTATCTGATAATATTGTAAGACAAGTTGATAATGCCAAAACTGCTAGAACTTTGTGGACTGAACTAGATGCCTTATTCTTGACTAAAACTTTACCTAACAAGATATATCTGTTGGAAAAACTGTTTAGTTTTAAGATGGATCCCGGGAAGGATGTTGAGGGAAATTTGAGTGATTTTAGCATAATTGTTAAGAGTTTGGCTCATAATGATAAAAAATTTGCCGATGAGGATTTAGCTGTCATATTGCTAAACTCTTTGCCCGAATCTTACAGAGAAATGAAAAATGCCATAAGATATGGTATGGACACTCTCACTCAAGCTATTGTCACAGATGCTTTAAAATCAAGAGAACTTGAATTAAAAAGAGACAATAGAACTCATTCTCGTGAAGAGACCTTATTTGTTAGGGGAAGATTTGAAAAGAAAGAATTTAACTTCCATAACAAGAAGGGGGAGGGAAATCCAAAATGAGATCCAAATCCAAAGATAAAAGCGGTAAGAAATGTTATCACTGTGGAAAGTTGGGACATTTCAAGAAAGACTGCTTTGAGTGGAAAATGAAACAAAGAGACCCGAACAATTCTGATCAAGATAATGCTGCCCTGAGAGTTTCTGAATTTGACAGTTTGCATGTCCTTAATGTGTCTGAGGAAGAATTTGATAAAAATTGGATCATAGACACAGGGTGCACTTTTCATATGTGCCCTGAGAGGTCTTGGTTCTATAACTATAAAGAGACTGAACCTAGGAAGGTCTACATGGGGGACAATCATTCTCAAAATGTGGTTGGAGTTGGTGACATAGCCATCAGGATCTACGATGGGGCCGTTACGCAGCTCAGAAATGTTAGATATGTTCCTAATTTGAAGAGGAACCTCATTTCCTTAGGTTCTCTTGAAGATGAGGGATATACCTTCAAGTCTGGTAACAAAATTTTGAAAATTATGAGGGGTTCTCTCATAGTTATGAAAGGACCTAAAAGGAATGGGTTGTACTATCTGGAGGGTAGAACTGAAATACCATTTGATTCTAGCCTTTTTACTGTGAGTAAGGACAAAACTGAAATTTGGCATAACAGAATAGGTCATATTGGGTTCAAAGGGCTAAAATCTTTAAGTAATCAGAAATTGCTTGGAAATGATGATATTGAAACAATGGATTTCTGTGAAACATGTGTTTTGGGTAAGTCCCATAAAGTGAGCTTTGAAGCTAGCTCTCATAGGACAAGCAGACCATTGGACTATGTCCATGCTGATCTATGGGGTCCAGAGAAGTACTCCACATTTGGTGAAAGCAAGTACTTCTTGTCCTTAGTGGATGATTATTCAAGAAAGGTTTGGATTTACCCTTTGAGAGCTAAGTCGAAAACCTTTGAAAAATTCAAATTTTGGTTGAAGTCTGTGGAAAATAAGCTAGATAAGAAACTTAAAACTTTGAGAACTGATAATGATCTTGAATTCTACAATTTTGAATTTAACAACTTCTGTAAGCAAAAAGGCATAACAAGACACAGAATTGTTAAATACACACCTGAACAGAATAGGGTCACTGAGAGAATGAATAGGACCATAATGAACAAAGTTAGGTGTATGTTGATTAGCTCTGGTCTTGCGAAAGGCTTTTGGGCTGAAGCTGCAAGTACTGCAGCTTACTTGATTAATAGGTCTCCGTCCAGCAGTATAGGGTTTAAGACCCCACAGGAGTTGTGGATGGGAGAGCCTCCAAATCTGGAACACTTGAGGATGTTTGGATGTGCTGCATATGCACACCAATCTGAAGGAAAAGTTGAGCCGAGGGCGGTTAAGTGTGTGATGTTAGGGTATCCCGAGGTGTGAAGGGCTATAGGTTGTGGGTTTTAGGGGTTCAAGGCATTAAGATTATTAACAGCAGGAATGTAGTCTTTAATGCATCTGAGATGCCATGCCTAAAACAGAAAACTGATGAAACTAACAAATTTGAAATTGAGAAGAGTATTCAGACTAAGGTGAAGCTGACTAAACTTGATTCACCTACACCTGGGAATGAGGTAAATGACCCTATACATCAAGAACCTGAAAACGAAGATGAGGCTGAAAATGAAACTGAACTTGAACCTGAAGGGGTGACTGAACTTCAAGAAAACATTGAACCTGTTGAAGTTGAACATTTTAATGATCAGCCACCTAATCAAGATTATCAGCTTACTAGGGATAGGGGGAGGAGGCAGATCAGGCCAAATCCTAGATATGAATCCCTAAACATGACTGATTTTGCTTTAGTTCAGGTGAAACCCTTGAGCAGATAGAACCTGATAGTTTTGAAGAAACTGTGAATGGAAAATATTCTGAAAGTTGGTTAAAAGCTTTGCAGGAGGAAATGAAATCTTTGAGTGACAACAGAACCTGGAAACTTATTAAAAAACCTAAAGATCAGAAATTAGTTCCTTGTAAGTGGATTTACAAGTTAAAGGAGGGTTTGAGCCCTACTGATTCGGTGAGATTTAAGGCGAGGTTAGTGGCCAAGGGTTATACTCAAAGGGAGGGTGTGGATTATAATGAAATATTTTCACCCGTGATTAAGTAAAAGACAGTCAGATTAATGTTGACTCTTGTGGTTCAATTCAATTGGGAACTTGAACAACTCGATGTAAAAATTACTTTTCTACATGGGGAGTTGGAAGAGGATATCTTCATTAGCCAACCACAAGGTTTTGTGGCTAAAGGAAAATTTGATTATGTGTGCAAGTTAGAGAAATCATTGTACGGGCTAAAACAGAGCTCAAGACAATGGTACAAGAGATTTGATGCTTATGTGCTAAAAATAGGGTTTAAGAGAAGTGAATTTGATGCTTGCTTGTATTTTAATGACATAAAGAGCGGTTGTGAGGTTTACTTGCTGCTTTATGTGGATGATATGCTTTTAACCGGACCTAACAAATCTCAAATTAATAAACTGAAAGATCTTTTGAAATCTGAATTTGACATGAAAGATTTAGGGAATGCTAGAAAGATTCTAGGGATGGTGATAACAAGGGACGTGACTAAGAATAGGTTAACAAAATTTGGTATGAAAAACAGTAAAATTGTGAATGTGCCCCTTGACAGTCATATGAATTTATCACATGCTCATTCGCCTAAATCTGAGTCTGAATTAAAAGAGATAGAAAATGTGCCGTATGTTAATGCTATAGGTTCTGTCATGTTTTCTATGATTACTACTAGACCTGATCTTGCTTTTTCCATCAGTCTTCTAAGTAGATTTATGTCCAATCCTGGTAAGCCGCATTGGGCTGGTTTGAAATGGCTATTGAGGTATTTGGTTGAGACTTTAAATCTGGGCTTAGTGTATGAGAAAAGATCTGAGAAGTTAACTTTGAAAGGTTATGTTGATGCTGACTTTGCTGGTGATAAAGACAGTAGGAAATCAACTACAACATACTTCTTTACCCTAGGTGATAATTGCATAACTTGGAAGTCACAGTTGCAGCCTTTAGTTACTTTGTCAAGTACTGAGGCAGAGTATGTTGCCATAACCGAGGCGGTTAAAGAATGTACTTGGTTAAAAGGAATCTTAAAAGAATTGAACTTCATGTATGATATACCTGTTATGTTTACTGATAGTCAAAGTGCTTTATTACTTTGTAAAAATCATGTTTATCATGAAAGATCTAAACATATTGAGGTAAAGTATCATTTTATTCGTGAGAAATTGTCTCAAAATGAAGTTAAACTTGTTAAGATTCATACTGACAGGAATCCCTCTGACGTGGGAACTAAAATTCTACCTGCAGGTAAATTTAAATTATGCTTATCTTTATTACATATTGATACGGGTTAATTTTTCTTACAGGTAGTGGGCGATGATGATGAACAGTTCTTCCATGTACAAATACGCAACCAAAAGAGTGTGTTATGAGAACCAAGGTGAAGAATGTGAGACATGATTCTCTTAACTCTTATTTAATTAGGACCATTGGATGGGATGGGGGGCTAGGATTTATTCTTGGTAGATAAATTGTTGGCTTGTTGTGGAAGCTTTGACTATCTATTCAAAAAATGAGCCATACTCATTTTCTACCAACTCTCTCACTTCCAAAACTCTCTCTCTCGTTTTTGCTCCTGTGGGTGACCATTACACACAATGCTTGCTCTCTTTTCTACTTCTTCTTGTTGATGATACCTTGATAACTTAGGCCTGAAATAGTGGCTAAGTCTTGGTGGTGATAAGGTGAGTAGAGGCGGCGGTGGAGGTGGTTTGAAGAGGTTCTTTGCCGGTTTTCTCTAGCTTTCTTGGAAGGTGATTTGCATTGCGTGGAAGGGTGTTCCTGAGCCTACAGATCGACCATAAACAAAGAGGAAGAAGCTGGACATTTTCGGCCATTGTTGGAGCTCAAGTTTTCTGGTTTATGTTCATGTTTTTGCATTGATGTTGATGTAATGGTGTGTATTTTGGTAGTTTAAACACCCATAATCCTAACAGACATGTTAAATAATAATGCATAATTAGTCATGTTTAGATGCAAGTTGGTGGAGTGTACGATAGTCGATATATTGTGTACCAAGTTATTTGTATCAGACGTACCATGTAAGCCGCACTAAGAAGTTTGAGGTTCCAGCCCAGCTTCCATTGGTTCCAGTCTCTCTCCATTGAGAGAGCATATATAAAAGCTTGAATAGTCCCCATTACTGATACGAGAGCAGTACTAGAATAATGACAAGGATATACCTTACTCATTTTGGCCTGTTGTCATCACAAAAAATGTCCTAAGTTTCATGACAAAACTAAATTATTATTATTATTATTATTATTAATTTATAAATATAAATATATTATTTTGTAAGATTCACCTGAAGAATCAAAGAAAATGCAAAAGATACACAACTAGCAAGTGCCAACAAAGGACCCAATATTTGATTGATGGGCGTTTTGTGACATGCTGTCACGTGTCCGACTCGATGTTTGTTATTTTTAAGAAGGTCTAAATGGGTCGACCATATATTAACTTCACACCCCTTGTAAAAAGTCAGAAGCATTGCCCCTCCTATGCCCATGAACGTTCCCACTACTTTTGCTTTGCCTGCCTTTGTGTTTAATCCCAATTTCTCCAACCTAATTACAAGCATATATTTTTCAGACAAGAAAAAAAATTCTAGAAGAAATAAGCTATTTGTACACTCCGGACTTACCCTTTCCCTTACCCGACCCCACCTGCCCCCTCACATGAGGGGCGAAAATATTAAATTTAATGGAGTGGGACCCGACCTCCATGTAAGTGTTCGGGTGGGGCCGTGTCAACCAAAGGGTAAATCGTAGTGTACACGTAGCATGATTGATTCTAAAATATTATCAACCAAAAAATAAAAATAATTTCGTTATTTATTAACGCACCTGAAGAGTATCGCGAGGATGAGTGTTATGGCAGGAGCGAGATTGGCCATAGATGCAACGAACGTAGCTGAGGTTAACGCTAAGCTCTCTGCATATAGATTTAGGAACATTGATCCCCTGCAGTTTAATTGAAGATTAACAATAAACATGTAGATTATAATGATAACACAATATATAATATAATTAGCAGATTTTAATAGCATGGCAAAGACATTTGAGAAGCGTCTAAAATAAGAAACAAATGATAATAATTAACAAAATTTGGTGAATAAGTAAGTGCTGGGGAAAACGGGTGATTTATGTGTAGATAAATTATCAATTATCATCATAATATAATAACGTAAATATAATTCAACAATAATATAAACATAAAACACAAGTAGAGAGAGTTGGAAAAGCAAGCTTAGAGAGTCGCATTAAGGACGTTGTCCTAAAGTCGTGTTGTCTCCTCTACATGCGAGTACTTTCCACATTACATGGCTCCAAGATAAAATCCATATAGCTCATAGGTGGTTCTCCTTCTATGGAAACGACCACAGGGAGTAATGAACGAGTCTTTCATCGAGTTACCAAAATAGTATGAAGTGTAGATGTAGCATATGTCCAAGTTGTGTTTTCCATTTTTCATCAAACAAAGAAATCACCATCCCTTTTGTAGGGTAAAATCAACCTCACTAGAATGAATATTTAATCCATTAAAATAGAGGATAATAGTGTTTTAATTTTGCATTATAACAGCACATTAAATATTAATTTTAGCTTTAATTTTGAAGGTTTAAGAGTTTTTGGTTTTATATGTTACAGCAGTAAGTATTAAATCTCTTTAAAAGGTCAACAATTCAAGTGTCAATTAAGTGGCATTAACAGTCTAGAAATGGAAATTTTAATGCAACAGTAGGGCAAAAGTGCTTATAAAGCAGGCCAAAATTCTTCATTAAATAAGTCAGATTGAATTCTTTTCACTTTATTTCTAAGGTTTTGGATAGATATAATGAGAAGCAAAATTTGGTTTGGCTTTCTCTAGAAAATGGAATTATGAGTAGATAATTGTAATACAATTTACCATGACAGTTCAAAATTAAATTAAATCCGTTCATAGTCTTGATGACTAAAGGGATTATCATCAAATATTAATCTGGCAATTAACTCACCCAAATAAAGCAACGAGAAATGCTTGGAAGACAATCTTCCATGTCAATTTTGGCCTTTTTTGCCTGCAGAGATTAGCAGAAATATCAGATATATATATCGAAGCAACAGTAAATGAAAAAGTTTTCCACTGTTACTGATCAAAGTGAAGAAGTTTCTCAAAACTTTGAGAACTGAAAACGTCAGTAATTTGTCGATTACAATTACCATGCAGCCGCAGGGTAACTTTTGAATATCCTGTACCTGATGAATTTAAATATCAATACCTTTCGAGGATCAGAGCGAGAGGAAGAACAGTGAGCGCAGCAAACATGAAGCGGTAAGCCACCAAAACCTTCAAGCTCATGCCACGGTTCGCGGCTAGTTTGAAAAAAACATTAACTCCGGCTAATGTTATCTGGACAACCACCATCATTATCGTTGGCTTCAGTCCCTGAACTATAATGCACAGTTTCCCCATTATATATTGCATCCTAATTCCTAGCACCCTAATGTCAGTGCAGTGAAAGAGCAAAATCAAGAAGGAAAGAAGATGACGATTTTTTTTTCTAGACTTCTTGCTTGTGTGTGTTTTGAGAGTTCAGATTAATGAGGGTTAAGAGGTATATATAGTTGGCTGAATGTGTAGAAAGTGCATGAAGTTGGGGGGTCGGATGGGGTGGGTTGTTGGGGGTTATTTATTGGATTCAACAAAACGAGGTTTTGCTATTTTCCGACGTCAGAGAAAGAGGGAAAATGTTCAATACAACTTTGCAGTGAGGGGCCCACAAAATTTTTATTCATGTGAGCCCTCTCAACATGTGAGGAGATTGTACACCATAATGTATATTAGGTTGCACTTGCAACCGCGTCATTTAGTCATTATTTTAATTTTACAGTAAATATTTTTCTTCATTAACAATAAAATTATCAATCATGCTACAAGTATAATATTGGTTGACAATCACTCACATGGGAGGGGGGCCACGATGAATAAAAAATCGTTGACCCCCTTTCATATGAGATGATTTTGCATTATACATTCATATTTTACATTTAGATATTTTCTAGATATATCCAGTTTATGTAAATTATTAATAAAAAAAATAATTAAGCAGAATTTAACAATTTCCAACTGTCCCAAACAAAGACTTAATTATGGTATTAACAGTAAGTCACCGCCTACATTGCACTCCACCCAGGGACGAATTCAGGCACGGGCTGGCCCAGACTACGGCACGTGCTCGCCCAAGCCCAAGCCCAGATCCAATTATTCCTTTTTTTTTTTTTTTTTTTTTTTATTTAGCCCACTAACTTAGATAGGCAGCCCGTGTCCAACAAAAAAAATTGAGTCCACTATAGTTTTTTGGCTCAAATAAAATGTAAAATTGAATACTCATTTATCAAATCCAAACCTAATTTCTATTCTAATCCATTTTCATTGGCTTCCTCCCCCATTGTCGTCCCCAATCCGCCCCAGCCCCAGAGCCCCTGCATGACCAACGACCATGAATGACAAGTCGAGATTCACGAGTCCAATCCATGCTCCATTGCCGACAGCCCAAGTACACGTCACGTAGTATGTATTTTCGATTTTGCTCTAATGTGGAATTCTTGTGCATTGTCAACAGACCTAATTGTCAAATGTCAACATGCTTAATTTCATAGACACTGAAACAAAAACTTGAATACACCCTAGTAAGTAAATGTGTTCATTTATCTGCTTATTGTCTTGTCGATAAAATATTGAATTGAATGTTATCGTCTATTTGTGTAAGTTGTCTTGTTATTGGTAAATTAGCTAATTAATTATTGTTGAAATGTTACCTTGTTGGCTTAATAATTGTTGTTATTGTCTTGTCGGCTTAATGAATTATTTTGGTTGTCTTGTCAGTTTAATAAATTATATTTTTTATTGTCTTGTCAACTTTTAAATTTTAGTCCGTACGTGAAATATTTTTGGATCCGCCCGACTCCACCACGGCACCGAAAGAGCATTAATTAGGATGGAAAGAATATAAAAATAACAAATTTTCCATTTGTACATAAATGGTAAAATATTGAAAATATATATATATAAAGAAAGGGGGGCCCACCTCTGTGTGTGTCCGGTTGCATTTTCTCTGTGTGTTTGTACCCAGCAAAACCTAATAAATGCAGTTTTAACATATTGCACAAAAAAAAAAAAAAAAAAAAAAAAAGGCGTGGTCTGTTGCATTTCTGTATGTGTGTACACACGTCAAAATTTAAGAATGAATAATGCTCAATAAACATAATGCTTGCACAAAAATTTTAATAAAGAATTCTTGTGTATAAAAGAAGACATCTTTAATTCAATTTTAAGAAAAAACATTACGACAACAAGGTAACGGTTGGTTTAGCTTATACATTTCATGATACGAAAATTTTTATCAATTTATCAATCACAAATTTACTAAAAATCTGGTTTTTGCCTAAACCAAACAGGGCTAATCTCCATTTAAATGACTTCACTTGAATCTACGCACTTATAAGTTGTGTTATCATTTCTATCTCTTGTCATTGTTCAATAAACAAAAAAGAAGTATAGTTTGAAACCAAAAAATGATCAAGTAATTAGCTAAAATAACCGCTAGGATTATTTTTCTAACATTAGTAATAGGAAAACAAATAAAAAGTCAGGACAAGAAGTTCACATCCCCATTGGAGAACGAGTTAACTAACTGCCACTAATTTACTTCCAATTTTCTTTTCTACTCATCCTACGTGTTGCTCACGTTTATAAACACTCGAGTCACTTGTTATTCAAACATCTCAAAAAAAAAAAAAAAAACCACTACTTTTATATTTTTATAACTTAAAATCTTAAATTGTTTATAAACACTTTCACAAATATGCTCTCGACAATGATTTTTTACTTTCAAAAATTATTAATCGAGTGGCAATGGAAGACTCATTCAAGAAAATACCTTAAAAAGAGAGTGATATTCAAGTAAATGTGATCCAATAGGTCATGTTTTACCAAAGGAGAGAGCCCTGTCATCTACACAGGGTTGAATTTATAATTGTGCTCAACCACCACCTAGAGAAAT
This sequence comes from Osmanthus fragrans, assembly GCA_019395295.1. Classification (NCBI taxonomy): domain Eukaryota; kingdom Viridiplantae; phylum Streptophyta; class Magnoliopsida; order Lamiales; family Oleaceae; genus Osmanthus; species Osmanthus fragrans. The sequence continues at coordinate 2,815,654 of CM033356.1, read as the reverse complement.
TAACAACAATCTCCATATCTATTGAAGAAAAGAGGACAAATTACAATGAGAGATTCTGTTAACATCATTGTCTCCGGAATTCATCTCTATTCACAAGCCAATTTTGTGTCAAAGCTTCTCAAGCAGATTGCAAATGCCTGAAAAACAGATAATGGATACCGGTAGTCCATGGTGAACATATCTTTACCGACCTTGCCAAATTGGAGGATGATTTTATCGTGGTCTGATGACTGTGATGGTTGAGATAATGTTTGCACATTAGTGGTTGGTTGATTGGCTGCAATCAACTGAAAATTCTTGACCGATGCAACTGTTACCCGCCTGTTCACGAAAATACGTTCGATTTAAAATCACTGCAAGTGTACGGTTCGTTACAAGTAATAAAGTGGATTTTTAGGGTCCAGATTGTCGATCCTACAGAAATTGAGTAGTTTAATGATAATTATCTCGACCTTAACCGAAACTAGATTAGTGTTGGATGTGTTTTATACTAAATGCTAATCGAACTAGATAATAAAATCCTATTATGAATGAATTGACTAAACTATATGTGAATTATCCTAGAATACAATATGATGTTTGAATGCAAATTGATTAATTTAACAAGAGAAAAACGCACTAGGATCACGAATCCTCATGCAACAATCTATTTCAATCCTAATTTTACAATTTGACAATACAATTGAATATTGAAGAATCAATATCCTATTGAATTTAACAATCTCTTTCGAGTAATGTTAAACATATCCTATCGTACGATCCGACTATATTTCTATGACAAATACACCATCAAAGAATGCATGAACTTTTGTAAACACTTAAAGATTCACATATAGCATAGCGGTATATTTTTATCCCCTATCGGAACCTACGATGATTTATACATTGTCGAATCTATTTCCCTTCTTTCGAATGCATGAAATAAATCACCAAACTCACACAATCATGTGCACATAATCATGGAGAAATTAAATTGCATATAAATGATTCAATAATTTAAAAACGTGTTTATAATGTCAAAAATATAAAATTAAAGATTAAAATAACATATTACAAGATTCATCGATCTCCTAATACAAAAAAAATAGCCCAACATGCTAATTAAAGAAAAAACAAAAGAAATAAATAAGAGAGATATCACCCTATCAATTTTTGAAGTGAAACCTCGAATCTTAGAATCATCTTCTCGTTCTTCACCTTCTTCTTGCTCTCCAATGTGTCAAAAAAATCTCTAATAATGCGTAGCCCACTTTTCTGCTCGAGTTTAGGGTTAAAAGGGGTCCAAAACATGTTTCGATAGATGGTTGAATCAAATAAAGAAATCAGATTTTTTACGCCCGAATTGTATCATGCGGTCGCATGGTTCATTTGATTTGGGGCCATTAAGCTATGGGTTACGCCATGCAGTCGCATGGGTCATGTGATTTCCAGCTTCTTCCAATTTGGTCTCTGAACTTCATTTTTCTTCATTTTGACTTTTTTTCTTCATTCCCTTCCTTCTAACACCCTTTGATTTCGTCAATCTTGTACTTAGTTCATTTTCGTTCTTGATTTGGGTTTCGGGTCAACTTTTAAATAATTGCATCCTAGTCCCTGAGATTTGACTTTCTTCCATTTTGGTCATTTCTTGCTTGTTTTCAATCACTTATCATTACTTCGATCGACATAGTCATGCAAACACAATTTATATAGAATTAAGCAATATTTCAATATAATTACATTCAATTTTCCATATTTTGTGACATAAATAAGTTCGTAAAACGCACTTATCACCGCCCTCAGAAATTGAGGCACCAGCATTGTAACTGCTCGTGCCATCTGGGAGATTTGTTCTTGAGAATCAGTGGTCTTGATTTACTATCACTGTCCTCATTGGCCAACCGAGCAACTTCAAAGAATCGTGAGCTGCTAAACTTAGTAGATTGATCGAGAGATTTTGAGAAGGAGATGCTCGGAAATAAGTCCTTGAGGGGCCTCTGAAGAAGCTCAGGTTGTCCAGGTACTACCCTACCGGGTTCAAAGGACGAGAAGGGTATTGAGTACATCATGCAGTGCATCCTCCGAGGACCTGGGTCCCAATAACATTCAGCTCATATGTAATTTGGGCTATGTTGTAGCTACCAGTTGGTACTTTTGGAGAAACTTTCTTGGAATAGAATCTACAACTTGTTTTTCCAGGTGAAGGGATGTGTGAACTAGTATGTGGAGGATGTGTATCATATATTATAAACTTTGTACCAATAAAATTTGATCTGCAAAAAGCAGTAAGCTTTTCAAGCTAATATCGAGAAACTCTACATCAATTTGGCTGTAAAAGCAACAAAATTAAGGATTATGTATCAAAAGAAGCAAATCAGGGCTATGTACTGTCTTAGAGGTAAGAATATAACAAAACAGAAAGACATGCATGCCGCAAAGAATTGGATATTTTCCCAAGTTAATAGATTGGAATTCCAAGCGACGAATAACTAATAGTTTCCCGAGTAGAATAAAGCATTTGGTTAAGATTTTTCCATAAAGAATGGTAATTTATGTACTAAACCTCCCACAGTAAGCTTAAGTTCGAAGAATTGTAAAACTCGAAACAGTAAACAAAAAGAATTGCAGCTTCGCCCTAAGCCAGTAGCACCCAAGTCGAAGCACTTCTGTCACCGGAGGGGTCCACAGGCCGTATAGAAACACCACACCAAGGCTGAAAATGGCCAGATCTATAGTACTCAAACCGTAACCACACAAGATCAGAAAATCTAAGTATTCTCTCAGAAATCTATGACCAAAAGAAAGTTTACATAATACTTTGAACTCCAACTATGATATAAATATCTACACTTGGACTTAAGGTACTATTGTTACGCCTCGCCACACGTGGCTGCAAGTGGATGACCCGCTAGCACCGTGGACCCCACTCCTCATAAGACCACTACCCACAGGTAAAGGCCCATATGCCCAGATTACCGAAGCCCATTTTATCTTCACCAAAGCAGAACTAACCATGGCTCAAAGCCGAGGCAGTTCACCTCCGAGGCGCTCCATAACCTTGACACCTAACTCCGAAGCCCTTTCATATCCGAGGCGCTTAACAACCAGGGTAGTCCATGCTCAAAGAAGTCCGTAGAGTATAAATAGAGTCTCTTAAGGCCGACCTGCTTCTTGAAGATGTGCACTCAAGTGAAGATCTTCAAGGAATGATCGATGAGACTTGTGTAGTGAGTTCAAAATGTGTTGTTTTGTCATAGGGTAGCTGGCACTTGTGTAACATTAAATACGCCCTGTCATTGTGTCATAGAAAGTGGTTAGATGTGATTGGTTAGCTAATGAGATGAGGTCACGTGTAATGTAATCTAACGGCATTAATCCCGAATGTGTTACTATAAATAGATTGTCATGAGCAACCAGGAAATGATGTTGAATTTTATACTTGGAAATCAATACAAATAACTCTCTCTATAATTCACTCTCAAAGATACTTCAAGATATATTGGATACACTTTGTTCTTGATGGATTGACACACGACCGGTTCTTATTCTACGATCGTTATCCCCCCTTTTTGCCGAGATCCGAACTTCACAAGTCTTGTGTCCAAAAAAATGCTTCTCCCACGCCTCCTTCCTTGTACCGTTCCTAGGTCCTTGCGTGTTGGACTAAATCTAGGAGGACACGAGTGAGTCCAGTATCTATTGTTTGAGTGGCCCTAACCGAAAACGAGATCAACAAACCCCATTATTTATTTTCCACACTTACTATTCTCTCATTTTATTTATGATTAGTGGGCATTAAGTTGACATTTTTATTTTTCATTGTTTAAGCTTAAAATCACTGTAATTGTTCATAGAGCAGCCTTCTCAAGATAAAGCAATAAATAAAAAATAAAAGCCTCCAAGGCACATCTCTAAGTGATAAAAGGAGAGGGTGGAGAAATCCAACTTTATTTGAGGCTGCTATGTCAAAGGTTCGAATCCTAAAATATGGATTTGGCTCTTGGGTAAGTGCAAGTATACAAGCAGCCTTCCACCTTGTACCCTTGGAGGCATAAACTGCGATTTACTTCCCTCATGATGCTCCAGGGGCAGGGGTGGTGTGGGACCTTCAAGGTTGGGGTTCAACCTTTTAATAAATAATAAATAAAAAAAGATTACATGGCTTGCTTTTGCTTTTGGCCGCATATTTACATTTGAAGAGCAATTTTAGTCCTTGTTTGATGTCCGTTTAAAAAAAAATCGAGAAATATGAGTTTTGGTATAGTATTTTTTGAAAATTGTATAATTAAAAAGTAGGAAAAAATTTAGATTTACGTGCAAAATATTTTATTGTGAGAACGTGTGTTGAAAATGAATTTAAATAGCTTTTTAGTCCCAGTTTGATGTCCGTTAAATTTTTATTTTTTATTTTTTTTGAGAAAAATGAGTTTTGGTATAGTATTTTTTGTAAAATGTGTAATTAAAAAGTATGAAGAAATTTTAGGTTTACGTATAAAATTTGAAAGAAGTGTGCTGAAAATGAATTTTAGAAAAAAAAAAAAAAAAAAAAAGGTTTTGGAGAATAATAGACAATGAGTTAATTTGTGGATATTTTCTTCTCCATTTCCGGTCAGAAGTGCACGATACATGCAATTAAGATAAATGCATGAAATATTTATAAATTTGACTTATAAACATATGTAAACATCAAAATCTTATTGACTTATCAACATGTAAACATCAAAATCTTAATTAAGTCACAATCACAATAAGTTTGAGATGGATTGTCATTGTATGAATATTTTTCTCCATTTGTGCACTATACATATAGCTATGATAAATTCATGAATTGATAAAACTATTAATCATTGGTGTTAGTTAAAGGAACGTTTTCTGTAATTAAACATGTCGCAATGTTTTGGGACTTTTTCCAATAATAATGCAGCATGAATCAACAGGATCTTCCATTTTCCACATTGACAAACATTATTTACTTTATAGAAATTATGCCCATCATGTGTGGCAGCAATTTTTTTTTGTTTAAAACAGTAAATTTTTGGAGAATGTGTGGCTAAAAAGTAGAAAAAAAAAAGTTATGATTTTACAGGAAACTTTTTTTTAATTGAGAGAATGTACTGTTAAAAAGTTGTAATTTTACGTACGTTTGTGGGCCATCTCCAGTTTCTTCATTGGAAATCGACATAAATAGCAAATGAGGCCAATATATAATTCTTCACACTTCTTAGAGCACTAGTGAGAACATAGTATGTTGCATGTTATCGATTATATCCGGTTTAGCAATTCTTCTACCGGTTTTCTATTATCCAGTTAACACCATGCAATCAAACCGAATTTGGGTCCGCTTCTCCATTTCATTGGCCGAATCGAATGACCCGATTCGATTTTCAGAATATTTTTCATAATTAAACTCTCAAGTTCTATGGAATTGTAATATTTATTTGTCATTATTTACTTTAAGAAAATGACTCTTGACCTAAAGCAATCTGAAAAACCGCAACACTTTTTTCCTATTTCATAATTTCATCTCATCTAAGATGTCAACTTCAAAGAAGTCTTTAGTACTTTCGGAACGAGGGATAATGAAAGTCTAACTCTGAAGTTTAATCACATTAGATTATCGAACTACGCATTTCTCGTCCAACCACTCGTATTTGAATAGCCATATCAACAATTAATTTGAACAAATGAAGACATAATTGGCAAAAAATCAGTGAAATATGTTAGTATAACTAGATTTATTGAAAAAAAAAACATTCCAACAATAAAAGAAGCTGTGGTAGTGTTCGTTTATGTTATGAACACAACTATTTAAGGTAGCTAGGTAGGTTAAATTAAAACATTTATATTTCATAATTTTGGATTGGGAACACTAGACTCTATATCAACTTCTTCGTCATCAACTGTTTGTGGAAGAAAACTTGGAGCAATAGCCATTATGTTACTACTATGATCAATGTTGATGCTTTCTGATGCAACATCGTCCGTTTGTTCCGCCTCTTTAAAGCTCTTTTTTGGCATAAGCTGAGTACTCCTTTTCATTTCTTTGCTTTTTCCCCATAGCACTGTATATAACCCTAGCACTATTATCGCAGCTCCTATTACACTGAAAAGAATACACAAACTTAAGCACAAGATTTTGTTATTTTGGCTATGATTAAATTACAGCAAAAATATGTACCTTCCCAAGTGTAATTTCTCGTTGAGGAGTAAAGATCCAGCAAGCGCGACGAGTACAAGCAACAAAGGATTAAAAATGGACACGAAGAGTGGCCCTCTCATCCGAACGCAGCACATGAAGCATACCGACATTAGTCCTGAAGCCACAATTCCCTACACATAGAGGCATTTAATACGACAATGCAAAGATTAATTCACAACCATTTAAAAAAAAGATGATTTTGTTCTAGTTATAGTTGACGAGCGTTTAACTGTGGTCTTCCTTTAAAGATTGAACCTAGAAGTACACTATTGAATTGAAAGCATTTTGAAGAAGATTGCATTAAAAGAGGTATCAGTTTCGATGATTGAACTTGACATTTATTCTCAGATTGGAACTAATAGTGTCACAAATGCCGATGGGCATTGTGAGACATGGTTCTCTTAACTCTTATTTAATTAGGACCATTGTATGGGATGGAGGGCTAGAATTTATTCTTGGTAGATATATTGTTGGCTTGTTGTGGAAGCTTTGACTATCTATTCAAAAAAGGAGCCATACTCATTTTCTACCAACTCTCTCACCTCCAAAACTCTCTCTCTCGTTTTTGCTCCTGTGTGTGACCATTACTCACAATGCTTGCTCTCTTCTCTACTTCTTCTTATTGATGATACCTTGTTAACTTAGACCTGAAATAGTGGCTAAGTCTTGGTGGTGATAAGGTGAGTAGACGCGGTGGTGGAGGTGGTTTGAAGAGGTTCTTTGCCGATTTTCTCTAGCTCTCTTGGAAGGTGATTTGCATTGCGTGGAAGGGTGTTCCTAAGCCTACAAATCGACCATAAACAAAGAGGAAGAAGCTAGACATTTTCGGCCATTGTTGGAGCTCAAGTTTTCTGGTTTATGTTCATGTTTTTGCATTGATGTTGATGTAATGGTGTGTATTTTGGTAGTTTAAACACCCATAATCCTAACAAACTGGTATCAGAGCTTGGTTGGGGTGTTTTTGAGGCCAAAAATGGACCAAAAAACGAGCAGAAAGCGTCTGAAAAAGAACCAGAAAATTGGAGAAGAAGCAGTCCAGAAATCTGTTGAAAAATCGAAACTTCAAACGCGATTTCCCGCCAAACCAGAAAGAATTTGGAAATTTCGAGACCACCGGGGTGCTCTGCAGACTGAGAAGAACATTCCAGAGTGGCGCGTGAAAATTTGGCGACGGACCCATTTTCCGACGACGGCGCGTGCGGCGGTTTCCGGCGACAATTTCTTCTGACAGTTTTTTTATTTTGATGTCCTGAATGTATTGATGTGTTTGGTTTGTGTTTCAGGTTATGCAGAAAAAGTTGGACGATTTTGCCCCTGGCTTGACGTCTTCGGCGGTTCGGTTGTGAAACTTTGGTATATTTACTGTTTTTCAACAGTAGTTTGGTAAGATTATTCTAAACTCTCCGTTAGGATAGGTTTGGTATTTTTTACCGGTTTATGCATGATTGCTTGGTTGCTTATTTGAGAATTCCGTTGATTGAATTCTTGTGATTAATTCGTGACCTGAAAGCATATTTAATTGCATTATACCTGTTTCATCATTGTGCTTCATTACTGAACATTGGTTTTTTTAACTCTGCATTCGTATTTTTATTTGATCATCTGGAAAAGATTTTTTCAAAACCTTTTCTGTTATGTCCACGAGTACAGGCCACTCTTTTACAGAATCTGTAATGGGTTCGAGGGTCGAATTATCGCAATTCGATGGAAATGGGGATTACTCGATTTGGAAACAGAAAATGAGGGCCATTTTGGTCCAACAGAGAGTTGCTAAAGCTCTCGATGATCCTGTTACATTTTCTGATGAGTTAAATGCTAAACCACATGAAATTGAAGACATGAATGAAATTGCTTACAGTTCTATAATTTTGCATTTATCTGATAATATTGTAAGACAAGTTGATAATGCCAAAACCGTTAGAACTTTGTGGACTGAACTAGATGCCTTATTCTTGACTAAAACTTTACCTAACAAGATATATCTGTTGGAAAAACTGTTTAGTTTTAAGATGGATCCCGGGAAGGATGTTGAGGGAAATTTGAGTGATTTTAGCATAATTGTTAAGAGTCTGGCTCATAATGATAAAAAATTTGCCGATGAGGATTTAGCTGTCATATTGCTAAACTCTTTGCCCGAATCTTACAGAGAAATGAAAAATGTCATAAGATATGGTATGGACACTCTCACTCAAGCTATTGTCACAGATGCTTTAAAATCAAGAGAACTTGAATTAAAAAGAGACAATAGAACTCATTCTCGTGAAGAGACCTTATTTGTTAGGGGAAGATTTGAAAAGAAAGAATTTAACTTCCATAACAAGAAGGGTGAGGGAAATTCAAAATGAGATCCAAATCCAAAGATAAAAGCGGTAAGAAATGTTATCACTGTGGAAAGTTGGGACATTTCAAGAAAGACTGCTTTGAGTGGAAAATGAAACAAAGAGACCCGAACAATTCTGATCAAGATAATGCTGCCATAGTTTCTGAATTTGACAGTTTGCATGTCCTTAATGTGTCCGAGGAAGAATTTGATAAAAATTGGATCCTAGACACAGGGTGCACTTTTCATATGTGCCCTGAGAGGTCTTGGTTCTATAACTATAAAGAGACTGAACCTAGGAAGGTCTACATGGGGGACAATCATTCTCAAAATGTGGTTGGAGTTGGTGACATAGCCATCAGGATCTACGATGGGGCCGTTACGCAGCTCAGAAATGTTAGATATGTTCCTAATTTGAAGAGGAACCTCATTTCCTTAGGTTCTCTTGAAGATGAGGGATATACCTTCAAGTCTGGTAACAAAATTTTGAAAATTATGAGGGGTTCTCTCATAGTTATGAAAGGACCTAAAAGGAATGGGTTGTACTATCTGGAGGGTAGAACTGAAATACCATTTGATTCTAGCTTTCTTACTGTGAGTAAGGACAAAACTAAAATTTGGCATAACAGAATGGGTCATATTGGGTTCAAAGGGCTAAAATCTTTAAGTAATCAGAAATTGCTTCGAAATGATGATATTGAAACAATGGATTTCTGTGAAACATGTGTTTTGGGTAAGTCTCATAAGGTGAGCTTTGAAGCTAGCTCTAATAGGACAAGCAGACCATTGGACTATGTCCATGCTGATCTATAGGGTCCAGAGAAGCACTCCACATTTGGTGAAAGCAAGTACTTCTTGTCCTTAGTGGATGATTATTCAAGAAAGGTTTGGATTTACCCTTTGAGAGCTAAGTCGAAAACCTTTGAAAAATTCAAAATTTGGTTGAAGTCTGTGGAAAATAAGCTAGATAAGAAACTTAAAACTTTGAGAACTGATAATGAGCTTGAATTCTGCAATTTTGAATTTGACAACTTCTGTAAGCAAAAATGCATAACAAGACACAGAATTGTTAAATACACACCTGAACAGAATATGGTCACTGAGAGAATGAACAGGACCATAATGAACAAAGTTAGGTGTATGTTGATTAGCTCTGGTCTTGTGAAAGGCTTTTGGGCTGAAGCTGCAAGTACTGCAGCTTACTTGATTAATAGGTCTCCGTCCAGCAGTATAGGGTTTAAGACCCCACAAGAGTTGTGGATGGGAGAGCCTCCAAATCTGGAACACTTGAGGATGTTTGGATGTGCTGCATATGCACACCAATCTGAAGGAAAACTTGAGCCGATGGCGGTTAAGTGTGTGATGTTAGGGTATCCCGAGGTGTGAAGGGCTATAGGTTGTGGGTTTTAGGAGTTCAAGGCATTAAGATTATTAACAGCAGGAATGTAGTCTTTAATGAATCTGAGATGCCATGCCTAAAACAGAAAACTGATGAAACTAACAAATTTGAAATTGAGAAGAGTATTCAGACTAAGGTGAAGCTGACTAAACTTGATTCACCTACACTTGGGAATGAGGTAAATGACCCTATACATCAAGAACCTGAAAATGAAGATGAGGCTGAAAATGAAACTGAACTTGAACCTGAAGGGGTGACTGAACTTCAAGAAAACATTGAACCTGTTGAAGTTGAACATTTTAATGATCAGCCACCTAATCAAGATTATCAGCTTACTAGGGATAGGGGGAGGAGGCAGATCAGGCCAAATCCTAGATATGAATCCCTAAACATGACTGATTTTGCTTTAGTTCAGGTGAAACCCTTGAGCAGATAGAACCTGATAGTTTTGAAGAAGCTGTGAATGGAAAATATTCTGAAAGTTGGTTAAAAGCTTTGCAGGAGGAAATGAAATCTTTGAGTGACAACAGAACCTGGAAACTTATTAAAAAACCTAAAGATCAGAAATTAGTTCCTTGTAAGTGGATTTATAAGTTAAAGGAGGGTTTGAGCCCTACTGATTCGGTGAGATTTAAGGCAAGGTTAGTGGCCAAGGGTTATACTCAAAGGGAGGGTGTGGATTATAATGAAATATTTTCACCCGTGATTAAGTACAAGACAATCAGATTAATGTTGGCTCTTGTGGTTCAATTCAATTGGGAACTTGAACAACTCGATGTAAAAATTACTTTTCTACATGGGGAGTTGGAAGAGGATATCTTCATGAGCCAACCACAAGGTTTTGTGGCTAAAGGAAAATTTGATTATGTGTGCAAGTTACAGAAATCTTTGTACGGGCTAAAACAGAAGCTCAAGACAATGGTACAAGAGATTTGATGCTTATGTGCTAAAAATAGGGTTTAAGAGAAGTGAATTTGATGCTTGCTTGTATTTTAATGACATAAAGAGCGGTTGTGAGGTTTACTTGCTGCTTTATGTGGATGATATGCTTTTAACTGGACCTAACAAGTCTCAAATTAATAAACTGAAAAATCTTTTGAAATCTGAATTTGACATGAAAGATTTAGGGAATGCTAGAAAGATTCTAGGGATGGTGATAACAAGGGACGTGACTAAGAATAGGTTAACAAAATTTGGTATGAAAAACAGTAAAATTGTGAATGTGCCCCTTGACAGTCATATGAATTTATCACATGCTCATTCGCCTAAATCTGAGTCTGAATTAAAAGAGATGGAAAATGTGCCGTATGTTAATGCTATAGGTTCTGTCATGTTTTCTATGATTACTACTAGACCTGATCTTGCTTTTTCCATCAGTCTTCTAAGTAGATTTATGTCCAATCCTGGTAAGCCGCATTGGGTTGGTTTGAAATGGCTATTGAGGTATTTGGTTGAGACTTTAAATCTGGGCTTAGTGTATGAGAAAAGATCTGAGAAGTTAACTTTGAAAGGTTATGTTGATGCTGACTTTGCTGGTGATAAAGACAGTAGGAAATCAACTACAGCATACTTCTTTACCCTAGGTGATAATTGCATAACTTGGAAGTCACAGTTGCAGTCTTTAGTTACTTTGTCAAGTACTGAGGCAGAGCATGTTGCCATAACCGAAGCGGTTAAAGAATGTACTTGGTTAAAAGGAATCTTAAAAGAATTGAACTTCATGTATGATATACCTGTTATGTTTACTGATAGTCAAAGTGCTTTATTACTTTGTAAAAATCCTGTTTATCATGAAAGATCTAAACATATTGAGGTAAAGTATCATTTTATTCGTGAGAAATTGTCTCAAAATGAAGTTAAACTTGTTAAGATTCATACTGACAGGAATCCCTCTGACGTGGGAACTAAAATTCTACTTGCAGGTAAATTTAAATTATGCTTATCTTTATTACATATTGATACGGGTTAATTTTTCTTACAGGCAGTGGGCGATGATGATGAACAGTTCTTCCATGTACAAATACGCAACCAAAAGAGTGTGTTATGAGAACCAAGGTGAAGAATGTGAGACATGATTCTCTTAACTCGTATTTAATTAGGACCATTGGATGGGATGGGGGGTTAGGATTTATTCTTGGTAGATAAATTGTTGACTTGTTGTGGAAGTTTTGACTATCTATTCAAAAAATGAGCCATACTCATTTTCTACCAACTCTCTCACTTCCAACTCTCTCTCTCGTTTTTGCTCCTGTGGGTGACCATTACTCACAATGCTTGCTCTCTTTTCTACTTCTTCTTGTTGATGATACATTGGTAACTTAGGCCTGAAATAGTGGCTATGTCTTGGTGGTGATAAGGTGAGTAGAGGCGGCGGTGGAGGTGGTTTGAAGAGGTTCTTTGCCGGTTTTCTCTAGCTTTCTTGGAAGGTGATTTGCATTGCGTGGAAGGGTGTTCCTGAGCCTACAGATCGACCATAAACAAAGAGGAAGAAGCTGGACATTTTCGACCATTGTTGGAGCTCAAGTTTTCTGGTTTATGTTCATGTTTTTGCATTGATGTTGATGTAATGGTGTGTATTTTGGTAGTTTAAACACCCATAATCCTAACAGACATGTTAAATAATAATGCATAATTAGTCATGTTTAGATGCAAGTTGGTGGAGTGTACGATAGTCGATATATTGTGTACCAAGTTATTTGTATCAGACGTACCATGTAAGCCGCACTAAGAAGTTTGAGGTTCCAGCCCAGCTTCCATTGGTTCCAGTCTCTCTCCATTGAGAGAGCATATATAAAAGCTTGAATAGTCCCCATTACTGATACGATAGCAGTACTAGAATAATGACAAGGATATACCTTACTCATTTTGGCCTGTTGTCATCACAAAAAATGTCCTAAGTTTCATGACAAAACTAAATTATTATTATTATTATTATTATTATTATTATTATTATTATTATATTATTATTAATTTATAAATATATAAATATATTATTTTGTAAGATTCACCTGAAGAATCAAAGAAAATGCAAAAGATACACAACTAGCAAGTGCCAACAAAGGACCCAATATTTGATTGATGGGCGTTTTGTGACATGCTGTCACGTGTCCGACTCGATGTTTGTTATTTTTAAGAAGGTCTAAATGGGTCGACCATATATTAACTTCACACCCCTTGTAAAAAGTCAGAAGCATTGCCCCTCCTATGCCCATGAACGTTCCCACTACTTTTGCTTTGCCTGCCTTTGTGTTTAATCCCAATTTCTCCAACCTAATTACAAGCATATATTTTTCAGACAAGAAAAAAAATTCTAGAAGAAATAAGCTATTTGTACACTCCGGACTTACCCTTTCCCTTACCCGACCCCACCTGCCTTCTCACATGAGGGGCGAAAATATTAAATTTAATGGAGTGGGACCCGACCTCCATGTAAGTGTTCGGGTGGGGCCGTGTCAACCAAAGGGTAAATCGTAGTGTACACGTAGCATGATTGATTCTAAAATATTATCAACCAAAAAATAAAAATAATTTCGTTATTTATTAACGCACCTGAAGAGTATCGCGAGGATGAGTGTTATGGCAGGAGCGAGATTGGCCATAGATGCAACGAACGTAGCTGAGGTTAACGCTAAGCTCTCTGCATATAGATTTAGGAACATTGATCCCCTGCAGTTTAATTGAAGATTAACAATAAACATGTAGATTATAATGATAACACAATATATAATATAATTAGCAGATTTTAATAGCATGGCAAAGACATTTGAGAAGCGTCTAAAATAAGAAACAAATGATAATAATTAACAAAATTTGGTGAATAAGTAAGTGCTGGGGAAAACGGGTGATTTATGTGTAGATAAATTATCAATTATCATCATAATATAATAACGTAAATATAATTCAACAATAATATAAACATAAAACACAAGTAGAGAGAGTTGGAAAAGCAAGCTTAGAGAGTCGCATTAAGGACGTTGTCCTAAAGTCGTGTTGTCTCCTCTACATGCGAGTACTTTCCACATTACATGACTCCAAGATAAAATCCATATAGCTCATAGGTGGTTCTCCTTCTATGGAAACGACCACAGGGAGTAATGAACGAGTCTTTCATCGAGTTACCAAAATAGTATGAAGTGTAGATGTAGCATATTTCCAAGTTGTGTTTTCCATTTTTCATCAAACAAAGAAATCACCATCCCTTTTGTAGGGTAAAATCAACCTCACTAGAATGAATATTTAATCCATTAAAATAGAGGATAATAGTGTTTTAATTTTGCATTATAACAGCACATTAAATATTAATTTTAGCTTTAATTTTGAAGGTTTAAGAGTTTTTGGTTTTATATGTTACGGCAGTAAGTATTAAATCTCTTTAAAAGGTCAACAATTCAAGTGTCAATTAAGTGGCATTAACAGTCTAGAAATGGAAATTTTAATGCAACAGTAGGGCAAAAGTGCTTATAAAGCAGGCCAAAATTCTTCATTAAATAAGTCAGATTGAATTCTTTTCACTTTATTTCTAAGGTTTTGGATAGATATAATGAGAAGCAAAATTTGGTTTGGCTTTCTCTAGAAAATGGAATTATGAGTAGATAATTGTAATACAATTTACCATGACAGTTCAAAATTAAATTAAATCCGTTCATAGTCTTGATGACTAAAGGGATTATCACCAAATATTAATCTGGCAATTAACTCACCCAAATAAAGCAATGAGAAATGCTTGGAAGACAATCTTCCATGTCAATTTTGGCCTTTTTTGCCTGCAGAGATTAGCAGAAATATCAGATATATATATCGAAGCAACAGTAAATGAAAAAGTTTTCCACTGTTACTGATCAAAGTGAAGAAGTTTCTCAAAACTTTGAGAACTGAAAACGTCAGTAATTTGTCGATTACAATTACCATGCAGCCGCAGGGTAACTTTTGAATATCCTGTACCTGATGAATTTAAATATCAATACCTTTCGAGGATCAGAGCGAGAGGAAGAACAGTGAGCGCAGCAAACATGAAACGGTAAGCCACTAAAACCTTCAAGCTCATGCCACAGTTCGCGGCTAGTTTGAAAAAAACATTAACTCCGGCTAATGTTATCTGTACAACCACCATCATTATCGTTGGCTTCAGTCCCTGAACTATAACGCACAGTTTCCCCATTATATATTGCATCCTAATTCCTAGCACCCTAATGTGTGTGCAGTGAAAGAGCAAAATCAAGAAGGCAAGAAGATGACACGAATTTTTTTTTCTAGACTTCTTGCTTGTGTGTGTTTTGAGAGTTCAGATTAATGAGGGTTAAGAGGTATATATAGTTGGCTGAATGTGTAGAAAGTGCATGAAGTTGGGGGGTCGGATGGGGTGGGTTGTTGGGGGTTATTTATTGGATTCAACAAAACGAGGTTTTGCTATTTTCCGACGTCAGAGAAAGAGGGAAAATGTTCAACACAACTTTGCAGTGAGGGGTCACAAATTTTTTATTCATGTGAGCCCTCTCAACATGTGAGGAGATTGTACACCATGATGTATATTAGGTTGCACTTGCAACCGCGTCATTTAGTCATTATTTTAATTTTACAGTAAATATTTTTCTTCATTAACAATAAAATTATCAATCATACTACAAGTACAATATTGGTTGACAACATTAGTTGACAATCACTCACATGGGAGGGGGGCCACGATGAATAAAAAATCGTGGACCCCCTTTCATATGAGTTGATTTTGCATTATACATTCATATTTTACATTTAGATATTTTCTAGATATATCCAGTTTATCTAAATTATTAATAAAAAAATAATTAAGCAGAATTTAACAATTTCCAACTGTCCCAAACAAAGACTTAATTATGGTATTAACTGTAAGTCAAGGCCTACATTGCACTCCACCCAGGGGCGGATTCAGGCACGGGCTGGCCCAGACTACGGCCCGTGCTCGCCCAAGCCCAGATCCAATTATTCATTTTTCTTTTTTTTATTTAGCCCACTAACTTAGATAGGTAGCCCGTGTCCAACAAAAAAAATTGAGTCCACTACAATTTTTTGGCTCAAATAAAATGTAAAATTGAATACCCATTTATCAAACCCAAACCTAATTTCTATTCTAATCCATTTCCATTGGCTTCCTCCCCCATTGTCGTCCCCAATCCGCCCCAGCCCTAGAGCCCTTGCATGACCAACGACCATGAATGACAAGTCGAGATTCACGAGTCCAATCCATGCTCCATTGCCGACAACCCAAGTACACGTCACGTAGTATGTATTTTCGATTTTGCTCTAATGTGGAATTCTTGTGCATTGTCAACAGATCTAATTGTCAAATGTCAACGTGCTTAATTTCATAGACACTGAAACAAAAACTTGAATATACCCTAATAAGTAAATGTGTTCATTTATCTGCTTATTGCCTTGTCAATAAAATATTGAATTGAATGTTGTCGTCTACTTGTGTAAGTTGTCTTGTTATTGGTAAATTAGCTAATTAATTATTGTTGAAATGTTACCTTGTCGGCTTAATAATTGTTGTTATTGTCTGTCGGCTTAATGAATTATTTTGGTTGTCTTGTCAGCTTAATAAATTATATTTTTTGTTGTCTTGTCGATTTTTAAATTTTAGCCCGTACGTGAAATATTTCTGGATCCGCCCCCCGACTCCACCACGGCACCGAAAGAGCATTAATTAGCATGGAAAGAATATAAAAATAACAAATTTTCCATTTGTACATAAATGGTAAAATATTGAAAAATATATATATATAAAGAAAGGGGGGCCCACCTCTGTGTGTGTCCGGTTGCATTTTCTCTGTGTGTTTGTACCCAGCAAAACCTAATAAATGCAGTTTTAACATATTGCAAAAAAAAAAAAAAAAAAAGGCCCCACCTCTGTTGCATTTCTGTATGTGTGTACACACGTTAAAATTTAAGAATAAATAATGCTAAATAAACATAATGTTTGCACATAAATTTTAATAAAAAATTCTTGTGTATAAAAGAAGACATCTTTAATTCAATTTTAAGAAAAAACATTACGACAACAAGGTAACGGTTGGTTTAGCTTATACATTTCATGATACGAAAATTTTTAACAATTTTTCAATCACATATTTACTAAAAATCTGGTTTTTGCCTAAACCAAACAGGGCTAATCTCCATTTAAATGACTTCACTTGAATCTACGCACTTATAAGTTGTGTTATCATTTCTATCTCTTGTCATTGTTCAATAAACAAAAAAGAAGTATAGTTTGAAACCAAAAAATGATCAAGTAATTAGCTAAAATAACCGCTAGGATTATTTTTCTAAACATTAGTAATAGGAAAACAAATAAAAAGTCAGGACAAGAAGTTCACATCCACATTGGAGAATGAGTTAACCGTTATAACCGTCATTAATTTACTTCCAATTTTCTTTTCTACTCATTCTACGTGTTGCTCACGTTTATAAACACTCGAGTCACTTTATAACCGTCATTAATTTACTTCCAATTTTCTTTTCTACTCATCCTACGTGTTGCTCACGTTTATAAACACTCGAGTCACTTGTTATTCAAACATCTCAGAAAAATCATATGTAACATTCACTTATTCACTCCTTAATTTTATAGTTTTATAACTTAAAATCTTAATATTGTTTATAAACACCTTCACAAATATACTTAATTATAATGATTTTTTACTTTCAAAAATTATTAATCGAGTGGCAATGAAAGACCTGCAAATTCAAGAAAATACTTTAAAAAGAGAGTGATATTCAAGTAAATGTGATCCAATAGGTCTTGTTTTACCAAAGGAGAGAGCCCTGTCATCTACACAGGGTTGAATTTATAATTGTGCTCAACAAACCACCTAGAGAAATTAGCAACAATCTCCATATCTATTGAAGAAAAGAGGACAAATTACAATGAGAGATTCTGTTAACATCATTGTCTCCAGATTTCATCTCTATTCACAAGCCAATTTGGTGTCAAAGCTGCTCAAGCAGATTGCAAATGCCTGAAAAGCAGATAATGGATACCGGTAGTCCATGGTGAACATATCTTTACCGACCTTGCCAAACTGGAGGATGATTTTATCGTGGTCTGATGACTGTGACGGTTGAGATAATGTTTGCACATTAGTGGTCGGTTGATTGGCTGCAATCAACTGAAAATTCTTGACCGATGCAACTGTTACCCGCCCTCGGAAATTGAGGCACCAGCACTGTAACTGCTCGTGCCATCTGGGAGATTTGTTCTTGAGAATCAGTGGTCCTGATTTACTATCACTGTCCTCATTGGCCAACCGAGCAACATCAGAGAATCGTGAGCTGCTAAACTCAGTAGATTGATCAAGAGATTTTGAGAAGGAGATGCTCCGAAATGAGTTCTCGAGGGGCCTCTGAAGAAGCTCGGGTTGTCCAGGTACTACCCCACCGGGTTCAAGGGACGAGAAGGGTATTGATTGCATCATGCAGTGCATCCTCCTGGGACCCCGTGTCCCAAGAACATTCAGCTCATATGTAATTTGGGCTATGTTGTAGCTACCAGTTGGTAATTTAGGAGAGACTTTCTTGGAATAGAATCGACGACTTGTTTTTCCAGGTGAAGGGATGTGTGAACCAGTATGTGGAGGCTGAGTATCATACATTATAAACTTCGTACCAAGAAAATTCGATCTGCAAAAAGCAGTAAGCTTTTCGAGTTAATATTGAGAAACTCTACATCAATTTGGCAGTAAAAGCAACAAAATTAAGGCCCTGCTTGATTCCCATTTTAATTCTCATTCTCATTCTTCTACTCATTTTCAACCACACATTCTAGAATAAAATAATATTTTCTATCACATCAATAAATTTTCCTTCTTTTTCAACCACATATTCACCATCCATCACATCAAAAAAAATGCATTTTCTTCAAAATAATGTGCATCAAACAGGCTCTAAGGATTCTATATCAAAAGAAGCAAATCAGGGATATATACCGTCTCAGAGGTAAGAATATAACAAGACAGGAAGACATGCATGCTAAAAAGAATTGGATATTTTCCCAAGTTAATAGGTTGGAATTCCAAGCGACGAATAACTAATAGTTTCCCGAGTAAAATAAAGCCTTTGGTTAAGATTTTTCCATAAAGAATGGTAATTTAGCTTCTCAAGAAATTATTATGTAATCAGGAAAAGGAAACACGTGCAAAGGAAATACGCATAAAGATATAACAAAAATTTCATTCAATTCTACCTTAGTTTCCCAATATATGTGCTGCTTGATCTAGAAATGTTATCAGCACCCATGGAGATAACATACTCTGTACAAGTAGTTCGACGGGTTCTCTTTGCAGAGAGAAGGAACTTGCCATTTTCAACTAGCAAAGCTGACACAATTAAATTGCAACTTGCATTAGAAGAGTGTAAACAAAGGGTTTTCAAGTGCAAAGTTTGAACAGTTTCATTTCATGACAGAAAAACTAATAAAAAAAAACTAAGCATCTGTATATTTCTATGCACCATTCTTCACAACTGTACGGAATCAAATATGCAGTTGCTTGACAGAAAATTGATGACAAAATATGAAATATTATGCGTACTTACAAAGAACTACTACTTCAAAATGGAAAATAGTATTTAAAATATCAATGCCTGAACATTTATATCAACAATTCCTTTTCCTTCAAACTTCTTAACCACACTATAGTTAACTTTATTAAAAAGAAAAGAAAGTACAAATGAAAAATTGCAAGAAGAGAAATTTCCATGATAACATATAGAGCACATAATCGTAATCATTGCTAAATCAAATACTAAACAGCTTACCGGGACTAAGACACAGGTAAAGACGATACGTTAAATTAGATTTGTCCCGCTTAATGAAGCATTGAACAGGTCCATCACGAGGTCCTGGCTGTAAAGAGAAAAAGGCTATATTTACAATTTGTTCATTGCAGAAGTATTGAATGTGGTATCAGTGATGTCAATGCACACGTAATCTAGTGAGAATAATGTGTACACAAACAACATTAGTTAATGGAATGATTGCGAATGGGCCGAAAGCATGATAGACGGTAGGAATTAAGAAATAACCTGCTTTAAGGAAACGGGAAAAGTAAGCTTCCCGCATAACTCTGGACTTTTGACAATTTCCTTACACATAATCCTCCATGATCGGCAAACAGCAGCGCATGCAACCACATCTTTTCGAGTAGGCCATGTGCTCTCACTCTCTTCCAACCTTCTAACCACATCAAAAAGTAACTCTGGTGGAAGATTAGCCCATCGACTATTCTGAATTACCAAAGGTTGGTCATTCAAGTCAGTGAATGAACCATGTGATTTTCCCCTGTGATGACCAATCAGCTTTACATCAAAACCCCGCCGGGATAAACTCCCGAAACTGTCTCTTATATCGCGAGCTATACTGCGGAACGACATTTAATCTCAAACTGCTAAAAATAAATGGCAGAAGCTTTCCTGATCCTTTATATCGTATAAATCTTTTTGCAATATTTTATAGCTTCCCTACATATAAAATTGACTGCAAATGAGCAAAAGCGAATTTCAGAATAAATAAATAAATATCCAAGAAACAAGGAAAGGGAGAAGGAGAAAAGATATGTACAGAGAAAAGAGGAGAGGAATGGCGATTCCATGAGGAGTTTAAAGCGAGGCAGTCACAAAACTATGCATTAGATACAACTCTTCTAGGTTCTCGGTAAACTTAATTTCCATAATTTCACTAGCAGAAGAAAAAGTAGAGAATAAACCAGCGAATCAAGGTCTACTTTCCACAGATAAACCTTGAGCAAGCCCCTTATATATCAAGACAGAATCTGTAAAAAGAAATTCCAAACAAAGATCTAACATTTGCAAGACTTCAGCATTTGAGCTGTGTGCAGACATTAGTTTTTGTGGTAAACCATTGTCTAAACTAATGTTCAGGCTGTCCCCAAATGAATAAATGTCAACTGCCAAGGGAGCTAAGGGATGATTTGCAAGATGGTTTACGAGAATATATGATGCGTCCCCCATCGATTGCAGAATGTCTCCTGGGCTGGTTAATAAGGACAGGGTCCAATCCTTTTCCTTTAAGGGCGCTTTTGGGGAAAGTTAGGGGTTGTCGTCCTTATCATTTGGTATCAGAGCTATCATTCTGTTGGCTGGTGTCGGTTCGACGGATCGCCAACCGAGGCGGTCGAGTCTTAAGGGGGTGGGAATGATGCGTCCCACATCGATTGCAGAATGTCTCCTGGGCTGATTAATAAGGCAGGGTCCAACCCTTTCCTTTGAGCGCGCTTTTGGGGAAAATTAGGGTTGTCGTCCTTATTAATATAACTTTAAATCAAAGAAAGCCGAGCACACTATCCCGAGCTTTAAATGTAGTTCCTGACCTAAAATTTTGAGGTGCACAGACAGTAAACTCTACCGTGAAAGAAAATTAGCAAAATAATAATCATGTAAAAAAACATATCTTCAATCGAACCCAAAAGCAGCTAACCTGCTGAAAGAGTCGAAAAAACCAAAAATCACATAAATTTCTTTTAAAAAATCACAAGTTTAAGCTCCGAAATATGTAAAGCCGCAAAATTTTACAAGTCTCTCTCGATTAATCACCAAAATCAGATTTAAAAAAACATAAAAAAAAAAAGGAAAATCCCGAAAATTAAACCCCATAGAGCGAACCCCACTACCCAACTTAATCCACGAGATTTTCAACTCCTTTTTTTGGCCAAAAAAAAAAACACAAAATTTGAAGAAATGGAAAGAGAGAGAATAACAAATGTGAAGGGAAGTTTAACCAAAGCCTCAAAAAACATATAATGAATCATGTAATATTTGACGATGACAAAAAAATGAGATCAAAGATTCATACCTCAGAAGAAGAAAATCTCGAAACCCAAGTCCACTACAGTATATATGCGTGTTCTGACCAAAAAAATTCAGAGAACTTCAAAAGCAGATCGAGAGAAGAAAATATGGGTCAGAGCTCAGATGCACAGACAAACAACCTTCTATTTCATGTAGTTGAAGAGAGTGGAGGAAAATCTCATACGGGCTCTAAGATTGGATTAAATCTAGTTCAAAGAACCAGAGAACGAGAGAGGGTGGGGAAGGAGGATAAAATGAAAAGAAATAAAAGTCTCTGAGAGTCTGAATACTTTATCGGTGTTTGGTTACTCCGTAGAATAATAAGGGTTTATTATATATTGACCAAAGACATTGCCAGGAAGCAACTAGCCAATAGCCAATTTTGACTTTTTTCAAATTTGATTTTCTGTCTTTTTGTAAATAAAAATAAATTGTATCCAAAATCTTTGACTTGTACAATAAATTTTGAATTTTTTTTTCCTTGAATGAGCGAAGTGCAGCTTGAATTCTCTAAAAAAAAAAAAAAAATTGAAATAAATTTGGTACCCATTTTTTCTCTATAAAAATGAAAAATATGACCATTATCCATCACACTCAGCCATCATTTTTTTACTTTTCATTTCTTATGTGAGACCCATAATGACTATATTTTTTTATTCTCATTCTACAAAAATTGATAATCAAACGGGACTTTAATGAAATAATTATTGATTTAATATATTTTGAACGGCATCAATTTTGAACACTAAATTCACAACAAGGTTTACATAATTTAAAAATAAAATTCCCTTTCATCGATTCAATTATGTCATTTTGATGGACAAAATCATATCATTTTGTATACAATTTTTAGATCAAGTTATAGAAGAAGAATAGATACGTAAATTCACAAATTCAATGCAGGTGAAGAAACACCATTTTCGTGATTTACAACACGTTTTGTATTTAATAATTAATATTTTCCAACGACCGCTCAGAGTTGTGGTATTAATGTATTTCATGTCAAGAAATGAACCAATGGGTTAATTTCAGAAATGGTCACTGAAATTATATAAAAATTACAAAATGGTCACTGAAGTTCAAAACTTTCATGAACGGTCACTCAAATTTCAGGTGCTTTCAGAAATGGTCACTGAAGTTTAAGATTTTCACCAACGGTCGTTGAAATTTAGGAGATGTTTCACTAACGGTCACTGAAATTACAAAAAGTTTCAGAAACGGTCACTGAAGGGTTATGCATTTTTTAAGTTTTTTGGGCGATTTTTTCGGTCACTCCCGACCACCAAAACCGCCGGATTTTGATACCGTTGGAAAGCTCACAATATCCTCTTCAATTACCACCCAAAATCTCCCCCAAACTCCAAAAGATTCAACCGAAAAATCGCCGCAAATTCAGCATGAAAAATATGGGCAGATTTTCGGCCTTTTTGGGTAGCTGACTTTGCGGCGATTTTTCGGTCGAACAATTTTTGGAGTTTGGGGGAGATTTTTGGGTGGTAATTGAAGAGGACATTGTGGGCTTTCCAACGGTATCAAAATCCGACGATTTTGGTGGTCGAAAGTTACCGGAAAGTCGCCCAAAAAAATTGGAAAAATTTTGGGCAGAATTTTTTGGGCGACCGATTTTCCGGTCGAATCGTTTGGAATTTGGGGGAGATTTTGGGTGGTAATTGAAGATGAGATTGTGGGCTTTCTAAAGGTATCAAAATCCAGCGATTTTGGTGGTCGGAAGCGGCCGAAATGCATGACCGTTCCTGAAACTTTTTGTTCCTGAAAAAATGCATGACCGTTCCTGAAACTTTTTGTAACTTCAGTGACCGTTAGTGAAACATCTCCGAAACTTCAGTGACCGTTGGTGAAAATCTTAAACTTCAGTGATTATTTCTGAAAGCACCTGAAACTTGAGTGACCGTTCATGAAAGTTTTGAAGTTCAGTGACCATTTTATAATTTTCATGTAATTTCAGTGACCATTTCTGAAATTAACCCATGAACCAATTGATATTTCACTAGTTGTGGTATTAAAAAATAAAAAGATTTTTTTTTTTCCCACAATTGCCTCGTTCTGTGTATTAGCCTATTAGGTTAAAGATATTGATAGAATAATAACCCTGCTAATTGCTATTAATTTACTAGGGTGTCAAATTAAGCGTGTCCATAGATTTGTTAGTGGTTGACCTTATACCATGTTTGGTAGTAATTAAATTTTATTTTAATTCAAAGTTAAAATCAATGTCAACAATTCATTTTAATCAAATATTTTAATGGATTCATAATTTTTTACACATATATTTTATCAACTTTTATCAAAATATATTAAAAATTTAATGTTAATCTACATCAGATAAAGACTTGGTGAAGACAAGTTAACGGAAATTTAAAGCCGCCATAACAAAATGAAAATTGTTTTTCAGTACAATTTATAAACAAAAAAAAAAAAAAAAAAAAAAAACACAATGAAAATCTTGATTTTTTTTCTAGAGTTACAAATTGTAGTCATAAAACATGTTCATTTTGTGACATAATAAGAAAGAGTGTTATGGATAAACGATTTGTAATAAAAATGAATACATGAACCTTATTTGATTTTTGTCGGGTTGTCACTTCCACATTTTGTATATTAATCTAATATATCAAAGAAAAATGTTAAATGGCCACCTTGGATGATCGCACGAATGACACCTCCCTCACATGGATGTGTAAATCCTGCGTGAATAAAATAATATTTTCCCTCTCATGTGTGTGTATGGTGTCAACCATGAGGGTACTGTAGCAAAGCTCAATATCAAATTGGGACTTTGTTAAAGTGCCCGCATAGTTGACATCCCGATTGACACCATACACACACATGAGGAGAAAATATTTTTTATTCAGCGGGACTCGCGCAAACCATGTGAGAGTGGCATCAAACTATGCGGTCATTCATGATGTTCGTTTAGCATAATTCATCAAATTGGCAAGTCTTATACGTAATCACGAGGAAGAGATTGTTGTTTTCTTATCATACGTCAATTAGTTGATTTTAAATAACAAAATGCCATCATAATATTGAAGAAAAGAAGAAAATATAGTCACAATCTCCCACTACAAATTATATCTCAATGACGAAAATAATGAATTATCTAAACGCAATTATTTATTTTCCACACTTATTGTTCTCTCGTTTTATTTATGATCAATGGCATTAAGTTGACTTTTTTGTTTTTCCTCATTTAAGCTTTCAAATCAGTGTAATTGTTTATAAAGAAGCATCTTCTTGAAGATAAAGCAATATATATAAAATGATTCCATGGCTTGCTTTTCCTTTTGGCCTCCTATCCAAAGGGGTAGCAACTTTAGACTAAAATTGATTGTCCAACTTATTATTCATCAATGATTTATTAACTTATCATTTTATATATATTTTTAAGCATAAATGACAGCGAGAAAAAAGTTGAAAATGTTAATTTAAAGTAAAGTGTCAATAAATCACTGAGTAAACAGCAAGTTGGACAATCAATTTTGGACAACTGATTTCAATTCACCACTTTAGCCCCTTATTTGATGTCATTACAAAATGCTTTTTTTTTTTGGAGATTCATGTGTAGTTAAAAAGTAGATAAAAGTATGAATTTACGTGTAAAATATTTTATTGTGAGAATATGTAATTAAAAATGAAAAAAAAAAAGAGTTTTTTGAGAATGATCAATGAATATTGGCTTAATAATCTACCCTAGCGGTGTACACCAAATGAAATGAATCTGAGATCGATTTTATGGATTTTTTTTTCTTCTCCATTTGCAGTCGAAAGTGCATGATACATGCATGAAATAGTTATAAATTTGAGATCAAATTCGATTGTATAAATGTTTTTTTAACCATTTTGGGACGAGAAGTGCCTTATACATGCAATTATGATACAGGCATGAATTGACTTATACATGTAAATATAGAATCTCAATTAAGTCTCAATCACAATAAGTTTGATATCAATTGTATGAATATTTTTCATCCATTTGTGATGGCCGACGGGAAGTGCACTATATACGTAGCTATGATAAATTAATTTATCAATTAACAAACTAGGTTAGTAATGTTAATATGGATAAATCTGATTGAAAAAATGCTACTTCATCATTGAGGTGACCATATGGATGATCGCATACAAGTGTGCGGGTCCCATGTGAATAAAATATTTTTTTCTCTCACACTCACATACAGTCATCCATGCGATCATCCTCAATATTCATGTAACATTACTTATTTGGTTGTACAATACACGTGGACTGTACAACCTACAACTCTCTCACAACATGGGACCTCGCACCAATAAAAAAAGATATGAATCCCTTGTTGTGAGGGGACTGTACAGTGTACATGAAGTCCTTCTCCGTTAATATTTGGTGCTAGTTAAAGGAACAATTTCCATAATGAAACAAGTCGCAATGTTTTGGGACTTTTTCCAATAAAATGCAACATGAATCAACACGATCTTCCTTTTTTCACATTGACAAATATTATTTATTTTATTCACTTTTTTGTTTTTTCTAAACAAAAAGAACAAAAGAATTGACTTATTGGATAAAAAAAAGTCATTCTTTTAAAAGGAAAAAGAGGAAAGAAATTTTTGTTTACGTGGAAACTAAGATGTGATTGGCTATGTGATTTACGGTCCTGATTTATTCTTTTGACACATTGAAAAAGAAAGAAAAAGAGTAAAATGTGGGACAATAATGGCCTACAGCATGCTCCAAGCTTTTGACATAGAACGATTTGACAATAATACCCCTTCCACCATAGTATATTATTGGATGCTCGAAAGGATCAAAAAAAAAATTGTGGCAAAGCTTGTCAAAATCATTTTGGGCACATGCAATCTTTCCTTTACCGCACTATTTTTTGATTCTTTCATGGCATGCAATGAAAAGTATAGCATCCAATGATCATATATTATCACCTCGAAAGTTCGATAAAGTTTTATCAATATTTTAACTGATCAAATTTTAATAAAATTCACAAATTTTATCAATTTTTCACTCGTATATTTCATCAACTTTTAATTAAATTTTAAACTAATATTTTTATCAAAAGCTTTGTCACGTAGACTTTACATAGACTTGGCAATGCATTAATTTATTTCAAAACATAAGCCATTAAGAGAGTGTTCTCTTCGTATTTCAATTTTGTGTTTTGAGTTTTGAATTCATTTTGTGTTTTGGGTGTTCATTTTAAAATTGTTGAAAACTCGTTCTTTTTGTCGTTTTGAAAAAATATTTTACAACCCGTGTTTTTTTAATTTTGACAGATTTGTGAAGAAAATAGTCAAAACATAAAAAAAAAATTGTTTTATGTTTTCTTCACAAAATTTTCAGCCTTTTTCAAAAACTCGTTTTCAAAAATGGGAAAGAGAATGCCTTTTCAATATTTTGAAAAAAAAACAGAAAACAGAAAACAGCAAAGAGAACGCAATCCTAATTTTTTTAATTTTATTTTTTCTTTTTGTATTTGTATTTGTTAAACATATAGTTGATTATAATATTTTGTTACGTCTAGAATATGGAGGATAGTCCATATAGTTAATCTCAAATTTATGGACGATGAATTTTTTTTTTTTTTTTTTTTTAAAATCTTTTTACGAGTTGTTGCTATTGGTAATAAGCATTTTCTAAAATTATATATCTTTCAAATTGTTTTGATGGTTCTACGTCTACATATCCTAATCATGTATACGTCATTGTCGAATATAGTTATTTAGAATATACTTCCTTTCAGATAAAAATGTAATTTCTTGAAGCACAATGTTGTAAAATTATATACCTTTTCATAAAAAAATAAAGTAGCTGAACTCAAGTGTAACAAAGTGGATTTCACTGATTTAGTTGAATTGGGCTTTTGCTTGGGGGCTTATTCAGCAATAGAAGGTTTAGTTGGGCTACATCCAGTCACTTTGAGCCTGCTTGTTCGTAGATTTTTTAACATGTTTTACACTCCAAGTAAAAACTTTTGTGGGCCATCTCCGGTTTTTTCGTTGGAAATCAACATAAATAGCAAATGAGGCCAATACATAATTCTTCACATCGCATGCTGAATGTCATTGATTATCCGGTTAACACCATTCAATCAAATCGAATTTGGGTTCATCTCTAAATTTTACTGGCCGAATCGGTCAATCTGATCCAATTTTTAAAATATTGTTCATAATTGAACTATCATTTGACTTTTACAGAGTTGTAATAGTTATTTGTCATTATTTTCTTTAAGAAAATGGATTGCAACTCTTGACTTTGAACAATTCAAAAAATCATGACTCTTTTTTTGTTTTTCATAAATTCATCTCATCTAATGTGCCAACTTCAAAGAAATCTTCCGTACTTAACGAACAAAGGATGACAAAAGCTTAAGGGTGGGTTCTCTTTGATATTTTCGGGCCGTTTTCTGTTTTCGATTTTTCAATATATTGAAAACGCGTTCTCTTTCCCATTTTCAAAAACGAGTTTTTAAAAATGTCTGAAAATTTTGTGAAGAAAACAGAAAACAATTTTTTTTACGTTTTGACTGTTTTCTTCACAAATTTGTCAAAACTAAAAAAACATGGGTTGAAAAATATTTTTTCAAAACGATAAAAAGAACGAGTTTTCAACAATCTCAAAATAAATACCAAATTGAAATATAAAGAGAACGCCCCCTAACCTTTTATATATATATTGCTTCAAAGATTAATCACATTAGATTATCAAACTATGCATCTCTCGTCTAGCCACTCGTATCTGAATAGCTATATAAACAATTCATTTGAACAAATTAAGAACATAAATAGTAAAAAATAAGTGAAATACGACAGTATGACTAGATTTACCGAAAGAACACCGAAATATACTGTTACAACAATAAAAGAACCTGCAATTAAATTTTCACTTTACCCTTACAATTTTATGTTTATGGCCAATAATATCCTTAAAATTAAATTTATTAAAATTAAATTTTTTTAAAAATTAAGTCAATTAATTTCCACTAAACACTATTATTATTAACTATCAATATATAATTAATAAAAACTTATATAAAATCAAAATAAAAATTATAATAATACTACATATATAATTAACATGAAATGACATATACTATTAACATGTCTTCTCCTTTAACAATATCAATTACATCAATTATTTAAAAAAAAAAACATTATTAGTACTTAAAAAATATTAAGCATATCATTCTTCCGATACATAAGACGTGCAACGCATGTGCTTACTGCTAGTTTTATAAACACAACTATTTAAAGTAACTAGTTGGGTTATATTAAAACATTTATGTTTCATATTTTTGGACTGGGAACACTAGACTCTAGATCCACTTCTTTGTCATCAAATGTTTCTATTTCTGTTTCTGGAAGAAAATTAGGAGCAATAGCCATTATGTTGCTACCATGATCAATGTTTATACTCTTGATGCTTTCTGATGCAATATTGTCCGTTTGATCTGCCTCTTTAAAGCTCTTTTTGGGCATAAGTTGAGTACTCCTTTTCGTTTCTTTGCTTTTCCCCCATAGCACTATATATAACCCTAACACTATTATTGCAGCTCCAATCACACTGAAAAGAATATACAAAAAAAGGGTAATTAGCACAAATCATCCCTATCGTTTGTACTCATTGTGCAAATCATCCCCATCATTTTAATTTAGCATTTACAACCTTATTTCAACCTTTCTTTGTGGAGTTGGTCCTTTCTGTCTATTCCTAATCATATCAAAAGGGTATTTTTGTCAAATCACTATTTTTCCTATGTAAACATAAAGTCTGGCAAACAGTCCAACACAAAAAATGGTGAATTAATTTCATCCTTTTTCCCTGTAGGCTGCGAAAAGAATCCTAATCCATTTCTTGTTTGCACTCCATTCTACTCCTCCAGTTAAGTAATATCCATCTAATTTTGTTTAATTCATTTTATCAAATATGTTTAACGAGTTAAATAATTAATAATAAAAGAGAAGCATGCACTAAATTTTGTTAGTCATTCTTTTCAATTTTAATTAAATTCAACATATCAGTCGGTTAGAACTATCTTAAAAAGGTTTTTGTTAATTACTAGCTAAAATATGATTCCCATAAATATTAATGATTATGATTTAGCTTTTTTTAATGTAGTTGATTATAATATTGTTAGTGTACATTTTATTTACAGTAACTAAACTTTCAATTAAATTTTTTAATTGAGTCATTAAAACTAAAAAATGAATAGTGATTTGACAAAAACACCCTTTTGATATAATCAGGAATAGACAAAAAGGACCAACTCTACAAAGATGGGTTGAAATAGGGTTGTAAATGCTAAATTTAAAACGATAGGGATGATTTGCACAATAAGTGCAAATGATAGGGATGATTTGTGCTAATTACCCTACAAAAAATTAGTATCCAGATTTGAACGCAAGATTTTTTGTGACAGAAAAAATATGTACCTTCCCAAGTGTAATTTCTCGTCGAGGAGTAAAGACCCAGCAAGCGCAACGAGTACAAGCATTAGAGGATTGAAAACGGACACGAAGAGTGGTCCTCTCATTTGAACGCAGCACATAAGGCATACCCACATTAGTCCTGAAGCCACAATTCCCTACATATATAGGCACTTAATAAGATGATGCAAAGATTAATTCACTAAAAGCACAAAATTGTTCTAGTTAGTTGACGGGCGATCAAAGACTAAACACCTAAAAGTATACTATTGGATTGAAAGCGTTTTGATAAAGATCGGATTAAAAGAGGTATCACTTTTGATGATTGAACTTGACCTTTATATTCAAATAAAGACCGATAGTTTTTTAATGGTTTCATGGGTGCACGAGCACGTATTACACAATAGCGCATCATTTGTCACCTTTAGATGAAAGTTGGTGGAGTGTACGATAGTCGATATATTGCGTCCCAAAGTTATTTGTATCATACATACCATATAAGCTGCACTGAGAAGTCTGAGGTTCCAGCCCAACTTCCATTGGTTCCAGTCTCTTTCCATTGAAAGAGCATATACAAAAGCTTGAATCGTCCCCATTACTGATACGAGAGCAGTACTAGAATAATGACAAGGATATACCTTACTCATTTTGGCCTGTTGTCATCACAACAAAATGTCCTAAGTTTCATGACACAATGAAATTATTCTTAATAATATATAAATATTTTGTAAAGTTCACCTGAACAATCAAAGAAAATGCAACAGAGACACAACAAGCAAGTGCGAACAAAGGACCCAGTACTTGATTTATGGGCGTTTTGGGGTTTGCTGTCGCGTGGCCAACCCCATGTTTGTTATTTTTAAGAAGGTCTAAATGGGTCGACCATATATTAACTTCGCACCCCTTGTAAAAAGTCAGAAGCATTGCACCTCCTATGCCCATGAATGTTCCCACTACTTTTGCTTTCCCTGCCTTTGTGCTTAACCCCAATTTCTCCATCCTAATTACAATCATATATTATTATAATTAGTATTAATATCAATAATATCATTATTTACCAGCGCACCTGAAGAGTATTGCGAGGATGAATGTTATAGCAGGAATGAGATTGGCCATAGCTGCAGCGAACGTGGCTGAGGTTAACGCCAAGCTCTCTGCGTATAGATTTTGGGCCATTGATCCACTGCAGTTTAATTGAAGATTGATGTAGATTATAACGATGATACAATATATAAAATAATTAATAGGTTTTAATATCAGGGTGAAGAGACTTGAGAAGCGTCTAACACAAAAAGAAAAATGAGGAACAAATAACTAAAAAATAATAATAATAATTAACAAAATTTGGTGAACAATTATGTATTAAATCTCATTAAAAGGTCAGATGTCAATTAAGTGGCACTAACAGTCTTGAAAATGGAAATTTTAATACAGCAGTACAGACATGACCAGCTTGATAAGCAGGCTAAAATGAACTGAAATTCTTTATTACATAAGTTAGATTGAATTCTTTTCATTTCATTTTATTTTTATTTCTTTGGATTTTGTTAGGGTAAACATGATTTGTGTGTAGATAATGAAATAACACAATCAATTTAAATAACATAATTATTATAATTCAATAATAATATAAACTTAAGAAGACACTTAGGAAAGCAAGATTTAGAAAGTTACGTTAAAAACATTGTCCTAAATTTGTGTTGCCTCCTTTTCGTGTGAGTATTTATGGTACTACACGGCTTTAAGATAAAATTTATTTAGTTCACAACTGGCTCTCCTTCCATGTGAACAATCATAGGAAAATAAAGAACAAGCCTTTCATCGAGTTGTCAAAAACTATATGAATATAATACTATAAAATGCTCTGTAGTACGGACAGTTCAACTAGGGTAGCGTGTTCGTGTCGGTTCGATACTTATCAGACGCTCTGCCATGATTATTATTATTTTTTTATTAAAATATTATACATTTATACTTAAAAGTTATTAGTAAATAACAAATAGGTATTCATATTTGAAAGATTTCAACAAATATATTAATAACAAGTATAAAACTAAATTTAAACAATATAAATGAAGAATTTTATCAATGTATCGGTAACGTGTCGTGTCGATATTTTTTTAAAAATCGCGTGTCGACATATCCGACACGTATCGTGTCGAACACACGTGTCCATATCGGTGCATCATAGATAAAATGTATATGAACAGTAATCCTTTATCCTATGTTTTCAAGTTGTAGATCTTACAAAGAAATATCACATCTTCAACCATCCATAATTAAAATATAAGTTACACGATAAAATTAAGGTGTTTTGATTTTGTATTTAATAAACACAAAACTGAAAATAAAAATTGAAAATAAATCAATATTTGTGTAAGTTTAAGGGCTTGTTCAGTACAGATTCTCAAAATCAATTCTCATTTTTCAACCACACATTTCTCATTATATATATCACTATTCAAAAATCAATTCTTTCCCCAAAAAATTACTCCCAAACACCCTCTTAAAATTTTTAAAACTGTTAGAACACTGCTAGAAATAATGAGAAGCAAAATTTGGTTTGGCTTCCTCTGGAAAAAAATGGAATGCTGAGTAGATAATTGTAATTCAATTTACGATGACAGCTCAAAATTAAATTAAATTCGTTCATACTTGATTACTAAAGGAATTATCATCAAATATTAATCTGGCAATTAACTCACCCAAATAGAGCAATAAGAAATGCTTGGAAGACAATCGTCCGTGTCAATTTTGGCCTTTTTTGCCTGCAGAGATTAGCAGAATCAGATAAATATTGAAGTGACAGTAAAGGAAAAAGTTTTTCACTTCAAAGTGAAGAAGTTTCTCAAAACTTTGAGAACTGAAAAAGTCAGTAATCTTCAGATTATAATTACCATGCAGCCGCAAAGTAACTGATGAATTTATAAATCTATACCTTTCGAGGATCAGAGCGAGAGGAAGAACAGTAAGTGCAGCAAACATGAAGCGGTAAGCCACCAAAACCTTCAAGCTCATGCCACGGTTGGCGGCTAGTTTGTAAAAAACATTATTTCCGGTTAATGCAATCTGAACACCCACCATCATTATCGTTGGCTTTAGTCCCTGAACTATAACACACAGTTTCCCGATTGTATATTGCATCCTAGCAACCTAATGTGTGTGTAACGAAAGAGAAAAAATCAAGCAGATGAAGAATTTTTTTTTTTTTCTGCACTTCTTGCTTTTGTGTGTGTCTTCAGAGAGTTCAGAATGAGGGTTAAGAAGTATATATAGTTGGCTGAATGTATAGAAAGTGCATGAAGTTGGGGGTCCGGTGGGTTATTTATTGGATTTAACAAAACGAGGTTTTGCTATTTTCCGACGTCAGAGAAAGAAGGAAAATATAATTCGTTGTCTGAGCTCCACAAAGACGTGTTTAGGCTGCTCTTGCAAGGCGTCATTTACTCATTATTTTAATTTTACAGTAAAAATATTCTTCTTCGTTAACAATAAATTATATTGTTGAAAAATTAATTAAAGTTACAGGTCACATCAAATATGTTGTTAAAATTGAAAGTTAGTACCACTGATGAGAGCCGGATCCGCATAGAGACAGACGAGAGCCGTCATTTAAGGCCCAAAATATGAGGGGGTCTTTTTTGGCCCAAATATATATATATATTTTTTAAGTAAACACTGTAATCTGTTAAAAAAAAAAAAAAAAAAAAAAAAAAAACTTTGTTTTCTCTCATTGGAGAACATAATTTACGGAGTTCACTTCAATCCCCGAAAATCACAGAACCGACTTTGTCACTGATGCAAAGTACTACTCCAGGTGGCATGTAAGTATCATTAATTGATGAATCGTCTTAAAATAGGAAAATAAATCAGATTTAAGATATCCAATCATTTGCATGATACCCAGGCTTGTGCTAGATAACATTTTTCCAAAAGTAGTTGTCGACTTTGACTTAAATTTTTATAAACTTTTTAACTAAATCAAACAAAGCCTAAATTTATAATGTTATCTTTCTTTAATTGAACATATTGTGATTTTTTTTTCTAGAGTCAAATAATTTGAAGCCATTAAGACGATCGTTAGGGGTTTTTTTAGAACAAAAATAAAAAAAATTGCAGAGCAAATAATTGACAGAAATTCAATCGATGTCATTGACGTAATGATTGTAGGTGATTATAATTGAAGTCAATATTCGTTGGTAATTATCGACACACATTTGTCAGTGATTGTCGATGATAATGTTGTCGATGATGTTAATGAGAATCAACGACGGTTCTTTAGTTGAGCAAGCATTGAAGACTTTTCAATGAATCGAGACATAAGTTATTGTCTAACTCATTCATTACTTGAATAAACTCTAATTTTTTCGCAATATATAGCAATATTATTAGTCTAATTTATTATCTTGATGTAACACAACGAGATATATCAAGTTTTCGGCCTTCTTTCAATCAATTGAAATATTAATCCGGCGTACAAACATATATATCCAGTTTATTAGAATGATTTATTAAAATAAACAATTAAGCAGAATTTAACAGTTTTCAACTGTCGCAAACAAAGACTTAATTATGGTATTAATTTACTGTACGTCACCGCCTACGTTGCACTCCACTACGGTACCAAAAGCAGTAATTAGCATGGAAAGAATATAAAAGTAAATGCACTTGTAAATTTGTTCAATAAGAGGACAAAAGATTGAATGACCGCTTATAGCTTCTCTAAAAAGGAGGAAATATACATGACTTGATTCATGTAATGTTTGTAAGCAATAAATTGACTTTCTTTTTTACTTAAAAGTATGTCTAAGAAGTGTTTATAAACGATGTTACGGGTCTATAGAGACCCGTCACTTCACTCGGCACGCGGCAGACGAACTGAATTCACACGGACGAAGTGAATGAGCGACTCCGAACTGAAACACTGATTTTGCATGGACGAACTGAGCGTGCCTATCGAATTGAAGAGCCTTCACTTACAGTAGAACCGAACTCATCCGTCCCTCGCAGCGGTTGCAAAGGCCCGCACTCCGCATCCAAGACGCTTCATGAACCTGTCGGGCTCTCCTCTGCCAAGATCTTTTGTACAAAGATCCTTCCAAAGCCAAATCCCTAACTGATTGATGAGACGTGTGACAAAGTTCAAACGGTCAATTCAACAGCATTCGTCAGAACATTTAATATCCGTCAACCTATGGATTGACAGGTTGATACCTAGGATGGGACAACCCGGGAGGATCTGAGGTCACGTGTCTCCTCATCCACCGATTTTCCTTTTCTCATTCTTAGTATAAATATCTCCACTTAGTACTAGAATGAGGACTTTTGATTTTGGATCCCCACAAGCAACATAAGTTATCATTTCCTTTTATACACACTTTGTTACTTTCTTGTATTTTCTAATCGTCGTGACATTTACCGGTGAACTGAAAAACTAACTTGATCGTCGAAGTACTCGTGGTCGCCTCCACCCCCACCGGGAAAAGGTCACGAGTGACTAACGACTTACTACCATGCGCAGGAGGAGTTGATTTGAAGATTTATCTGTTAACGACTCGAAAGTTCATTTTTTTGAGGTCAACTAACGATTTAAATTAAACATATATAAAAATGAATGATAGATTAGATGGATACTACTTGTGAATTTTTCCAAATATATGAATAAAAAGTGATTTAAGACGCACACGCTTTTCACATTGACAATGTCTGCTTTTTTAATAATACAAGTAGCTAAGTTAGTGTAGAAATTATAGGAAGGGTATTCAAATTTACTAATTTGACCATTAAATCAAAACACAAATTAAAGTCTTGTGCAATCTTATATACCAAAAATGTCCTAATAATCATAAATAACGAGGTCACTAAAGACTCCACCTCTTCTCGAATATTGGTTCCAGCTAATCGCACAACTTATATGGGTTGCTTTTATACCGTCTTCATAGAATTTTCACGAAAAATATTGATGCATGATCCTAATTGAATTATGCCTTTATCGTCTCCATAGCATTTGTGAGAAAATATTGATGCATGATCTATTAAAGTAATTTCGTGAGCATTTTTATCTTCAAAACTCAAAAGAGAAGTGGAAAACTACTAGCACTCCAAAATCTAACTCCTTTTTCTCCTTGCGCACTAACATAGAAATGTAAAACTTGAATTTGTACATTGACTATTTAGTTGATTTTGGCTTTTGCTTGGGGGCTCATTCAGCAATCGAAGGTTTAATTGGGCTGCATCCAGTCACTTTGAGCCTGCTTTTGTTCGTGGATTTTTAACAAGTTTTACACTCCAAGTAAGTACGTTTGTGGGCCATCTCCAGTTTTTCCATTGGAAATCAACATAAATAAAATAGCAATTAACAAATGACTTCACACTTCTTAGAGCACTAGTGAGAACATTGCATGGTGAATGTCATTGATTATCCGATTACAGGAAATTTCTACAGATTTTATACAGGATGCTGATGTGGCAGCATCCTATCCATTTTTATTTTATCTGGGCTACATGTATTTTAATCATATCCATTGAATTTGAATTTCTATATTAATTCTGTATAAATTTCGTGTACCTATAGTATTGTTCATCTGGTTAACACATGCAATCGAACGAATTTGGGTTCAATTCTCATTTTTACTTGCCGAATCGATCGATCTGATTCAATTTTCAAAATATTGTTCATAATTGAACTATCACTTGACTTTTATGGAATTGTAATATTCATTAGTCATTATTTTCTTTAAGAAAAAGGATGACAACTCTTGACTTAGAACAATTCGAAAAATCACGACTCTTTTTTGTTTTTCATAAATTCATGTCATCTAAGATGCCAACTTCAAAGAAGTCTTCAGTACTTAAGGAACGGACTAAGACGAAAGTCTAACCATTTATAGATGTTGCTCCAAAGATTAATTGCATTAGATTATCAAACTATGCATCTCTCGTCTAGCCACTCGTATTGAATAGAGTAATTTACACATCACGTTAAAATGTGTTCAAAATCAATGTGTTGAAGATGAATTCGATATTTTCAAAAAAAATTTATATCAATGGAATTAATGCTCAGCTCGATTAAGATGGTGTTTGGTGGGATTAAAATTAGATTTTTTAGTAGATTATCAGAAAAGTTTTTGAAATGTGCGATTTAAAAGTTGTGGGATCTATGAAATAATATAGTTAATATTGATTGTTTGACTTTGACTTTAAATTAAAATTGAATTTTAATTGAAACCAAACAGGCTCCAA
The DNA here is from genome assembly GCA_019395295.1 of Osmanthus fragrans. Taxonomy (NCBI): domain Eukaryota; kingdom Viridiplantae; phylum Streptophyta; class Magnoliopsida; order Lamiales; family Oleaceae; genus Osmanthus; species Osmanthus fragrans. The sequence goes on along the minus strand of CM033356.1, from coordinate 2,778,247 downwards.
GACCTCGTACTTTCTTGATGCCAAGTTAACTTTTCTAATAATTCAACAGGTATCTCAATAATTTTAGAAATAATTCATAATCTTGGCAGAAACAATAAATTAATCAAACTTCGAGTAAAACGTTTAATTAACCATCGATAGATTAATATACCAAGATATTTATGGTTAACATTTCTTATTAATCTTCTCTGATTTAGAAACTGTATTATGTTTTCCTTAATAATATGATTCGTTTTTTACCTTTCTTATTCAAATTCCAGTCAGCTGACAAGACAATGGTTTAAATATAGAAGTTTTGCATTTGAGAAGAAAATCGCTGTTTACCAGTTATTTTCCTTAAATTTTTCTCTGCCATAGATAGAATATTGGAGCTTTTTCTACAAATTTTAAGTACTATATAACCTCAAAAAATTCTCACAATCGGTAAAACTCTCAACCATCTCTCTCAAAAATAATAATAAAATAAAAAAGAATTCCATAAGAGAGAGAAGGTTGTTCTTTGTTGAGAAATTCAAGAAATATGGGTGCTTGTGCTAGTGTATCCAAGGGAATGAGGGATGAAGCCACCGCTGCACCACTCCCGGAACAACCCAAGGAAGAAACAACCGCCACCGAGGTTGTGGCGGAGAAATCTGAGAAGGTAGAGGCCAAGGTGGAAGAACCCGCCGAAAAGAAACCGGAAGGTGTCGATGAGAAGAAAGAAGCAAAAAATGATCTGAAGGTGGTAGAGAAAGAGGTTAGGTTTCTTCCATGAAATTTTTATTTTTTTTCTTGAGCAAAAATAAAGTATTATTGAGACCCAGTTTGATTTTTCTTTTTAGAATGAGAATGAAAATTATAGTCGTTATGGACCCCACACAAGAAATAAAATTTCAAAAATGGTGATTAGATGTAATGGATAACGATAATATTTTTCATTTTTATGGAGGAAAAATAAGTACCAAACGGGTTCTGAATTAGAGATATTTTTCAAGAAATATTTTTGATGGAAATTTAAAATTAAAATTAATTTCTATTTTTGCAGAGTGAAGCACCAAAAGAAGAGTCTAAAGTGGAGATCAGCCAATCCTGCGTAGTAGAAAAGGAAGAAGCCAAAGTCGAGGTGACATCTGAGCCAGAAAAGAAAGAAGAAATGACTGAAAATGAGAAAAAATCCGAAATTGTCGAGGAAAAGAAGTGACAACTTTTGAACATGGTTTTCTATTTGCTGATTTCTTAGGGACACTTAATTCTTGGTTTTTAATTTTTTTAATGAACGATTGTTGGTGTTACAATATGTTTGTACCTATGACATTTGATTGGTCTATTTTAATTCATTTTTCTTGTCCTTCCAACTCTTATGTTTTATACTCCATTGTCGATTAATTTGTTAATTGTTTCAATGGCTAAATAGTTAAGGAGAATACTGGTTGGCCGTCAGGCTCACCTCCAATAGGGGGCCTCCCTGATTTGAACCCGGGATTTAATTCCAGGATCCATAGCCTCTCTCAATGGTTAAATGGAAATTGTAGAAAACATTTAAATTCTTCAGAATTTGTATAAGACACATCAACTCACACCACAGTGGTGTTTAATTCACTTAAATTGGAAGATATTAGGCAATTAAAATCACGTGAAATGTTTATGTTCTTTCAATTATGTAAATAGGTCCATTTTAATAAATGGGTTATACACAATATCTCTCCATGAATTTAGACTAAGAGGGGTATCTTTAACTGAGATTGTGATGAATTTTAAAAATCCTTCTAACTTTAGGTGTTCTCAATTGATATTTTAATAAAATCCTTTAAAATATGGATATACTGAATAACTAGTGGAGTTATAAAGATTTCATTAATAGAGAGATTTTAAAAGATTTGAATGAATTTCAAGTTTAAAAACACATGTAATCAAATCTTTTGATGCCATCATATTTGATCAGATTGTTATGGAATTTGTGAAAATCTATTCAAATCCACAAAATTTATTAAGATTTATAAATCTTTTAAAATCCATCAAAATTTTAGTTGAAAACACCCTCGTAAATGACTGAGATTGACGCGTTGAAATTCACACATATGTACGAGGATGAGGATTTTTTGATAATAATGTTATTACGTTGATCTATCGTTTGTTCAAGATGAAGAGTTCTATTTGGATGGAGAGTATATTTATTTTTTAAATTTTAAGATACAAAAATTTTGTTTTTCTTTTACTCAATGAGAAAGTCCATCTTTAATTCTTTTCTATTTCCATCGTACTATTTACTTCTTCAATTGTTTAGATCACAAAACTTATGTGAATGATTTTTAATAATGCCATCTAAATCGGACAACTCGATTAAATAATTACTAGCACACCAAATGCCTGATTGTGAAAAATCACAAACATCCATGCACTGTTTATGAATATATGATAAGGAGAGATGATACTTAATCAATGTTCTTGGGGTAAACTTTTGATTTATTACCTTTGCAATTTTTAATAATAAACAAATAATGTTATTAGCACAAATGGTATTTAACACCTATGTTTGGCTCATCTTCGTACATTATTTACAAACACTTAAGTCATTTTTTATCTATATGTTTTGAAAGATACACAAATTCTATCCACTTTAAAAGTTACAAGGCTCGGCTCTTAAACACTCAAGTTAGGCTTGTGTCCAAATCCTAGGCTAGGCTCGACCCTTTGATTTGTGGATCAAGCAGTCCAAGAGTTGGCTCATTTTTTTTATATATATATATATATTTAGAGGGTGTTTGGTGGAGATTAAAATTAAATTTTTTTAGTAAATTGTGATGAAAGTTTTTAAAATGTGTGGTTGAAAAGTTGTGGGACCCATGAAAAATGTGGTTGATATTGATTGTTTGACTCTAACTTAAATTAAAATTAAATTTTAATTGATATCAAATAAGCTCTTAAATTAACAAAATAAGTCCAAAAACAAACAAATAAAATTTTAATAAAAACATTAATAAAGCAAGCCCAACCTGAGCACAAATGAGTTGGCTCGTGGACCCTATCTACTAAGGAAGCCCACTCAACTCGTGTATATGTATATATTTGTTTTTGGTGAATGGATCGACCCTCGGCTCATCCTTGTACGAGTCCGAGCGACCCTTGTATTGAGTCTTAACGATCCAACAAGTGGCTCCGATCATTACCAATCATGATCCACTTATTCATCACTCAATTATATATTTATTTATAATTTGATGTCATAAGTTGTGGTACATGATATTTTTCCTTTAGGGCCTGTTTGATAGGAGAAATTTTTTTCAGGAAAGTTGGAATCGAATTTCAACTTCCACTTTTACGCTGTTTGATAACATTTTTTTTTCTCATGGAATTGATTTCCACCCAATTCCAAGGTACAACCAATTTGAAGCGTGATTCCGTGGAATTCAATGACTTGCTATATAGGTGGGAATTGATTCCACCTTTTTTTTTTTTTTTTTTTTTTTTTTAGCAATAGAAACAAATTCTTATATAAAGTGTAAAAAGAATTTATCCCTTTAATTGACAAATTTCATGCAAAACAAAGTCAAACGCAAAAATAAAAAAATTATTATTTATTTATTTTTAATTTTTTTGGCAATTTAAACATATTTTGTCCCCAATGGTAAAAAAATTTATCCATTTAATTGACAATTTGCATGAAAAATAAAGTCAAACGTATTATAATAAAAAAGTGAAAAATTATACTAATTAAACACATTTAATTCAATTTATGATAAAACAATTCTAAACAATTCAATTTTTTTTCACCCATTTTTCACCATCGCAATCAAACGGACACTTAAAGTGTGTTTGATAGAATTATTTGGGAAAAATGAATTTTTGAATGATGGGAAATATGTATTGAAAAAGAAGTAAAAGTTATTGATGTGATGAAAAATATTATTTTATTGAAAAATGTGTGATTAAAAATGAATTGAAGAATGAGAATGAAAATGAAAATGTGGGTGGGGGCCTTAGTAAATTTCTTTCCATTAAAGAAATCAATACTTTTTTTTTTTTTTTGATTTCGCTACTGGCGGAGCCCGACCACTCTTAGAGCGGGGCCCGACCACTAGTGCGCACTGGATAAACCTGAGGCCTGATGCAATACCCGCAAACCACATCAGGCGGGTAAATCTCCCCCAAGAGGAAGACGAATGTCTCAAGTGTGGGTTAAACCCTTGTTGAAGAAATACCCAATTTTCTAGGCGGCCCCCTTTTGCCAATTTGACTACACACTCTTGACTAAAGAAATCAATACTTGAGCGTACTCTACGAAGCCGGTTGACTAGGCCAGATCCCCAACCCCCTAAGACCTCACCGGTCAATTTATTATCATCATTCAATTTGTAGCTCCATTCACTCCGCCACTCCAATATCGTGAGCCATTCTGATTCTCTGATATATCAGGTTTATGATTTCAGATCTACTCTTTCGTTTCGTTCATCCATTCACTCTATTTCGAGATCTAGAGTTTCATTTTATTTTGAGCGTATTCATTTATTTGGACCGATATTGATTGGATTTGTTGAAAATTTGTTTTATGCAGGTGACTTTGCTGCCTTTACAATCTGTTTTACTATGTGAGTATTAGCATTCATTTATAAATTTTTAATTTTCCCGAAATTGGGATTTGATATTGGCGATCCATTTTATATACCAGACGAATTCCATTTTTCGTTTCTGAAATAATTATTGAATTGTTGAGAACTCACATATTTCTGAGCGGTATCAATTATTAGTTGTCTGGGTACATCAAGCTAATGTAGCTTTTAGTGAATTGGAAAATAATTTTAAGTGCAAGATGCAAGGGTTAAGTTGATATCAGAAGTTGAGATTTTTCTTTTTAATTTGTGAATATATCAGAAAATAAATTATTAGTTATGTTGACCCCTTTGGGTTATGCAATAATGTCTCAATAACTGGGATTATACTTTCTGTGCCACCGTAAAAAATGAAACCTCTTTTTCTAGTAAGGGATATCTCCATCAGTCTTGTACTGGTCAAGACTTCAACTGGGTCGTCCCGTAATCTCTATCTCTTAGGATAATTAAGTCTTGTACTGGTTTACAACAGTATAGAATGGTTATATGAACATAAATATTGAAGAAAAAAGAAATGTTAAGCTTCTATAGAGAGGCTTGATCTAACTTCTGAATAAATCGATTTCTCACATTTCAAATAAGCTTGTGAAGTATAATTTGCTTGTTATTGCCTAAAAATATTAAACATTTGAGATAAATAATAATTAAGAAGTTAAATTAAAAAAAAAAAAGTAAAAATTAATAAGTTGGCTACCAGCAGAACCATCTGTATTACTTTTTGGTTTGGCATCAATTTAATAAGTATCCTTATCTGTTATGCAAACTTGTTTTGTTAATCTAGGTCAGACGATGAGCCTGTAGATCCGAAGCAGGAACTTGAAGAGCGATGCAAGGCACCTTGTACGCGACCACTTAAAGAATATCAGGTGATTACGACTGAATGAAAATAAACCTTCCTTTTTCTTTTTCTTATTTAATGTCCGCTTCTCCATTTTCAAGTTTCCTGCCTTTCGTGTTCTTTTCAGCTGATACTTAGTATTGCTAAAGCCTAAATGAAATGTTCTATGCATTTTGCATTTTTCAGTTTTTCATTCACTCTTCTTTTTGTTTAAGCTGTTATTACAATCTGATTGGAAGCTTTGTTGAACTCCTTGTAAAGTAGAGCAATGCAGTTTATTTACCAATTAAATAGTCGTGCACTAGACAAACATATACAGATCTGCTTTCCCTTTCCATTCCATTTTGATGCTTCTTTTGTTCTCGATATTCTGATAAAATGTTGAGCACCTTTAGCATTTGAGGATTATTACTACAAATGAAGGTGTGAGATAAGGATCACAGTGTGTGTGCATATCTTTTGCACATTTGTCATCCACATATTTTTACGCCAAAGTGAAAAATAACTACATGGAGCATGTTTGATCTAGATTTTTTCAGAATAGATTTTGTGAAAAATGATTTTTACTTCTAATAGGCAATGAACTAGATCAAAATCATTCTCAATGAGTCCATAAGAGCGATCCCATTTTTTTTTATTGAGTCTGGGTAGAGACCAAATATCTTTACAGCAATACCGCAACACATATACTTACCGAAGAGAGAACAAGATTGACCTACCCAAGAGAGAGAGAACACAAGAGAGACTCCCCCCAACAAGGCCGTGGAGAATGTATGGTTAAAAATTAAGGAAAAGTTATGGGTTCATGTACAAAATTATCTTATTGGGAGAATGTATGGTTGGAAATGAGTTTTAAAGAATCTATACCAAACAGGGGGCTTGATAATCATAAGAAAGCGATACTTTGATCATAAGAAAGTGAAACATACACAATGATATATGTTCTGTGCATTATGTTCAATTGTTCATTAGGATGTTTACTTGCAAGAACTTGATAAAAGTAGAATATATTTGTTCTGAGGTATCTTAGGGTTAATATTATTATGGAATTACTTGTCATGTCAGGTCAACGAACATAAAAAATAACTCAGGTATAAAGGGGCGAGTTTCAATTATGGGATAACTTCTTGTTAATGGGTAATTTTAATTAAGAAAAGCTTAAATAACTCAGGTATAAAGGGGCGAGTTTCAATTATGGGACAACTTCTTGTTAATGGGTAATTTTAATTAAGAAAAGCTTCTAATGGAAAACAGTTGGTGATAGTTGATATGCTTATTCCTCCGGGGAGAGTTGTTTTTAGAATTTAATTTCTTTGTGTGTGGTGCAGCTTATTTGTGCGGGTTGCCATAGTTATGAACTAATGTCCTTTTTTCATTGACATTTATGGACATTATGGGATTTCTGTAATTAGAATCCATACAACTCTTTCGATATTCCCCTTTCCTCCTCTCTTGGCCCTTCCAACTGTACCTCCTTATTGCCCATTGTTCCTACATCTCCATGTCCACCCACTTCAAAACATCTTGCAATTTGTTTGCATCTTCTCTTTGTTCAGATTTGCTTCTGTCTGGACGACCACTGTTTACCTCTTCTATGCACACCAAACAGATGGAAAATAAATTATTATTTTAATGGGACTGAATGGAGCTCAAGAAGCTCAGCTTAATGTTGGATTGCTTCAGCTAATTTCTTTTAAGTTGGGGATCGTAATTTTGGACCAAAGAATCCCCAGACTTTCCTCCATTTGATGAATACCTGTGTTATGTGTGTTTTGAACAAGTCATGACTCGATGCTGGGCAATGGGTCTAACTTCATCACCACGCATTATTTGCAACTATACAATTGACTTCTAAATAAATCTTTACTTTCTGCTAGTTAATTGATGTGTTGCTCATCTGTCACAATATATCGACTAATTAACCAATTCAAGGTTGTCAAGCAATTGAGTGTGAAAATCAGACATCTGGAATAATTTTTTATTTGGTGTCTAAGGAAATTAAATTAGCCTTGACATGAGACAAATATGAGCTTTATATAATAGCTTGTTATATCCATAACTCACGAACTTCCTTTTCTGTGTGTGCATTCATTTATGGCTTTTGTGGTTCATGTACACTCTTTTCTTTCATCAAGCTACCCTACACTGAAAGCTTTTGTCAATTGCAAGTGCTAATGTAAAGTTTCTGATAGGCATGTGCTAAAAGGATCCAAGGTGATGATAGTGGGCACAAGCACTGTACTGGACAATACTTCGATTATTGGCAATGCGTTGACAAATGTGTAAGGCCATCTTTCCTGTTAACATTTATTCCTCTCCGCCCTCTGTTTCGGGTATATTTCAATTTTATATTAAATTTTTGTCTAATTTGCTGCCGACATTGGTTTTTAATACACAGGTTGCAACAAAGCTATTTACTCATCTTAAATAACTGGGCAAGACCTCATTGTTATGCTGGCACCAGATAATGCTCTTTTGTTCAAAATTAGTTCAGTATTGTTCTATTTTTGCGAAAACCATTGATGCTCGCATGCCGCTACTTAGCTAAATGGAATGTTGAACTATGAGCACTGTATTGCAATCAATAAAAGGAAAGTTGTGGGATTGAATTTCATTTGCAAATTAATGATGTTGCTTTTGTTTAACAATTTACAAAGTGCTTTGGAAAATTTTCTTTGCTAACCTCATTTGCATACTATTCTAGGAGTTTCCTTTGTTGCTCGTTTATACTCTTTTAGCATGGTAGCTGTGTGTGCAGATCATATTTTTGGATACATGAATGGAATTTGAATGCCACTAATGGTTCAATTGTCGATTAAATGAGGCATTGCATTCTCAATACATCTAATGGTCTAATGCTGATGTTTTGGTATATCATACTTAAAATGGAACCTGAACGAATGATCCTCTCTTCTCTCGTTTGGACTAAGGATAAACATTACTCCGACAAATACGCTCTTTAACACAGTTTACCAAAATCACAATCCCCTAAGTTTTACCTTTCTACAGTTACAGTGCAAATCGTCCCCTAATTTCGCATTATTAGATAATTTGGTATGTAACAATTCAAATAAATGAAATTATCCACACAAATAAAAACCATGAAAATGGCAGAAATACATTCTATTGTTTCGTTACAAAATGCATTGCATGGATATATGTCTTTTAATCATCTTCTTAGTTGTATATATAGATGTCCAATGAAAAATCGAATATGCTAGTGCGAGTTAATATTCGAAATCCAAACACGGCTACAAAGAAATCTATACAGAAGGATATTAGCTGAAGATGATGTTTCAAAGTATAATTTGTGCAAAAGAAATGATATTCATTTAATGCTGAACGTGAATTTTTCTGAATTCTAATTGCATCAGTTACAAAATCCATTTTGGGTTGTATTTTTTGGTTATTTGTACAGTCGGATACACAGCCTCTTCACATGGGGTGGGACCGGGCTGCATCAGATTAACCCCCATATGTGAGAGGGCTGTCAACCGAGCTGTGTGGCTGAATGTACACACAACTCGGTTCTTTTTGGCAGGTAGTATATTTAAAGATAATTAACATTGTAATTAGTATTTTTTGAAAACATTACCATCACACAGTAAACTGGATCTCATATTGGGTTAGTTATTTAAATTAATGTCTTGGATACTTCACTTTTGTTACATCTATGTGAATTGTCAAGTGAAACATCTATGTAGATTTTATTGAGACTTCACCAACTGCACTTATCTTGTATCTATCCGATCGTGATATCAATTTCTCTAAAAGGCATCGAGAAACTATCGTATCCTTTTATATTTGAATGAGAATTCGATATTTTTTGAGCCCGACAAATTTGGCTTTCTTATGAGAAGTAGAAATCTGAGTCGAACTCTCGTGTGAAATCAAGGTTTGAGTATTTAAATAGGAGTTCCACTTACTGTAAGGGGGGGGGGGGTTGACAGGGGTGGGTTACAGGTCACTCACAGCGTGGAGCCCGCTAGAATTTTTTTTTTTTAGTACATGGGGCCGCGCTATACTGAGTGGCCTCTAACCCCCCCCCCCCCCCCCGTGGTCAACCACCTGTACAATCAGTTTAATTGTTTAAATTTTGGTGTTTATGCTCTAGGAAAATACTATTTTATCTTTTCCAAAACAATTAAGTGGCTACGAGTTAACTGATAGTCCGAATTCGTGTTCGCAACGCATGATCCTCGCAAGTTTTTTGCCTCGTTTTCCTCGGGTTCAATTTGTTTTTGTGTTTCTAAAACCCTCGTTACGGAATTGCTTATCACAATACTTTCTCTATAGAAATTAAACCCCTTCAACAGGACAAGAGATCCTCTGCTAATCCGATGACACTAAAAAAGCTTCTTATTGCTGATCACAATTCCAATCCTAAAACCAAACTCGGCCCATCCGCCACGCTGCCGAATTCCGCCTCATCTTCATCCACAACCACTCTACAGTCCGTTAAGAGGACCAGGGACCTTCCAAATTTATCTGATTGTCATTGCTGCGGGATCCGAATCAATCACAGCAACCCGGAAGATCGGCTGCAACCATTGGACAGTGTCTGGCGCATTGTTCTGCTCTGTAGAAAATGCAGCAAGAAAGTTCAATCTGGCCAAACATGCTCTTACTGCTTTAAAGAAACGGCGAATTCAGGTAATATTGTTAGATGTCGTGATTGTGGTCGCCGAATTCACCAAGATTGTGTTAAGAATTATGGATATTGCACGCCGTGGTGTTATTTGGGGCTAGGGTTAGGGTTTAGGGTCTGTGTGGATTGTTGGGTTCCGGATTTGCTAAAGAGTTGTGTCAGGATTCATAGGAGTGATAGTAAGGTTGTGGAGAAATCTTGTGCAACTGAGGGGGATTTGAAAAACTGTTGGCAGAAGGGGAAGAAATATGAGGTGGAGAAGAAGGTGAAGATGGTAGCCGTTGGAGAGGAGAAGGCTTTGAGGAAGTCTGTGGAGGCGAAGAATGCAGTGAAGTTGGCAGAAAATGCGTTGGATATAGCGGATAAGAATGGTAAGAAAAGTGATAGTGGTAGTAGCAATGCAATTGAGGTAGTCAATGATGTGGGATTGGCAATTCAATTGCATCGTGCAATGAATAGTTCACCAAGGATTTTGAGGAATAAGGGCATAGGGAAGTCAACTTGTTTCGAAATTTTGAAGACTAGGGATTCCTTTAGTTTGTCTTCTAAAAGAACAGGTTTAGGAAGGGATAATAGTGAAGGTTCTAATCCGGACACGTGTATTAATGTTATGGAGAATGAAATACTTATCAGTATCAGAGAGAATGATTCTTGCCTTCGAGTGAATAAATTGAAACAGGAACTATTAACTTACAAGAGGGACAGCAAAAGGAAGTTATGGCAAGTAGATGTCGACGACTTTGTGGTTTCTGAATCTAAGTGTAGTCAGCAAGATGATTCAAGAGACGAGTTACATTTGAATGGCTCTAAGTCTGCTTGTCAATTGAGATTCAATGGTGATATCTCCAAGTGAGACAAAAAGAGGAAGTTATGGCATGTAAATGATGACAATGCCATGGTTTCTGAATCTATTTTTAATCTGCAAGATGATTTGAAATACAATTTACACTCGAATGGTGCTAAGCCTTGGTGTCCATCGAATAGTAATGGTGATATTTTACAGGAGGGATAAAAAGAGGAAGTTGTGGCAAGGAGACGATGACAGTGTCATGGTTTCTAAATCTAAGTTTAATCAGCAAGATTTAGAGTGGCCTTTGAACCTCAGTGATGCAATAGAAAGATTTAGGCAAGAGCCCATAATTTACAAGTGCACTAGGTTCAAGTTGAAGGCATACCAAGAAAGTGGCAAGGCAATTGTATTTGGAGAATGCAATTCTGGTCTTTACAACAGTGGCCTTGGAACCTCAGTATCATCATTTAAAACATGAGTTGCCTTTGGAAGACAGTAGTAATAGTTTTACAGTAAAATGTGATGCTGAGATAACTTTGTCTAGTGGTAGTTACAAAGCAGAGCCTGACCGCCATTTTTTTAAGTATGGTTTGAGGTGAACAGGCGCCAAATCGGGCTCAATCATTGAAGCCGAGCTGCATTTTGATGCATCTCAGAATGAAAATCAGGCCTCAGTTGCTTCTTTGGTTAATAGAAGGATTAGTTGGTTTGTGAAGTGTGATAACAAATTGATTTTGTCAGATGGAAGCTTATACAAAGAAAAGCCCTAGGTATAGCAGGTATAAAAGTTGTTTGTGACTCCTATTTCTTTTACTGATGAAATTCAATGTTTTTACATGTCCCAAAAATATGCATTATTAGTAGTAGTGACAAGTGTTTGTACATGTCCTCCTCCTGAAACATGTCATTCTTGCAAGCAATGTTTAAAAAGGCTAAATAAGATATCAAGGGGGAGGCTAGGTGTAAGGCTCCTTTGAGGCGTCAATCCCAACATAAATAGATAGAAAATTACAAATTACTACAAGAATACAACCCAAAGTGCAAAAATAAACCACAATAAGGAAACAAGCCCAATTTTAAGAAGTTTAAAATGTTTAACCACTTATTATTATAAATGCAAGTATTAGCCAATATAATGGAAACATTTAATTTTGGTCAAATGTTGATTAACCAAGTTGCCAGAAAGTAAAAGGAAAAACACCTAGGAAACAAGTAGCAAAACACAATTAAAATAAAAAACAAGAAAAAGTGACATGGTATTAGTTTTGGATGTTGAAACATTTTTGTTTCCATTCACTTCAAAAAAAAAAAAAAAAAAAAAAAAAACAGAACTAGAGGAAATAAAAAAAATAAAAATTGGTGGCCTGCCGACAGTCATCTACTAATAGAAGCTTCTTCGTACCGATGGATGGTTATCACACTTCAATTGCAGATGTAGAGAGCTAGGCACAATGTCCTTTTTACTTAATTCTTTTCCCTATCCTTCAGTTCCTTTATTTATTTATTAAATTTCTAGTTTTGAGGGTTGGTGTGTGTTCAAAACATCCCAAACAACTGATAAATGTTCTGGCCAAAAGACTAAAGCAAAGTGGGATCAGTAAAAAATGCTCTAAAAGAACAAGGCTGAGAAGCTGCATGGAAAGGCCCTAAATGTGCATAATTTGAGGTCCCCCAATTCGCATGTCACATATAGGCAGACCTTAAAGTGCGTGCCATGGGCACTTTTGAAGACACTGCTTGCATGGACTGCCTTTTCCTATAAGACTGCTAATGCAATGTTTTTTTACTAAGTACTAACCTTCATTATGAATTATTAGTTCATTGGCATGTATTCTGATGGAGGTTCTTGAAAAATAGTTCTTTTCTTCTGTAAAACAGGAATGTGGATGGTTGATTGTCTTATCACTGAAAGATTGTCAACTATTGGTCAGAGGATCAAATATATCATTTAGATATCATGTTTGTCTAATGCTAGAAATAACAAATTGGTATTTGAGTGCTTGATGATTCCTGAGACCACTTCGCTAGTTCTATTATTGCCATCACTATATTTGACATCCGCCTCAATTTTGTACCTTGTTTACTAAAACTGTAAATGGCACTGTGGTTAACAATCCCCATAGTTTTATGCCTATTCTTTTGATTCCATAAATACTCTCCCCGTAGTTGCCTGGGACCTGGAACAAGTCATTCCCCCTTCAAAGCTGGTCCTTCTTATTATCTAAAGCTGTGATTCTCTTAAAAACAGTCTCAGAGGTCTTAAATGTGGTGTTAAGAATTACTATACACGAGTCTAATTTAGTTCTGCTGTCTTGTACTCTTATTTAAACATGAAATGTGGCAAATTTAATTGTATCATCTCGATGATGCATAGTATACTGTCCTGTTCTTTTTGAACACCTAACATCTGGAAAGATATTATTGGGAGTTGATATTGTTCATAGAAAATGATCTCAATTTGTTCTCTCTTGCTCACTGTTTCTGATGGCGATTCTTTCTTGCTTTTATATGGAATGTATACTTGATGAATATAGAGCGTTAGGCAGTTATTATCACTTGTGCTCGGATGAAGGGATTGAAGAGGAAAAATTTATTTCTTACTGCAACTCTCGCGTTGAAATTTTACCTAGACATGTCAACTTAATTTGCGCTATGGAAAAGGTAAATGGTCTGAGAAAATGTTGGTGACTATTCTTCCATATATGTGATTTTTTACTTCTAACTTTAGCAACATTTATAAACTTGTAAATTATCTATTTATATTGCTTTCTTGATATTTCAAAATGGTAGCAGTGAAAAAATTTGATATATCTGGTAGTGTAGAGCAATTCTATTTATTTATTTATTTTTGGGATTTGTTTTCCATACCTTTTTATGGCATTAAAAAGATAAGAGAAGAATTGTCATCACATGCCCCCAGATTCATAGGTTTTGCCTCTTTCACTTTATATTTTGGGTCATCTAATGACTTGCAGGATTGCAAGCTTTGAGATCTGTGGCCAATATTTTGATGTGTTTTGACTTTGTAATATGTGGGAAGATGCAGTATGTGAAGCTTTCATTTGGTAAAAAGAGGTGACGTAAATTTTGTACCATCATGTACATCTTGTTCTGTCATAAATAGAGCAAAAATAATTGAAGGATGAATATGCTACAAAGTTTTCAAGTTTGTGAATTTTCGGGAAAATATAAATTTGGTTTATAAATCTATACTTCGTTTCTGAAGTATGTTGTGTTGATCAATGTTCCCAGAGTACTTGTTGTGAACCAATTATCACTGGTATTATGTTGATTAGTCTTGTAAACACGGTTGATGAGCTTAGTATAGTTTTTAAATCTTATGGGAGCTTTTTGATTTTGGTTTTCGAGTTTATATGATACCCCTTTTTAAAACTTTTGTAATGTGGATCTCGTGCCTCAGTCCCTAAGTTCTGAAAACTTATTATTGATTTTCAAGTGTTCCCTTCCAAGTTTTTTTGCATTATTGCAAGAATCATGCTACAATGATATAATCATTAATATAATTGTTGACATAATGCCACATGACACTTCATCATTTGACTGTTTTAAATGTAGCTAACTTTTTCATCTAATTGTATCTTACCAACTAATTTTATCTTATTCTATCTGTCAATCACTTTTGGTCAAAAGTGCATAACCCTTATAGCAATACCTTACCATGCATGCCTGGGCAAGAATATATCAAAAATAAAGTTCATATCAAAATTATTAGTTTTGGATACCTAGAATATGTTACAAGTGAAAAACATATATCAAAATTGATATGGTAGATTGATGGATCCCTATCTATTCAAGAATCAAGTAGAACTAATCTTAATGCTCGAACCATTGCATCGATCGTTCGTTTTCTAGTAGCAAAAGTGCTTCTCTTTTCATTTCGGTTAGTGTCTGCCCTGGGGTAGACCACTTAGGGTTACTTTTCTAGTATCAAAGGCTCCAGTTCTGTTTGCGGGTAAATGATGGGCTCTTAGTGGGCAATCCTGTGGAAGAGCCAAACACACTCGAAAGAGAAACGGGCTTTCTAGTTCTATTTCGTCTAAGGTAACGAGCTCTCTTGCTCCTCTTCTCACGTGCAAGGATAGGCTCATGGTACGTGCTCACAAAATAAAATTTTATTTTATAAAAATACAACATAAGGAGAATAAATTTTACAGAATATAGATTTATGGAAGAGTAACGCATATTTCTTCGATTTAACGTTTTCAGGTGTGGCGTACCTCTTAACAATAATTTGACTCCTTTTTTGGATATACATGCAAGTAAGAAAAATATATTCAATACCAATTAATTAAAGCAGTTTGAGGGAAAAAGTTTAGCTGACGTTTAATATAACTTTATTGAATTCACATCATTCGTGTTATCTTGATGCATGTGTTTGTGAACTGGATGACGCTAAATTTAATTAAAGAAATAATATAAAAATCTTATCATTTCAATATTATTTACTGCATATAGCCTTGATGCTATAAATTGCAAGAGGAAGAATATTTAATTCTTATTATGCATGTCCAAGTTTTGCCTTCTATGTAAAACCTCGACCCCCTAAGTACGGTTAGAAGTTCAATAGAAGTAAAATCGTTTGTTCAAATCACGATATAAGAGACCTTGAGCCACTCAAAAGTAACGTTTCGATGTTGCATGCTTTTTTTTTTTTTTTTTTTTACGTTCTATTATTGGTGCCCCAACTTGCCCTGCCCTGGATCTTGTAAAGGAGGTAAATCGCAAGTTATGTCTCCAAGGGTACAAGGAGGAAGACTGCTTGTACACTTGTACTTACCCAAAAGTCAAATCCATATTTCAGAATTCAAACTCTTGACACGACAGCTTCAAGCAAAGTTGGATTTTTCCACCTTCCCATTTTACCACTTTTGTTTCTATCTCTTATCACCTTAGACGTTGAGTTAACATGATTTGATCGACCCGAGATTTGAAGTATTGTGACTTAAATTGATGGGCCATGTGAAAAATAAGAATGTCAAATCGAAACTTTTCTCTCAACCTGGTTCTTACGCCCACCCCACGCCATATGTAAACAAACCAAAACCCCCCAAAAGTACATTTATATTTAATTTCTGACATTTTCCTCACAAATTATAAGAGCAAGATACACACGACAATAAATTATATAAACCATTCCTCATGTCTTCTTGTGTTAATTACTATTACAGGACAGAATATATGTTTGGCATAAATCACTGTATCATGATTCCATTTACCATATATAGCTCGATGTTTTACCTATAAATGTATACCATGTTTAATTTGATACAAGGGTTTACAAAGAAGAAGAAGGAAGGTATGTTTTCATATATTCCTTGATAAATATTTACAGCAATCCATGTATATATTTATAGGTAAAATATCGAGCTATATATGGTAAATGGAATCATGAGAGTAATTTATGCCAATCATATATTCTGTCCTGTAATAATTACTACACCTCTTCTTTAACTCTACTTAAAGCTAATTACAATAATCTATTTTTGTGTTAACCATTACTCATAAAATGGTACCTCTTCTTGTGATACTGATTTTGAGTTGTTTCGTTGGGGCTTCACAAGCCCTCCAAGCTGGCTTCTACGCCAACACCTGCCCCAACGCCGAATCAATTGTCCGCCGCGTCGTCAGTGAAGCCGCCGCCTCCGAACAAAATGCTCCGCCCGTCTTGCTTAGACTTCACTTCCACGATTGCTTTGTTAACGTCTCTCTCTCTGACTCCCTGACTTAAAAATTCTGCATGTGCATGCAATTAATATTTCTTGATATTCATGGGTTTCTTTTTATGTAATCTGTTTTCTTCAGGGCTGCGATGGGTCAATTCTGATAACCACTGGCCTCGAAACTGACGAGAAGAATGCATTTGGGCATCAAGGAGTGCAAGGTTTTGAAATTATAGAGAGGGCGAAGGCTCAATTGGAAGCTACGTGTCCAGGAATTGTTTCTTGTGCAGACATAGTAGCCTTGGCAGCTAGAGATGCAGTGTTTTTGGTAATTGATAATCTTTTTACACGTGTGTGTGTGTGTGTGTGTTTTCCTTCTCTAATATATACGCATTGATGATTCAGACAAACGGACCGCTGTACGATGTTCGGACCGGTAGAAGAGATGGACTTGTGTCAAACAAATCTTTGGCAGATAATATGCCAGAAATTACCGACTCCATTGATACACTCAAAGCTAAGTTTTCAGAGAAAGGGCTCTCGGAAAATGAACTTGTGCTTCTCAGCTGTACACACTCTCTCTCAACCTTTCTATCTCTATATGTATTATATTTATCTACGTGTATCTCCCTCGCTCTGGCATGTACACAACACAGAAAGAAACATGCAGGCCAAACCATGCAGATTTTGTGTTTCTCTCATTCGGTAGACATTTCAAGGGATATGAGCAAGTTTTCAGCAATGCGTGACACTTCATAAATATAAAACTAATTACTCAAAAGCTCTGTCCAAGAACTTATTTAAATTCAATTTTCAACAAAATATACAATTTCATAAATTATAACAGTAAGACTTTAAACTAATGTTGTCAAAATCAATCCAAAAAATTACTTGTCTACTTGTGTGTGTGTTCATCTAATTATATTGAAGATGGAAGAGCCTTAATTATGGCGTATTCCAATTTATTGCATTAATTCGTGTGGACCATTTCTGTTGCATTTATGTGATAACTACTATGACTCTCAGCTGCACATACAATTGGGACTACAGCGTGCTTCTTCATGACAAATCGGCTTTACGAATTCACTGCGGGTGGTGGCTCCGACCCCTCGATAAATCCCGGGTTCCTATCGGAGTTAAAGGCTACGTGTCCTCAAAACGGAAATGTTAATACTCGATTACCTATAGACCGGGGTAGTGGCCAAAAGTTTGACAAACAAATTCTGCAGAACATTAGAAGTGGCTTTGCTGTGCTAGAAACTGATGCTAGGCTTTATGAAGATGCTGCAACAAAAAGAGTTGTGGACTCCTATTTCGGGCAGTTTCTCCCGTTTTTAGCTCCATCATTTGAGGCAGATTTTGCAAAAGCAATGGTGAAAATGGGCGAGATTGGTGTATTGACAGGCTCGGAAGGAGAAATCAGGCGTGTATGTTCAGCTTTTAATTGATAAATTGTGCAATGGTCTCATGGCATGTTCAACAACATTTTGGACATCATTAGACACCAGAAGTTAGTTAATAATGGTTTATTTTCATCAAGTATTGTCCAGTAGTTCATGTCATAAATACATGTTTCTTCAATCAATATATCGAAATTAAATTTAGTATCCGTTTGATAGGTTTGTATTTCTTGTAGACAAACTTTCCAAGAAGATTATCTTTCATAAAAAATAAATATTTTTAAAAAAATTATTCAAATATAAAATTTTAATTTCAAAATTAGGTTCTGATTAACACCGTGTGAGCTTAAATATAGAAGTGAGTTGTTAATAATTCTTGCATATAATGGTTTTACAACTCATTGCAGAGGACAAATAATTGAGTTAAAGGAATCGCAATAATACACAATAATATACAAGATTTAATATTTCTGCAGTCTTCTACAGGACTGGAATTGTAGGCAGTGGCCAAGTTTCTATGCACGTCATGTGAGGTTACCTTGTCTTCGTACAGTCTGCATTAGCCTGTGGAATAAGATAATTATTAAATTTTTTTTTTTTTTGGATTACGCGTCACTACTGGTGCCTCCACCTGCCCTGTGCCTTGATGAAGGAGGTAAATCGCAGGTTATGTCTTCAAGGGTATATGATGAAAGACTGCTTGTACACTTGCACTTACTCAAGAGCCAAATTCATATTAATTAAGTAGATACGTGTGTGTATATAGATAAATATGAACATCGTGAGCTACCGAGCATTATGAGATTGTAATATGTACTTTATAGTTTTTATGCATTTAAATAAAAGTAAGATAACAAAATTATAAAGTTTACAATGCATATTAGGGTTTTCTTTTCTATTTAAAGAAGGATGTTCAACTCAACTTCAACCTTGTCATATATTCCACACATTACATTTGATAGATATCATATTCATGGAATAAGATTACTTTCAAAATGTATTGAAATAATTAAGGCAAATCTAGCTCTCCAATGAGCTAAGACGTAGAGATTGTCAATGTTAGAAAGGAATATAATTCAATGGTAGAGTATCACATTGACATGGTGATTATAGTCATCAATTTGAGCACGATTACTTTCAATTTGTTATGACATGGCTCCTTTATGTAAAAAGATATACAATTTAAATTCCGGTCTCAAAAGCACTTCGAAAGTCTCCTTTTTTTTGTTTTTTTTTAAGGGTTAGTTTGACAGGATTTTTGAAAAGTCAAAATTTGTTTCTAGGATTAAAAATTATTTTGAATATGTTTAAATTATTTTTTGAAAGTATTTTGTTTGGCTAGACGAACTTTAAAATAAAAATGATCTAAAGTAGCTTTCTAAAAAAGAAAACGAGCCCTAATTACAATTTCGTTACCACATATTAATTACAGGCTTTAAAGCTAAAATTCATCAGTTCTGGATCTACAGAACTAGTTAGCTGTCAAATTCTTGATAACTAGTTCTATTATGCAGCTAAAATCAGGCTTTACACCTCTATCTTGACCAATGAATTCATTTGTTAAAGAAGCTGATTCATGTATTTTATCATCCGTAAAAGCTTCACAAAGTTTTAGCTAATCTCTTGTCAAGCTGTCAACAACTAATGCAAGTCTGATGATTTCTTTCCCTGTTTGTGGTAAATTCAATCTTTATTTTAAAGGCATTCTGAAGGGAAGTAATCGACAGCAAACAAGCTGTTATATTTTTTGAAGATCTTCAGCCCACATAACCACACTGCCAGAAGATTTGAGAAAGTTTTCTTTCTCCATTTATTGTGATAATATTGGAAACGATCTTACTACATGTACATCCGGGATGACATTCTCCTCACAATAGAGGGGCCATGATTATTTTATTGGAGCGTGGGCCCTCCCTTCTTGTATGTCATCCGGGATATCGTAGCAAAATCCTTTGGAAATCCCTGCTAGATATTTGGTAACTATCGAGATTTGGGAATAGATGGCTGGAGATACGTTTTCACTTTCCTTTTACAAGAAAGCAGAACCCAAAGCCCAAAGTGGAAAATACTTACAAGCTGAGCCCAATATCTGCTGGTCCATTAATTATACTACAATAAAGCCCAAGTCGGCAGGATATGGGCTTCTAGCCTGACAAAAGTGACTCTCTTATCAATTCACAAACTTCAAACTCAAATATTAGGCCCCTGTTTGGGCTCCTCTCGGGAAAAAATGTATTTTAAAATAGTAATTTTTTGAGGTAGTAATAATTTGCATTTTTTATACAAGAGGGGGTCGGGAGGGGGGGATACTAACAAACATCACGAGAATTGTTGAGAAGAATGTCGCATTTGAAATTTGTCGAAAAGTAAGACTTACTATGTTGTTGGGTGGCATTTCCATAAACCATCTGCACGTCTTTAAACCATTATAAAAGTGGATCACGGGTAATTATTATAAAAGTTTAGTGATCATGGAGAAACATTTTAAAGTTCAATGACCATTCAGTAACATGAGAAAAAGTTAAATGATTTGTCCAGTTGAATAAAGTTAACAACATTTATGTCATGTAGGATATCACTTTTTAAATAATTTAGTGATCATAGACAAATAATTGGAAGTTCAATGACATTTCAATAACAAAAAAGAGAGTTCAATGACCAACGAAATAATTAACTGGAAAATTGTCACAAGTGCAACCACCTGATAAAATCATAGGACACAGCAAGTGGGCTTTGTACTGTTAGCTTTCGTCCCACTTTTGAATCATAATTTATAACAGCCAATCTTATTTATGTTCCCATCTAATAAGGTAAAACATGTTATATTCATTCACCCAAATATCCAATTATTTGAGAATCTATATGAAATTTCAGACATCATTTACATTTTTGGGTTCCATTCTACTATATTTGCACATAGCTAAACAATTGATTCTTGTTATCGTCGAGCTACCAATTGAGTCAAGTCACGAGGCACTGCTGTAATACATCTCAACTTTTTTTTTTTTTTTTTTTCTAAGATTGTCTACTTTTCAAGTTTTTCTAATGACGGAGCAATTCGACGTGGCTGAAGTTTACAAATTCGGCGTTGTTCTTTCTTTGAGCTATTGAAGTAGGAACGTCCCAGGATAATTTTTGACACCCATAATTATGAATACATGTAAAATTAATCAAATAAATATATGGAGAGGGACGATGAAAAATTGCTTAAACGTGAAACATAATCAAGAAATAGAAATAGAGATCGAATCAACAATTTTTTTATGAGATAAGATTGTTGTCTCATTATTTTGGTCACATTTATCAATTATCAATACTATATCGGAATGTTACAACATGCTAAATTATCTTGATATGGTAATTGATTGTATCAATCACAAGTTACGTAATGTGACTTATGTTCAAATTCTTAATATTGTAGATCAACCCAAAAAATCATTATCATGGAAATTGTTTTAGAGTTGAAAGGATCGAACTTGACTCGAGCTCGATTGGCCTTTTTTTATCATAGCTGTAGCGGAAGTTTGCTTTAAGGGTCGTCAAAACGGTGTTTTTCGAGCTCAGTTCAACGTACCTTTCTCTACCAACAACCAATCCAATCCGACTCCGATCCGCAACCAATATATTCACTTCGGTTGCTTTACAATCTCACCCACAAAGGAAGAGATTATGGTGATGATTTGTAATCACAAAGATAAGGAGAAAACACCACAAAGTATGGCAAAGAAGAGACCAAACAATCAACCAAGGAAGATACCAAGTTTTGCACCACAAAGAAGCTATTTTCTTCACTCAAGGGCTGCTGATTTTCACTCACAAAGGGGGCCACGTTTTTCACTCCTAATTCACACAAATCACACACAAGTGGCTAGGGTTAAAAACACCATATATATATGTATAGGTTAAATTAGGGCTTTAGTTAGACCGATAAAACGGTTAAACGGACCAAGATTCAAGCCATCCAAAAGGGAATACAATTGGGCCGAATAGAGCTCTTGAATTTGGTTGTTGATACTATTTCATTCATCGGCCAAAGCCTATGAAATTACAATCCCACGTTTACATCATAGCCCGTGATTATTGGGTATCAAAACCCAACAATCTCCACATTGATTCCCAATAAACCTGCAAGCAAACAAAACACACAATTTATACTTGAATAATCAAGGTAACTAATAAAATTGGTTTCACAGACCTTACCTCGTGTTTCCAACCTGAAACACATACCATACCTGCTTCATATACTCACCAAGGCTAAGGTAAAAACACTCAAGTAGAAGTAGATAATCACAGTGACAGTTAAGAGCAAATAAAACATGCGATGCCGATATACTATAAGATAACACATACATATCCTTTTCAAACACGTTCACACAGAACAACAGATTAACACCAAGTTAATCAACACACGGTCAACACATGCAACAAATGCATAAATGACCCGACGAAAAGATTTCACCACACTTATCCTATCCCATTCCATGTTACTCATACCTCGAGAACACATATCTTCACTCATCGCTCCACCATGCTCAGTAGACTAATCACTCAATACATGTCTAATTGGTAAGTCATAATAGATCATAAGTTCTTGGGATAAACCTTTATCACCTCATCACTTCTCCCAAACTACGTGGATAATGAGGATCCACCTTACAGAAGTGATAGAAGTGTCATCTCTCATACTCCACCTGATCAGGGTCTCTTTCTGATAAAGGATTCTAGATATTTGATCACATCTCCACTCGTGAACCAAATATCACTCTCCACATCTCCCCGGTACAAACCACAATGTACCCCTAGGCATCTATACTCCACATCACCAATAGACATCCAACACACACACACACACTGCTAATGCATCTTAACCCTACTATGCATGCAAACACATACACCAAGTATACGAGTCACATTGATTCATGCAATTACACACATCAAACACATTGAAAACGTAACATACAACATGCAACAGAATCAACCACTCATACACATGCAAAAAGAATTACACACAGATGCAATGCAGTAACTAGGTTTACACGCAATAAACCTCACTAGGGTCATCACTCGACCCCATAGCCACATTCGCCTCATCTTTCATCCTACCCCTCTGCTTATACTTCTTCCTGGGACAATCCCTAATAAAGTGTTCAGACTTACCACAGCTGTAACACCGTCTAACACTAGACTTGTCCCATCCTTTGCCCTTCTTCTTACCACCCTCATCACTCGAGTCACTACTCGAATCACTATTGTTTTGAGCTCTACCTAAATTCATTTGCTTAAATTTCATTCTACTCCTCATCACATGTAACTTACCATTCCTATTATCTTCTTTTTCAGCTTTGATCTCCATCTCCTTACTCCTAAGTGAATCTATGACAATCTCGGGTGTTAAGGTGTCCCTAACGTACTTAATAGCATTCTTAACCTCTCTATATGATTCAGGCATAGAATTGAGCAGGATTATAGCTTTATAGGTTTCAGACACCTTTTCATCACTATTAACAATATCTTCCACAAGATTGTTAAAGACATCCAAATTGTCATCAAGATCCTTTGAAGGATCCATTTTAAAATTGAAAATTTTTTCAAGCAAGTACAACTTATTTGGAGTAGACTTAAGCAAATATAAACTCTCCAACTTTTCCCAAAGTTCTTTTGTAGAGTCGAGTTTTCCAACTTTCCTCAAAACAACGTCAGATAAGTGTAAAATAATTGAAGTGTAAGCAAGTTCATCATATTCTTCTTTTTGTGTTTCAGTCAAATTTTCAGGAAATTTGTCATCTATGGCTTTCGAAACCTTTTGTTGAACCAAAATTCCCTTCATCTTTTATTGTCAAATTGAAAAATCCATTTTTCCATTAAAAAATTCCAACTTCAAATTTTGAAGACATTTTAAGAAAATAGAACAAATACGAGTGCACAAATAGGTCACACAAAGTAATCTTAAGACCGCAATATACACCGTTCTAAATTTCCAGAGTTTCGTAAGATTCACGATCTCAGATCAAGGGAATTTTCGAACGGGTCAAGTTCAGGTGTTCTAACAGGATAATCAATGCAACACGAAGGTATGATAACACGGATTCAAATTTTCACGCAATGCAGTCTCACACAGTGACTAAATGACAATTAGAGCACAAAATTAATAATTAACTTGCAATTAAATTCAACACTTCAAATAGAGCAAATAATTCCCAAATTTCTAGCACAAGCAATGTTACTCCTTCACGGTTACCACAATCCTATTGTCATCCCACACGATGACGCACTAATGCTGAAATTTAACGGAATAAGCCAATATACCAGAGCGGACCTATCTGAGTCCGTAAATTACGAGAGATACGAATTTGCTGCTTTAGGGCCACCACTATTCGCCCTAAAGATTCAGCAAATATGCAGCAATTCCAATCGATGATCGATCAAGGGCAAAATCGTCCAATTTTTTCTACAGTACCTGAAACAGAAAACTAAAAATACAGAAATGTCAGAAATAACGTTAGCAACAATCTGTCTTCAGACCCCGTCGCCTGAAAACGCCGCACGCGCGGAGCCGGAACCCCCACACACCGCCGGTTGCTGTACGTCGAAGCTCAGACGCGCCTGACCGCCGGAATCGTGTCCACCTGCACGTCACACCAGTGGTTTCCATTTCACTAAACTCCTTCTGGATTGGCCAAAAAAGGTGAAAACATGGGCTGATTTTAGGCAGTTTTCTGGACAGCTTTCGGATCTGTTTTCTACCTCGTTTCTGCCAGTTTTCTGATTGGTTTTTGGTCAGTTTTTCATCCCAAATCCACCACCATGAAGCTCTGATACCATTTGTAGCGAAGCTTGCTTCAAAGGTCGTCAAAACGGTGTTTTCCGGGCTCAGTTCAACGTATCTTTCTCTACCAACAACCAATCCAATCCGACTCCGATCCGCAACCAATATATTCACTTCGGTTGCTTTACAAGCTCACCCACAAAGGAAGAGATTATGGTGATGATTTGTAGCCACAAAGGCAAGGAGAAAACACCACAAAGTATGACAAAGACGAGACCAAACAATCCACCAAGGAAGACACCAAGTTTTGCACCACAAAGAAGCTATTTTCTTCACTCAAGGGCTACTGGTTTTCACTCACAAAGGGGCCACGTTTTTCACTCCTAATTCACACAAATCACACACAAGTGGCTAGGGTTAAAGACACCATATATATATATATATATATATATATATATATATATATATAGGTTAAATTAGGGCTTTAGTTAGACCGATAAAATGGTTAAACGGGCCAAGATTCAAGCCATCCAAAAGGAAATACAATTGGGCCGAATAGAGCTCTTGGATTTGGTTGTTGGTACTATTTCATTCATCGGCCAAAATCAATGAAATTACAATCCCACGTTTACATTATAGTCCGAGATTATTGGATATCAAAACCCAACAATAGCCTTAGAATTATAATGATAAAGTTCAATTTATTTATTTAATATACACGGGCTTCTTTATGATTATCAACATATTAAGTACGATTAATTTGAATTTTGATCCACTCTTTTAGTTAAAGTTGTGCACTCGTTTAACTTTGACATTTAACCTACCATGACTTCGCTGGTGTGAACTGTGAAGCCCAAAAGACACTTCCAAAAACTGACTCATTCTTAGGCAGATAGTGGAGTGGAGTATATATAGACACATGATTACTGTATGTATCACCAGCTTAAGAAAATGCTCAAAAAACAGCCTGTCTGCAACTCAACTTCCAAACAAAAAATTGGTGCAGACTTCTGCCACGTGCCGCACGGTCAAAGCTCCCATTTATTGGGGGCATAACAAAACTTTCGGTTTGTTACTGCCCCGAAACCTGTTGTTGCCCGTGATGTCTCTAACAATCACGGACTTAAGAATTTCAGTTTCTGTGATGCTTCTTTGGACGTGAAAACCTGGGTGGATGATCTGGTAAATAGGCTGACATTGCAGGAGAAAATTGGGTTCTTGGTTGATGGTTCAAAGGGAGTGAGTAGTCTTGAAATTCCTGATCCCGACCTCTTAGCTGGTGTGATTCGAGACCAGTGGCAGTTGAATGGGTATTTAACTTACACATATTTTCAATATTCTATTCAATAACGTTCCACTATTTTATTTTATTTATTATTATTATTTTTGGGTTGGGTTGGGTTCCGCGGGGGGGGGGGGGGGGGGGGGGGGGGGGGGGGAACAAGAACACTAATAAATGTGTTTGGTCGTTGTTGATTGCTGCAGGTACATTTCTTCCGACTGCGATTCTCTGAATGTGATGTTTTATAACCAAATTTACACCAAAACATCAGAGGAGACTGCTGCTTTGGCTATAAAGTCAGGTGTGTAATCTGTGATTGAATTATAATTGTTAGTCTTAGTGTTAGACTGCGTGTAGCCTAATCATATCATGAATCATTCCCTTGACCGCAGATTGACCCGTGCTTTTAGAATGTGTGTGCTACTTTGTTCTTCATTTAATCTAAAAAACTTGTGACTAGATTAATATTCATGACCATTCACTCTTACTATACAGGGTTGGATCTCAACTGTGGATCTTTCCTGAGGGATCACACTCAAGCTGCAATAGATCGTGGACTACTAAATGAAACAGACATTAACAAAGCAGTTTCGAACAATTTTGCCACGCTGATGAGGCTGGGATTCTTTGATAGTGACCCAACTAAGCAACTGTACGGAAAACTTGGGCCTAAAGATGTGTGCACCCCGGCAAATCAGGAGTTTGCCCGTGAAGTTGCAAGGCAAGGGATTGTTTTGCTCAAAAATACTAAAGGATCACTGCCTTTCTCTCCAACTGCCATTAAATCCTTGGCAGTAATAGGTCCTAATGCTAATGCAACCCATACCATGATTGGAAATTATGTTCCCACATATTACTCTCCCCGTAGTTGCCTGGGACCTGGAACAAGTCATTCCCCCTTCAAAGCTGGTCCTTCTTATTATCTAAAGCTGTGATTCTCTTAAAAACAGTCTCAGAGGTCTTAAATGTGGTGTTAAGAATTACTATACACGAGTCTAATTTAGTTCTGCTGTCTTGTACTCTTATTTAAACATGAAATGTGGCAAATTTAATTGTATCATCTCGATGATGCATAGTACATTGTCCTGTTCTTTCTGAACACCTAACATCTGGAAAGATATTATTGGGAGTTGATATTGTTCATAGAAAATGATCTCAATTTGTTCTCTCTTGCTCACTGTTTCTGATGGCGATTCTTTCTTGCTTTTATATGTAATGTATGCTTGATGAATAGAGAGCGTTAGGCAGTTATTATCACTTGTGCTCGGATGAAGGGATTGAAGAGGAAAAAATTATTTCTTACTGCAACTCTCGTGTTGAAATTTTACCTAGACATGTCAACTTAATTTGCGCTATGGAAAAGGTAAATGGTCTGAGAAAATGTTGGTGACTATTCGTCTATATGTGATTTTTTACTTTTAACTTTCGCAACATTTATAAACTTGTAAATTATCTATTTATATTGCTTTCTTGATATTTCAAAATGGTAGCAGTGAAAAAATTTGATATATCTGGTAGTGTAGAGCAATTTGATTTATTTATTTATTTTTGGGATTTGTTTTCCATACCTTTTTATGGCATTAAAAGATAAGAAAAGAATTGTCATCACAAGCCCCGAGTTTCATAGGTTTTGCCTCTTTCACTTTATATGTTGGGTCATCTAATGACTTGCAGGATTGGAAGCTTTGAGATCTGTGGCCAATATTTTGATGTGTTTTGACTTTGTAATATGTGGGAAGATGCAATGTGTGAAGCTTTCATTTTGTAAAAAGAGGTGACATAAATTTTGTACCATCATGTACATCTTGTTCTGTCATAAATAGAGCAAAAATAATTGAAGGATGAATATGCTACAAAGTTTTCAAGTTTGTGAATTTTCGGCAAAATATAAATTTGGTTTATAAATCTATACTTCGTTTCTGAAGTATGTTGTGTTGATCAATGTTCCCAGAGTACTTGTTGTGAACCAATTATCACTGGTATTATGTTGATTAGTCTTGTAAACACGGTTGATGAGCTTAGTATAGTTTTTAAATCTTATGGGAGCTTTTTGATTTTGGTTTTCGAGTTTATATGATACCCCTTTTTAAAACTTTTGTAATGTGGATCTCGTGCCTCACTCCCTAAGTTCTGAAAACTTATTATTGATTTTCAAGAGTTCCCTCCCAAGTTTTCTTGCATTATTGCAAGAATCATGTTACAGTGACATAATCATTAATATAATTGTTGACATAATGTCACATGACACTTCATCATTTCACTGTTTTAAATGTAGTTAACTTTTTCATCTAATTATATCTTACCAACTAATATTATCTTACTCTATCTGTCAATCACTTTTGGTCAAAGTGGCATAACCCTTATAGCAATACCTTACCATGCATGCCTGGGCAAGAATATATCAAAAATAAAGTTCATATCAAAATTATTAGTTTTGGATACCTAGAATATGTTTACAAGTGAAAAACACATATCAAAATTGATATGGTAGATTGATGGATCCCTATTTATTCAAGAATCAAGTAGAACTAATCTTAATGCTCGAACCATTGCATCAATCGTTCGCTTTCTAGTAGCAAAAGTGCTTCTCTTTTCCTTTCGGTTAGTGTCTGCCCCGGGGTAGACCACTTAGGGTTATTTTTCTAGTATCGAAGGCTCCAGTTTTGTTTGCGGGTAAATGATAGGCTCTTAGTGGGCAATCCCGTGGAAGAGCCAGACACACTCGAAAGAGAAACGGGATTTTTAGTTCTATTTCATCTAAGATAATGAGCTCTCTTACTCCTCTTCTCACGTGCAAGGGTTTGGCAATTTTTTTTTCTTTTGGTTTTTTTTTTTTTGTTTTGTTTAAATTGGAAGGATTGAATAATGGTAACTTCTCTTTTATTACAAATGAACTTGTGAAGAAAGTTAATCTTATTTCTTCCACTTATTTTAGGTTAATTCTCAGCTTATTAGTAATGTCTACACTGATGCACTATCCACAGAGAAGGTAAATGACTCAATTAGTGAGCTTTTGTTTCCTTCACTTTTTGTGATTTTCTTAAAAAAAAAAAAAAAAAAAAAAAAATCGGGGGCAGCCCTGTTGCCCCCACTCCTTCACTTATATATTTTCAAATCTTGATTTCAGGGCTGCCCCCACTCCTTCACTTATATATTTTCAAATCTTGATTTCTCATCTTCAATAAGTTGGCTCCGCCATTGCGTGCAAGGATAGGCTTGTGGTACGTACTCAAGTAATAAATTTTAATTTTATTAAAAATACAACATAAGGAGAATAAATTTTTACAGAATATAGATTTATGAAAGAGTAATGCATATTTCTTCGATTTAACGTTTTCAGGTGTGGGGTACCTTTTAACAGTAATTTGACTCCTTTTTTGGATATACATGAAAGTCTTATCATTTCAATATTATTTACTGCAGATAGCCTTGATGCTATAAATTGCAAAAGGAAGAATATTTAGTTCTTATTACGCATGTCCAAGTTTTGCCTTCTATGTAAAACCACGACCCCCTAAATATGGTTAGAAGTTCAATAGAAGTAGAATCGTATGTTTATTTTTGTTTCTATCTCTTATCACCTCAAATGTCGAGTTAACATGATTTGATCGACTCGAAATTTGAAGTATTGTGACTTAAATCGATGGACTATGTGAAAAATAAGAACGTCGAATCGAAACTTTTCTCTCAACCTGGTTCTTACGCCCACCCCACGCCATATGTAAACAAACTAACCCCCCCCCCCCCTCCCCCTCGCCCCAAAAAAGCACATTTATATTTAATTTCTGACATCTTCCTCACAAATTATAAGAGCAAGATATACACAGACAGTAAATTATATAAACCATTCCTCACGTCTTCTTGTGTTAATTACTACACCTCTTCTTTAACTCTACTCAAAGCTAATTACAATAATCTATTTTTGTGTTAACCATTACTCATAAAATGGTACCTCTTCTTGTGATACTGATTTTGAGTTGTTTCATTGCGGCTTCACAAGGCCTCCGAGTTGGCTTCTACGCCAACACCTGCCCCAAAGCTGAATCGATTGTCCGCTGCGTCGTCAGTGAAGCCGCCGCCTCCGAACAAAATGCTCCGCCCGTCTTGCTTAGACTTCACTTCCACGATTGCTTTGTTAACGTCTCTCTCTCTGACTCCCTGACTTAAAAATTCTGCATGTGCATGCAATTAATATTTCTTGATATTCATGGGTTTCTTTTTATGTACTCTGTTTTCTTCAGGGCTGCGATGGGTCAATTCTGATAACCACTGGCCTCGAAACTGACGAGAAGAATGCATTTGGGCATCAAGGAGTGCAAGGTTTTGAAATTATAGAGAGGGCGAAGGCTCAATTGGAAGCTACGTGTCCAGGAATTGTTTCTTGTGCAGACATAGTAGCCTTGGCTGCTAGAGATGCAGTATTTTTGGTAATTGATAATCTTTTTACATGTGCGTGTGTGTGTGTTTTCCTTCTCTAATATATACGCATTGATGATTCAGACAAACGGACCGCTGTACGATGTTCGGACCGGTAGAAGAGATGGACTTGTGTCAAACAAATCTTTGGCAGACAATATGCCAGATATTACCGACTCCATTGATACACTCAAAGCTAAGTTTTCAGAGAAAGGGCTCTCGGAAAAGGAACTTGTGCTTCTCAGCTGTACACACACTCTCTCTCTCTCTCTCTCTCTCTCTATATATATATATATATATATATATATATCTACGTGTATCTCCCTCGCTCTGGCACGCACACAACACAGAAAGAAACATGCAGGCCAAACCATGCAGATTTTGTGTTTCTCTCATTCGGTAGACATTTCAAGCGATATGAGCAAGTTTTCAGCAATGCGTGACACTTCATAAATATAAAACTAATTACTCAAAAGCTCTGTCCAAGAACTTATTTAAATTCAATTTTCAACAAAATATACAATTTCATAAATTATAACAGTAAGACTTTTAAACTAATGTTGTCAAAATCAAACCAAAAAATTACTTGTCTACTTGTGTGTGTGTTCATCTAATTATATTGAAGATGGAAGAGCCTTAATTATGGCGTATTCCAATTTATTGCATTAATTCGTGTGGACCATTTCTGTTGCATTTATGTGATAACTACTATGACTCTCAGCTGCACATACAATTGGGACAACAGCGTGCTTCTTCATGACAAATCGGCTTTACGAATTCACTGCGGGTGGTGGCTCCGACCCCTCGATAAATCCCGGGTTCCTATCGGAGTTAAAGGCTACGTGTCCTCAAAACGGAAATGTTAATACTCGATTACCTATAGACCGGGGTAGCGGCCAAAAGTTTGACAAACAAATTCTGCAGAACATTAGAAGTGGCTTTGCTGTGCTAGAAACTGATGCTAGGCTTTATGAAGACGCTGCTACAAAAAGAGTTGTGGACTCCTATTTCGGGCACTTTCTCCCGTTTTTAGGACCATCATTTGAGGCAGATTTTGCAAAAGCAATGGTGAAAATGGGCGAGATTGGTGTATTGAAAGGCTCGGAAGGAGAAATCAGGCGTGTATGTTCAGCTTTTAATTGATAAATTGTGCAATGGTCTCATGGCATGTTCAATAACATTTTGGACATCATTAGACACCAGAAGTTTGTTAATAATTGTTTATTTTCGTCAAGTATTGTCCAGTAGTGCATGTCATATATACATGTTTCTTCAATCAATAAATTATATATGGAAATTAAATTTAGGATCCGTTTGATAGGTTTGTATTTCTTGTAGACAAATTTTCTGAGAAAATCATCTTTCATAAAAATAAATATTTTTAAAAAGTTATTCAAATATAAAATTTTAATTTTAAAATTAGTTTTCGACTTTTTAAAGGGTTCTGATTAACACTGTGTGAGCTTAAATATAAAAGTGAGTTATTAATAAGAATCAGTCTACAAGTACAAAATCAATTACAAAATTCCTTACAAACTAGTCAAGTGACTGTCCATTACTGGAGGGGACGACTGGCTCCACAACCGCCCCTCCAATAGGGGGCGGCCACTTGGCCCGTTTGTAAGGGATATTGTAAAAATTTTGTACATATAGAATAATCATTTTAATAATTCTTGCATAAAATGGTTTTACAACTCATTGCAGTGGACAAATAATTGAGTTAAAAGGAACCGTGGTAATACACAATAGAATAAAGCTATTTGTACAGAAGAGGTTGACAGAATACTCACATGCGAGTGGGTCCCATGTGAATAAAAAAGTTCAAAAAAAGAAATGGGGCCCTCGCATGTGAGTATTCTGTCAACCTCTTCTGTACGATTAGCGGGATTGTACACAATAATATACAAGATTTAATATTTCGACAGTCTTCTACAGGACTGAAATTGTAGGCAATGGCCAAGTTACTATGCACATCATGTGAGGTTACCTTGTCTTCATACAGTCTGCATTAGCCTGTGGTATAAGGCAATTATTAATTAAGTAGATACGTGTGTGTATATAGATTGATATTTTTATGCATTTAAATAAAAGTAAGATGACAAAATTATAAAGTTTACAATGCGTATTAGGGTTTCCTTTTCTATTTAAAGAAGGATGTCCAACTGGACTTCATCCTTGTCATATATTCCATACATCATATTCATGGAATAATATTTACTTTCAAAATGTATTGAAATAATCAAGGCAAATCTAGCTCTCTAACGAGCTAAGACGAGTAGAGGTTGTCAATGTTAGAAATGAATATAATTCAATGGTTGAGTGTCCCCTCGACGTGGTGGTTAAAGCCATCAATTTGAGCACGATTACTTTCAATTTGTTATGACATGACTTGTCAAATCCCACATCGACTGGTGATCATTCCAATATCCACTTGATATAGTGGAAGGCAAACCTCTCTCATTGGATCGATCTTTTGAGAAGAGTTAGGCCCAATACTTTGACATGATATCAGAGCAGGCCTAGTCCGATATCCCCCAATATGGATCGTCACAGCGGATCTCACTTGTCCTCCGTCTGTGCCCGAGGGGGTGTGTCAAATCTCACATCGACTGGTGATCATTCAAATATCCACTTGATATAGTGGAAGGCAAACCTCTCTCATTGGATCGATCTTTTGAGATGAGTTAGGCCCAATACTTTGACATGACTCTTTTATGGCAGGTATTGGGGCGGGAGGGAATTCAGGACCAATAAATTTGTTAAATGGATTTTTTTTAATGAAAATTCCATTTTTTTTATTTGGTGGAATCATTTGTTTTAAATGTATCAATTCAGAATATATATATATTTTTAGTCCCCCTAGCTCCACCCCCTGGGCAGAGTGGACATCATCTTCGTCAAATACATCGATCGCGAGGAAAGAATCATGTTGTCAATTTTCCCCAAGACAATAAGGGGCTAAAGGATACACAATTTTAATTCCGGTCTCAAAAGCACTTCGGAAGTCTTTTTTTTTTTTTTTTTTTTTTTCCCTATAAGGACTCGTTTGACAGGATTTTTGAAAAGTCAAAAAAAAATTTCTGAGATTAAAAATTATTTTTGAATATGTTTGAATTATTTTTTGAACGTATTTTTTCTGGTTAGACGGGCTTTTAAATAAAACTGATCTAAGTAGCTTTCTAAAATGGAAAACGAGCCCTAATTACAATTTCGTGACCACATATTAATTACAGGCTTTACAGCTAAAATTCATCAATTCTCGATCTACAGAACTAGTTAGCTGTCAAATTCTTGATATCTAGTTCTATTATGCAGCAGAATCATTCTCCTTCAAATCAACAAAGCTGTAAAATAAAATTTCTGCCACCTCGTCATCTATCAGGTGTAAAAAAAACCGTACAAGTAGCATATGTAATTTGAAAAGGTTCCCATGCAGCGCCAGATTTGATTCACCTAGTCATTACTTTCATATGAATGTCAAAATTGGTAATATATTGACCAATGAATTGGTCAAAGAAGCTGATTCATGTATTTTATCATCCATTAAAGATTCACAAAGTTTTAGCTAATCTCTTGTCAAGCTTGTCACAACTAATGCAAGTCTGATGATTTCTTTTCCTGCTTGTGGTAAATTTTCGTTTACACAATCTTTATTTTAAATGGCATTCTGAAGGGAAGTAATCGACAGGAAACAAGCTGTTCATTTGTTTGAAGATCTTCAGCCCACATAACTACACTGCTAGAAGATTTGAGAAAGTCTCACTTTCTCCATTTATTGTGATAATATATTGGAAATCCCTGCTAGATAATTGGTAACTCTCAAGATTTGGGAATAGAAGGCTGGAGATAAGTTTTTACTTTCCTTTTACAAGAGAAAAATTACCTGAAATCCTTCTTCTCAAGATTACATAATTTATATTTCAAAAACAAGTGGGTGAAAGATTAAATTTCAATAATCATGTGTTAATTAAGAATTATTAATTTAATAATTACAGAAACCCACCCCACCCCACCCCACCCCACCCCAAATTGAATCCCACTCATGCACCCATATTTCTTCTTTCTCTTTCTCTCTCTAGCTCTAATTATAGAAAACCACCCCACCCCAATTCCCTCTCTCCATTTTCTCTCTCTACGTGATTTCCCTTTGCCTTCCCTCACCTCTCCTCTCCTCTCTTACGTCTTCCTCTTTGTCCGCCTTCGCCGCCGCCATCGGCGAAGACCAACGAAGTGCAGCAATGACGATTTGTACGTCTCACGTTTGTCCTTCCTCTGTCCGCGATCTGTACCACGACGATCTTCTCCGATTTGGTGTTTCGCCGACAATTTGCTGTGGCAGATGGTTCGAACGCAGTGACGACAGTTGTACGATTCGATGATGGTGTCGTAGTTGGGGACGCATTTTCAGATCGATCCTGTGAGATATATACGTGGTTGGATGCGGTGGATTTGGTGGTATTGCAGGTGTTGGTTGTGGGTTGTGTGATGGGGCAACAACGATGGACCTGTGGCGATTCTTGTGTGTTGGTAGTGGTGCCGGTTATTGTAGTAGCAGCACGCTGATCAGTGGTGGCTTTTTTTTTCTTTTTTTTGGTAAATGGTTGTTTGACGGTGGCTCTAGCAGTGGGTATATGTTTGACGGTGAGGTGCGGGGTCTGGGTTTTTGGTGGTTCGGTGGTGATAGTAACCCCATCGATTCAGTGCCTTTGTATCTAACAGTACATCTGATTGGTATGCTCTTTTAGACATTCCCGCTAACATACTCGTGACATTGTTTAACATGCGTATCACTTGAAGGTGGTATTTATGAATGTTGATTTGAGTTAAATGTGTTAGTGGTGGTGCATTTGAGGTGATGATGGTGGTGGATTGCGATACTTGTATGTGGTGTGTGCAGATTTGTTTGTGGTGACCTTATGTGATCAAGTATGTGTTTGTTGTGACTATTTGTGATTAATTTTGTTTTGATTGTGATCGGTTGTAACTTGAGATTGACTTGGTCACAGACAGACACACTGAATACAAATTTGGTCACAGTTAGTTACACCGAAGACAAAGATTGGTCTTGATTAATCACAAATCAGCAGTATATGCATATTTGTTTATGGTGACCTTATGCGACCAAGTATGTGTTGTGAATGCTTATGACCAATTTTGTGTTGATTGTGACTTGAGATTGACCTCGTCATAGCCAGTCACACCGAATACAAATTTGGTCACAGTTAGTCACATCAAAGACAAAGTTGGTAGTAGATAACAAAGTCAGTGAATTGGTCACATATAATACAGGTATGATCACGGATAACACAGTTACAAATATGATCTACTATGTACCACCACGAAGAAGTTGTTGAGGTGGGTTGGCGGAATCAGAGTAGTCGCTGGAGTAGTCGTCAGATCAGTTTACTGTAGTGGTGGCTCGGAGCCGTCGCCAGAATAGTCGTTGGGGTCGTCGGAATATTCATCGTCGCCGAACGGTTGCCGGAGGTGGGTTGGCGTCGTCGAAGGTGGGTGGGTGGAAAGAGAAACAAAAATGTTTGAATTTAATTTTTGGTAAGATTGGTGACTAGGTTGGTGGGTTGGAGGTGAGGTGAGGTGGGGTGGGGTAAATAATTAATGTATATTATATTATAATTTAATATTTAATAAATCTATTTATCACCTGATTGTTGAAATAATTAAACAAATTTGTTAGTTTTGAAAAGTAATTCTTAAATGCAAGTTTTGTGTATTGTTCCCTTACAAGAAAGTAGAATCCAAAGCCCAAAGTGGAAAATATTTACAAGCTGAGCTCAATATCTGCTGGTCCATTAATCATACTACAGTAAAGCCCATCCCAGCAGGACATGGGCTTCTAGCCTGACAACAGTGACTCTCTTCTTATCAATTCACAAACTTCAAACTCAAATATTAGGCCCCCGTTTGGGCTGCTTGGGGAAAAATTTATTTTAAAATAGTAATGTGATGCAATTAATCAAATATTGTGGTGTGAATATAAGTACCATATCTAAAAAGTGTGGATATGTAAGAAACATTTGAATTTTCTTAGTTTGTTTGTCCCTATATTTTTTGTTTATAGTCAATAATACTCTTACATAACATTAAATTATGCAGTTGCATAACATTTAATTGTGCATAAAATGAAGAGTATTGGTCAGCTAGCCATGATATGTAGTGTTTGTGATTCAGAAGGTCACAATATTCAGTATCATATAAGAAGTGATGCATCAATTGAGGTTAGTAATAATTTTCATTTTTTATACAAGAAGGGGATACTAACAAACATCACAAGAATTGTTGAGAAGAATGTCGCATTTGAAATTAGTCGAAAAGTGAGACTTACTATGTTGTTGGGTGGCATTTCCCCATCTGCATGTCTTTAAACCATTATAAAAGTGGATCACAGGTAACAATTATAAAAATTTAGTGATCATGGAGAAACGTTTTAAAGTTCAATGACCATTTAGTAACATGAGAAAAAGTTCAATGATCCAGTTGAATAAAGTTAACAACATTTATGTCATGTAGGATTTTCATTTACCATATAAATAGCCTCTTTAATAGAGTTCACTTTGATGACGAATGGATATCACTTTTTAAATAATTTAGTGATCATAGACAAACAAATAAAAGTTCAATGACATTTCAATAACAAAGACGAAAGTTCAATGACCAATGAAATAATTAACTGGAAAATTGTCACAAGTGCAACCACCTGATAAAATCATAGGACACAGCAAGTGGGCTTTGTACTGTTAGCTTTCGTCCCACTTTTGAATCATAATTTATAACAGCCAATCATATTTATGTTCCCATCTAATAAGGTAAAACATGCTATATTCATTCACCCAAATATCCAATTATTTGAGAATCTATATGAAATTTCCGACATCATTTACATTTTTGGGTTCCATTCTACTATATTTGCACATAGCTAAACAATTGATTCTTGTTATCGAGCTAACAATTGAGTCAAGTCACAAGGCACCGATGTAATACATCTCAACTTCTTTTTCTAAGGTTGTCTACTTTTCAGCTTTTCTAATGACGGAGCAATTTGACGTGGCTGAAGTTTACAAATTCGGCGTTGTTCTTTCTTTGAGCTATTAAAGTAGGAAGCCAGGATAATTTTTGACATCCATAATTATGAATACATGTAAAATTAATCAAATAAATATACGGAGAGGGACGATGAAAAATTGTTTAAACGTGAAACATAATCAAGAAATAGAAATAGAGATCAAATCAACAAATTTTTGATGATATAAGATTGTTGTCTCATTATTTAGGTCACATTTATCAATTATCAGTACTATATTGGAATGTTACAACATGCTAAATTATCTTAATATGGGAATTGATTGTATCAATCACAAGTTACGTAACGTGACTTATGTTCAAATTCTTAATATTGTAGATCAACCCAAAAAATCATTATCATGGAAATTGTTTTAGAGTTGAAAGGATCGAACTTGACTCGAGCTCGATTGGTCTTTTTTATCATAGCCTTATAATTATAATGATAAAGTTCAATTTATTTATTTAATATACGTGGGCTTCATTATGATTATCAACATATTAAGTATGATTAATTTGAATTTTGAAGCACTCGTTTAGTTTAAGTTGTGCAGGTAGTTGTTATTGAAGCTATAACAAATTAACAATCAAAGATGTTAGGTATAATGTCGGAATAGATTGATTAGTTATCTGTCTTAACTAGCTAGCACTAACGTGACATTTCACGTGAAATAATTTGATGATCAAATTAGTAATTTTTTTTTCGACGAGTTCAGCAAAGTCGACAAATAGCAAAGCGTGTGCTTAAATATTGCATGTAGTAGTAAGATTGTTTGTGGGTTGTCTATGTGATGGTACGGTCTATCGAAAAATTTACGTGTAGTTCCAATTTCCCTTTTGGTGAAGCATGTTGGGTAGGTTATGATAATTGCTAACTTTTCAATTCTTTCACATTTTCTAGATATTTCTTTTTAGTTATAAGAGTTTAAAACTGTTATATGATTAGATGAGTCTTTCAATTGGATCTCCTTAAGAAGAGTTTGTGGCACTCCATTCTTTTTCATGGTCATTTGCCTAACTGCAATGGTCTTTCAGAGAAATGTGTGATTAAATACGTTCGATAAATATTGTGTCATTAACGTAGTTAGGATATGTCAATATTGATTAAATTTTATATAGATGATTATTGACTCGATTCATTTTCAAATTCTTAATATTTTTTATCGACCCAAAAACCCATTACCATGGAAAAA
Source organism: Osmanthus fragrans (assembly GCA_019395295.1). Taxonomy (NCBI): domain Eukaryota; kingdom Viridiplantae; phylum Streptophyta; class Magnoliopsida; order Lamiales; family Oleaceae; genus Osmanthus; species Osmanthus fragrans. Next base: position 2,739,570 of record CM033356.1, on the reverse strand, counting down.
GTTTTATAATGAATTTTGGTGATCTAGTTTGGCTCGATTAAATCTTGAACAGTTAGATGATATGCCAGAACTATCTTGAGACTTGATTTGCATATTTCTTTATATTTGGAACGTCTTAACATAAGTCGTTCTCTCCCGGTCAATCATCTGTTAATCATTATTGTAATTGTTGGACGAAAATGGCATGAAAATGGAAAAATCCCAAGCACGTGAGAAAGACTTTTAGACTCGGCCATCTAATCACGTCTAATGCACATGTTCGAGCCCCATTTTTTTCCTAAAAATACATTTTGAAATAGCAAATTGATGGAGAATGTGTAGTTAAAAAATAAGAAAAAAATTTTTTTTTGGGTTTGCATGTAATATTAATTTACCGAAGAATGTGTGATTGTAAAGAAGAGAAAAAAAAATATATATTTTGAAAATAATAGGGATCAAACAAGGGCTAAGTAAGATTAATTTGAACTTCGAAGCACTCGTTGAAGTTATGCACATAGTTGTTATTGGGGCTATAGCAAATAACAATTATAGATGTTAGATATAGACGTATAGTATCAGAACATGTGAATAAGTCATTTGTGTTAGCTAGCTAGCACTAATGCGACATCTCACTTGAAATTTTTTGACGATAAAATTGGTATTTCATTTATTTATTTATTTTGAATTCAGTAAAAACGACAATAACAAGGCGCGTGCTTAAAGGTTGCATATGCTAGTAAGATTGTTTTCGTTGAAGCATGTTCATTTTAGGAAACACTAAAATAATGGTAAGTTATAATAGTTAGCAACCTTTCTAATTCTTAAGCATTCTAAGGATAAACTTCTCTTTCGTTGTGAGAGTTTAAACCCGTTTCATTGATTAGATGAGTTTATTGCTTGTGAGGAGATTAACCTGATTTAACCATTTCTCGTGGTCTTAGTATGTAGTCTTTTAATTGATCCTCGTTGAGAAGAGTTTGTGGCACTTCATTTTTTTTCACGGTAAATTGCCTAACTATAGTGGTATATCAAAGAAATAGGTGATTGGACTTGGTCGATATAGAAACCTTGAATCGGTCAGGATTTGTTAATATGGAGTATTAGTGTATTGTTTTAAAACTTGACAATTAAAATCTAGTGTACGCGTCCACATTCGTGACTCAAATTGTAAGTCTCTTACTTTTAATATGACCTATAAAATTTTCATCTCTAAGTAATTAAATTGGGAATAAGTTTGTTAATAAAAATGTAAAACATAATTAATGCAAAAGGATCCAGAAAAAGTTGTAACTTTGACATTTAAACTTGACCTACCATGACTTCGCTGGGTGAACTGTTAATATTTTGGATTCCATCTTAAAATGTCAATTTTGTTAAGAGGAGTAACTCAAATCCTTATAAGTTGGTCTATGTTTTCATCTTTATTCGATGTGAGATTTTTTATCATTTAACATGCCTTCGCAAGATGGTGGCTCGTTTGAACAGACAAATCTTGAAATTCGTATACTCATTTTTTGGAATCTTAATCAGATCGAATTGCTTGTTAGAACTTAATAGACTCTGATACTATGTTAAGATTTTGGGTTCCATCTTAAAATGTCAATTTTGTTAAGATGAGTAGTCTAAATCCTTATAAGTTAGTCAATGTTTCCATCTTTATTCGATGTGCAATTTTTTATCCCTTAACAACTGTGAAGCCCAAAAGACACTCCCAAAAACTCACTCATTCTTAGGCAGATAGTGGAGTGGAGTATATACACACACATGATTACTGTATGTATCACCAGCTCAAGAAAATGCTCAAAAAACAGCCTGTCTGCAACTCAACTTCCAAACAAAAAATTTCTATGGATGGAAACTCAAAGTAGACAAACAATTAAAAAGAAAATCTTTAATATAAGCCTGTTTTTAAGAAAATATTGGGATTTTAGCAGGAGAAGATTCTCTAGTGTAAGCTACATACGTCATTTTAAATGGATGTATCGAGTACTCTTCTCATTCTTGATCACTATAAATTCAACCCACATAGCACTTTCGACATTAACTTTAAAACCATTTTTCTTCTTAGGGACTAGGGAGGTCATAGCAATTCAATGGCCTCGGAAAAACACCTCGTTCCCCTCTTTTATTACATTCTCTGCTTCACTTTTACCAATTTCCGATTAAATTTTCGGTTTGTTACTGCCCCGAAACCTGTTGTTGCCTGTGATGTCTCTAGCAATCACGGACTTAAGAATTTCAGTTTCTGTGATGCTTCTTTGGACGTGAAAACCCGGGTGGATGATCTGGTAAATAGGCTGTCATTGCAGGAGAAAATTGGGTTCTTGGTTGATGGTTCAAAGGGAGTGAGTAGTCTTGGAATTCCTGATTATGAGTGGTGGTCTGAAGCTTTACATGGAGTCTCAGGTGTCGGGCCGAAAATGCATATCACCCACTTTTCGAGCCTGGTTCCCGGAGCCACCAGCTTCCCTCAGGTCATTCTCACCAGTGCAACTTTCAATGAATCCCTGTTTGAGTTGATTGGAAAGGTAATGCATATCAATTTCATTAGCCTTACTGGGGCTATGCTACATGTACATTTTTTGTGTACATAATTATTTACATCTCCCTCACATGTGGAGGCCTGCCATATACATGTTAATTTGTTATGTGCTGTACACGCTTATGTGAGGGGGCTGTCATGCTTGCTGTTGCTGTACACAAGATTACATACACTAATTTATTATGCGGGTGTAAAAGATTATGTATACAATAAGTGTACAATCTTCTGCCATTACTCTAACATTCTTTGCCCTTTTAAGATTTTTACAAGCACATTTTACATATTCTGTGGGTTCATCCTTTTTTCTTCTCTCTCTGTGTGTGGTGGTTGATTGTAGATAAATTACAGGTTTGTACATTGTCCAGCTTTAAATGTCTTTTGTCCAATGCAACAAGTCTCTTACGTAAAATTTAATGGATTTTCACTCAGTGGTAGTTTGTTGAATTTCTGCTTCCAAAACGTTTTTCAATATTTTTTGCCCCTTTTCTGTAAATCTAATAGTTGATGAACCAAAAGGAACGACGAAATTTACTGGGAATAAGACGTTAAGAAGATTAGTACTAGTCATTAAAATAATTAAGCTGGATAAGACTGGTAAGCAGAAGTTTTTGATCACACAGTCATTGCTAGCCAGCAATAAATTATGCGGATTTTGAATATGATTCCAGCTCTCAAATTTAAGTAAACATGAATTTTATTTGATTAGTTCTCTTAATCTTTTCTTTAGTGATTAATCCATGATGTCTTTTTTTTTTTTATTCTACGTGTTGTGAATAACAGAAACTTGCACTATACTATACTGACGAGCATTTTAGCTCTTATTATTATTATTATTTGGATAATCTGATAGTGATGTGAAGTCTAAATGAATGCAGGATTGGTTAAAATTCATAACTAATCCTTAAACTGAAAGCAAAATTAGGTATAGCATGAGCCTTGAAAAGTTTTTGATGACTGCAGGTGGTTTCTACTGAGGCCAGAGCAATGTACAATGTTGGATTAGCTGGATTAACATTTTGGTCCCCGAACGTCAACATTTTTCGTGACCCCAGATGGGGACGAGGCCAGGAAACTCCAGGAGAAGACCCCCTGCTTTCAAGTAAATATGGTGCAGCATACGTAAGAGGCTTGCAACAGAGAGACGATGGTGACAAAGATAAACTGAAAGTTGGAGCTTGCTGTAAACACTATACCGCCTATGATGTGGATAACTGGAAAGGGATTCAGAGATACACTTTCAATGCTGTGGTACTGCTTTATAATGAATAAAATTTACTTGATTTGTGCTTATTTCGCGAATTCTGATTATCAAAAGTAAGATGTTTAATTTATGCTGTTTGAATTAGGTAACAAAACAAGATTTAGATGATACATTCCAACCCCCATTCAAGAGCTGTGTGATTGACGGAAATGTCGCTAGTGTGATGTGTTCGTATAACCAAGTTAATGGCAAGCCAACATGTGGTGATCCCGACCTCTTAGCTGGTGTGATTCGAGACCAGTGGCAATTGAATGGGTATTTAACTTTAGCATATTTTCGATATTCTACTCAATAACGTTCCACTTTGGGGGGGGAGGGGGGGACAAGAACACTAATCATTGTGTTTGCTCGTTGTTGATTGCTGCAGGTACATTTCTTCCGACTGCGATTCTCTGAATGTGATGTTTTATAACCAAATTTACACTAAAACACCAGAGGAGACTGCTGCTTTGGCTATAAAGTCAGGTGTGTAATAAGTGATTGAGTTATAATTGTTAGTCTTAGTGTTAGACTGCGTGTAGACTAATCACATCATGAATTGTTCCCTTGACCGCAGATTGACCTGTGCTTTTAGAAATTGTATGCTACTTCGTTCTTTATTTAATCTAAAAAAAAACTTATGACTAGATTAATATTCACTATCATTCACTCTTACTATACAGGGTTGGATCTCAACTGTGGATCTTTCTTGAGGGATCATACTCAAGCTGCAATAGATCGTGGACTACTAAACGAAACAGACGTTAACAAAGCAATTTCGAACAATTTTGCCACACTGATGAGGCTGGGATTCTTTGATGGTGACCCAAGTAAGCAGCTGTATGGAAATCTTGGGCCTAAAGATGTGTGCACCCTGGCAAATCAGGAGTTTGCCCGTGAAGTTGCAAGGCAAGGAATTGTTTTGCTCAAAAATACTAAAGGATCACTGCCTTTCTCTCCAACTGCCATTAAATCCTTGGCAGTAATAGGTCCCAATGCTAATGCAACCCATACCATGATTGGAAATTATGAAGGTATCTTTATATTTTTTCCAGAAAATAATATCACATTAAATGTAGCATGATTTATAGCAATTAATGTGATCCAGTATGAAATATTTTATATAGTGCAACATGATTGGAAAAAAACAGTATTATTTATTTTGCCAAAAGGGAGATGCTGAGATTAGGCTGAGCATAGCTTGACCCTGACTTTATCAAGGATTACTTACAATGGATATCTTTCAGGCTTACCATGTAAATACACAACTCCTTTGCAAGGTCTAACAGCCCCAGTTGCAACAGTATATCAGCCAGGCTGCGCTGACGTATCGTGCACCACTGCTCAAGTAGATGAATCTAAGAAAGTAGCAGCTGCAGCTGATGCTGTAGTTTTAATAATGGGTTCAGACCAATCCATCGAGGCAGAAAGCAGGGACAGGACATGATATTACACTTCCAGGACAGCAATCGATTTTAGTTACAGCAGTTGCAAATGTATCCAAGGGGCCTGTGATTCTTGTTATTATGTCTGGAGGCGGAATGGACGTACAATTTGCGAAAGATAATCCCAAAATAACTAGCATCCTCTGGGTCGGTTTCCCTGGTGAAGCGGGTGGAGCTGCAATTGCTGATGTGATCTTTGGATATTACAACCCAAGTAAGTCGTTCTTAATATTTCCCCACTTTATTTGGTGAAACATATTCGGTTATAGATTAGAAAGTATAGATCACCAATGACGCACCAACACGGACACATGTATTCGACACGATATGTGTCAATTACGTCGACATGCAATTTTTCAAAATCATACTAACACACGTCGCCGACGCATTGTTTAAATTTTTTTTAAATTCTTCATTTATATAGTATCAATTTCATTTTATACTTGTTATTAATTTTTTTATTTGAAATCTTTTAAATATGAGTACCTATTTATTATTTACTAATAATTTTGAGTTAAAAATATATAATATTTTTAATAAAAAGAAAATTATTTATGGTAGAGTGTTCGGAGAGTGTCAGTGTCGACACGTGTTGAATACGGACACGCTATCCTAATTGAAGTGTCCGCACTCAATGTGAAAGACTGTTTTCTAGTATTGATTGTATCCAATTTGGTGCAGGTGGAAGGCTACCAATGACATGGTATCCCCAGTCATATGTGGACAAGGTTCCTATGACTAACATGAACATGAGACCAGACCCCGCCAGAGGCTACCCCGGTCGAACATACCGCTTCTACACTGGCCCAACCGTTTTTTCATTTGGTGATGGACTAAGCTACTCTAAATTCAATCACTACCTCATTCAAGCCCCAAAGCTCGTCTCCATCCCCTTAGAAGAGGGACAAGTTTGTCGCTCATCAAAGTGCACGTCCATCGATGCCGTAGAAGAAACCTGCAAGAATATAGCCTTCAATATTCATTTGAGAGTTAAAAATGTGGGAAAAATGGCTGGAAGTCATACTGTTTTCTTGTTTTCGAGCCCTCCCCAAGTGCACAATGCACCTCAAAAACATTTATTGGGTTTTGAGAAGATCCATTTGACACCAATGGCAGAAGGTCTGGTTAGATTTAATGTGGACGTTTGCAAGCATTTGAGCTTGGTGGACGAACAAGGTACTCGAAAGGTTGCATTAGGACAGCATGTTCTTCATGTAGGAAGCTTGAAACATTACTTGAATGTGAGGATTTGACAAAATCTTCATTTATTTTTCTTGTTTTCTTTCTTCTTTTACAGAAGAAATGAAAAGATAAATTTATAACAAGATGGTTCAAGAAATATAAGTCAGTAAAATGAGATTCTTGAAATAAAAATAAAAGGTATGTCGTTAGAGTTTCTTTATTTTTTTTCTTTACCTCGATGGTTTTTTAGCTTTCTATTATTGTTTCCACCGAATTACTTTCAATTTTGAGCTATTTTGCTAATGTCATCTAGGCTTGAACATGCTCAAATTCGGTTCGCTTTGATTCTAAAGAGAATTGCATCGAACCAAAATTTCTTGACATTTAGTAAGTGGACTTGTCGAGTCCAAATTTAATTATGCAACCGATCCAAACCGACTCAACCAAACCATTCGGTTCTATACCATAATTAAAAATTTTCAATTGTTATATTAACAAGCACATAGAAGATACTATATCCTCAAATCACCCACAAAAAATCCAAATAGACGAATAAAAATCTTAACTGTTGGGTATGCGACCAAAGTCCCACATCGGATAAAAATGGGGAGGATCATGAGTTTATAAGTGTGGAAATATATCTTCATTGGTATGAGGCCTTTTGGGGTAAAGCCCAAAAGCAAATCCATGAGGGCCCAGACCCAAAGTGGACAATATCATACCAATGTGAAGATATGTGCGGGTCCATACTTATAACAAGTGGGATATGTGGTGTTACATATTCCTAACAGTGGTATCAGAGCCAAACCCCAAAATTGGCCATGTGGATGAATCCTTGGAATAGCGAACGAAGGTGGTGCCTCGGTTAGCTCGCGATGAGATCCGTTGATGAACTTTATTGGAGAGGCCGTGTGCTCCGGATGCTTCACGTAAGGCGTGTGCTCGAACGCGGTGGAGAGGAGTTGATCTGGATAGAGCAAGCTCTTGGTGAGGAAGATGAACGGATAGATGATCGTTTGAGGGGAGGCTCAGTGGTCCTTTGTTCGAGGGGAGGATTGTTGGGTATGCGACCAAAGTCCCACATCGAATAAAAATGGGGAGGATCATGAGTTTATAAGTGTGGAAATATATCTCCATTGGTATGAGGCCTTTTGGGGTAAAGCCCAAAAGCAAATCCATGAGGGCCCAGACCCAAAGTGGACAATATCATACCAATGTGAAGATATGTGCGGGTTCATACTTATAACAAGTGGGATATGTGGTGTTACATATTCCTAACATTAACCCATATTACATTACCCAAAAAGCAATTCTGGATGTCATAAAGAAATTATATAAAAAAACAGTGCAAAAGAATTGCAGTTCTTCATCGTATATAAGTATACAACTAAACCACAAATCCACATATAAATGAGAAATACATATAAAACACTGAAAGATGCAGTACCATTTTGGGGACGAAACTCGAGGAGCGGTTTAATTTGAATCGATGAAGAGAGTTACACAAACGGATGCCAACGAGCAGAGCCGAGTCGGCTCGGCTCGTGAGTTGAACTCAAATGGTTTGGGGTTTTTTAGCTCGAGCCAAGCCGAGCTTTTGCTCGATCAAAAAATCTAGGCTCGATTCGAGTTTTCGACTTGGACCTTAGCGAGTCAAGCTGACCCGAGCCGGCTCACCCCCCCCCCCCCCCCCCCCCCCCCCCCCCCCCCCCCCCCTCCTTTTTCTAATATGTACCTTAAAAAGCAACTATATTGCGGGCAGCTGTGTGTAGCTACCAGCTGTCTGCGGCCTGTTAAGGCAGGCAGCTCTGTAATTTTATTTCCAACAAACTTGTTCAAATTTAAGTCTGCATAATTTCGAACACGAATGTCAAGCTTTAACAGAAGCATCTAAAGCATAAGAATTAAGAAACCCACCATCTTCGCAGAAGCAAAAATCAAGGCTGTTGTTTTTGGTTCAGCAGCAAATCGCTGTTCCACAATTTAGCAAGAAAAAATGAAAGAGAAGTTAGGCAACGAATAAGCCAAATCAAGAATTGTCAGTACAGTTCATAATAACAGCAGCAATATCATGTTCATCACCATTATGGCATCTCAAATATAAACTGCCATGTGGACTCTTGAACATAAATTATGCTACCCAACAAGAGTACATCAAGGCAGCTAAATAATTTTTATTATTATTTTTTTTTGAAGTTTTGCAGATTTTTTTTTAAGACTGTCATTACGGGGTCGATTCTACTGAGTCACGAGCCGGACTTTTCCCGGACTGCGCCAGGGGCCAACCGAGCTGGCGAACCAAATTGGCACCCCTAGTTACGCATCTTAAAATAAATGACAAAATGAGTGAGTTCAGGGGAGTTGTGAAGTGTGGGCTTAGTCTGAAATTTGTGGAAAAAATATTTTAGGCTCAAGTTTGGATTGACCCTTGGGACTTCAAGCATTGGACACTTATAGTTAATCACTTAATTAATTAATTGACAAATTTACTTAGAAAAAATAAAAGAATTTGACTTATTTAATATTAATTTTTTTTTTTTAAAAAAAGGGAGATCGATTCTTAATCAATTCTTTGGTTCTAGTCTAAAATCGAGAATTGAACCAAACCCGTCAATTCTTGATTCTAGTACATATTAGTTTAGTTTGATTTGATTCAAGAGTTTTGTCAAAGCGGGGATTCAAAGTTTAATTTTTACAACACCAAAATGAACTTCAACTTATTTCAAAATAAATAAATGAAGGGAATCATTCACAAATACCTTTAAAAAAATCATTAATTTCATACTTACTTTTAAATTTTTTTTTTTTTCCAGTAATAATACTTTTTTTTTATTTTTATATTTTCGAAAACAATTGTGAAATAATGTATAACATTTCATAAAATTGTGTTACACATTTCACCACACTATTTTCGCTGATGCTATCATCACTTGTAACACAGTGTGTTGCATATAATTTGTCACCTATTTTCATTGTTATTGCGATTGTCGACACCACTACTTATAACATTCAGTGTTATACCACCACTGACACTCATCGCATGATTGTAACATTCATTGTTACACCATAACTCTTGACTCCAACACTAGCAACATTCAATTTTATACCGCCAATGCCGTTGTCGATCCTTCACCATCATTAACCACGCACCACTATCACCCACTACATTAGTAACAAGGCAGTCAGTGCCTTTCGATTCACTCTCTAGTTAGTGTTAACCTAGTAGTTTTTCAGCAGGAAGCTACCCATTCACCACACACCATTAAATAAAACAAGAAAAATTACCATCTTGCCGCACACATCCACCATCAACACCAAAGCAACGTCGCCGCCACCACCATCGCGCTATAATCCAATCAAATTTGTTTTTAGATCTGAAACTAGATCAAAAATCAAATTCATGGCGGTGGCTATAAGGCATATATGGTAGTTGTGATTTTTTGGACAATGGTGCATGGTGGTCGTCGTCGTCGCATTGGTGGTGGTTACGATGTTCGGAGGCATGATGGTTGTTTGCGTGCGCGCACGTGTGTTTTGTTATGATATGTTTGTATTTAAAAAAAAAAAGTATTTGTTTAAAAGTAGTAATAGTATAATTAAAATTTATTAAAGAAACTGAATGGCTTAATTTTCCCATAAAAGAACTTCAACTTAGTGTTTGAAGTGGCCCGATAAAGGCTACATATGGGCCTAAAACAATCTTCATATCTAGCGGGCCAAGCACAACAAGCATGCAATCTAGGTCCTATATAGGATTCTAAAAGGAATGGCTATTTTCATCGATTATTTTTATATATTTATTTACTTTTAATTTTTAAAAGTTTCTATATTACGTTTTTTTTATTTTATGTAAATTTAATTAAATAAAAAAGAATAAAATCGATTTATCTGAATTTATCCACTCATATTTATCCTCATTAAATGCTTTTGGACCTTTGATATTTTTTTAGACTTTATGTTTAACTAAACGCCAGTATACATAAAAATATGTCGTGTGAACCCCCTAATCGCCAATATACATAAAATTATGTCGTGTGAACGCCAATTCTGTGAATCCCCTACATGTACACCTAGCATTGTTCAATTTTATTATGTTGTGCTGAGTCCATTTTTTGTGAAAATAGATATTGTAAAAATTGATTTTTTGAAGATTGTGTAGTTAAAAAAAAATGAAAAATATCTATTGAAGAAATGTGGGGTTAAAAATGAGTTTGACTTCATACAATAACTGTCATAGCCCTACCATAACTTTTGTTATTTAAGATTTACTATACTAATAATATTAGAATTGTATAGTTTTTGTCTCTTGAATATCCAACCGATCATGATTAAGCAATCGTCTAGATTTAAGAATTCAATTGGTTGCAATATTTTTTAGGAAAGATTCACGATTTTTAAAGTCGACGAAAATGGATGATTGCCAACGTATTAAGTCCATACTTGGTAGAAATTCTTTAAAACTCATTTCTTTCAAATCTATTTTTAATCACAAATTCTTTCAACAAAATAATTTCGCATGTAGACCCATTACTTTTACCTACATTTTAATTATGCATTCTCCCAAAAAACTATTATTCATAAAATCTATGACAAACAAACTTTAGTTAAGATTAAATTATGAGTTAGCGACTACAATATTCATCGTATGTGACACTTTGTTATTTGAGACATTATTTATGTGGCACATTGGTGAAGCATGTTTATTTAAAAAAAAAAAAAAGAGTTTATCCCTGAAATAGCGGTAAATTATGATGTTGCCACTTTTTCAATTCTTGCGCATTTTCTAGATATTTTTATTTTATTACAAGAACTTGAAAGCGTTGTATTATTTAGGCAGTCTATTGCTCATGAGAAGATTAATCTGGTTAGACCCTTCAACATGGTCGCCTTAACATTTGGTTTAGAAAAGTTTGTGGCACTCCAATATTTCATAGTCAAGTTCAAGTACCTAATTGCAGTGATATGTCAGATAAATAGGTGATTGGAATTGCTCGATATTGAGTATATGACTCAATCAGGATTTAATTGTATCTATAGTAACACACTTACTTATGCACGATGATGAGTGTATTTTATACACTTATTTGAATCAAAAGATAGAGACATTTAACAGTTCCTTTGAAAAAAAAATATATAAGTTAATTTATTGTATATTTTGTTTATTATGTGAAACTCGATTAATGGAAGTGAAATTGAAAGAAATAATCAAAAATTGGTGACGAAAAGCAAGATCCAAAGTTTTGGGGACTAAAGCGTAAATACACAAAAGTTGTTTTGGACCTCACAATGAAGATTTCGAGAATGTTAGGGGTTAATTGGATGCAATTTGAAGTAAAAAAAGGAGTAAAAAATAACTAAAATATTTTCACGAATCAATTTTCAACCGAGAATGTTCTAGATTTTTAGCCAGAGGTTGATACCCATTTTTGTCCTAGTAAACGTTAGAATTGGAAAAGAGTTAAATTCCTGTAAAATTGTATCCATTTGAGTTATTTTTACAATTCAATTTGAATCGACTCAATTGGTTATTGGGAGAGAAAGTTTTGATAAAAATATTAAATGAGGTGCAGTGCTGAGTTTTCCCGTGTGGCGCCACCATCATGGTGTCGAGGCGGCACCAAATATAACTTTATAGCGCCATTGCCTAGATGTCTAGGGCACGTTTTTACCTGTTTTGAAATCCATAAAAAACTCTAAATTAAGGGAAAACATAAGTGGGGTATAAATACAAGAATGGAGACACTTTTGAGGAGTTCCACACATTGGGATACACAATAGGACAACTTGAGATTAAGAGAGCAAAATCAAAGGAGAAAAATAAGAAATCAATAACTAGGGTTTGGAATCAAGTTTTGATGAAGAAGGGGAATTTGGTGCAAGATTTATCCACTTCCCCACCTATCTATTCAAAACCTAGTGATGTATTTCAATATTGTTAAATTTGTTTTCTATTATTATGAGTAGTTAAGTTTTTTATTAGGAAAACAATGTAATCTTTGAGACCCTTTATTTCTTTTATTCAAGATTCAAGTCCTTTCATTATATATGTGTTGATTTTAATTATGTATTTAATACTTTGAATTACATGATCATTAATTTAATGATTTTGTAAATCTTTTACGAATTGAGAGGTGAGTTCGAGATTTAAACCATATAGTAAAAATCGATAATTTAGTATAACATGTAGAGATACATATACTAATTATTGTGATCATTATACGAATTCTTAAAACTAATATTTTGTTTAATTAAAATTGATTCGCACAGAGATATGATATTGAATTAGTTAAATAGGCTCAATGAGAACTCGAAAGGAGTTAATTGAATGCAATAGAAGAATTCGATTGAACACTCCATTAAGTTATGAATTTTGAATTAAGATTTAAAGGTGATCAATAGATGAAATTGTTATGCTCTAATATCAATTCCATATTTGAATTTTCGATCGACTTTTGTGTCCATATTACTATTTTTAGTTCTCGTGTGAATGATAATCTGGGATCAAAGAATTGTATAAGTTTGTCTGTTTACTCTAAGCTAAAAGGTAGGTAAATTCGATTACAACTCGCTTTCCTCAGATCTTACGCTTGTTTAGGTTGGACCTGATGCTTGCTCTTTCCCCTATAACCTACTAGCCTAAAGGATCAAATATATTATAGGGGTTAATTTCAGAAATGGTCATTGAAGTTATAGAAAAATTACAAAATGGTCACTGAAGTTCAAAACTTTCAGTAACAGTCACTGAAGTTTGAAAAACTTGCAGAAACGGTCACTGAGTTACAAACACTTTTGCAGCTACTTTTCGGCCACTTCTGACCACCGAAACCGGCAAATTTTGATACCGTTAGAAAGCCCATAATGTCCTCTTCAATTACCATCCAAAATATTTCCCTAACTCCAAGGAATTCGACTGAAAAATTGTCGCAAAAGTCGCCCAAAAAATCTGCCCAGATTTTCAGATTTTTTAGGCGACTTGCGTCAATTTTTCGACGACTTCCGACCACCAAAATCGCCGGATTTTGATACCTTTGGAAGGCTGACAATGTCATCTTCAATTACCATCCAAAATCTCCCCCCCCCAACTCCAAAGCATTCGACCGGAATAAGCCCACAAAGTCGGCTACCCAAAAAGGCGAAAATCTGTCCAGATTCGGGATGCTAACTTTGTGGGCTTATTTTGGTCGAATCCCTTGGAGTTACGTGAAGATTTTGGGTGGTAATTGAAGAGGACATTGTGGGCTTTCCAATGGTATCAAAATTTGGCGATTTCGGTGGTCAGAAGTGGCAAAAAAATTGCCGCAAAAGTCACAACAAAACTGAAAAATTGTTTGTAACTCAATGACCGTTTTTGAAAGTTTTCCAAACTTCAATGACCGTTTTTGAAAGCACCCGAAACTTCAGTGACCATTATTGAAAGTTTTGAACTTCAATACCATTTTGTAATCTTCCTGTAACTTCAGTGACCATTCCTGAAATTAACCCTATATTATAGGGATGAAACCTTCTCGTTCTCCAGCACCGACATCAAAGGAAACTTCCAATGAAATACCTCAAAGATCCACTATATTAATTGTTACGATATTGTGCACTTGCGATAGAAAAAACGCAACACACAAGTATAAAGATACCTTATTCATTGTGGGTTGAATTATAATTTTTAATTTCAGAACTTGTTTTTTGAGATTATGAATTTATGTCCAAGGATTTTTTTTTATCCTTTAGATAACGTTTTCTTCATGCATTTTGACCACCTTATATCTCTGCTATTGCTTGGCTTAGTTGGCTGCGGTGAAATGGTGAAACCGAAAAGACAGCGGCCTTAATCCTTATATTTCACGAGAGTCGCAGAGTATAACTGAAACATATGTGAATCTCTGCACCAACACCCCAAAAATACCTCATTCTTAGTAGATAATGGCGCAAAAACAGAAATTACTACACAACCCAATAAAATTGCCAAAAGTATAGCATAAAACTTTCCCTAACCGATGCAATTAATTGAATATGCGGGAAATATGCGAATTCAAATTCAAAACGAATTTGGATGTACAGTAACATCAACAATGATGATTTGGCGAATCATTCTCCAGGACACATAAATTGTGTTCGGGTATATTTTTAGTAATTTCTATATTGCTGCTTTATCTTTAATAGATTCAGGTCTCCTTGATAATTCAGTATTCAATAGGTATTGGTAACTTGCTTAGTGTCCTTGGTTCGATATATTGTAGTACATGACGTCTAATGTATTCTCGTGCTCCAAATTTTTGGAAACCAATTAGGCAGCTGATTCTCAAATCCTCTTAAGTCTGAACATCAAAAAATGTAATTAACACATGTTGTTCTGTTTTTCATTGTTTGATTTGTTACAATATGAAATTGATATACATCACAGTAAAGTAATTTGTTTGCATAAAAAAATTTCTACCGACGAATTTCGATTTTGTGAAGGACAAATGGAGTTCATAGTCATTGTATGCTATTCTCTTCTCAAAACTCTGTAACTGAAGTCACCACACGTTGTTAAAGCTCACATTTGGCTTCCTGATACAATTGCATTATCTAATATTACACAATAGAACAACTTCTAGTTGATTGTTACATATGATATTGTGATTGATCACTAAATTTGATGATTTAATTTGGCTTGTTATTCTTGACTATCGCAGCTTTACATTTCATGAGTGATATCATAAAATTCTTATGATTGATCACTGAATCTGATTCCACTTGTTCATCCAATCTCCCGGACCTTTTATATGATTTATTATTATTCAGTAATCTTGTGTCTATATACATTTTGCTGTTTGGCACACAAGCTTAATATAAAAGATTTCTGAGTTGGGATGGTATTTATCAAGTTGTGTGTTAGCTTTATATACGGATGAAAAAAAATCCCAAAAATGGTGAAATTACAGTTTGGAGAATGGATATTCTGACAGAAAATATGGAAAAATGATGACGGTCTTGTAAGAAAAGAGGATTTCTTGGAATCCATTTTGAAGTTTCCTTGATTTTTGCTGTAATGAAGAATATGTCAACTGGGGACTTTGGGTGTGATTTGGGATGAGTAGGTTGGGTGAGGTGTAACGGGGTAATATGGCATGTTTAGTGGAGAGATATTAGCTTCAATTTGATTAATATGAGTAGTGATTGTACTTGTTGATTATCATTTTTACACCATATATTGTAGTAATTTTGGATTAGAAAGACTTGTAAAATAAAATTTGAATATTTATCTAATTTAATGTATTGGGAGTAATTTCCACAATTTAATACACTCTCGTTCTTGATCACTATGTAAGTCTGTTCAATCCACCATTTGTTCAACATTTTTTCCTTCTTAGAGAGGTCATAGCAATTCAATGGCCCCGGGAAAACACCCTGTTTTCCTCTTTTGTTACGTTCTTTACTTCACTTTAACCAATTTTGGATTTAATCTTCGACCTGTTTTGGCCGAGAAACCTGTTTTTGCCTGTGATGTCTCTCGCAATCCCGGGCTGAAAAATTTCAGGTTCTGTGATGCTTCTTTGAATGTGAAAACGAGGGTGGATGATCTGGTAAATAGGCTGACATTGCAAGAAAAAATTGGATTCTTGGTTGATGGTTCAAAAGGAGTGAGTAGTCTTGGGATTCCGAATTATGAGTGGTGGTCTGAGGCTTTACATGGAGTCTCATATACCGGGCCAGGCACCAAATTTTCGAGCCTGGTTCCCGGCGCCACCAGTTTCCCTCAGGTCATTCTCACTGGTGCAACTTTCAACGAATCCCTGTTTGAATTGATTGGAAAGGTAATGCATTTTTTTTTCTCTTCCCATGTTATGCTTTTTCTCTGATATTTTCAACCTTTTCATACTCTGTGGGTTCATTCTCTTTTCTTCTTTCTCTCTTTGTGGGGTGCCTTGTTGTAGAGAAAGTACAGTTAATTCAGTCCAGCATTAAATGTCTCTTGTCCAATGCAACAAGTCTCTTATGTACAATTTATTGGATTTACTCGGTGGTTGTTTTGTTGAATTTTTGCTTCCTGCCTTTATGTAACAAAGAAATATACAGGGAATTAGATGTTAGGACGCGCTTTCTTCTACATTGGTCGAATTAACATGAAATGCACCACCACTTTATTTTCTTTAAACCTTTATTTATAAGCGTGATGATGCTGATTTGAAGGACCAGGTTTCTTGAGAAAGTGGGAGGGCCCCTAATTATTGGGGTGTCAATTGTCAAAACCTTTGACGTGATTTGTAATTAATTAAGAAGATTAGTGTTAGTCATTAAAACAATTAAGGTGGATCTGATTAAGACTGGTAAGCAGAAGTTGTTAATCAAAGTCATTGCTAGCTTGCAGTAACTTAAAGAGGATTTTGAATATGATTCTAGCTTGCTAACTTAAGTAAACATGAATTTAATTTAATTTTGGAATAGCTATTTTGTTAGATAACATGATAGTTATGTGAAGTCTAAATGAATGCGAGATTGGTGAAATCCCAACTAATCCAGAAACTAGCATGAGGCCTTGAAAAGTTTTTGATGTCTGCAGGTAGTTTCTGCTGAGGCCAGAGCAATGTACAATGTTGGATTAGCTGGATTAACATTTTGGTCCCCGAATGTCAATATTTTCCGCGACCCCAGATGGGGACGAGGCCAGGAAACTCCAGGAGAAGACCCCGTTCTTTCAAGCAAGTACGGTGTAGCATACGTGAGAGGCTTGCAACAGAGAGACGATGGTGACAAAGATAGATTGAAAGTTTGAGCTTGCTGTAAACACTATACGGCTTATGATGTGGATAACTGGAAAGGGATTCAGAGATACACTTTCAATGCTTTGGTACTTCTTTATAATCGATCAAATTTGAGTTGATTTGTGCTTATTTCCCGAATTCTGATTACCAAAAATAAGATGTTTGATTTATGCTGTGTGAGTTAGGTAACACGACAAGATTTAGATGATACATTCCAACCCCCCTTCAAGAGCTGCGTTATTGATGGAAACGTCGCTAGTGTGATGTGTTCATATCAACAAGTTAATGGCAAGCCAACATGTGGTGATCCCGACCTATTAGCTGGTGTCATTCGAGGCCAGTGGCAGTTGAATGGGTATTTAACTTTTGCATGATGTTCAATGTTTTACTTTAATAACATTCCATGTTGGGGGTAAAAAAAAGACCGCTAATCAATTCATTTGCTCGTTGTTGGTCGCTGCAGGTACATTTCTTCCGACTGCGATTCTTTGAAAGAGATGTTTTATTCCCAAAATTACATTAAAACACCAGAGGAGACTTCTGCTTTGGCTATAAAATCAGGTGTGTAATATGTGATTTGAAGCCTAATCGTACCATATGAAACACCCTTAACCGCAGATTGGCATGTGCCTTCAGAAATTATATGCTATTTTCTTCTTTATTTTAGTCTCAAAAACAACGTATGACTCGATTAATATTCATGACTGTTCGCTCTTGCCATGCAGGGTTGGATCTCAATTGTGGATCTTTCCTGAGTGATCACACTCAAGCTGCAATAGATCGTGGACTACTAAATGAAACAGACATCAACAAAGCAATTTCGAACAATTTTGCCACGCTGATGAGACTGGGATTCTTTGATGGTGACCCGGGTAAGCAACTTTATGGAAATCTAGGGCCGAAAGATGTGTGCACCCCTGCAAATCAGGAGTTAGCCCGTGAAGTTGCACGACAAGGGATTGTTTTGCTAAAAAATACTGAAGCATCACTGCCACTATCTCCCACTCCCATCAAATCCTTGGCAGTAATAGGTCCTAATGCTAACGTAACCAAAACCATGATTGGCAATTACGAAGGTATATTTTTATTTTTAAAAAAGGTTAATTATATGAATGATTACTGAATTTTGTCATATGCTACTATTTAATGATAAAGGATATTCCTAATTATATTGATTCCCCTATGTATAGTCAATTAGTACCTAATTTCAGTCCCCTAATTGTTAGTCATCAGTCCCTTAACGTTAGTGTTTCCCCTCCTAATTGTCAGTAAGTTCCTTTTATTTATACTTACCTAGAATAGGATTACAATGTACTATAAGTACAATCTTGCTGTACCATTGATAAAGATACTATAATTTCATTCTTCTTTCAACCCTTTTATGGTATCAGAGCCTTGATTCAAAACCAGCCATCCTCCTCTCCATACCTACCTGCTACTCACGTAGTTTCCACCATGACCAATGAAAATCCACAACTCACAATCCCTAATACACAGGAACCCACCAAACCTCTCACTGTCATAAACTTTAACAACTCCATCAAACTCACTTCCACTAATTATCTGTCATGGAAACTTCAAATGGAGGCAATTCTAATCGGATATGATCTCTACAAGTTCATTGATAGATCTCATCCTGCTCCTCCGGCTACAATCACTGTCAACAATGTCGCTGCTCCTAATCCAAATTATCAAACATGGCTGCGTCAAGATAAACTTATCTTTGGCACGCTTGTTGGTACTTTAACTCCATCTCTCATTCCTCTTATCTCTCAATCAAAAACCTCTTGCGATGCCTGGAATGTCCTTGCCAACACATATGCAAAGCCTTCTCGTGGACACATTAAACAGATTAAAGAACAGATCAAGCATACAACCAAGGGTTCGCAATCAATTTCTGATTATATGCAATCTATTAAAAGTCGATCGGATGAACTCGCAGCACTTGGTAAACCCATGGATCATGAGGATCTCATTGAGAAAATTCTAGACGGTCTTGATAATGATTACAAGCCCATTACTGATATTATCAATGGCCGTGACACACCGATTTCTTTTGATGAATTACACGAGAAGTTGATTAATAGAGAACTTTTCCTGCGTCAGAATCATGCCAATTCCTCACCACTCCCTGCTACTGCTAATCTGACTACTTCTCAATTCAATTTGGGACACCTTGGTAACCGTACTCAGCGCTCATCATGGAAGCACAACTCTCCTCCATTGGCCAATACTCATGCCTCAACATTTACCACTCGTCCTCCGGCTCGACCATTCTTGGGTCGTTGTCAGTGGTGTCGAGTTCAAGGACACACCGTTTCACAATGCTCTGTGTTTCGTCAGATGAATCCGAACCTACAGCCACCACCACCTTTGCGGTCATCTCCACAAAGGCAAAATCGTCCCCAATCTCCATGGCAGCCTCGGGCCAATCTTGCAACCGCTAATCCCAATGACAACTCTAGTTGGCTTCTTGATAGTGGAGCTTCACACCATGTTACCACCGACCTAAGCAATCTATCCATTCACGCTCCTTATGATGGACCCGATGACATTATGATTGGAGATGGCACGGGTCTCTCTATCACCCACACTGGTTCAAAATCTCTCTATACACCATCTCATACATTTTCCTTAAATAATGTTCTTTGTGTTCCCACTATGAAAAAGAATCTCATCTCTATCTCTCAATTTTGTCAATCTAACAATGCATCTATTGAATTCTTACCTAATTCTTTTCTTGTGAAGGATCTCCGTACGGGGGCAACACTTTTGCAGGGTCAAACTAAGGATGGTGTGTACGAGTGGCCGATATCCTGTATTAAGTCCTCTCCAATACTGGCTTTCTCTAGTGTCAAGACCACTTCATCTGCATGGCATCATCGTCTAGGACATCCTTCATCCTCTATTTTTAAGTTTATTGCCTCAAACTTTCTTTTAAACTTGTCGAGTCCGCTCAATTTGAATTTCAATTGTAATTCCTGTCAATGCAATAAAAGTCACAAGTTGCCTTTCTCCATCTCTTCAATAGCTACGTCTTCCCCTCTTGACGTTATATTCTCTGATGTGTGGACCTCTCCTATTCTCTCTGTTGATGATTTCAAATACTATGTGATTTTTGTCGACCACTTCACTAAATACATATGGATATATCCACTAAAACGAAAATCTCATGTACATGACGTTTTTATCAGATTCAAATCCCTTGTAGAAAATTTCTTCAATCGAAAAATCATTACCCTTTATTCAGACAATGGAGGGGAATATCAAGCTCTTTCCTCTTTTCTCGCTATCAATGGCATCACTCACTTAACGTCCCCTCCTCACACACCTGAACACAATGGATACTCTGAACGTCGTCATC
Source organism: Osmanthus fragrans (assembly GCA_019395295.1). Classification (NCBI taxonomy): domain Eukaryota; kingdom Viridiplantae; phylum Streptophyta; class Magnoliopsida; order Lamiales; family Oleaceae; genus Osmanthus; species Osmanthus fragrans. The sequence goes on along the minus strand of CM033356.1, from coordinate 2,719,079 downwards.
GTCATATTGTTGAAAACTGGACTGTCCCTCATCTCTCACGCCTCCCTACCTCTCTCTTATTGGTCTTATGCCTTCACCGCTGCAGTTTATCTCATCAATCGACTACCTACTCCCACACTCCAGTTCCTCTCCCCTTATGCCAAACTCTTCGGTGCTTCTCCCAATTACTCTAAACTACGTAGTTTTGGCTGTCTATGTTATCCCTGGCTCCGACCATATTCTCCCCACAAACTTGCTCCTCGTTCAACTCCTTGTGTGTTTGTCGGTTATTCTTCCACTCAAAGTGCTTATCTATGCCTTGATCCCACTTCATCTCGTGTCTACACGTCGCGCCATGTCAAGTTTGTAGAATCCATCTTTCCATTCACTACTCTTCAATCTCACCTAGATAGACCTTCATCTGAAACGCTCGCTCATTGGTGTCCCTCTATGACTGTACTTCCGGCCACTGACACATCACCTTTGGCATCGCCCTCCATGCCCTCTACGGATCTTCACACCAACCTACCCATCCCTCCACACCAGAACCTCAGTACTACGGCACCCTCATCTCCATGCCACAGTGTCCAAGTCCAGAACCTTAGCGTGACGACCCCCCTCTTCCTGCAACCCCCAAGTTCTACGTGACAACGTCGATACATCACCTTCTTCAAGCCTTGAACCTCAAAACGTTACCAACCCCACATCACCTGAACCACCTCCTATCTCACCTTCTCGAGTTATTGTCACCCGCTCCAAAAATAATATCCACAAGCCACTTACTAAATTAAATCTAACTGCCCAACTTGCTCCATCCATTGACGCTGACCCAACCTCAGTGACTCAGGCCATCAAAGATCCCCAATGGCGTCAAGCTATGTCTGATGAGTATGATGCTCTTGTTCGAAATGGGACATGGGACCTAGTTCCATCCAATCCAACCCAAAATTTAGTTGGTTGTAAGTGGATTTTTCGAACTAAACATTTACCTGATGGCTCTATTGACAGGTACAAAGCTCGTCTCGTTGCAAAGGGCTTTCATCAACGTCCTGGCATTGACTATCATGACACCTTCAGCCCTGTTGTCAAGCCAACCACTGTTCGTCTGGTTCTCAGTCTCGCTGTCAGTCGTGGTTGGTCTCTTAGGCAACTTGATGTCAACAATGCCTTTCTCCAAGGTACTCTCTCTGAGGATGTATACATGACTCAACCACAGGGATTTATCGACCGTGACCATCCTCATCATGTCTGTAAACTTCGCAAGGCTATCTATGGCCTTAAACAAGCTCCCCGTGCTTGGTATCATGAGTTGCGCCAATTTCTTCTCACTTCTAGCTTCACCAATTCTCATGCTGATACCTCACTGTTTATCTCCAACACTGATGGTAATCTGATGTATCTTTTGGTTTATGTTGATGACATTATTATTACCGGTTCAAATAAAGATGTTGTACAAAATTTCATCCATCTCCTTGCTCGTCGATTCTCACTTAAGGATCTTGGACCCTTGACTTACTTTCTTGGAGTTGAAGTGATGTCTCATGCCCAAGGTCTACTTTTGTCCCAACGTAAGTACATTAAGGATCTACTTACTCGAACACACATGACGGATGCCAAGCCTGTGTCTACACCTATTTCCACTGATCCTCAGCTTACTCTTCACTCTGGAACTGCACTCTCTGATCCCTCTGAGTATCGGACTATTGTTGGTAGCCTCCAATACTTGTCTCTCACTCGTCCTGACATTGCCTACACGGTAAATAAACTATCTCAGTTTATGCATAGTCCTACCAGTGACCATTGGGCTGCCGTCAAACGCCTACTCCGCTATCTCTGTGGCACCCTTGATCATGGAATTATTTTATATCAACATTCTGGCACAGCTCTCCATGCTTTTTCTGATGCCGATTGGGCAGGTAACAAGGATGACTACACTTCCACCAGTGCTTACATTGTATATCTTGGTCGAAATCCTATATCTTGGAGCTCTAAGAAGCAGCGAACTGTGGCTCGCTCATCTACCGAATCTGAATATCGCTCCGTTGCAACCACTGCAGCTGAACTTCGTTGGATTTGCTCTCTTCTTAGTGAACTTAGTGTCTCTCTTTCCCAACAACCGGTGATCTACTGTGATAATGTTGGTGCTACGAATTTGTGTTCTAATCCAGTCTTTCACTCTCGCATGAAACATGTGGCCTTAGACTACCACTTCATTCGTGAACAAGTTCAAAGTGGTGCTCTTCGGGTGACTCCTGTCTCCTCTACTGATCAACTCGCAGATGCTCTAACCAAACCAGAAACATGTGGCCTTAGACTATCACTTCATTCGTGAACAAGTTCAAAGTGGTGCTCTTCGGGTGACTCCTGTCTCCTCTACTGATCAACTCGCAGATGCTCTAACCAAACCACTTCCACGAACACGGTTCCTCTTCTTACAGACCAAGATTGGACTCTCCTCACGGAGCTCCATCTTGCGGGGGCATGATAAAGGATATTCCTAATTATATTGATTCCCCTATGTATAGTCAATTAGTACCTAATTTCAGTCCCCTAATTGTTAGTCATCAGTCCCTTAACGTTAGTGTTTCCCCTCCTAATTGTCAGTAAGTTCCTTTTATTTATACTTACCTAGAATAGGATTACAATGTACTATAAGTACAATCTTGCTGTACCATTGATAAAGATACTATAATTTCATTCTTCTTTCAACCCTTTTATTTAATAATAGAATTTTAAAATGTAACTCAATGGTTACTAAATTTCACCAAGTGTTACTACTTTATAATTAAACTTAAAAATGTATCTTAATGGTCACTAAACTATGCATCGTGTTACTCATCCATCACTTAAAATGGAAAAATTCGTTAAGTTCAACAAATCAATATCTATAAAAGAATAAATCAAACAAAATGAAAGGAAAAAGGGAAACAAAAAATTAGAAACCTATAAATCGAATAAAAATAGAATTTTTGTTGATATTCATCCATTATGATGAAAGTACGTTTTACTTTTAGATCAACAGTATCAGTTTAACGTATCTCGAACTTCACATAAACAGATTGAAAGAGAACTAATAGGAATACTAGAAGAAATTGACAGAGAAAAATTAAATAAAAGTACAAAAATGTTCAAATAATGCCAACGTAACTGAGGTCAATTTGATTTTTCAACTTTTTTCCTTCATTTTCTTTAATTTCTTCTTGAGTGATGGATTGGTAACAAGGTGCAAGTTCAGTAACCATTGAAATACATTTTTAAGTTCAATTATGAAGTAGTAACATGTAACGAAGTTTAGTGACCATTTAGTTATATTTTTAAGTTCGGTTATTAAATAGTAACATATAGCAAAGTTAAGCGACCATTCATATAATTAACCCGTTTTTAAAAATGTAGTAACTAATGTGATCTTGTATGATTTTTTTTAGTTTTTTATTTAGTCGAAGGGACAAGTAAGCCTTGCTAATATTTTCTCATTATTTTGGTGAAACAAGTTAATGAAGGTAGATTAGACTGTACTCAACATTATTTCTAGTATTGAATGTATGCAATCTGGTGCAGGTGGAAGGCTACCAATGACGTGGTATCCCCAGTCATATGTGGACAAGGTTCCTATGACTAACATGAACATGAGACCAGACCCCGTCACAGGCTACCCTGGTCGAACATACCGTTTTTACACTGGCCCAACTGTTTCATTTGGGGATGGACTAAGCTACTCTCAATTCAACCACCAACTCGTTCAAGCCCCAAAGCTCATCTCCGTCCCCTTAGACGAAGGACATGTTTGTCGCTCATCAAACTGCAAGTCCATCGATGCCGTAGAAGAAACCTGCAAGAATGTAGCCTTTAATATTCATTTGAGAGTTAAAAATGTGGGGAAAATGGCTGGAAGTAACACTGTTTTCTTGTTTTCAAGTCCTCCCCAAGTGCACAATGCACCTCAAAAACATTTGTTGGGTTTTGAGAAGGTCCATTTGACACCAATGGCAGAAGGACTGGTTAGATTCAATGTAGATGTTTGCAAGCATTTGAGTATGGTGGATGAACAAGGCAATCGGAAAGTTGCATTAGGACAGCACGTTCTTCATGTAGGAAGCTTGAAACATTACTTTGAATGTCAGGATTTGACAGTCTTGGTCAATATTCACTTTTCTTGTTTTCTTTCTTCTTTTACAGAAGACATAAAAGGATAAATTTATCACAAGATGGATCAGGTAAAATAAGTTACACGAATTGTAACAAGTTTCTCGATATTTTTTGAATTCCAAATTGTGTAAGAGTGAGCTATTCGCTTTTTTAGTTTTTTATGCTTGTGTCCATTGAATTATTTTCAATTGTTAGCTACGAACTTCGGGCTGCATATGGTTAGCACGGTCCACCATATATCTTACCAATGACGTGAGTCGGCTGCAGGTGTAATATCACACGATGACCTATAGCTTATATTTTAATGATCGATTTTAGTTACTTACATATTGTTTAGTTTCGTGCATCTATGGTGAGTACTTAGTTGTGTTCAGACACAAATAAAAACTATCAAGTATTTCAAACGAGCAGCAATCTTATAAAGGCATATTAAGGATACAATCCACGTCCATTAAATACTGAATAACACGATGATACAAAATGGATCCTACTAATAATCGTCTCACATCTACAAAGTCTACTATTACTAGAGGTTAAATTACTTGTCTCAAAAAGGAGAGAGTACAATAAGCTCTCAGAATAAAGCTGAAGATACGGCAGCCACCATGGAAAGAACGAGAAACCCGACAGAGATGGCTAGCGCAGAAGAACCAGAGCTTCCTAGAGCAGGACCAGGTGCTGGTGCTGGTGCAGGTGCAAGTCCATTAGGTACTATACTCGTAGTTGGAGCACCCGGAATCGCAGTAGGAGATAATGCCATGGGAGAAAAAGCTGCAGTGAAATCAATTGTGCACTTCTCAGTTAACTTGAAAATTTATCTAACTCAATCTATAGAACCCGGACTTCGATGAGTTTCATGATATAAAGAATCGATGAAGAATATAAATAGTCAAGTGTAATGAGATCGGTGTATACCTGGAGCAGCACCGGCGGCAGTCACTGTGTTAAGTAATAACAAGAAAAAAAAAAAAAAGTCAGTTTTGAATTCATAGAAACAATTGCATAATTTCACATTTATAATAAACAATTGATCAATGAGGAAAAAGTTTAAAGAAGTATTTTTCTATTAGAAAAAGAAAAGAAGAAAACTCAAAATAACAATTTTTACCCCAAAATATACAGAGGAAACATATCTACATTCGACAGAAGAAACCATAAAAAGGCCAAAGAAAATAAATCATAGAACTTACGGCCACAGTTGCTAACAGAAGGGGCAGAGACATGGCAGGCAGCAGGTAAAGTCAAGGCCTTGGTGACATTAAGAGTGACACCCAACTGTGCGCTATTCTTGAAAGCCTCGCAGAGACACTCAGCGTCTGCTTTCAATACGGTCTTAAGCCCAGAACAGCAAGAACCTTCAGGTTTCTTGGTGGTGCTTCCGCTGGTCACAAATGAAAGGCAGTCCGCCAAGTTTAATACCAGACTAGAGCAGTCCGCGGCGGGGGCCGGCGCCGAGTGTGAAGCCGACTGGACGGTGGTTAAAAGAGCAAAGAAAAACAGCACAAAGAAGAATGGAAGTTGGTCGGTGGTGCTCGCAAAAAGTGCCATTTTAGAAAAAAGAAAGAGAGTGCGGTGTGGCAGGGGAATTGTAAAGGTTTATGGGTTAAATAAAATTTGAGGGGGTGCAATGGGGACACATGGAAGTCAGGCCGGAATTGAGGTGTCCTCTTTCAAGAATGGAGTTACTATTTTCTTAAAATTTGGGAATTTTGAAATTTATCATTAATGTAAATCCAAAAAATTTCTTTACTTTTTAATCATATATTTTTCAACAATACACTATTTAAAAATTCATTTTCTTGATAAAAATGAGACTCAAACAAGGGCTAGAACCTACCCAAGTAATAAATTTGAGGGCATTGGCCATTACGAATGGAATATGCTACTACAAAATGTTGTTTTCATTTCTGTGGTGGAAGATTCAACTTCGAATAAATTATATTTTATTTGAAGTGAGCTTTCATCCACATGAGAAAGGTGAACATCGAAATGAACATCCTGATATATATATAACATCACCCATCACGTAGGGAACGCCTCATTCCCTTGTCATCCAAAGTTTGTAAGCTGTTTTGGTGGTCGTTATAATTCAGCAAATGGTCAATTGTCGATTATACAACTTATAAAAGTACTTTAAGTGAAAATTTTCATAGATAATGAATGATTGATTCAATTTAGATAAAAATTAACACCAATTAATGGAAACCAAATTCTGCTGTTAAAAGGTTAATTTGCAGCTTGGCACATGTTCATTAACTCTCTCGGATTTGTATTCAAATTGGCCAACCAATTTATTAGAGGTGTCCTTTTGATGGGAACTTTAATGGAGGGAACAGCATAGTTCAAAATAAAATCAATATTTGAGTTCAAATTTTTAATCGATTAACAATTGACCAAATGAAAAGGTTCCACACACTTCTGAAATCGTCAAAAATGAAATCTGGTTGATCTTTAGAAAAATCATCTCAGCCGTTGCAGTTGTCCATTGGACTGGTGAAGTGTTTGGTTGAATATTTATCATTTCAATTGGAGCTCTCCAAATTAGCACCTCATATGTTTTTTGGTTCATTTTTTCTATAAAATATTATGCACATAAATTCAAAAAAAATTAAGAAATCGTACTTTTTAACTATATATTTTTCAAAAGATTACTATTATAACTCTCATTTTCAACCAAAAAAATGGAGCTCAAACATAAACCTAGTGTGTAAGGCAGTGCATTGAAAATCGAACATAACGTATGTTCAAAAAATACTCGTCAATATATTGATAAGGAATATATGTATTTTTAAGAAGAGGAGAATTATGGTAGTCTCCCTCCGCAATTAGCAAGTGTTATTGCATAAAAGGTGGGGAGTCAAATCAACTTTCTCAAAGTCACTTATTCTTTTGCCAACCCCGACAATTCATTTCAATTGTGCCCTTTCACATTTGCACCTTTTCATCTAGTGTCGAATGCAATTTTTAGTTTTTCACAATAGAAATTTTTCATTAATTACTTTTTTAGCTTAATTAAGTGGGATTTCGATTTGATTACACTATGAAAATGGTATTAGATTCTAGGGTCATCATTTCGATTTGTGAAAGTGGGGTAGGAATAAATCAAAACACGATGATCTAAAAGCGTGGTTGATGATGGACACGCCTGCCACATTTTTCTGTGGATAGCCCACAAAATTGCACGTTTTATGTTCCCACTGGAAACTTTTCCCCCCGCTTTGTTGCTTATTTTCAACATTTTTGGCAGGCTTTTCACTTTTGTTTTTCGTAACTCCTCATACGAAAGCTTTCTGAAAAGGGTTTTGCTAAACAGACAGCCCCCCTATTGCCATGGCAAAACCCTTCTGAAAACTTAAGAGCTTGTTTGACAGAAATTCTGCTCCTTGTAAAAGAATCTTAACTAGATCAAAACACTTCCAAAATATTATCCGACTTTCAAAAGTCATGCAAAATGAATCCTTAGGCAAGCTTTCTCTAGTCTAAAGCCAAAGCACTTCCAAAAAAGCTATTCAAACAACTTCAAAAATTAAATTTTTTGTATCAAAAGTACATTTTGACTTTTCAAAAACTTTACCAAATATGTCTTTATTTAGCTCCGGGCAAATTTTGTAAAAGACGAGCAACATCAATTATTAATTTCAATCCTGCTACACGTACTCGGTGATTTACCGTTCGTTTACTCGACCTCACCTGGCCCCTCTCACATTGAGGAGCGAATGGGACACATTTGTCAGATGTGGGTTTCGACCCCCATGTGATAGCACCGGTGGGATCGGATAACTCAAAGGATAAACCAAAGATATAAATGGCTTAATCCTATTAATTTACCATGGGAAGTAGTTGCTTTAGATCTTCATATGAATATAAAAATAATGACAAAAGACAAGAATTATAATACTATTGACTTTGATACCATATAATATTAATCGTTTAGTTTATGTTACTAAATTAAAAAATTGATCGTGTCAAAACCTAAAAGTTTTGTTTAGATAAGTTGTTTCTAAAGGACACTAAAATCTTGTTAATCCCCTTTACTTCGTAACTTGTAAGTGTTAACTTTAGAAGGCATATTTTTTTTTTTTTTTTGTTATCTTGTGTATGTGAATGAGATAATTATAACATTAACTTCACATACTATTTCACTCAACTGGAAACTTTCAATAATTTACGTAAGTAGCTGCACAAGTAAACATTAGAGAAACAGCATAGATTCTGGCTGATATAGGTGTTCTTGAGAACCGATGCACCAATATAAACAATGACAGGATTTTAGGCCTAGGCCTAACTTAATATTTCACGCACAAAGATTTGGAATAAGTAGAAGAAATACGCCAACATACCAATATTCCTGCATGCTCAGAAAAAGTGCAAAACTAATGGCATGTTCCGTAAGTAGGATTAAATAGCACTCGATAGTATTAAGGATTGTACCTAACATGCACTAACCTTGTGTAATGCACGTTTTTATTGTCTTCAAACCACTGATACAATAACAGCCACATCATCAAGCTTGCCGCCAGCATAACCTACATATCCAGTTGCCTGAGCAGCATCAGCAAACGGACATCTAACAGAGGCAGACCTACCTACTTCCTGTGCCTGCGATGCCAATAACTCCACAATTTCCTAAATAAAGAGTGGGAAAACAATAAAGAGAAAGAAGAGTTAAAACAAACACCACTGATCTTTGATGAATGATATGGTGTAAAGGAGCATGATTTCCTATAGTTTATCAGAAAATCTTTAAAAGATGTTTTAGCACCTCCAGCCGTTTATCACTGTTTAACGATGCCAGGACTATTGATGAAATTTCTTGGTCATATAAGCGTTCGTGGACAGTCAGTCCCTTTACCATGCTGTTAGCTATTCGTATGTTGACATCCCAATCAGAAGTTAAAATGCCAGTTGAAGTGTCATCAATATAATAAATATAATTTCCATGTGTGTGTGTGTGTGTAGATAGGGAGATAATTTATACTTAATTAGTTTGCATTTTAACATATTAATTACGATATTACGATTGCTTGAGGAATTAAACCGTGAGGTATATGATTTCTATACATTGCATTCCGAACCACATTGATTGTCAGTTCACAACAACCAGAATCAATAACCAAAAGGAGGCATCAGAAGTTTAGAATAAATTGTACCTGACCATCCAAGTGAGCAATCAAAACTGTCAAGGAACCAGGAGACTGTGTTCTGGCAACGGCATGTAACGACTTCAACAGGTTTGTTAGGATTATGGGTGTTTAATCTACCACAATACACACCATTACATCAAATATCAATGCAAAAACCATGAACATAAAACTGAAAATAGAAGCTCCAACAATGGCCGAAAATGGCCAGTTCCTTCCTCTTTGTTAATGGTCGATTTGTAGGCTCAGGAACAGCTTCCACGCAATGCAAATCACCTTCCAAGAGAGAGCTTGAAGAACCGGCAAAGAACCCTCTCAAAACCGACTCTAAACTCTCTTGTATCACCACCTCCACTTAGCCCTATTTCATGCCTAAGATTCCAAGGTATTCTACTACCAAAAATTCACCTCAAGCTCACCACTACACTCTTGAACAAGGTAGAAAACGAGAGAGAGAAAGAGAGGAGAAGAAAGAGGCTTTCAAGGGAAGGTATGGGTCTTTCTTTTGAATGCCTTGCTTACCCACGTGAGGAGTGAAGGAGGGTAGGTATATAGATTCAAATGTAGAGAAAGCTTCTACAACAAGATAGATAAAATATCTACTAACCAATCTCAACTATCCATTTTGATCCAAGGGCTCACAATTAAAACATGAGGTTAAAAGAACCATTTATATATTCTCACAAGGTTGTTTACTGAATCTCCAGTGCAATCAGAGACGATGTTTTCACATTTTTCAATGAGTTCTTGGGCATAAACTCCTGGATTGACCCCTATACATTTAAAAAAAAAAGGTTTTGCTACATGTACATCCCGGATGACATTTCCCCTCACAATAAGAGGAGCCATGATTATTTTATTGGAGAGTGGGCCCCCCTTCTTGTGAGGGTGAATGTCATCCCGGATGTACAAATAGCAAAATCCAAGTACTCATTGCTTGACTTCAGCCTGCAGGTCTATATCAAGCAGCAGTACCTTCTAGTGACCACTGACTAACTCCATCAACTACACCAAGCCAGGTTCGGCCAATGAAATGTGCATCTTCTCCACCTGTCAACACCTGGAATTTATTATTTTTTGATTACTTCCAGCAATCTTAGAACGCCAGAAGGTTAACAGACTTTTAACACATTTCACAAAGGATTTAAATTCAAATCAACATGGTAAGATGTCGAACTAAAATTGTTGAGAAAACTACAACGTTTCATTTTTTTTTTCTTTTTCTTTTCCTTCTATACTTTGAAACTTAAAGTTGTACATGGACCATTATTAAGACAGGTTTAAGTTGCTCAAAACACAAGGTTATACATAAATTCCGGCCTATGCTGAAGGAAAATATATCCATAAGATACCTTAGAAGGGTGTGGCAACAAAGCAGCACCTGAAGATAGAACAAAATCTGCTTTTATTCTGAAAAAACCAAATACATTAGCTGTGTTTATAAAGCCGCAAATGAAGGGAAATAGTACTATATTATATAACCGAGATATAAAATCAGGGTCTTCCATGATTATTAGAGATTATCCATCCTGTAATAATTTTTCTTTAGGATATACAGGCAAAGATGTTTTATGATGCCATGTTCAAGTTGTCAAGCTTTTAGAAACAAGAGTTTGATTGCAGGAGCAAATAGGAGGCATGCATTTCACGAGGGAACATAATTGTTCAATACTACTTTTTATCTAAAACGAGCTGCCTAAGTATATAATATTTGTCTCTAGCTTGAAGAAATTGGCTTAGTGATGATAATTGTAAAATATAGTATTTTTTTAATAATTAGACTATGTTTTAAGTGACACATTATTACATTTGTGTATCATTTTTTATGGCAATTTTATTCTCAAATTAATACAAATTGTTCTCAATTATGATTTTTCTCCAAAATTTTCTTTAGGATAGAGTAAAAAACTCATTTGCCCACTGTATTTTTAAATAAGCAAAATAAATAATAATGCAAAAATATGATTAAATATTTTACCTTTATTTTAAAGCATTTTAACAATATTTTTGGACGAAAACCATTAATATGGACAAGATTTTTTAAACAATGAAATGTTAAAAATAAGAATATGACGAAAAAAGAAAAGGCTGAGGATATAACTATGAAAATAAATAAAATGGTTAATGACCTGAAATGTAATTAAAATATGGTATGAATATAGCCACCCAATAGTAAATTTCATTTTAAGTTAGGGAGAAACACTTGCACGAAAAAACAAAGTATACTATAAACATAATAATTATAGTTCTTTAATTTTATTTTTTATTTAAGTTATATTAAAACAGTAGTGTTGTTTGGTGACAAACAATCTAGTTAATTTATTTTTTGTAAATGAAAGCCCTTCTTGATCTTTAAGTTTTTAAGTTATATTAAAATAGCATAGATGTGGTAAGTTAAATAATTGAGATAGATGTTGAATTCGTTCCTCGGATATCATAATAGAAATAATTTGTATCACACGATCCTCATTTAGGAGCCAAGGACGGGAAGACATCTAGAGGAGCAGAAAGTGTCCACGTGGATGAATCCAACATGGAAATTGTGGATGGATCTTATGATCTCATTGGTTAGAACTCGATCCCAGATTGATCCATAGATTTGACACGTCCTACGTGGCTCCTCACAGAGTTCTCCTTTAGATTTCCACCAAAAGGAAACCATACAATTAACCAGGCTATTTCTGCATTTAAGAAGAAACTCAAAGGTACCATCTAGTAGAATTTCCCTATCAATCTTCAGATATATCGAAAGAGGAAGAGAAATGGCTTCAACCTCTGCTGCATTGGTAAATGGATTGGGATCTACATTCTTGACTGGTGGCAACAAGAGCCAGGCCTTGTTATCTATCCCGGTTACGGCCAGAGTGGACGGTGCTGTCGCTCCCAAGAGGTTCGTTGTGGTGGCTGCCGCCCCTAAGAAGTCATGGATCCCTGCTGTCAAAGGTGGTGGCAACTTCATCGACCCTGTGTGGCTTGATGGCTCGTAAGTCTCTTTTTCCCATGAAATTTTTTTCAACTTTGTATTCCATTTCAAATTTTTAGATTAAGTGGTTAAATAATGATATGTTGGATTGAATTTCAGGCTCCCTGGTGACTATGGTTTCGACCCACTAGGCCTTGGAAAGGATCCAGCATTCTTGAAATGGTACAGAGAAGCCGAGCTCATCCATGGCCGATGGGCAATGGCTGCAGTTTTGGGTATCTTTGTTGGCCAGGCCTGGAGCGGTATCCCTTGGTTTGAAGCCGGTGCAGCCCCTGGTGCGGTGGCACCTTTCTCTTTTGGCAGTCTACTCGGGACTCAGCTCCTCCTTATGGGATGGGTCGAGAGCAAGAGATGGGTTGATTTCTTCAGCCCCGAATCCCAATCTGTTGAATGGGCTACTCCGTGGTCAAGAACAGCAGAAAATTTCATCAATGCTACCGGTGAACAGGGCTACCCTGGCGGCAAATTCTTTGATCCATTGTGCTTGGCCGGAACTTTGAAGGACGGAGTTTACATTCCGGATACAGAGAAGCTCGAGAGATTGAAACTTGCAGAAATCAAGCATGCAAGAATTGCCATGTTGGCTATGCTAATTTTCTATTTTGAGGCAGGGCAAGGGAAGACCCCTCTTGGTGCCCTTGGCTTATAAGAAATCTAATTTGCAGTTGATGGATAAACAAAATTTGATGTAAAGAAATTTTTCGTGCTCGAGCTGAAAATAACTTGTAAAATTAAGTAACTTATTTCCGACTTAATCATAAAACATTTAAATCTTGCTCATTTAATTATAAGTAAAACCTTTTAAGGCTAAGCCAAAAATGAGCATACCAAACCAACGTCTTTCCTGCCCTATCAAAGAAAGTTGAAAACCAAGCAATAACCTGCTCAGTTTTAACAATCCAACAAGGACAACGACTGAGAATTAACAATAAAAGCAGCAAGAAACATTGTATTTCTACTGAGAAAGCATTTTATTTAGCACTAGGGACTAGAATGTAAACAAGAGTGAAGCAACTCAATACATTTACCATTTTTTCCCCTTTTCTTTGCTCTTCAATAGAAACCCATTATTCTTTCAACAGCATTCTCCATCAGGAAGTAAGTTAAGACTAAAACTCTGTTAGTAAAATAATAACTTCAACGGAAGAGAAATGAAAAAAATATTCATTCAGTCTAAAAAAATATTCATAAATAACTCACCAAACGGAAGAGAAATGAAAAAAGAGGGAAAAGGTTTGCGCAACACATCAGAAAGAGACAATGAGAGATTAAAAGTAATCATTCACTGCCCATAGCCATCAAAAATTCACCCTCGCAGACCACTTCCCCGCCAACATATGCTTTTCCTTCCATCTTCGCTATTCCAAAGCGTTTCTGTAGCTTGACAAGTGTCATTCTCATAACTAGGGTGTCTCCTGCGATGACTGGCTTTCTAAATCTTACTTTGTCAATTCCAGCAAAGAAGAAATTTTCCTTCGAGCCTCCCACTTCCGGTTGTAGCATAACCAAACCACCAACCTGAGCCATTGCCTAAATCCAGCAGTAACACATACATCACTGCTTTTGCAAATTCAAGCTTTTGAGAAAAGTGGGCATATAGAAACATACTGGTCATATAAAAACAGTAAGCGATAGGATAGGCTACTAAAAGGAGCAATAATGGACCTCAATTATTTCCAAACACCAAACAAAAAAAACCACTTTGCTAAGTGGGAACTCTCTGAAGAACCTATTTTCATTTGTAAAATTATCAACAAAAAGATCAGAAGTACGGAAAAGGAAAACAGATGATTAATGAAGTCAAATAAGAACAAGTAACACAACATGGTTTACATGTAGGGAAAAAATAAAAAGCAATATAAACCCATGCTACCTAATTTATGAGGATCCCCTAGAGCTGTTAGGCATTAAATAAATTACAGTTAAAAATTGCAAATTCAACTTTGGAACTAAATCCTACCACCGATCCCATAGCATTCAAAAGCTTCAGGTTTGGGAGAGCGCACACTTCTTTGGTTGGGGTTTTATCCGAGCGGGAATTTTAGCAATATTTCCAGTACAAAGCTTTATTTTTACCTAGTGCCTAATTCACCTCCCATGGATGTTCGTGCTTACTTATTCACGACTCAAGATAGCGAAAACGACACTAAATATCAACGAATTTTCAAGCCTGATTCTCACATAGGCTTCTTTAATATTGGACTAGGTGCTGTGATATATGCAGCCAGTGGTGGCATCCTTGCTGTATAAAGTACCACCACATAGCAGCACTCAACAGGTAGGGGAATCAACTCCATGCTTCATCTTATGTACATCCTGAGCATACCATAAAAGTATGCATTCTCTTCATAAACGTGGTTGCATCTCAAAATATGACACATACTCTTGAAAATGAACAATTTTATAGATGACTGCCTTAAGCTTTGCAGCAAAAACTCCTATCAATCATTTCTACTCAGTTTACTAACATAGAATCATGGTTTAAAAAGGCGTGGTGAGGCGTGCCTCAAGGCGCGCCTCACCATGAGGCGTATGGTCCATGCCTCGAGGCGGTCTTGTGAGGCTAAATTACATGAGACTCACGCCTCTGCGGTTGAGGCTCGCGCCTCATTTAAAATTTGGGTTTTCAATTGATTGTGTTTAATTTGTTGAGCCCAATAACATCTTTGACTGAAAAATGAAAAGTGTATAATTTCTGGGAATTAAATATATGTTGTATTATAATTTGTGTAATAATCTCTTTTGTATAATTTTACAAAAAATTAAATATATGCTGTATTTTGTAAAATTTCTTTTACAGCATATATTTAATTTTTTTCCCAACTTTATTCTTTAACAAAAAAAAAATGTAAAATTTTATATAAATTAATTATTTTACCATTTCACACTCCATTAAAAAACCAAACTTACTTATATATGTGATGCAATAATTTTTTGTATTTCTTTATAACTCTTTTACTTAAATTATTTTACATAAATTTATTTATTTATTTATTTTTTTGTATTATTTTATAATTTTTTTACTTCAATTTTTTGTTTTTTATGAGGCTTACGCCTCAATCCGCCTCGAGACTTACGCCTCGCCTCATAACAAAAAACCGCCTCAGTACTAAGTTTCGCCTTTTTAAACTTTGCATAGAATCAGTATCATGGCAATCATTTCGCAACCAAAACCTACAAACAGTATAAATAACCAATAACAAAATCAACCACAAATAACGTTTAAAAATAAGAAATCAAAATTTGGTTTCCATGTATATCCTAATATAAACCCAGGAAAAATGCGCACACCAACACTAGCACAGCTATATGGAGTCCAGTGGAGGCAACTGCTCCCACTGGATTCATACACGAGAAGAATTAGTATAGAAGATGGAATCAAATTCTGGCCAGCAGGCCCCCAATCCAGGCTAGTACTATTTACTAATTGCAAGCAGAGGACTCATCAGTCATCACTATTTCTGAGTCTCTATCACCCTGAGTTTCGTTCTAAATAATCTATCAAAACTAAGATGCATGTTAGTTCTGTATACATAACGAAATGAAATTCTATTTTTACTACATTTAAACTTTATAACATGTATCTTTTTTGTCACGTCAATTTATATTTTATTTTCATTAATGTTAGAATTAGTATTTACTACATAAATCTATTTTGATCCATCAACATATTTACTGAAAAATTTAATGGGACAAAATCTTTTTAGGTTATATAAATTTTGATTAACCTTGTCATTCTTCTAACCAATTCTAGTGTCAGACATCATTGCTGTGATCAAAACCAATAAAAGATGCATCATTTTTCTTATCCTGTTATCCTATTAAACCAAAAAATGGGCAACAAAGGATGTTGCAATCAACAAAAGGAATCTCAAATCAGAAAAAGGAACAGAGAGTTTTCAAAGTATAAAAAAACACAGGGAACGATTGTAATGTATCGAAATACATTATACATTATAACATTTTTAATAATATTTATTTTTAGTTAAATTACGACTCCATATGAATTTCTGGTTCTGCCCTGAAACCAACTATTTATAGATAAAACAAGTTGATTTATTTACCTCAACCATGAGCACACCTGGCATAATTGGCCTCTCAGGGAAATGCCCAGGGAAGAAATTATCATTTATAGTCACATTCTTGATAGCCACAGCCGATACTCCAGGATTGTACTCAACCACTCTATCTACCAGCAAAAATGGAAATCTACAGCCCAAAGCAAAAACAAAAGAAAATAAAAACCAAATTGTATTAACAAGGCAGCCAAAACAAAAAAAAAAAAAAAATCACAATAAGACTAACTATCAAAATAGTATAACGGGAAATGTATGCCCGAAATCACTAGCAAAAATGAACTCACAAACTTAGAACCGCATTATATTATCAAGAAACCAAATAAAGAATAATAAGTATATCACTAAAACAAAGTGAGAATGAGGAATGTGCGAATTTCACTAACCGGTGAGGCAAAATTTCGCGAATCTGATCAATGCCCATTACTGTAGGAAATGCCGGGTACCCTAGAAAAAAAAAAAAAAAAAAAATAGAGGGGGAGAAAAAAAAAAAGTTAACTTTTCTACCATCTGAGGGATAAAAAAATGACAAAACTAAAATTCACAACATGCAATGCTAAGATACGTACTCAGTTCAATAGGGGTTTCATCACATGTGCTGTCATTGCCACTGGAAGCACAGTTGGTGACAATCATTTTGTGGGTCTTCTTAAATTGAGTTGAAACAATACGGGATCTGGATAAATTAAGAGATTGATTCGGGGAAAAGGCAAAAGGCGTCGCATTCTCGAATCTTTTTTTGGAGATGGAGGTGCGCGAATTGAGAGTGGATAACGATTGGGAGAGAGCTGTGGATGCCATTTTGAGGGTATCTTTATCTCTCTGGGTGTGTGCTTTGGGGAAGAAATTGGAGAAGGTGGTGTAGTATGAATGCTAGAAAGCGAGGACGAGGGGCGAGAGTAACAAGGGAAGTGTGGGTGAATTGGGTTTGTTTTATGTATCAATTGCTGGTAGAAAGAGTTGGGAGTGAAGCGCGAGAAAGGGGCGGCGGAGAGATCGAGACCAGGTGCACGCACTATTGTACAACGTTACTTGAAGTACCTAAATATCCAACATTAAGTAATAATATTCACTATAAATTATAAAATAAAGAATAATGCTAGCCGCACAGGACTATAAAAAACAGGGATTTGAATTTTTTACTGGCATGTTAATTATTTATAGTTATTGTCATTGTTATTATATTGAGAGAGAGAGAGAGAGAGAGAGGGGGAGACTGACGAAGGAAAAAAATAAAAGAAAAATAAAAAAAAAAAAATTCAATGCGTTCGAAATCCATTTGTAAGAATTTTTAATTTTAAATAATTCAAGTATACAAGAAATTTAATGAATTAGATATGAATTTCTTTACAGTCCAAGTGATTCTGTGTTTTCATTGTTTAATTTGTAAGTTAAATATTTTATGTGTTCTTTATGATCCAAATTAAAAAGACTAAATATGGAATGAGCATATGAATATACTCAATACAAATTTCATGCCAATATTTTCACAATTTTAATAAAGACAAGTTCGCACATAACATAATTTTTTAGTGGAATAAAAATATGACCGTCTAATTCTCACTTATGTCATATCATTTCTTAATCTCCACTCAGAATATTTAGTCATATGAAATGAGCATGTGTAAATCTACATAATAATATTATATGATATTAGTTAAACGAATCTTCTTTAATTTGGATCATAGATAGCACATAAAATATTTAATTTACAAATTAAAAAGTGAAAACGTAAAATTACTTGATATGTAGAGAAATTCCTACCTAATTTATTAAATTTCTTGTGTACTTGAGTTACATAAGATTAAAAATTATTGCGAACGAATCTCGAACGCGTCGAAATT
Organism: Osmanthus fragrans; assembly: GCA_019395295.1. NCBI lineage: Eukaryota > Viridiplantae > Streptophyta > Magnoliopsida > Lamiales > Oleaceae > Osmanthus > Osmanthus fragrans. Next base: position 2,700,910 of record CM033356.1, on the reverse strand, counting down.
TTTTTATTTTCTTTACTTTTTTTTTTTTTTTTTTGTTCACTTTTCTCTCTCTCTCTCTCTCTCTCTCTCTCTCTTTCTGCCCTTTTCTCTCTCTTGGTTAATATAATAACAATAAGGATCCGTTTGATAGAAAGATAAAAAATGGATAGCAAATAAAATGTTTGGCAGGGAATTGATTTGTCTAAAATTTGTTTTAGAGGGAATTGTAATTAATGGTGTTTAATTGGTATAATTTTTCACATAATTCGTTTGACTTTGTTTTTCGTACAAATGATTACTTTTTGTGATAATTTTTTTACAATCTGTATTAAAATTTGTTTGTATTGCCAAAAAATAAAAAAAATAAAAATAAAATTGTTTCATAAATTTTTTGTTCGTTTGACTTCGTTTTTTATGTAAATTGTCAATTAAATGGATAATTTTTTTTACCAATGGATTTAGAATATGTTTCCATTGCAAAAAAAAAAAAAAAAAACACCCTACAAGGTGGAAAATAATTTCCCACCAAAATCATAAGAAAATATTTTCCTACTTTTGTGCTTCAAGGGATTGTACATTAGAAGTTGGTGGCAAACATTTTTTATGGCAAATTTGGCTAATCAAACAGCCAAAGATAGGAACTAGGAAAATATTTTCCTAACTCCATGACAAATTAAACGAATCAAACAGGCCCTAAATAAATGCCATGTAAGCAAAAATTTAAATCCCTGTTTAGCATCGGTTAATTATCCCTGTTCGCCTAACAGGATCGTAAAATAAAAGAAGTTTCATGTATGTACGACAGCTCGATGTATAAACCCCCGCACAAGAGTGGGGTCCGCGTCCAATAAAAATATTATAGTCCCCTCTTGTGGGGGGGTCTGTACACCAAGTTGTCAAGCTCGGTGTACGTATAGCAAATTTAAAATAAAATTATGCGATTCATTTAATTTCAAGAGTAAGTGATATTGGATTCGACCTGGATAGAATTGATCGATACGATTCTGATTACTCATAGGAACAATTCAATTTTGAACATTTCATTGAGAATATGTCGATTTCGATCCAATTCTCACTGTTGATTTGAACTGAATTTTCAATTCTTCCAAGTTTTTTCCTTTCTATTTTTTTTATTTTTTATTTTTCAATTTTTGGATAAAATATAAAACCTCTTCTCTCGCTCATCAATCACGTTTTCAATTTCATTCTTTGCTTGGATTTCTTTGATTCTTTTCTCTCACATTATCTAGTTCATCACTTACGTTTTCAATCATGTTATACTAAATTAGTTTTATTATTTGCTTGCAAATTAGGAGATGTTTGGAAAAGCTTTTATTAAATTTATAATTTGTGTGTCAAGCTAAATTTCGCAAAGCTTTATTAAAATTTACTGGTTGTTTGCTTTTTTCATAAAGCCTTTTATAGCTTAATAAAACAAGCCCTCGGGCTTGGTTTGATATTATAAAAATGTGTCTTTAACAGCTTGGTTTTACATCTGATCGGCGCCTTTTCTTCAGGTTCACACGGAGTTTGAGTACATTAGTAGATGAGATCTCCGAGGAGTTATGCTACATGTACATGATTTTTACACAATTTTTTTTTTACAAACACACATGTCGAAGCATCATTCAAAGATTAAAAAAACACACACACACACAAACGGACGGGATGCTGTGAGTGTTAAAGAACTTCTTGATTGAACAAAGATGCTAAATGCAAATCCTATACACTCATAAAATAAGTAATCACTGCCTATGGTATATCAAGGAGACCCAATGGAAAATCCAAATTTATGAGTGATATAACATTGTATTCGAGTATGCAGTGATTTTTAGATTAAAGAGGTTTTATGCCTAAGTGGATAGACAAAAGACTTTATTTTCGGGTGGTGGAGTCACTATTCTGGCCAAACGGGGGCTAAAAGGTCACCATAACTTAAGGTTAGTGATAAGTGTATTTTATACACTTATTTGTACATAAAAATATAGATATTTAATATTTATTTTATAACTTAATTTATTGTATATTTCGTTTATTAGGTGAAACTCAATGAATGAAAGTGAAATTGAAAGAAGCGAAAATTGATGAAAAATTTGGGAACTAAAGTATAAATACTCAAAAGTTGTATCGCACTTCATGATGAAGATTCAAGAATGCTAAGGATCAATTGGATGCAATTAGCAGTCAAAATGAGTTAAATATGACCAAAATATTTTCATAAATCAATTTTCAACCGCACAAAGATAATCTAGATTTTTAACAGGAGATTGAGACCATTTCTAGCCTAGTAAATTCAAAGTGGAAGAGCTACTTTTAGTAAAATTGTAGTCATTTGAGTTATCTTTACAATTCAATTTGAATCACCTCAATCGAATCACGAGAGAAAGTTACAATAAAAATATTAAATGAGGTACAATACTTTTTTTTTTTTTGAGAGATAGTGTCAACACGATGATTTTGGCCACTCACATGGCACCTTTGGCCCATTTTGAATCTCATAAAAATTCTAAATCAAGGGATAACGTGAAAAGAAATATCAATACAAGAATATGGCACTTTTGGGGAGTTCCACACATTGAGATACACAAGAACACAACTTGAGATTTAGAGAGCAAAATCAAATGAGAAAAATAAGAAATCAAAAGCTAGGGTTTGTAATCAAGATTTGAGACAAGAAGAAAAACTTGATGCAAGATTCATCCACTTCTACACATATCAATTCAAAATCCGATAATGTACTCTAATATTTTTAATTAGAGGTGGCAATGACTCGACTTGGCCCTAATGTCCACGAGCTCAGAAATGAGCCGAGCTGACTCGTAGGTCGAGCCAAGCTTCTGGTTGCGAGCTCGCAAATTTTTTTTTTTTTTTTTTATTTTTGTAAGAGATAAAACTTTCTTCCTTTAGCCAGACATGGAACTAGCTACTTAAATTTAAAGTAGGCAGAGTCAAAAATTGTACACAAACAACTTGTTTCGTATACAATTTTTTTAAAACATTAAAAACAGTATTATAAAATAATAATTTTGATTAATATGGTTAAATTAAATATCACTTACCAAATAACATGCAATTTTAGTATATTATCTTGTAATTGAAAATGAGCGTCTTGTCAGTCCTTCACACACATTAATACTTCCAAAATATCTTCTTTTAGTTGGCTCATGACCTTGAACAAACCCTATTACTTATACTAAAAGTAGACTCCAAAACTATAGTGCTAATTGGATGTGTTAGTAGGTATTTTCCAATCACATAAACCAATGCCCATTGTCATTCATACTTTCGTCAGAATTCAATTACTTCTTTTGAACTTTTTTTAATTGTTTTGTTATTAGGCATATTATATGATTAAAATAATCAATTAATTCAACAGCAATACGCCCAATGTCTAATTACATGCGGTAGACATAGTATTAATAGAGGAACTTTTTGCATTTGCATCATATCTATACGTATTAATGCCTTCAAATAAATTTAGAGTGTGTTTTATGAAAAATCCTTACAATTATAAAGATGTTCAAACACCATATAACTAGTGTGATAGTACACTCCAGATAAAATATTTGTAGTGTCATAGGAACTTGTCAATTTTATTTTATTTTAATTTAAAAGCTAAAAAGTTAATCAAATTAATTCAAAATAGTATCATCATCGTTTCTAATATGCCTATTGTTATAAAAATTCGGTTATTAAATGTTCAAATCATTTGCATAATTTTAATAACAAGTAAGTGGAGTTCCATCTATGTCCTATGTTAACAACAAATGTTTTTGCATCGTCATCCAAAATTTGACACAAAATTTCTCAAATATTTGTTTTCGACTAAGTGAAATCATGATATATATTAATGCATTCATAATTCTTTAAAGTTCATTCTTAGTGCCTGTCTAGGAGGAATTTTGCCCCCAAAACAATTGATTTTTTAACCGTTGCAAATGAAAAAGGGGCCCACTTCTGCCCTTTTTTTTTTTTTACTACACCAGCTAGTGCAAATTAAAATTTAGTGCTGGAAAGACTATATCACCCTTATTTTTACTTTTAATTACTTGTACACAATTCTGTCAGCCACCATGTTTGACTATATTAGAGGATATATTCGTAAATGAATTTTTAGGTGATAATTTATTGATTGCAAATTCAAAAAAATGGCAGCACTGGGACCCACTGCAACGGTCCAAATGGGATTAAAATTCGGCTAAAAATAAAAAACAGACATGCCCTTAATATGTTTCAAATCATTCTGCACAATTAAATTGAAAATATGACACACACACACACACAACAACACAAATATGAAATAAATAACTATAGAAATCGAACTATAGAACCCTACACAGTTTATTAACAACTGACTTATTAACACTAGTGTTATCAAACGTAAAAGAACATATTTTACTCTCACATTGATATTCTCTATTAATGCTCATAATAGGGTTATGTTATTGTTAGAGTTGTGAGAAAACTCAATAATTTTAAAGGCAATTTTTTTATGCATACACCAAAGTGAGTCTATGTAGTGTGCAGTTGCAGTTATATAACTTTTTTTTATTAATCTTCTCTCATATATTCGAAGTTAAAGATATAACACCCCCATATTTTTTCAAATAGGTAATCAATTGTTTTTTTTAATTATTAAGAAATTATTCTATTGTATCGGAATGAAAAATATTTTTACTTAACCCGACATATTATTTTGGTTGGAGATATTCTTTCACGTAGGAGACAAAATGTTAGTTGTCTGCTATTGTCAAAAGCAACTCAGCACCAGCAATGAACTTCACCATTTTCGCTTGAGCTGTCTATTCTGAATACATCCACGTGCAAAGTGTTGTAAAAGTAGAATTGACTATTGGACTACCAAATTATAGTTGCATTTGACCGACAGCAAAAAAGACATGTTTGGTTGTACATGCTTTGTAGTGACGGTTCAGGTGGGTGATACCAATGCCTTTTCGTCATGCCAATCGTTATTAACAGTATTTACATACTGTTTTAGACTCTGCAACTTCATCGATCACACAATCCGTTGGAATCAATTTAAAGTGATCCCAACATTTTGCCCCGTTTTTCTCCTTTAGCTTTCCTTTTGTATCGAGAATATTTAATTCATGTTGTCATCCAAATCAATTGGATTACTATTTCTATGAGCATCGAAATCTAATTTTTTTTTTTTTTTTTTTGTGCTGAAATTGGTACATCGTCGAGACCGACAAATTTTTCATTCTGAAATTGACTTTGCAGCGTCATAGGTGATTCGCCCCCAACATCGACGAAGAAACCCTCAACAAATGAGCATGGATTTATTTGTAAATTATGAACTTGTGATGAAATACCTAGAATATATATAGTGTCAATGTATAGTAATTAATTAAATAAGTAAAATTATAGTGTGAATGTGTGATAAATTGGTAATTAATGATGAATAATTGAAATTGAAGGTAGACAATTAAAAATGAATGTCGAAGATTGTGTAGAATGTGGAAGAGAGTGAGATTGTTGTTGGAATGTTGTGTGGAAAATTTTGAAGATGGGTTGGAGTATTTATAGAGTAAAAAAAAAAAGGAAAAAAGTGGCCAAAATGGCCACTTTGCAACTTCAGTAACCTTTTGCAAATGGTCACTAAAGTATGAACATTGATCGAAACAAAAAGTGACCGTTTTCAATCACTGTTCATAACAAGCCATGATCATGGGCTCGTGTCTCATATAACATGAGCCGCCCACGTGGGCTCATCCACGAGTTGCTCGCTCGTGGGCGAGCTCGGCTTGATTGCCACCACTATTGTTAATTATTTTTCTGCTATTATTATGATTAGTTAAGTTTTCATTAGGGTAAACAATGTAATCTTTTGAGACCATTTTATTTCTTTTATTCGAGATTTTTTTTTTTATTATATATGTGTTAATTTTAATTATGTATTTAATACTTTGAATTAGTTGATCACTAATTCAATAATTTTGTGAATTTGTTATGAATCGAGACGTGAATTTTAGATTTAGACCACATATTAAAATTCAGTAATTTAGTATAACATGTAAAGATACATATATTAATTATTGTGATCTCTATATGATTTCTTAAAACTGATATTTCATTTAACTAAGATTAATTCGCATAAAAATATGATATTGAATTAGTTAAATAGGCTCGATGAGAACTCAGGAAGGTAAATTGAATACAATAGAATAATTCAATCGAACACTACATTATATTTGTGAATCTTGATTTAAAATTTAAATGTGATTATTATGCCCTAATATTCATTCCATATTTGAATTTTAAATCGATCTTTGTGTGCAATTTTAATACCTTCAATTAGTATATATAGTTAAAAAAAAAAAAAACCAAAACAATCATAATTTTTTTTGTTTTCATCAAAATGAGTTGGAATTAGTAAATTAAGTATTGAAATATAATTCTAATGGGAATGATAATTTGGATTCAAATGTCCACTATATTACTTATTATGATATCGTATAATTGCGCTATAAAAAACTCAACAGTTAGGTCCAGGAAATGACCTATTACCGTGGGTAAACAAATTAATTTAGAGAATGAAAAATGGAGCATGGGACACTTGAAACTTGATAATATAATCTAAATTCCGTTGGTTGATATTCGTGAAGATAGTGTCGATCTCGTATGAAAATTTAATTTTATTGCTATAAATTTTGTAGTGTGGCTATGGTGGCAATGGACATGAATTGAGGTTTTAAATTCTCAGTTAGGGACTACAGTGTTTTTTATGTTGTTTTTCACCTGTTTGATTTTGGGTCTATTTTGGATAAACAAATTATTCGTACCATTCAATTATTTATCACCCGTCTATACCCATCTAAATGAATTAATTTATACGGACAGTCGGTTCTGTCCGTCCAGAAGAGACACGTGGCCATGTTCGTCCGGCACGACTCATCTAAAATTTAAACAATTTATAAGACTTCCTTACATGCTCTTACGACACACTAAAATCCAATGGACAAAGATGGCTTTACCCACGGTTTTGGATATCAGAAATTTTAAACCAGTGGGTGAAAAGATACAATACTGGAAAAAGTACACTAATTGTTTTATATATATAAATGGAAAAAGCCCATTTTTACGGATTCCTGTGTTGCTGAGGGTTAAGTGAAATTTTTAGGATTATGCTACTTGTACAACTTTTTTGTACAACTTTCTCTTACAATCACTCACATGGAAAGGGGTCCCACAGTGAATAAAAAAATCCACTGTGAGTGATTGTAAGAGAAAGTTGTAAGATAAAATTGTACAAGTAGCATAATCCAAATTTTTATTGTTTTCATGTTGATCAGTGCCACAAATGACTCTTGTACCCTCACCCTTTCAATCCTCGTTTTGTGTGACAGAAGGGTTATATTGTAATTTTAAGTGAGTGGTGAATTGATGGGAATCAACTTTAGAAATGAAAATGAAACCATCAAATGTTGTGCTGAAACAAATATTCAGGGGGCTATCAATCTCTATAAATACCTAACTCCATCAACCCTAAAGACTCCACCAATATTTCTCTCTCTCAACCAACCAAACCACACTACAATGGCCAAAAATGTTGCTGAAATAACCAGTTTGTCTTCCCTCGATCAAAGACTAGCCATTGCCAAGCGTTGTTCTCATGGTATGTAACTTTCTTCCTTTTTTTTTACGTACGGGACTGAACAGTATAATAAACATATTTATACGTCTATGCAGAAGGTGTAATGGCGGGAGCCAAAGCAGCGGTCATGGCTTCCATTGCTACAGCAATTCCTACTGTACGTGAATTAAATTATTAATTATAATTCGGTCTTGCTACATGTACATCTGGGATGACATCCTCCCTCATAATAGGGGGGGTCATGATTATTTTATTGGAGTGTGGGCCCCCCTTCTTATGAGGGGAATGTCATCCAAAATGTCATCCCGGATATACAAATAGCAAAATCCATTATAATTAGCCTCTTACTGTCTTGCATGTTTGATTATTTTTTACTCAACTTATTATGGACATTTTTATGTCGAAACAGTTGGCAAGTGCAAGAATGATGCCTTGGGCAAGAGCCAATCTCAATCCCACTGCTCAGGCCCTAATCATCTCCACAGCAGCTGGAATGGCGTATTTTATTGTGGCCGACAAGACAGTTCTGGCTACGGCACGTCGAAATTCCTTCGAGCGTCGTGACAGCTTTATTGAACCATGATTTCCATTAATTTTGTTTGAAGCAATCGATTATGTAATATCCACCTTTTTACCGCTTTTAATATAAATATTAAATAAATTTGCCTTTTCATCTCAAAATTGCATAATTTCTTATTCATATCCAGTGCACAAAAATGTTAAAATTTATTACTATCGAACTCGACCCGTTCACTGTATGGCATTGGAATTTGTACCCACGGTTTCGTTTAAAGTGGCCCAACTCAGTCCGTATTTGGTGGGCCATAGGACCAACCAAATAATTGAAATGGGAGCTGCTTCGTCGGTGGTTATGGACAGTTAAAAATATGTACAATTATCCCCGCGACAGTACACAGAGAGAGAGAGAGAGAGAGAGAGAGAGAGAGAGGCTGGCTATTCAGTCTGAAAATAACTGCATTCATGTTGTCTGCTCTGCTACTTGTAAAATCAGCTAAGACATTTCTACAGACTTGAAGAGAGATTCCTTTCTGCATTCTAAGGGTGTGTTCGGTAGAGATTAAAATCAGATTAAAATTGAAAAACTAGCCGTTATTGTTTCTTTTATTAGACAGTGGGACCCAATAACTTGAATTGGATTAAAATTGGTACCGAACACACCCTAAATATGTCATCCAGGCACTGTTTATTTCAAAAAAAAAAAAAAAAAAAATTTGAAAAAATAGGAGGAAGAGAAAAAGTTAAAATGGATGAGAAAAAGAAGCATTTTTCCATTCCCTTTTTTATCGAATAACATCTCTATTTGTTAATCACTTTTTAAAAATAATTGAATACCAAATGTGTCATAAAAATTTAGAAAGTCACTCTATCTGTCAATTTTAGAAGTCATCACATCAAATGATATGATAGTTTCGACTAAGTTTGACATGTAAATTAGATCATAAAACATGTTATTAATAAATTGAGAAAAATATTAATTTCAGCGAGTATCATTTGACAAGGATAAGACTTGATATGGTGACAAAGAACACGTTTAATTAATATTTTTAATTTTAATCTTTAGCCTCTGTTTGGGAGTCATTTTCACAAAATGAGAATCAAATATTGGATCGTTTGTGGACTGTGAGTCTCCTCTCTTAGCTATCATTTTTGACTCAATATTTGCTAAATTACCATAAATGTCCATCAGTCTATTTTGAACGACTTACATGTCAAAAAGAATAAATGGGTAATTTTGTACAATATGGTCAATAATTACGGCTCAATGTTATTGTAGCTCTAACGATCACATTTTTTTTTTATTAAAGTTTGGGAAAAATAGCTCTCAGAGAGAGCCTTAGTGTTGTTTAACTTGTCACATTAATACTAAAAACTTTATCAAAAATTGACCATTCCATGTTGTCTTTGAAAATAAGAGGAAATTGCAAAATACGTCTACTTTTACATGGTCATTTGTAAAAATGTCCAAAATTTGTTCAATATCTATTTTACTATAATTTAGATCAAAATGCCCTCATTAACAATTTTAAATTCCACAAGATGACAATTTTTTTCATATTATTAAAAATTATATTGACCAATAATAACTTAATACATAACATGTACTACTTATTAAAAAAGTACCACATTAATTATGCATTAAATGCTCACTTATCCCTATAAGTGGGTAAATAAAACATTTATGAAACGTCGAAAAATTACACTTAAAACGTCAAGAACTTTATGAAATGTAGATAATTTTCATGTTAAGAACAAAATCTCATTATAGACAAATAAAGTGTCAAGTGTTGAGATAAATGGGTTTCGAATGTCGATAACAACTTTTAAAATATCGAAAACATCATGAAATGTCAAGAACAACTATTAAACAAAACTTTCAACAAAAACAAGATTTCAACGAAAAATAACCTTCTAACGAGAATTGCGGGAGTATAATCAACTCTCAAATATGAATGAGACTAAATTTCTCTAAATAAATTATATGATTTTCTTATGAATTGGAATCATATAGTTGTTTCTCAGTATTAATGGTTTTTCTATTTCATCTTTTTCTTTTTAATTATTGGTCAACACCTAGTCCCTGTTTGGTGGCTTTAAAATTAAAAAAAAAAAAAAAAAAAAAAAAGGGTTGTGAATAATATTGTTTGAGAATGTGTGGTTAAAAAGTAAGCAAATTTTTTAGATTTACGTGTAAAATATTTTATTTTATGAATGTGCGATTGAAAATATGTATGAGAAAAAATATTGTAAATCGTTCTATAAAATTGCGGAGAACTTAAAATATTTTACAATTGTTTTAGTGTACCATAGTTGTGATCGTTTTTATATGTTTCACACACAACGCCTGATGTACTCTACAAACAGAATGACCCACAATTGTAACTAGTTGAAAAGTTGTTTGATCCCAAATTTTAACTTGCGAGTAGGGCTAACCTTAGATGAAATTCGTGCCGCATTTCTGTTTTCCTTAAAAATCATACTTATTTTGACTTAATAGAATCTCAACATATATTGGGTGAGAATTAAAATAATATTTTTAAGTAGATTTTGATAAAAGTTTATTAATGTTCAGTTTGATTTCTTTTTTTTCTAATAAAAATAAAAAATATGAATCGTTATCCATCATATTTAGCCATCAATTTTTACTTTACATCTTTGTGTGAAATCTATAACAACTATATTTTTTTCATTGTCATTTCACAAATAATGTGTATCAAACAAGACCTAAATGTGTTATTGAAAAGTCATGAATATCTTAAAATATGTTGTTAAAATTATTTATTGACTTTCATTTATATTAAAATTTGAATTTAATTTTTAACAAACAAGGGTTCTTCAAATTTTTAGCCCCAATTTGTCATACCTTTACTTTACATTTTTTTTTCTACGGTACTTATTTTTAATCACATTTTTTTCATTAAAAATAATATTACACGTACTTTACTTTTTTTTTTTTTTTTAATAACACATTCTTCATAATACATTTTTTTAAATTAATCAGACTCAAATATGACCTTTAGAATATTTTCCTTAAAACCAGTACATCCATTTTCACCAGTCCAATCGAGAACCTTTATTTATCTTTCTTTAAATCTTTTGAAAAAGCTTCTCAAACGGGGCCTACTGTTTTTCTAGCAAAACTCCTTTTTTTTTTTAATTATATCTAACAATCTATGCTGTATTGTTCATGATAAATTGAGGAGAAGAAAAAGGAAATCCCCCAGATCTCTCCGATATCTATGATTATTTATACGCAGACGCTTAGATCGATATATACCCTACACTACACATAGACCCTAACGCTTGACCTCAACAGTGTAAAAAATCAGCATTTGTTTCTTCTTCATTTTTCTTCTGCATCTTCGGCATCATCTATTTCCTTTTTCTCTAAAATCAAATGATGGCTGATAAAGAAAGCCCCAGAAATCCAGTTGTTAATAACAGCAATAATAATTCTAAGAAAAAGAAGAAAAAGAAGAGAGGCGGTGCCAAGAGGAAAATGACCCTTGAACAGACAGTGGCATACAAATCAGTCAGCGAATGGGTTTTCTTGGACGGGTCTAATGATAATATCAATAATTCAATGGGTCTTTTTGATTCAGTTTTGGATGATTTTGGGGTTCAATGGCACCAGCCAAAGGAAAAGCTTGTCTTTGAATTTCACTGTCACACAACATGCAGTGATGGATTCTTGTCTCCTGCCAAGCTTGTAGAGAGAGCTCATCAAAATGGGGTGAGCTTTTCTTTCTTCTTCATATTTTTTTTGAGGTTTTGTGATTTTTTTATAGTGTTGGAAGATGGATTTTTCCTTTGAAATGGCTTGATATACATCATGTGCTCTCTCTTTTTTTCATACTCAATTGGTGTTTTACTTATAAATGGAAGGATTTGATGATATTTATGGTCAAGGATATGATATTTTCCCATTTATGTTGAATTTCATCCTGATTGAATTCTATTATGATTGTCTAAGTTCCCCTTCATGCTTCTTCTCTGGGTTAAGTTGTGTAGATCATTGAATTGTGAGGAATTTATGGTATCCATTTTAAGTTGCTTTAATTTATTGCAGTGCTGTGCCCTTTTGTCAAAAATTTTACAATCCTAGGTGTGTTTATATATAATCTTTTCAATTTTTGGAAGTCAGTTGAGTACGAAGATCAACAATTCCTTTGCTCAATTTAGTTTTGAAATTAAGGTTTAAATTCTCTGCTCTCACTCATTAGTCAAATCCAGAGCATTCTGATCTTGTCTATTAATTGTTATCGAGTGTGGAACAGAATAATGTAGGTGACAATTCGACAAATTTGTTATACTATTAAGTTTGTTATCAATTGTGGAACCCATTCCGACGATAGTTGAAATGTAGCTGTGACCGACCCCAATTCGACAAATTTGTTATGAGAGCCGACCCCTCATAGACGAGGCGATTTGGTTGAGGTATCTAAAAATTTACAAGATCTCATAGCATGTGACAATCCACTGCAATGACGGCTTCAATTAATCCTTTTTGTAAATGTCAGACCTAGGGTGCAAACACATAACTTAAATGGCTATGATAAGAGGCCCAGCCGCTAGGATGAGGTCACGTGTCTCTTTCATCCAATGGTTGGCTCAATTTTCATTGTGAAGGGGAAGGAGACATAGTAAGGTTGTAAGATTTAATTCAATTTTTCACTGACTTGATCGTCGGAGTGCGCCTGCCGGCTCCCCCCTCCATATGCAACTAACATCTTTTCAACTTTATCATCTGTTGATAAAGTTCATGTCAACAGAAGTGAAAGTCATCTTCCTCATGATCCCATTTTCTTCTATCCCAACTATATAAATAACATTCTGTAATGTTGGTATTTCTTCTTTTCTTTTTCATACATGGACTCTTATTGATCATTACTATATAAATAATCTACATGTGGGGACTAATGAAAAATATTGCAAGAAGAAAAATGTTAATAGATTATTACTGTTTAGGCCTATCAAATGGTCTTATTGGCAACTGATTGCGAAGGTACTACTAGAGATCTTCATATACAAGATCTCAAGCTGACAAAAAGAATGAAAATCGTACAAAAGGAATGGTAGGGCTGCAAATGTATTTTTGACGCCTATGATAATACATAGGTAAGGAAATACTACATACTCGCAATGTTAGAGGTCATTTTCTGAAATACGTTGATACTTTCCACACCCCATTTTCCAAGAATCGTCGGAGTGCGCGCGGCCGGCTCCCCCTCCTTGGAGAAGGCCACGCGCAACTTGATTTGCCCTGGTGTTTCATTAGGCAGAATCACCGAGAAAGATCCTTTTTTAAGTTTTTTTTTATTTGTGTGTGTGTGCACCTCTCCAAAAAGCGGTTTACCCTTTTTTCTCTCTCTTTGAGGGGATTGTGGGTGGGGAGGAGATTGAAATAGAGGTGGTTCTGTAGTATTAAGGTCTCCTTTCACGTTTAATAATGACTTCTTGGTGTTCTTGCTGCAACCTTCAGGAAAAATCAAAGAAACGAATAAGGAAAATGTTAAATGACTACAGCTCATTCACTTATATTGAAAGATCTGAGAAGAACTTCGACATCATACTCCCATTTTAAAATGATTACTTTAAAAAATATGAGGGGATTGTGGGTGGGGAGGAGATTGAAATTTGTGTGAAGGTCTCCTTTCATTGAAGCTCTATGATTGCATGAATAAATAGAGAGAGAGAGAGAGAGAGAGAGAGAGAGAGAGAGAGATATTAGTGAGTTAATTAATGAATATTCCATCTGTATGATATATAAATTTTATTTTCATTTTGGGTCTGACAAAAATTCCTGAGAGAAGATGGTCTTTAATTCTGTTTGTTTACTGGTGATTATTTGATATATCATGTGTTCTTGGTGATTTATCTTTTATGTTTAATGCTGTATATTCTGGTAGTATCGTGATTATGCAGATAATCTATCCTCCAACATTGTTCGTTCTTCTTTCACATTTTGGTTTCTATCAAGAAAGCTATAATTTTAATTATGTAGACAAATACGTTTCTTAAGAATTGTCTTCTATAGAGAATAATTAGAAGGGCTATTAATTTTTTAAGTCTCTTCATAAAAGGTCAAAGTACTTGCTTTAACGGATCATGATACAATGTCTGGCATCCCCGAGGCCCTGGAAGCAGCACGGAGATTTGCCATCAAGATTATTCCCGGTGTTGAAATTAGTACAATGTTCTCTGCAAGGTTATTGTTTTGCTGTGTATTCATTTGCTTACTGTTTAACATGATGGTAGTGATTATCTAGAATGTTGCAATTAATTTCCTGTACTACTTTGTACTGATTTTGTAAAATGACTTGCAGAGGGGAGTCGGGACCAAAAGAACCTGTTCACATTCTTGCATATTACAGCAGTTGCGGGCCAAAAAAATCTGAGGCATTTGAGAAGTTCTTAGGTGATATTAGGGATGGACGCTTCATCCGTGCAAAAAACATGATCTCAAAACTGAACAAGCTCAAGATGCCTCTTAAATGGGAAAATGTAATCAAGATTGCAGGAAAGGGTGTTGCTCCTGGGAGGCTTCATCTTGCTCGTGCTATGCTTGAAGCTGGCCATGTAGAAAATCTAAAACAGGCTTTTACTCAATATCTTTACGATGGTGGACCTGCATATTCTGTGTAATATTTTTTACACTGTCAATTTGGCTTTTTCATAAGTTGGTTTTTATGTTTTCAAATAGTTCAGTGTAATGGTTTTGCATGTTCTTTGGTACAGGGGAAGTGAACCAGTGTCCGAGGAAGCAGTGGAATTGATACGTGAAACAGGAGGTATTGCAGTGCTGGCACATCCATGGGCACTGAAGAATCCTGCCGCCATCATCAGAAGACTGAAGGAAGCTGGCCTACATGGGATAGAGGCTTACAGAAGTGATGGAAAACTAGAAGGTATATACATTGTTATCTAATTCTTCTACCCCTTATGTAATTGCACTAAGCGTTTATGATTACTTTGAAAGCTTAACATAATCTAATATTGAAGTTCAGAGAAAAGCTGTACTAGTAAAATAGTAGATTAAGTAGCAGCATCACCAGAGGACTAGTTGACTTCCAACTAGAGATTCTAGAATTATAATCCTCCCGCTTCAGCCTTTCCAAAAAGAGAAAGGAAATAGTTTTGAAATGACACTCTGATGCAGATATGGCTGCACGAGTCGTATTCTGATTAGCTGTTCTACATGAATGTGTTCAAAAAATGACTTCTGATTAGTTTGTAGGGTTCCATATTGATATTTTGATTCACCCTTTCTTTCGATATCAGCATACAGTGATATAGCCGATGCACAAAATCTTTTGAAACTTGGAGGGTCGGATTACCATGGGAGAAGTGGTCAGCACGAGTCTGAGGTGGGAAGTGTAAGTCTTCCAGTGATGGTGGTGCATGAGTTCCTTAAGGTGGCTCGACCAATCTGGTGCAATGCCATCAAAGAAATCGTAGAAACTTATGTCAAAGACCCCTCTGACTCAAATTTGCAACTTATCACGAGATTTGGACAGATGAAGGTTTCAAGGGATATTACACCATTCAAGTGCACCAATGAGTTCATAAAGCAATGTTTGTCAACGTGGTTGTCGAAGGAAGAAACAGAAAGCACAGAGTTTGAGGCCATAAAATTGGAGCTTTGCCATATTTCAATCAGTCGAACAGAGTTGGAGGCTCGTGCAGCAAATAAATAGTTTCTCCTGAGTTTCGTCTTTGTTATTGTTCCTCCCATGCATCAAAGGTGCAAGAAGATTTCAATTTATTGATAAATTTGAGGGTAATCCTTCTTCAGATTTAGAAAATCACCCAGATTTTAAAGTGTTGATGGATGAGTAACATTAGTTTGTTCATTTATTTATTTTTAAATCTATTGGTGCTATGTGTACAAAAATTGATTACAAAAATGGTAGACAAATGTCAAGTGGCGCCCTCCTATTAGAGGGACGGTTAGTGTACAAATAGAATAATCCGTTTTGTTTTTCCACACGACGACCCATCCAAACTGAGTTATTATGGTAATGCTGTTTTGTTTGCAATTTGTCTTGAACTCAATCAAGTCCCTATTTGTTTCGGTTGAAAAAATTGATAAAAATTTAAATTTTAGTCAACAATTTATTTAATTAACAATTTTTAAACACACATTTCATCATTTTTTCATCAAAATCTACTTAAAAAATTTGATTATCAAACTGAGGTAAATAGCTAGTTTAGATCTGCTCCCTATTTGATAGTCATTTTTTGGGTGAAAATGTATTTTTAAATAGTTGATTGATGGAGAATGTATTGGTTAAAAATTAAGGTTATTTTTTTAGATTTATGTGTAATATTATTTTATTGAGAAATGTGTACTCGAAGAGAAATCGAAAAAAATACATTTTGGAAAAATGGGTATGCATCCAACGGCTATGATTCAAGTTTCGTCTTTCTACATTATTAAGGATACGTTTAGCTTATCTGATAGGTAATTCTGTGAACCGAGGTCGAATCTTTGATCGGAAAAATGAGCTTGTCCTTGCTGCAAAGCTACTCCTCGGCTGAGGAAGAAGGAGGAGGAAACGGAGAACTAGGAGACCCACAATATCAAAACTCCTCTGACGATGAAGAGAACTGCGCCGTTTTAAAAAACCCTTCCTACAAACCTTTGTTCGATCAAAATCCACCCTCCTCTTCTACCCTCCCATCTGCTTTTGATGCATTCTCCGAAGTAAATACCAGAAATTATGAGCTAGTTATTTTTTTTTTTGTGGGGATTTGCTTAATTTTATTAGTTTTTTGTTGCAACTCTTTTTGCAGGTTGTAGGGCCGCCGAGGTTTCTGAACAATCATGTCCAGGAAGAAACAGGCGAAAGGGGGGGCCGATGGCCGGCGTTGGCGGCATGGTGGCCGGAGAAACCGTAGAGATAAAAAAGATTTACCTCCCGGTAATTTCCTTTTGGTTTTCAAATATGTATAAAATTTTAATCTTTTGTAATGGCTATGCGTGCTTAAAACTTAATGTCCATCTTTCAATAGAATACTCGAGTGTTTCCATTAATCAGTAGATCAAATCCTAAAAGAATAAGAGAACAATGTCTTTCTGTCTAGAACTGCTTAGGCAAATGATTTGAACGTTGAGGGAATTGAATTTTTTGTGAATATTTTGGGGTGTAAAAAGTTTGGGCAGTCCATTAACCCAAAAAAAAAAAAAAAAAATCTTTGATGTTTTTAGGTGACTTTTGGACAGATATTGAAGACTGGAGAGGAAGGTTAAAACTTAAAATTTGGTTATAAATTTATTGACTTGTCGAATAGAGTGAATGGCAAAGAGGTTGGATTGGGAAGGGTTTAAAACTGAGATTGGGATCAAGAACTCGAAAAGCTGGGAAGTATACTGAGGATGGAAGGGGTAAATTATTTTTTAGATTAGATCTGAGTCTTTACTGCTGTGTATTGAGCTTCTAATGTATTGTGATCGGATAATACTTTCTTTATCTCCGTTGTATTCAAGAGAAACCATGACTATATTCAAGCTTGTGCCCTGTGATGCATTTTGATTTATCTTTTTACTTAACAACCAAGATGTTAGGTGCATAGCTTGGACATATCAGAGTTACAGAGCTAAATAAGAAGTTCACCAGTCACTACATTGGATAAATCATGCCAAATAGTTGTTAAATAAGGCTGCAGATCAGATTCTGGAGATTTAGTCAGTCTGGTTCACCAGTCACTACATTGGATAAATCATGCCAAATAGTTGTTAAATAAGGCTGCAGATCAGATTCTGGAGATTTAGTCAGTCTGGTTCACCAGAGTGACAGGATGGTACCCAATAGAGAAGGGGACCCTTAATTCCCTCATCTCTTGCTCTATTCGTCCCAAATCCAAAACCGAAATGATCCCCCCCAATTTTTTTTCTCTCGGTCATGAGACTGCTTAGTTTGTAGAATATATCCCATAGTCTTGTATTTTCATGCCTATGTCTTAAGGAGTAAGAAAATGAGAAATACAGATGAAACAAATTTGTAAATGCTCCCGTCATGATCGACCCCCCCCCCCGGCGAAAGAGAATGGGACAATTTATTTCTCAAGCCAGCAGATTAAGCCTGCTATTTTTTTTTTTTTTCCTGTTATGATGGTCAGTTGGATTTTGGTATGGGAGCATCATGCCTTCTTTAATATGTGGATGAGATAAGGTAGAGCGGTATGTCTCATAGTATTGGCAAATTTTGGGTGATGCTATTCTGATTAACAAGAGAACATATTTGGTTTTCATGGATGTTTTTCGTTGTTTTTGCTTTCTATTTTTCCTCCTGATACATTGTACTGGATGGAGTACGATGCATTTTTCTCAATTTTATACTTCTTGAATCTGCTGTTTGGCCTTGTATAGGGGCTGTAGTGGAGTCTAAAGCTCATTTAGTTGGAATCCACGAGAGAGTGAGAAGCGATGCTGGAAGCAACATTCCCCAGAGTCAAAATAATGGTTCTGTGGGACATTCGCAAAGTATAAAGCGCATGGCAACTGCTGGCAACCCAAATTTAGAAGATGCGGCTGAACTACTCAGGTGTGTATTTCAGCATCCCTTGTGATAAAGAACACTTTAGTTTCCCTCCCAAACTTCATCCGACGAAGGACATGGGTAAAATGTGCAGTGTGATTATACATGCTTTGCTTGTAGGATGTGTGTGAGGTGTGGAATACCGAAAACATACTCTCATACAAGAGGAATAGTCTGCCCTGTATGTGGTGATCGCCCTCCCACAGACACAGAAGAGACTGTCAAGAAAAAAGAATCAACTATTAAGGATAAGGAAAAGAGTAAGAGGATGAAGGGTCAATCCTCACACGCTACTTGGAAAAGTGAGACAGAAATGCAACTCCGACAACAGTTTGACTAGCAGAGGAATCTAGGGGGCTGCTACTTTGCCACGACAAATTATGTAAAATTACTTCATCAAGAAACATGAGATCCTTCATAGTTCCTTTTTATTCCACCTTGTGTATGGCATCATTAACACCAGCATATGTGTGGGTGTTTGGTTTAGAAATTGGACCATATGGGCCTTAATTTGAACGAAATTGTAGTGGGCTAATGTGGCCGGAGAAACTTACGATTCTTTCCAAATGCGTGTGGTTTCTCTTTAAGTGGACAAGAAAAGACTTTTCACTGTGAACACAAGAACATTTCTGTTAACTTGAATTTGGTTGGTCACCTTCTTTGTTCTTTATCCAAAATCAAAACTAATACCTTTTCACTTTTTTTCCACTGACTTTTGAAAATGGGCGAGTTTATACACACTTTTTAAACACCCTTTTCTTCTCCATCAAGGGAGTATCTGATGCAAGAAATTGATAAATTTTACGCTCATTCATTTTCTCAGATACTGCGGTAATTGACTTTGTATCATTTTTGGCTTAGAAATATGAATTTATGTAGGGGCATTCTAGTTTTATTCAAGGCATATAATCAATGTCTTAATATAATTATTACTGCACATTAGACACAGTTACTTTTAAAATTAAGAGGTAGATTTTTTTAACAATAATAATATTAAGTGTACATTCATGATTGACATCTTGGTGTATATTCCGTTGAAATTCAAAAAGTGTTGGGTAAGAAAGTGTTTCTTAAAACTGTTTAATCATGTGTCGTCACACGTGACAACGTTAAAAATGATGTAAAATGTTCATGTAGCATGATTGTTTTAACAAACCATATATACATGTCATCAATCTACCAACGTTTTGAACTACAGTAAAATGTGAGTCAAAAACTGCTTATCATGAAAAAGCCATACAAGGTTAAGCACCACCCAGTAGGTTATAAACCAAAAACTCAAATTTACAGCATCATAAATACGAAACCAATTTGGCATTTAAGCTTGAGGCAACTGGTATGTGTTTGTGTTCAGGACGTACACAATGACCTTTGCCCAAGCTAGACACTTATCGATTCTTCATGTCAGCAATCAAGTAACAATTTTCTTTGTATCAGCAGCAGTTTCTTCATTATTGATCGATTTCTCATCCATTACGGGCATACTAGTGGTAGGTCCATGAACCTGTTCATAACAGAATAAATCATTTTAGAAGCCAATAAATGCATGATTGGAACACATTACATCGCTGTAATTTGCATATAATACACAAAATTTTAGCTTCATTTTCTTCCTTTTTACCATCTACTTCAGTTCAATCCTCATTATTACCAAACAAACCATAAGATGTCTTTAGGAAATTGCTGGGAAATAATCATATGAGAAGATGACACGCATTGAAAATTTACCATGCTAGGTGACCTGAAAGCAGATGAGTCGTTAACAGGCATAGAAGCAGAGTCTGAAGGCCTGTGAAACAGTAAGTGGGCAATAGAGCGATCTACAGGATTTGTGTCAGTTTCTATATCCATATATCCAGTGAACCTGATGACAAGTCATCAGAGGATATCAGAAGATGTCACTATGTCAAAATCCCTAAGAAAATCAGTTACAAAGTCTTCTTTCGTCTAGAACTTGTGCAGTGTGGAAAATTATTAAAGATGCGACTCGGTGATTCAGAAATCAAGATAAACCATACTTGTTTGATCTTGCTGCTATGAATGCTCCACTTGCATCTCTCTCATCTTTGCAGCCACCATTTGGGTTTGGATGGTTATGTCTTTGTTCAGCGTTCCTAGCCAAACGATATAAACTATCCCGTATGCATAATTTCGTCCTCATGTCCAACTAAACCAAGAAGATATTAACCATCATCAGTTTAAGGCAGTTGAATATGAAATATAGTGCGAACAAGGTGAAATTGATTCATGACATGTAAGAGATGAAAATATAATAAAAATTCTATTCATTTATTCCTTGCTACTTAGTAACCCAGAACTGTAACCATCTATTTCAAAAAAATATTCAAATGCAACACACACACACACAAAAACATACATCGAAGAGACTATACATTCAGGGAGAGTTCAATTTCTTTATTTGCAGAAAGTCCTCCAACATCTGTTCGAAGGCATGCTCTAAGAAAATTGTTCATATTTTGACTAAATTTGCAAAAAACATATGCTTTGCAGATACGCAGGATCAAAGTTCTAGTACAGGATATTGTCTAGGATCTTAGCACTACATACACGTGTATCTAGTGTCAATATAGGAAAGTATATAATATAAGACACTCTGCAGAACCATACCATTCTAAAAATCAAACCTTCAGCTCATAATACTAAATACTAAAGCAGAAACTTAAATTATGTCAGAATCTCATTACCAATTATCGTTACATTCATTTCTATGTGGTTCACAATTATAGAACTTCTCTCCCACCAATGATAGCACACAATGAAATGTATATGAATAGGTCAAACCTCCTGGGAGCGGGTGTGACAACATCAAATTACTTTTTAGTGACAAAAAAAAAGGATTTTTTTTTTTTTTTGGAAAGGACGTTATACCTGTTCCGAGATAAACTGAAGCTGTTGGAAACTAGCTGCTTCAATTGAACTATCATCCAAAGATGAATTCATGGATGAACTCTCTTGTATATTTGACGAGCTTAATTCTACTGGAATCACCATTCTGACTCCATCAACATCACTGTAATTTTCAAATTTATCTCCAGAGCGGTGATTTCTCTTTTCTATTGAAACAGGATCAAGTATGGAGGACTGGCTACCTTGATGATTATCTAGCTTCTCTCTTTTTTCACTGCCCACTATAGTAGTCGCCTGAAATGAAAGATCACCAGAATTCTCCACAAATTGCACTTGACTGGAGGCATAGGATGGCTCCCTTGGTGAAAGGAATGCCAAATTGTTTGTATGAACCGAAGTTTTATCTGATAAACTACTGCTATCTGAATGCACATGAGGAAAAGCATTCTGTAGGTAATTACAGGATTCGGGAATAGCCATAGATTGGAAAGCTTCATGAGACGTGGCCCCAGAAGGAAGATGCCTAACTTCACTTGGCAGATTGCTAACATAATTAAAACAACCATTTCCAGTGTATTGTTCTTTTCTTTTCCTCTGAGACTGGTTTTGTTGCTTTGACTGCTTTTTTTGCTCATTGACCTGCGAAGTGTACTGCATTCAAATTATTTTATTGTCAGTGTTCAGTAGACTATATTCCAACAGTGCCACATAATGAAATTTTGGAGACTAATAAAGATTCAATATACCAAGCCAAACTGTTATCTAAGTTCTACTTGGGTAAAAAAATTCCTTCTACCAGAAAATGATGAATTTTTCTATTCCTATTTTATAGTCACGTATCTTGAGTAAGAACATTGAAGGAAAATAATTTGCCCTAAAAAGACTAATCATCGAGTTTTGTGCATACAGTTCTGTTGCTGCCAGTTTTGTAGCGGTTATTAGTTGAAATCTTGTGTTGAATTTTACCATTTTGTCCTATTTCCTGCAAAAAATAAATAAATAATAAATAATTGCCTTGCACTGGTGAACTATGGTTCCAGACAAAGTTATATTATCTAAAAAGAAAAGAAGCATGGAGTCAAATTCTAGTAGCACTCACTGACCTGTTCTATGGACACAACCTCATCTTTTCTGTTAGATCTAGTGGATCCATTCACAAAGGACATATGAGAAACAGATTCATCTTTCTCTGAGCACTGAATGGATGCAGTATTATTAGTAGAAGAACTTCCATCTACCATTTCTGAAATATTGTCCATTGCCTTTGACTCAGGACAGGAAAAATTAAAATCTGACTTTAGCATATCTCCAGATCCTCCTATAGCATCATCTGATGAAAACCAACCTAATTCATCTTCTTTATCCACCCCAAGTCCAAATGTTGAATCGCAACTCCTGGAGAATGGGATGTAATCATGAGAAACAAGTTATGCAATAAGATTGATGTAGTATTTAATCTGAATAGAAGACCAGTAATTACCTAAACATCCTGTCAATATCCTCAAAATTTCCTATTTCAGTCCAATCAAAACATAAGAGATCGCTAGAATCTTCAACTTCAGGATTTTTGTCAAAGAAATTGAGATCATCATCTGTTTGAGAAATGTCACCGAGCGGATAACTAAAGGAATTGCTGTCATCGGCAGTGCATTTGTCATTGAGAATGGGATCATTTGCACAAACTTTTCTACCATTGAAGTCTATATTATTACTGTTGAAGCCATGACTTGATATTCTGGTATTGTCAGATTCTAAACTTGAAGCTTCTTTGATTGTGTCACGAACAGTTCGAGAAAGGAATGCTCCATGGGGTGTCCGAGACCATGAATCCTTCTCTAACATGGCGTTCCTTCTATTAATCGAAGTTGAAAGTTCTTCTTGTTCTTTCTCCTGACCTATGTGGTTAGCAGCCAATTTATCTACGTAACTTCTTGAAATACCAGTTACTTCACAGCGATGTTTCTTGCGGCTATCACCCTGAAAGGAAATTTCTTTGGCCTGTTTGTCACTGGGATGGGGCACTATATGATCATCACTCTGGAAATATTCATCCCAAACTATATCTTCGAACTGTTACAGCAGTTACAGAATTTTAGCTGCTAACTGCAGAGTAACTGCAGAGAATACTTTGATAAAATAAGTCGATTATATTTTATTATAACATCACTAACTACGAAAAATAGTAAATAAAGATATCAAGAGTGCATCGAAACTAGACATCAACCACTAATACAGTTCCAGGAGTACACTTTTGCACTAAGTGAAGATACAAAATAATAATACAAAAAAGTGAAACTATCAATATAACCCCTGTTTGGTAACCATTTTTCTCAAAATGCATTTTTCTTTCTCTTCTTTTCAACCACAGATTCTTCAATAAAATAATATTACTCGCAAACCCAAAACTTTTCCTTAATTTTTAACCACACATTCTCCATCAATCAACTATTCAAAAAATGTATTTTTTCCCCAAAAATAGCTACCAAACAGGGGCATAATCAACATGACAAGAAACTTATATCTCATACAGAAAAATTGAAATCAAACATGTAAGTGTAATGTGTATGATCCTTTCATTACTATGATATGTAAAATATTTTCTATCCAGCATAATGATAATGGAAATTGGAGCATCTCTTACACTCTATTTATAATGCATTTCTTATTACAGGATATATATGGTTTGCTTTTTTCTCTGTAGCACAAATAAGTAGGCCAAGTTATTAAAATTCAAGTTTCTTCGCAAGACTACAGATGCAGTAATAGACTTCCTCGGAATAGGTGCCTCAGCTGAGTGCCTTACCCAAATACAGAAGAGAAAGCAACAGGAAAAAAAGAAGACAAATAGCAGGTATATAGCAGTTTTTCCAGTGAAGATAAATAATCCACTGCTGCTTCACATTTTCTCAGGCGTACATTCTATTGTAAACAGCTAAGTTTAAAGGTAAGATAATCCAATTGTTTTAAGTAGACTACATAAAAATATAGCATTAAGAAAAGCAATATTCATCAATTGTTCTATTTCAAGTACGTTAGGGAAGATGAATTTCTGCGCTACAACGCATAGTTGATGATGTTGTGTTCACAAGAACAAACATGAAAGTTTAGAAGGTCAAGTCTAAGTAGGGTGCACAAATCATTTGCGAAAAAGAATTGAAAAGGCTTATGAAAATGCAGGAATGCTTGCTCAGGCCTGATGAACCTGAATTTTCGGAATCAGTTTTGTAAAGTAAGGTATTCCTTGGTTTACCGTCCAGGCAAATAAAATGCTTTATACACCACATTGAGCTGGGTATCAATAGTTTCCATTTACTAAATCATCTTTTACGAGTAGAGTTTCTAATTTTTAAAACTGTTTACATGTTGTGTTCAAAATATCTAACTAAACTGCTAACCATCATTGACAATTACTAATTATATTGAAAAACTTCAAGCAAAAGCTAAACCTGTTCTCACTTTTCGTGATTATGTTTTGAAAATAATAGCTATTAAGTCCTAAAAAACTTAGCATAGGTTTTTTGAAAGAGGGTCATCCTTGTTTGAATTGGATTGCTAAGATAGTTCTCACTTTTCGTGATTATGTTTTAATTCCAAGTGTTCTTAAACATGTCTGCTGTATGTTCAAATGTATCCTCAGAATGTCCTAACTTATAATGTGCTCCTGAAATATCTTGTCCAAATTACACCCTCAAAAAGAAAAACAGGTTTTTTCGAAGAGGGTCCAACATATATCCTAGTGTCCATCCTTGAATAAAGTTTTTGCAAACAGATGCACTGGCTTAGAGTAATATTTTGTCCTTGAGAATGTTTTCAAGTTTACCACATTCATATGACTACACTCAATGTCTGATAGCCATTTCAGACTACACTCAATGTGCCATCCGGTAGCAAAATAAAATAATTTGATGATATAGCTAATAGTGTTATATACTTCAAATACATGGTTGAACAAGGTACGGCTCCTATCGCAACTGAAGAAATAGAGCAAGGGTATGATTTATGGCCATCTGCCGATCCTTCCTAGAAAATCAAATGGATGAGCTCTCTCAAACTAAGCAATAGATAGGACCACACATTTTAATAGTTGTATCGATAATACTTCTTAAATGCTCGATGCATCTATTTTTTCATCTCAATTTGTTGTTATTGAAACACACATATGCACCAATTTTTTAGTTTTTTTGGGGAGGCTTATTTTCACAGCAGCGATATCAAGAAGATAAAAGAAGAAAGTACTGCCTGGGCTTGCAATTCGGGTGAAAAAAAACCTCACCTGGTACATGCACAAGTCTGACATTCCTTCAAGTCTTCAGCCTGCACTCAAACTGTATGCATTTCTCTTCATGCTTAGAATCCAAATCTTTGGTTCACCTCCATTTTCCAAGTCAACAAAAACAAAGATCGCACCAAACTTTTTAGAACAAAGGATATCAATGAAAAAAAAAAAAAACACATACAGAACCAAAAAACAATTATAAAGGAAACCTCAACTAAACCAAAAGACTAAATCAAGCTCAGGCTTCCAAATTTTAAATCTTCAAAAAGAGTGTTTACAATTTTTGATAAAATATACCAAAAAACTAAAACTTTTCCACAAGAAAGTTAATAATAGTAAAGAAGATTCCACAAAACTGACCCAAAAATATAAAATTCATTTAACGCAGAAAAAGAAATTTTAAATTTCAAGTATTATACAATTAACAAAATTCATCTCCAGAATTTAATCGTTTCCTTTTCTTCAGTTTATCAGCAATCAAACAAATCACGATCCAGAAAATGAATCGATCAATCTACACAATAAAAGGGAAGAAAAAAACATTTGAAGAACAATACTATAAAACTAAACCTTGACGGAAAACTCACCACAAAATAAGAAAACGCTGAAAAGTCTTAGCAGCTAACCGAAACTGATGAGTTCACTTCACAAATCAACCAAAAAACCCTAAATCAGATGCTTCGGGGAGACAAATCTCGGAGGTTCTGGAAAGAACGAAACAGAGCGAGAGAGAGAAACCTTTTGCTTCGAGTTGCCGGAGGATAATATTTTTTGGGGAATATTTTATTCATTTATTGTAGAAAAAAGAAGAGCCACGGATGTGTTGCCACGTGTATACAAAATCAAAAGACAGGCGGCCAAGAATGGTGGGCATCAAAATTCGTGGACGAGAGGGCGGGTCGAGATACTATCTGTTTACTCGATCCTATTGGTCCACGTTTTCTTGGGGATTTGATAGATGGACACGTGTTCTGGACAAAAAACAGGCCGTCAGTAAATTGGGCTACGGACATTTAGTTGGGCTTTTGGTGGGTTGCGTAACCCGATTTTGCTGATGGGTTAGTTTTGCTTGGTGGTGACAGCAAGGATTAATAATGGTGGAAATTTGGTTTGTTTATTTTTTGATAGGGACATTTCCGCTACTTGTTGGAATTTAGGGTGCTCTATTGACTTTTTTTTTTTTTTTTTTTAAACCTTTTTTTGAAGGAAATTACTTTTTAAAAAGTATGGTCGAGATGAAAAACAATTTTCTTTAAATTTTTTTGTCACTATTCCCCATAAGTCCAATTCCTAGTATTTTTTTATTTTTTTTTATTTTTACGATCCTGGATGTACGAGTTAACTTATGTGCACCTCGACTAATCTCACAAAACTCTTTACAGTCGAATACTCACCTCAATGACCTCGGGGAGACTCGAAATGATGACCACTGGAGAGTAAACTCCAGGTCTGATCAATTGAGCTACCCATTAGAGTTCCAATTCCTAGTATTTATAGTCTCCAAGGTTACCTCATTCCAAACATTAAAACATTGTTTTTTTTTAAATATAATAAAGAAGTAATTTCACAAAATGTTCACTTTTAGTTAGTCACTTGCAAAAATGGCTACTTTCAAAAATCCTTGCAAAAATGTCCATTTTGACATTATTTAGACCAAAACACCCTTGTCAACAATTTATAATTTCACACAAGTCCAAAAAATAAACATTTTTGCAAAATGTCAAATCACAATTAATGCTATTTTTCGCATGACACATAAATGTCTAGAACGACATTTCAAGTGTAGAGAAAAGTCATGTTTTGGAATGAAATGTCGTTCTAGACATTTAATGTCGAGAATGACGTTTTGAAATGTCGAGAATATTTAATATTGTGATTTGACGTGTGTACTTTTGAAATATAAAACGGAATTCAAATGTCGATAATATAATTTTGATGTATCTTCTCATGGAAGCTTCTTTTTTTAATTAAAGGATATAATAGACAGTTTAATATTAAATTTGAAAAATGAACATTTTTCAACTCAACTCACACCCTAAATAACAAAAAATGTACATAATGCATCACAAATGCATTACACCTCCCTCAATGAAATGCCCCTATAAAATAAATATACTTCATGAGGTGTTCGTCATTTTAATAAAATACATTCGTCATATAATACATCTCTATAGAACACGTTACCGAAAGAGATACTATATTCATCCACTAAAACAATGAACAAAATACCCAACTTCGAAAGCAACATAAATGACCCTAT
Source organism: Osmanthus fragrans (assembly GCA_019395295.1). NCBI lineage: Eukaryota > Viridiplantae > Streptophyta > Magnoliopsida > Lamiales > Oleaceae > Osmanthus > Osmanthus fragrans. Next base: position 2,672,849 of record CM033356.1, on the reverse strand, counting down.
CTTATAAAAAGAGTAATGCGCATTAGGCACAAATCTAGTACTAGTCAACATCACACTATTTTGCCTGATCAATAACTTGTCGATCAATCTTGTTCTTGTTTGTAAACGTATAATCTGTTTGATGTAATTATTTTTTGTTAAAATTTGATCGAACAGGTCGAACTTCATTTTTATTCATACATTTCATTTTATCGATTACTTTCATTCACGTTTTAACCAAACATTTCGTGAGATTCATCAATTTATATCAACTTTATTTGTTGAAAATTTACATCTAACAAACAAGCATGCATTTAATTAGTGCATGTTTGATTAAGCTTAAAAAATTACTAATAAGTAGGTTTGGCAATAATAAAAACCTTTCCCTTGTTGCTAGAGCTACGAGCACTTGGTCTAAAATAATAATAATAAATAGTTTTAACCTACTTATAAGTTTAGCCAAACCCCCAACTTATCTACTTCAATAATCATTTAGAAACGACCTCTAATTTTTTTTTTTTTTTTTTAACATTTCTACTATGTCTATGTATTTAATTAATAATCTGTCATTTATTCCCCTTTTTTCAAACTCAAGTCCCTCAAAACAAATAGGCTGCAGAATTTGATGAGTGAGATTTCGAGTTAGTATATTCTTGTGTTCGAAAATCTTTCACTATTGAAATTACAAAGTTAATAAAAATTACAAATTAAATTAAAAATTTTCTATTTTCTTAACTTTGATCATTGATAAGCATCTAGGAATCACTTTCCTTTGAAGTTTACGACTCGACGAAAAGTTGACAAGTCACACGGTAAAGCGATGCCTTTCTGGTTAGGATATCCATAAACCTCTGCAGCCTCTTGAAGCAGTTTCTGGAACTTCGGATTCTTCAAATACGAGGTGGGAATCACAAATCTCTGTACTTCTTCGCCAACATAAACTACAAAGTACCCCTTTGGAGTTCTTTTGTTTCCTGCTTCCCTTGCCTGTATTGTGGAATTGTCCATAATTTCTTAAAACTTGAAATTTAGGTTACAAGTATGAGTTGTTACTTTATCGAAAGAGTTCGAGCTATACATATATATACAAATTCAACGAAGTTCAGCACATGAACTCCAACAGTGAATCACAGTATCCAGCTGAAAATGTTGACAACGTGTGTTTTATTAGAAGAAGAGAATCGATGGTGGGGTGGGTTGGGGTGGGGTGGGGGGGTTGGGAACAAGAGAATCGATGGTAATGATCTTTGAATTACGCTTAATAGTCACATGCAAAAATCTTGAAATGGAACCCCACATTCATGCATTAGAAAACAAGGTTAGATACATTAAATTTAGTCTTAATTCTGCATGCTTTTTACTTGAGACACTCTTCCTCTCTTTGATACAGTATTTAGATTATAAGTACTTCTGGATAATTATGCACTAATTATACTGTTTAATTTCTTACGTGGCAACGAGGGATTGGTGAATGAGTTTCTGGTCAGCAGATACCAAATTTGAAATGACTAAACTCTGAAAAGGCACGTCGATGAAGAAAATAACGAGGGTGGTGGTGATGTTTTCTTATCCTGAACAGGGAACTTTTGGTTGCATATTAGGATACAGACTCCCCAGTGGTTTCCTATGGCAAACAAACCACGTGCTATCAAGAATATTTACGAACCATCTTTTGACAGAACTTCCCTTGATGTGTTGTCTTAATTTTGAATATGGCTTATGAAACTCGTGTTGAAATTAAAGCACGCAGAAACTTACAGTTCTCGCGTCTGTAAAAGAATTTGGACTGGACATGTAAATCTGGCGAGGGCCTAGGGGATCTCAGTTAATGATTTGATTGGACTAATGAGCATACCAACCGCTCGAAGTCGAAGCATGAGTTTTTCCTTTTCAGTTTCTCTATTTAGCCATTTTCTGGGCACGATTCTTATTGGATTTTAAGAATAACAGCCGTTGATTCAACATCAAGCAAATTTCCTGAAATGTCCATCTCTCAAATACAATGAAATAAATGCCATAAGGGTACAAAGATAATTTTGCTTGGTTGGGTCAATAAATGCAGCTGCCTTTTTATGGTACAGCGGGCAGAATTTTGCTAAAACTCTGAAAATGGCTTCCAGACAGGGGCTTACTGTAATAGATATGCAATCACAGAACACATTATTTAGGCTAAAAAGGTACCTGGAAATGCTGAAATGCATACAATTCTGTGAGCATTCGAACCATTGATATTTGAGTACTATGAGAAATTGTTTTTCAAGATGTTACTTTGTTTTTTCACTTTGTTGTGCTTTTACACGAAAGCAACCTACTGCGATTAAGATCTAAAAGTACAAGAAAAATAGAACACTGGATTTTTCTTGTGGTTCGAATTAATAATGAAGGTAGTTTAATATAACGAGTTTGATATCCACTATATAAAGAAGTTTTACATATTGAAGAATGACAATTACAAGGTCCCAAACTCACTACTAAGTATGGCCAAGACTTGGAAATAACCTCAATAAACAAAAGTCCCAAGTCAATATAGGAAGAGAAGCACGTCAAGGTACGACGACTAAAGAAAAAGTGATGTTATGTAGTAATAGTGGTGTTCAAAAACTATCGTTCAGTGGAGCGCATAATCCGTTATTGGGATCAATTGTGTTCATTTTATGATCACCAATTGTGAAGAGTAGGCTCCACTGCCTCCTAAACTGCAGTTGAACACTGTTCATGAATAACATTATTCACATTGAAAACCTAATTGGAGTAAGTTTTGACTTACCCCATTTCCTCTTATTAGTAAGATTGATTTGAACCATAATTAAGGGTCTACCTTGCTGCTCATCAGTCATCCCTGAATATAGACTCCTAAATAATGTGTACATCAATGAGTCCAACAACTACCGAATCCCGATCACAAGGTGAAATCAACATAGACTTACTCCGAAATGATCATGTCCATATCTCTCTTGTCAAGTGTCATTTCCTGTATTATTCATGCAAAGTCATCCACAACGACATTACATAGATCAAGTTTGGCGAATCCACTTCAAAACACACTTTTTAACATGAAATTTCTAAGTTCATTATCTCTTATTCTCTTTTCCTTAAAGATCAATTTTCTTAAAGAAATGTTATGAACTTCTATTAAATTTGTTAACTTGATTATGCGTAAGTTAACATGATTAAAGGATATACCTCTATTGTTTTAAGGAAGAAACCGCAACTATTATCCATACTGTTGGCTACCAAACATGCATGAGAAACTTTAAGTAGCAAGATTTTGAATCATTGTATCTGAAAAAAAAAAAAAAAAAAAAGGAAAACCTAAAAAATGATGCGTTCCTATCACATCCAAGTGCCAAAAAAGTTACTAATATTATTAGACAAACATTCAAATTGCATCGACACAGACTGCAAAAGAACATCATGTACATCCACACAGTGAAAATCCCGCAAGATAGGAGATAAAAAAAAAACTATCCAGAAGGTACATTACATCGACAGCAAAAGTTACTAAATTTTAAAGTCTATTTCAATCAACTATAAGCACAGTTGCTTATCCTTTACACTCTTGAGGGAAGCAAAATTGACAAATGATCCAGGCACTGCCACTTGTAAAAAGACGAAAAACCAGCTTCGACATATGGTGCTAGGTAGCAATGACGAAGAACAACAACATAATTTCTTACCAGAAGGAAGGCTATACATTACTTCTTCAAAAGCTTGTGAGAGAAAATCCTCTTGGAATAGGGACTGTGACCTGAAATTGCCTTGTGAGACTCAATAGCATCAACCAAAGAACTATGAAGAGGACCCTGATTGTAGAAGAAATAAAGAAAGCTTCCCATCAGGAGATCAAACTTTCAACAATAGATTTATGGGTGAAGGATAACATGCTCAATTTTCAAATTACAAGTGACTAAAACAAGTTCTTAAAACTTAAATTGTTGGTTTTGAGAAGTGTTAGGTTGATATATCATATGGTCATATAAACAAAAGCGTTCTCTTAGCCTGTTAATTGCAACCTATTGTGTGCTTCATGTTTAAGGATTCTGGATACTACTGAAACTTGCAATATAATATATTCTGAAAAAAAAAGTTTGCTCAAGCTCAAATGATGAGCATTAATAGGCCATCGATAGAGAGTACCTCAGAAACCTGGAGAGCTGTTTGAACAACATAATTTGCATGGGGATCATGAAGTAACTGCTCAAAATAAGTTGCAGTGAGCAATTCATGGATGATCTTTGAGCGAGCTTCATCATTACATAACACAAGACATTTCTCAACAACATGGCTACTAAACTTTTGGGTAGAGAGATGTACATAGTTACCCTCAAACTGAGATGTCAATTTGGACGTGACAGATGGAATCTTGAGCTCCAAAATAAATTGAACAACATAATTTCTGCAGCAAATATTAAATCGCACCTTCAGGTAAAAACATAGTGAAAGAATAACAAAATCAGCCTCTACATTGGTAGAGAAGAAATGCATAACTTGTATAAAATCTAGAACACATTTTTTGCCATTAATGAATTTGATGAAAATAAGATAGTTAATTGAACTATTATCTAGAGGCAAACAAAAAAAGGACCAAGAAGTAAGTGAAATATAAGAGATTACCCATTCAAAAATCATGATTAACAAAAAAATTAGCTATTACGCTCAAAATAAAACAGACTCTGGAGTGAAAACTTGGCCCGAATGTCACTTCAAGCTTGATCCAAGAACATGATATGCATTAGACAATGCCAAAAGCACACCTGAACTTATGAAGGCTTATAGTTGGCAAACCTTCTCAATGATGATTGACTATTTCAACAAAAATAAGGATTTGGAAAATAAAAATAAATTTGGAAACCACCTTGCCTCAAAATTGGCAAGGAAATATTAAGAACACTTGAAACTTCAAACTGAAGTATCTCATGAATAGCGTTATCAATAAGGCATCCAAAGGTAAAGAGCTAAAGGTTCTGGTTTTTGTATTTACAAATATGATAATCCACCAGGTAATGAAAAAATGTTGAAGCAAAAACCATCAAGCTTTATTTCAAGAACAGCAAAAACTATACCAGCAAATGTAAATGGATGAAACCTAAAAATAGAAATTGGTATCTGTTTCGAATACAGTTTACCCATATGCATCTTGAGCAAGTAGAAACCCATTTGCAGAAATTTCAGCAACCAAGTTCTCCCAATGTTCTCCAGTTGAATGGCTGATGCAGCGTTGCAGAACACAGCATCCATGTTGATGTGTTGCAATATCAACACAGTACTTTGCAGCAGCAACAAAAATGAACTGCATATACAATTGTCTTAGCTGTAAGTTTAGAATTGAAATGCCTGAAGTAAAATAGAAAAATCATCAATTAGAACTTTACAAGAAGCTACTAATATACAAAGCAAGTGGCGGCATCATCTCTATCATCGCATAATGCTAAATTTCCATTGGTTAGCCGACTGATTTTGGTTTTGTGACACATTAACCACATAGGCCTCCATTTGGAAAAATTTATAAATCATTTGTACATGGTCAAATTTCATTTTCAGACACGCATTTCAATAAACCCTCAAGTACTATCCACTTATCCATCATTCATTTTTATCTATTTATATATTAAACCGTCTATAAATTCTTAACAAACGGAGGCTACGATTACAAAAAAATCAGATACTACAAGTCCAATTTTTTATAATGTTTCCAAGACACCTTTGACTGACGCCACAATCTCTTTTAACTAAACCCACGCAGCAATGTCTAAAGCTATTGAAGTGGAGCTCACGCAAAACCACAGTCAAACTATTTTCTCTTTATCGGCCAGAAATGGCAGAATCTACACACCACTCGTCGACATGAAACATGAGATAGTAGACTTTAATCCCCACTTCTGAATAGATGAGCTTTCAGTTTCCGGATGGTAAAGTACTTGCTTAAACTATTAATATAACAGATTTAAGCATAGGTACCCCTTAGGTTATGAAGTTCTGGCTTACATAGAAAAAATCAATGTTTTAGTCACTGTTGACGTTAACTTCCATATCACATCACCACTTGATTGTTTTCATCTGTTATGCTACTTCACATACGTGACCGTTTGTAATATCAGAGTGAATTTCCAGAATATCAAACATCAAACATTGACAATAAACCTATATAAATTAATGAGCAAATAATGGAAAATCATAAGTAGATTTATAAGCCAGCATATTAGAGATCTGGTGGTTATCAAACCTCCTGTACTGCATGCATTATATTAAATTGAAACGAGCTTCTAAACCCAAAATTATCAATAGCCTCCCACTGAAACCAAAATTTTGACAGAAATACTGACACTTAGAGAGCTCCTAGATTCATTATCTGGAAACACGCCTGATCCGAACAATTCTAACTTTTTAAAAATGGTATATTTCACTTTTTATGATACCATCAAGTCTAATGTTTGTACTGAGTTAAGCAAATGGCAGAACTGAATTTATTTGACTTGTCTATCAAGAAGAAGCCCTTTGGAAATATGGTACACACAGCTTGGAAAAAAAGTTATCATAGGAAACTCTATTTATCACACTAAGGAAAGGAAATTCTCAGTACATAGCAAGGCTGGTGGAGGATTTAGCAGCAATGTCAGAAAGAGATCCTCAGGCTGTTAAGGGTTCAAGGTGAAAGACAGAAAGAAAAATGGGACTAATGATTCTGAGCTTTTTAAGGAAAAAGATTTGCAAGTTCACCCCCACCATGGTCATCATGCTTTTGGCCTGGTGCTTTTGCAAAGAAGCAGCTATGCAGCTTTCTAGAGTTTTCAGGAAAAAAACTAGGACAATCACAGAGAAAAATCCAAGCCAGAAACAAACCAGGGGTGGGGCGTGAATTTTTCTTTTCTGAAAATAAATGCATTCGATTATAAGTCACAAATTTTCACATTTTATATGTTTAACTAATATGCATAAAGGAATCGTGTTGATTTATTAGAATGCATATTAGAGGATAAAGGAAGCACCGAAGCAGTATACGCATAAACAGATTAAGAAGTCCAGTATCTGAACTCACAATAAAGAAAATGATGTTGCCAGCTGTATACATACTAACATACCCATACAAGTACCCCACCATTAGATTTGTATCAATCAATTTTCTTAGTACAATTGTCATTATTACCTATTTTTTTGAGCAGTTGTTCTGGGAAAGGATGGATATTGACTCAGAAGTCAGAATATAACCCTAACTTGCACCACTTGGGAAGGATTGCCCACCAACCATCCACTGGATTCATCGTATTGCATGATAATTTAGGGACTGTAATACTTGCTCTCCTTTTCCTTTGTGGAGAAGTCTATGAATTTATGTACTTAGTTTGTGACACTATATCACATTAGTTTTTGTCTTTAGATATCTGCATCCTCCCAGATTCACATTATTAAACTAGGAATTGAGAGTGCATCAGATGACTAATGAGAAAGCCATCAAGTTTTTAAATTAGTTAAGGAAGCAGGAAGAACAATTCTTACCAAATATTATCTCTTTGTGGATCTGGGTGAAAAAAGATTGAGCATGTTATAAAACATTACTCTGTCATTTATAATGTTCAACATTGGCTGCCTAAAACTCGTCTATGAGGTCTTAGAAACTGGCTGAGGTACATAGGGTATATTTATCGTTCGGCAATAGTCACCTGTAAGAGCAGATTAAAATCCTAGGTGTTGCTCATCCAATGATGAGTTTGTGTCTAATGGCTTGATAGAACAAAATAACTGATAGCCCTATCTTAGTTTGAGAGCTGAGGAAGACAATTAATAATCTGATGTATTTCATTCCAAACAAACTTAGCCTTTTTTTTTTTTGTTTTGGAACATGAAACAAAGTAAACTATATTTCTAAATTCTTCACGTCTAAATTGAGAAATTCCAGGGAATTGTCTAGGCTGTGTCAATCTTAGAGTGAGAGAAGAAGATGGGAGAGATATAGCAAGTGGATAACCAAGACTATAAGACGAACCATATCAACCATATATGTTCTTTGTATCAAAAACCTCACGGATATTGAATCATAATGCAAGATGGAATTTCTCCCAACAATTTCCACTTTAACAGTTTAAATTCAACCTATAAACATACAAATGACAGAAATGAACACAAATGATGAATGGAAATGAACTGCACACCTACAAATCACAATGAAGATATGCTCAATCTAGACACAAAGTTTAGTTATGAACTTATGACACTACATGTATCAGAAAATTGAGAGACATGGCTATATGACATCAAAATGGAAGGTGAAGTGACATATAATTGCAAGCCTTTAAATATTTTCGAGCTCCAAAAATTTAACAAGAAAAGCATATACCTTACTATCATCGTTGGTAAAACATTGCAAGCATCGCTGAACAACGTGATTACCGTTTAGGTCTTTGATGAGGGCAAGAAAGCCTGGCTCAAGGGCTGAAATAACTAGCGAAATTTGTTGCCTTGTTTTGAGTGCCTCAATCAACTTTTGGACCACTCGAGTGCTGAAAAAAAAAGAATAAAATGGTTAATCAACATGAAGAATGATGATGGCAAAGCAAAACGTGAGCAACTTACCCATGTGTATTGAGAGAGATCCTAACAAGATCCCCTGGCACCTCAGTCACCTTAAGCAGAATCTGAGTACTCTGTTCTTCATTGCACACATCCAACAGTTTTTGCATAAGGTAATTCCCAAATGGATTTGTCATGAGTTCAGCTGCATGATCAACTATCTCACTAAATATTATCTGCACATCTCGAGGAGTCCCTTCATCAAATATCTGTTGCAAAAACCGGCAACCATGCTGATCCTTCGCTATGCGATATATATGTCCTTGAGCTTCTGTCAGGGAGCTACACTTTCGATGACAAGGAGAAAGGGCAATGCATTTTTGCAGTCCGGACACTTTCTTGAACATCAACGATTTCTTGAGCCTTACCGGTGCCACTCTCATGCATGAGACCTATAGTATTTTTTACCTTGGGACGACCACATCCTCTGTTAATTGCATTATTTATACTGTCCCCTTGAAGGATCAAACTGTCCTCTCCGGCAAAAGCTTCAAACACCTTTGAGGCACTCTAAAACGCGAAGGTAATCTATTTCTTCCATTAGGCACGGGTTGCTGATAATGAAGTAGATTTTCCACATTATATTGAGGTATTAGATGAGCCAATTGAAGCATGTAGGGTGAATGAAATGGATCTCTGTCTTGGATCAGATTCGTCCCATTTTGCGAAGCATAATATGAAGAATCAACAAATGAAGGCCTTTTTAAACTGGAAGATGGCTTTGATGTCGAAATCCCCATGGGAAAATAATTTCCAGCCAGTGCATTATTATTATAAAATTGAGGACTTTTATCTGAATTCCCACATTCTGTTTGAGCAAATAATCCTTCAGATGCACAAGGAGAATACCGGGATCCAAAAAAATCACCCATTTTTGAGTCAGGCGGCATTGCCATCAATGCAGATACCATCTCACCATCAAAATTCATAGGATTTCTTGGAACAGAGGCATTAAATCCTCTATATTCTGAAAAGCCCCTTCTATAGTTATCAGATGCCCAAAAATTCTCAAAATTCATTCGAATAGGCCCATCCACAGACTGATCACGAAATTGAAAACCATTTGGGGGTACTGAAACATCCTCTCGCTCATTACTAATGTACATTTTACTAAAATCGCTCAATAAACTCCGTCCATCAACTGTATCAACTTCATTCGCCTTGTTGAAATCTAACCAGAATCCATTGCCAGAAACCAGGTGAGGCTTTAGAGTTGGCGATCCTTTGTCAGAAAACGAACGCCTACCAGAGAACAAGCTTGAGGAAGAGCCGTCAGATTGTAATGAGAACCCACTAGCAGGGGAAGATGCACATGCATATTTGTGCCTCAACAGTTCATCATCATACATACCATGAACATTCATTTTCTGTATCATGTGTGATGTATGATCAACAAGACTATGATGATGGACATTGCTATGTGTATGATGAAGATTCAATGATGATGTTGCATGAGGGATTTCGCCCAGTAACATCTCAATCATCATCATTCATGTTTCCTACACTTTTCATCTCGATCTTCACACACTCACACATAAAAAAACACAACAAAAATAGCAAACCAGAAATAACAATACCAAATATACAACACGAGATTTTACAACGAAACAATACAAAGTATCAAAAGACCGACAACAGGAAATGATCAAGAGTAAAGAAACCAATAAAAATCAATGAGAGATTACCGATTTTTATCATCTGGGTCAAGAATCCCAAAAGTGAAGTTGCTAAAAATGGAAAGACGCGGTGGGAGTGGGAATGGGATTGTGATGGTGAAATTTCAAAAGCATTTCATTTTGTTTAAAAATATATATTTTTTCCCTTTCCATTTAGTTCATTTGGGTTTTCTAAGAATAAGAGTTAGTGAAGCATGCCAAGATGAACATACATATACTGTATATTATAAACAAGCATACACTCTCTGGTCTGGTACGATCTCACGCCATTGAAGGAGGAGGAAAGGAACAGACTCTCTCTCACACCATTTTCTCTGTCTACACGCGTATATATGTGTGTGTATTGTTTGTGTGCTTGAGTAAATGCATTTTTAATAGGGAAAGATTGCACGACTCGTCCCCAATCTATTACTCTAACATCAATTTAATTCGTAACTTTTATCAATAATTGAAATACGGCTTTTTTTTTACAATTTTGGTACACAGCCCCTCACATGGGGTGGAGCCCGAGCTGATTTAATGTTATTTTAAGCTCGGACCCCACCCCATGTTGTGAGAGGGTTGTGAATCGAGTTGTGTACCTGAGTGTATAACCAGCTCGGTCCAATTAGAATATTTTGCTTCAGCCTTCAGGAATTGGTTTCAAAATAGTCATCCGGTCATTTATAGAAGATTTTGACACTTTCGTCATTAGGGCTAATTGTACAATTATAATAAATTTTTTAAGATCAAATTGTATTTTTCTAAAGATTGAAGATCAAAATATTGTCGAGTCTATAGACTAAGGTCTGACATTATTTTGTGATAATTTTAGGGTAAATTACAATCTTCACCCATACATTTTCTTTTTAGCAAGTTCATTCTTAACATTAAAATGGATGTGGTCTTTGTAGACAGTTTCGTCAAAAAAATCTATTAAAATGATATAAAAGACATATAAACCAATTATTTAAATATAAAATGTGGGAAATTATAAAATCATTAAATCAAAACATTCCCAATAGAAGAACTTTGTAAAGAATTTTGAAAGAATGGGAGAAACGAAAAGAAGAAAGTGGTGCATGGTGAACATTACCTTAAATTTGCATTATTAATAGGGAAAATTGCAGCTACGATATCAAACATTTCATTTGTATTATTCACGGTACCAAATCTTGCCAAAATTCACAATTCGAAGTCCAATTGGATGGAAACTGTCAATTTGATCGTAGTTGACTAAAAGTCAATGATTTGACCAAATGTTGACTAATTTTAAAAGGTTAAAATAGTAAATTTACATTTTCTATAATAAAACAATTAAAATAAAAAACCAACATCTTTTCCTCTCACCCTACACATACCTACCCAAACCAAAAACCAGAATCGGCCACCACCACGCACCCCATCGACCAATGTCGCCTAGACCTCTACTGTCCACCAGTATTATGCAATTCTCCCAAAATAAAAAGGTTGTCTCCATCTGTTTATTCTATCTTTCACCAACCCACCATATCCCATTTCCAACAGCATCACCAGACAGAGAAGGGTCAGGGTCGTCTTTCAACCTCACAAGTCTTGGGCAGTGGTCACTCTTTTACTAGTATGTGGCACTCTTCTTTGCCTTGCTAGGCTGATTCTCTCCGGCTCCCTTATCGAACTTGCTCTTACGACACCACTATTAGTGGTTTTTAGAGCGATTTTGGTCTTGTCTATGCTCACTATATGCTTGGCGGTGGTTGAGAATTCTAGCCCAAAAATTAAGTCAAAAAATGTGAGGAGCATGTATGAGATTTATGAAACTCATTTTGTGCAACCATTACGACCTCATTTTTTAGCAGGTATGCAAATTGAAAAGGTGTTATACGAAATCTGCCAAGAGTATGATACCAAAAACATTCCTAACATTTGAGAATTGTAATTTGAAATCGACCCACAAACTAACTTGATGAAATGGACTAGTTGCATGGTTCCCTTTTTTAAGATTAAGTTTGTCCCTAAAGCTTTGGCACGGAATTGCAGAAAGGGTAAAAGATTGGGGACGATGACTGTAATTTACCCTCTTTTAATTATTTATGTAGCTTGTTTGTCACGCTCTAATTTTTCACGTTCTACTCAATCAATGTTGACAGTGCATACGGGTTTCTGCATGTAGCGCGTGGGAAAAGTTTATTATCTTTGATGGAAAAGTTTATTATCTTTGATATTTTGCTAGAATAATAAATTTATTCTATTTATAATTCTTTAGTTAAATACCCTTTTTTCAATTCTTTTCACGTTTTAACGGTTGGTGATCTTGTGTGAAATATGATTTTGACTCTTCAAAACCATTTTCAGTTGGTACCTAACCTCATTATTGTCATCAAACAAATTTAGGAAGAAAATAATGATAGATGGATAAATTTATCCGTGCAAAAAAAAAAAAGGAAAGATCAAATTCGGAAAAAATTGTCTTCAATGACTCAAAAACTCGATCTTTTTTTGGTTGGAATCGAGCGGAGGAGAGGGGAGAGAAACATAGATACAACAAGCACAAATTGTTATATGAATTCTTGTGTTGCACACAAATCAAATCCTTTGCAGGAAAAGGCCGCATACAAAATCTCAATTGTTCTTTAGATCTTCCAGCAGGAAAGACAACTGAGAGAGAGTAAACTCGTATAATATTATTCTTTATGAATGGATTTTCTCGACTAGCAACAAGGTAAAATATCCAAATTGCATGGAGTTTCTAGTAATAGAGAAGCCTGCCTTCCACAGATCCACCAGCAGCAGCTAAAGAGAAGCATCTATTGATGGAAAAAAAAACCTATTTCATTAGTCACAAGATCCTATTTAAGCAAGTCCAAAAATAATATACCATTATAATAAGGTCGTACCATTACCATGAAGAAGAATGGTTTATTGCTACAAGATTATGTTGTATTCTATGATGAAATTTCCCCTTCAACGGCTCCCTGATCTGCCAATCATCCTTGACATTATGCATAAATTACACGAAACCCAAATGTGCTTTAGTGTTGTTTAGTGTCTCGTCTAAGTCGAAAGAGTAAAGCATAAACAAGCTCATTTTGCTAATAATGGATGCTGTGACAAATTCCAGTTTTTCTATTCCTTCTAGCAAAAACAAGGGATATATAGTCCAATAAGAGCATCTTCAAGAGATTCTTTGAACATAAGATGGTTTCTATTGTAAAAAAATAAACCTTTAAAATTATGCTCCAAGAGACTCTTTAAATTAACATTTTAAAATAAAGAGTGAATTTGACTCTCCAAAAACCAAACTCATTCTAAATGCATTCAAAGCATTTCAATTTTCAATGAAAGAAAATAATAAAATAATTTGACGAGAAGTTGGTGAAAATAAAAGATAGGTAAGATGATAAATATTTTTTGGGAGTAATAAATTTAAATGTAAAATATAAAGAGCATGTTGGACTACTTAAAAAATTTTACTCTCTAAATTGTAAAGTATGCTATTTAAAAATAGAGATTGTCTTGGAGATGCTTTACACTCTTCTCTATTCTATGACATTAAAAAAATTGTAAACCGGGTTAAAAATAAAAATTATTTCAACCCACATGTAGATATTCAAAATTACCAAGTTATGAATAAGCTCAACTTTAGTCTCAAATTTATGGAAAAAAAAATTCACAACTTATTTTCCACCATTTCTCGATTTAATCAAATTAGAAGTGTACTCAAAACCCAGTGGGTGAAACTTCCCCACGGCCAGTGGACTCATACTGGCTCCACCAGTGACACTGGTGGGATTTCTGAACAACTTGAATATCTCAAACTTAGGGGAAATGGTGGGATGTAGGAGCTTAATTATTAGGGAAATTTGGGCACAAGTTTGAGGACAAAATGTCGAAACAATTTAGATTCAGAGGCTGAAAACCACAGTGATGGCAGTGCATGGACATACTAAGGACTCTTCTAAGGCTCCCACGGAAATACAACTTGAAGAAAGCATCCGCATAAGGATAATAACATTATTCTAAGTAAAACAAAGGAACCAAAGACCAACACCAACTTGATTAGAACAGAAATTCCATCTAAGAAAATAGGAACCTGGACTTAATGACTAAAACAAATCCCCAATCAAAACGGACAACCTAAAAACATGATTAGACTCAACCTGCCAACCTGTTATGACTTCCTGCCAGAATATTCTCAAATTTCAAAAATACCCTCACAATAGAAACTAAAATCATGTTGGAAGTGTTTATAAACGGTTTAAATTATAAATAAATAGAAACAAGTGGTAGATAAGTGGATACTATGTATGGGCCTCGAATGTGTGGATTAAAAGCCACTTGAGTGTTTTATAAACAGTTTATAATTATGAATCAAACATAGGCAAAATATAAGAATATAGCATCAAACCTAAGACTATTATATGCTATATTCCTTGAGGAAGTGTCCGAGGTTGGCTCATAGAGATATACTCCCAAATTAGTATGTGAACTTCAGGAAAATCTTTCCAGTGCCTCTTGTATACTTATATATGTTGCCATCATTTATTTCCATCATTTTTGAAATCAACAAAACAAATGAAACGTTGAATTATTCATCAATGATTATTGGCCTCTCTCTTGGGGACATTTTGAGACAGTTTTTAACTTCGAAAGTTTTAGAATAACATTTTGAGACGTTTTAGAATAAAATATCTTTGAAACTCACCATAACCCAATATGTTCCCAGTAGAGAAATGTTTTATTGTAGATAATATATGCAGAGGCCATCTGACATTTTATTACTGAAAAGCTTCCATGCTTGTGAATCCCATGTTCATGAAGGGCACAAAGAATTGAAGAAGAAATGAAACGAACAAAATGATTGGGGATTCGAAGATTAGAAAAAATAGAAAATTGCTTCATAATCTCTTTATAACTAGAAAAATAGAAAATTGCTGACCTCGAAGATTAGATTCGAAGCCACAACTTGTCAAATGCTTTGCAAGAGCCTCTCCTAAATCCTTTCGCCAGTTGGGTGCAACCTTGGCCTCAGATACAGGCCAGACAGTTGCAGTCTCAGTTGCTAGATCCACATTAGCTGAAGAAACCAGCGGCTGTTCACAAATTTAACACAATTACTCACTACATACACCATTATGGCTACAAAACTTCTAGTACAAAATCTCCAAGACCTAAAACAACAAATGTGAAAAACTACATGCCCATATTGTAAACATTGTCCAATAGAAATGTCAACAATCTTCTAAAAAATTCTAATATCTGGTAGCTTTCTTTATCCAAGATAGTCAACAAAATCCCCGTCGTAAAGGTAAGAATTCAATACTCAGCATATTTTTCCAAAAATATAATAATGTTGCTTTGCTTTTTGCTAAGTAGCATTAATTACAAAATCTTAGATGCACTTTCAGTAGTATCCAAAATATCGGCTGCAATACATTTATTACATTGGTAGTATCCTGCTTCACACCTTTATCCCACTTCAGAATGATCTTTTACTATTCATTTTCCAGAGGAATTTTTCCTTGCCCCAAGTTATATCTTCACAAACAGTGGAGACCTATGTGCGTGGGCAAGAAAATCAAGTATAAACTCTATTCTAATCCATGAAAAGCTAGCAAAAAGGGTATCTTAGATTATGAAATAGATTATCCAAAGGCATTACATAAAAACCAAAAATGCGAAACAGTGAAGTTTCTTTTCTCCCAAATATTCAAAAAACATTAAGACATGCACCATGATTTTAAGCACTTACTTGACTTTCTAAATTTTTTTTCACTTTTGCTGCGCATCCCTTGCATGTCATTCCCTGTAATTTCAGAAAAAGTAAATTTCTTAGAAACTCAAACGGTTAATTACCCACCGTTGCTGAACTTATAATTCATGATACTCAAGAAATTATCATTTTGTGTTAAAAGCTAAGAAGAGAAGTTTATTTTTTAATATTTATTTCATCATAAGTTAAAACTAAAAACCTTTTCAAATTTCAATTAAAAGCACATCATTTCCAGAATCAGAATAAAGCGATCAACAAGCCAATGGATGACTTCTGAGTAATTCTCAATATGAATTTATATTTATGGTTAGCCAAATATTTTGATTTGGAAACTGTAGACGGTGTAGCTCATTTTTTATTTTATTTTTCATAAATTTATACCATTACATGTAGGGAGATAAATTTGAGGAGTTCTACAATAAGAGGGCATTTCATTATTTTCTGAGGAGGTCTCTTAAACAAAAACCAAAGGGGGAGTGGCTTTGGAAAAATAAAAAATTAGAAGAGCTTACTCCAACGTGAAGAACAATAACATCAGAGCTCAAAGTAGAAGCATCTTCAGCCCCGGCGGCCACCGCCGTCGACTTCCCCTCACCACCTTCAGCCGCACCTTCACCGTCCCCACCACCACCACCACCACCCCCACCAACATTTCCATCAATTCCATCACACCCTCCGCCACCGGAAGCGCACTGAAATCGGGTCCAGCACGGGTCCACAGTTCTCAAACCTCGAACCAAAGGACTCGAACGAACCCTGCTGAACTCGCAGCGCCTCAGTTGGAAGTGAACGAGTTCACCCAGGCGAGCCGTGGAGAGGCGCCTGTGGGAGAGAGGGGTAGAAGAAATAAAGGACTTGGAGAGGGACAAAGTACTTGAAGAGAGTAATGTTGACTCCATTTCTGTAACTTCTTTTAACCTCAGCTGCTTGCCTTCTGATCTGAGCGGTGGCGCTGAGATAACATATTATCAAATGTGTTAGGTGAGGGGGAAGGTAAATATCATTTGCGGGCCGGTTATTGAACTTTCAGTACTAAACTTCAAATTATATTCCTAGGTTCATTGAACTTCTAGTTTACTTTCAAATTTCATTTTTTGTAACATTTAGTCACTTATCATCTTCTAAATTTTATTTCGCTGTTATATTTCATCGCCTATCATTTTCTAAACGGATGAAAATTTTTTTAACTGGCAATCATACTATGATTAATTTTCCATGCAATCGCTATTTGATACCTAGAAATGAAAATGGCGAAATGAGGATTATGATAATGTCTTCTTGTTAAAATGTACTTTTATGATGTGACGTAATAGTAAGTTGACATGTCATGTAAAAGATCTGTAGCAATTGTATTCCCAACTAAAAAGGTGTTTGGTGATAATTAAAATAATAAAGCTATGTGTACACCTCATGGTGTACACAATGACTTACACCCCTCTCACATGAAGAGAGGTCCACGAATATTTTATGAATTTTGCTATTTGTACATCCGGGATGACATCCCGGATGACATTCCCCCTCACAAGAAGGGAGGGCCCAAACTTTAATAAAATAATCATGGCCCCCCTATTGTGAGGGGGAATGTCATCTGGAATGTCATCTCGGATGTACATGTAACAAGATCGATATTTTATTGTGTGTGGGCCCTTCTCCATGTGAGAGGGGTGTAATGCATTTGGTGATGCATTATGTACATGTAGCATGGTTGTAATTAAAATTAGATTTTTTAATAGATTGTGATGAAAGGTTTTGAAATGTGTGGTTGAAAAGTTGTGGGACCCGTGAAAAATGTGATTGATATTGATTGTTTGAATTTGATTTAGATTAAAATCAAAATTTAATCTGTACCAAACAGACTCTAAACAATTTGTCAAGGTGGTGGAATTTATGCTACTCGGCCAGGCATAAAAACAGGCTTGAAAATAGGATTTTAATTTGCTGATCTGGCAACTTAAAATCCCATAAAAATCAATATTAAACATTAAAACCAAACAGGGGGACAAAATCGGCTCCAAACAAGAAGTCTCTTGTCTATCTCCGAAATCCAATTGGAGCAAACCCTCCCTTTCGACGCCGCACGTTCGTCGATCGGAGCACCCTTCGTTGACTAGCATACCGCTAGTCCTTCGTCGACCAGAAGATGAATGGCCAGTTGTTTTTCATACAACCAGTCTTTCTATCATTCTTTTCACAGTTAATCTTCTAAATCAAATGTGTCAAATTTCCTGCATCGTTCTTCTAAGACTTCGAGGTGGGATTGCAGATATGTATGATGAGAGAAACTTGGGGTTGGTAAAACAATGTCTAACAGAAAATTTGGACCGAAACAATGAGTAAAGATGAATGTGTAAAAGGAGATAAATCAGAGCAACCATGCTATGTTGCCCGAAAATTTTTGCCTGAATGGTTGACCGATACTCACAATGGGGGCCCACTTTTTTTTGGACTTTTTTATTCACACCGGACCCACGCGCATATGAGATGATGTTAACTATTCAGGCAAAAATATTCGGGCAAAGTAGTAGTTTAATTCAAATCAAAGAAGACAATCACAATTTAACCAGAATAATTCTAAGGTTGCCACATTTCCTAGCAGTATTACAATTTTAAATCAATGAATCTGTACTTTTAAATACATGTGGGTTATCAAGTGCATATTTTATGCATAACGGCTTCTGCCACTCTACATAACAATTGATTGTAGGGTAGATAACTTACTAAAATCTATAGCCAAGGAGTTGCAAGCAATAAGTTATAGATAAATGAACTAGTAAAATGAAAGGTAAACAGTAGAGAGATAACAAACAATATCAAAGGGGCAAAGCGCCAACATATTTGCTTGTTCTCAAATTCATTTCCTCTGTAAAGCTGCATATATGCAATCATAAAAAGAGGAGACAAAAATAACCAGAACACCCTAAAAATGAATTCATAAATCCCACAAAAAATTCCATATAAACAAGGATTAATTCAGAATACATAATTTTCAAATCATCCAACAAAAAATTTGAATAGAATACGGACAGCACTAAAATGTTGCTTAATAATACAATTGATTGTGTAGAACAATATACCACAGTTACCAAGGTAAACCCGGGCTCAGTTTCTCCAATCGACACCAAGAGAGTCACAAACCCAAAACTCCAATCAATAGCTCCCCTACGTATGGTTGCTTCGAATTACCCACTCAGAGTCAACTCAAGGAACCAAGGAACACAAAGGAATCAACCACGGAGATTGCAAGAGAAGGAGGAGAAAGTATGGAGCAGTCGCGAGAGAGAGAGACGTGAGAGGCGACGATTTTTCTAGTGTGTCGCGAGAGAGGGACGGGTCCAAGTAAATATAAGAGTCCAAGTCCAATATGGTAAGTTAGAGCTAACCAAAGTGGCCCAATAGAATAGTAGTGGCCCAGTCCTTCACACACATGGGTTGCTCTAGTAGGTAACCCATTATAGCCGTCCAAATACACGGGTCGGGCCATGAGCAACTCTAATAAATTAGGCTACTTCAAATGGCCCGAGCAAAATTGGAATTGGGTCGTTCTTTTCTTAGTGTCGATATACCAATCAGTCATTTGGCTAAAACAGACTGAATACATAACTGAGTTTACATCATCGCCCGGGGGAGGTCATTTGACAACAAATTGCCTAACAGATTGTCCGTGAATGATAACAATATTTCAAAATACATCTACTAGCACAAAAAACAGCCCCATTCCTACAATCATATTTGCAGTGTATTGGTTGGCGAAAGGTGGTTTGATCGGCGGTGGGATGCTATGATTTTGGAAATGGGGATTCCGGAGAGATTCTCCCACTTCTTAGACGTTGTCTCGGGCTATACTGGTTGACGAATGACTAGCGGTATACTGGTCGACGAAGGGTGCTCCAATCGGCAAAGGCGCGGCAGCGAAAGGAAGGGTTTGCTCCAATTCGATTCGAAAGAGAGACGAGAGACTTCTTGTTTGGAGTTGGTTTTGTCCCCTGGTTCAGTATTAGTGTTTAATATTGATTTTTATTGGATTTTAAGTTGTCAACTCAACAAATTCAAAATCCTGTTTTCAAGCCTGTTTTATGCCTGGCTGAATAGCAAAATCCAATTTAAAATTAAGTTCATGTTTGATTCAATTAAAATTTAAGTCAAAGTTAACAATTCATTTTAACCACATATTTTATGGAATTCATAATTTTTTAATCACACATTTCATTTAATTTTATCTAAATTTATTAAAAATTTTATTTCTAAACCGAACGAGGCTGAATTGCATTTTAGTACTAATTGAAAGTAAATTGAAATTTATTAGTGATCTGATTGAGATAGATTGAAGTCTAATCACTAATTGAGATTATTTAGTGACTGATACCTAGCTTTGCTTTCTTTTTAATTTTTAGCTTAAAAAATTAACTTCCATATGGAGTGTTGGGATTTAGGCTCAGGAACACCCTTCCATGCAATGTAAATCGTCCCACCTGGGAGAGAAAACAAGAAACCTGGCAAAGAACCTCCCAAAGAATCGCCGCCGCACACCCCTCTCTACCACCGAGTTTTGAGAAATATCACCTATACTTAGCCACTATTTCAAGGCCTAAGTTATCACAAAGGACACTCAAGAAGAAGCTCACCAAGAAGGCACTCACAAAAGATGAAAAACGAGAGCAGGGAGTTTTACAGAGAGAGACTGGTTTTGAAATAAGAGAGAGAGTCTTTATTTTTGAGAAAATGAGAAAAGTCAATTCTACCAAAGAGGGAATGGTCTATGGTCTCGAAAATTGCACAAGAAAGCTTCTCAAGCAAGCTAAACAAATAAAATATCTCCTCAAGATTAATCTCAACCATCCAAAGGTCCACAATAGAACTAGAGTTAAGAGAACCATTGTTCTCACATTCTTCACCTTGGTTCTCATAACACACTCTTTCGGTTGCGAATTTGCACATGGAAGTAATGTTCATCATCATCGCCCACTACCTGCAAGAAAAATTAACCCGTATCAATATGTAACAAAGATAAGCATAATTTAAATTTACCTGCAGGTAGAATTTTTGTTCCCACATCAGAGAGATTCCTGTCAGTATGAATCTTAACAAGTTTAACTTCATCTTGAGACAGTTTCTCGCGAATAAAATGATACTTCACCTCAATATGTTTAGATCTTTCATGATAAACAAGATTCTTACAAAGCATAAAACACTTTGACTATCAGTAAACATAATAGGTGTATCATGCATGAAGTTCAATTCTTTTAAAATTCCTTTTAACCAAATACATTCCTTAATAACTTCAATTATGGCAACATATTCTGCTTCAGTACTAGACAAAGTAACTAAAGGTTATAGCTGTGATTTTCATGTTATGCAGTTATCACCTAGGGTAAAGAAGTATGTTGTAGTTGATTTCCTACTGTCTTTATCACCAGCAAAGTCAACATCAACATAGCCTTTAAGAGTCAACTTCTCAGATCTTTTCTCATACACTAAGCCTAGATTTAAAATCTCAACCAAATACCTCAACAACCATTTCATACCAGCCAGTGTGGCTTGTCAGGATTGGACATAAATCTACTTAGGAGACTGATGGAAAAATCAAGATCGGGTTTGGTAGTAATCATAGAAAACATGACAGAACCTATAGCATTAGCGTAAAACACATTTTTCATCTCTTTCAATTCAGACTCAGATTTAGGCGAATGAACATGTGATAAATTCATATGACTAGCAAGAGGCACATTTACAATTTTACTGTCTTTCATTCCAAATTTTGTCACAACTTTGTCCGAGTAAGCTTCTTGTGAAATAGTTAACATATCCTTAGCCACATCCCTTGTTATCACCATCCCGAGTATCTTTCTAGCATTCTCTAAATCTTTCATGTCAAATTCAGATTTTAAAAGATCTTTCAGTTTATTAATTTGAGACTTGCTAGGTCCAGCTAACAGCATATCATCAACATAAAGTAGCAAGTAAACTTCACAACCGTAAAATACAAGCAAACATCAAATTCACTTCTTTTAAACCCTATCTTCAGCACATAAGTATCAAATTTGTTGTACCATTGTTTTGGGCTCTATTTCAGCCCGTGCAAAGATTTCTCTGACTTGCACACATAATCAAATTTGCCTTTAGCCACAAAACTTTGTGGTTGGCTCATGAAGATATCCTCTTCCAACTCCCCATGTAAAAAAGCAGTTTTTACATCGAATTGTTCAAGTTCCCAATTGAATTGAACCACAAGAGTCAACATCAATCTGATTGTTTTGTGCTTAATCACGGGTGAAAATATTTCATTATAGTCTACACCCTCCCTTTGAGTATAACCCTTAGCTACTAACATCGCCTTAAACCTCACAGGATCAGTATGGCTCAAACTCTCATTTAACTTGTAAATCCACTTACATGGAACCAATTTCTGATCTTTAGGTTTTTTAATGAGTTTCCAGGTTTTGTTATCACTCAAAGATTTAATTTCTTCCTGCATAGCTTTCAACCAATTTTCAGAATATTTTTCATTAACGGTTTCTTTATAACTATCAGGTTCTCTATGTTCAAGGGTTTCACCTGAAACTAAGGCAAAATCAGTCATGTTTAGGGATTTATATCTAGGATTTGGCCTGATCTGCCTCCTCTCCTTATCCCTAGTAAGCTAATAATCTTGATTATGTGGCTGATCATTAAAGTGTTTAACTTCAACTGGTTCAATGTTATCTTGAAGTTCAGTCACCTCTTCAGGTTCAATTTCATTTTCAGGTTCATGATGTATGGGGTCATTAACTTCATTCCTAGGTGTAGGTGAATTAAGCTTGGTCAGCTTCACCTTAGTCTGAACACTCCTCTCAGTTTCAAATTTGTTAGTTTCATCAGTTTTCTGTTTTAGACATGGCATCTCAGATTCATTAAAGCCTACATTCCTGCTGTTAATAATCTTAATGTCTTGAACCCCTAAAACTCATAGCCTATAGCCCTTCACACCCTCAGGATACCCTAATATCACACACTTGACAGCCCTCGGCTCAAATTTTCTTTCAGATTGGTGTGCATATGCAACACATCCAAACACCCTTAAGTGTTCTAGATTTGGAGGCTCTCCCGTCCACAACTTCTGTGGGGTCTTAAACCATATACTGCTGGATAGAGACCTATTAATCAGATAAGCTGCAGTATTTGCAGCTTCAGCCCAAAAACCTTTGGCAAGGCTAGAGCTAATCAACATGCACCTAACTTTGTTCATTATGGTTCTGTTCATTCTCTCAGCGACTCCATTCTGTTCAGGTGTGTATTTAACTATTCTGTATCTTGTTATTCCTTTCTGTTTACAGAAGTTGTCAAATTCGAAATTACAGAATTCAAGCCCATTATCAGTTCTCAAAGTTTTAAGTTTCTTATCTAGCTTATTCTCAACAGACTTCAACTAAATTCTGAATTTTTCAAAAGTTTTCGACTTAGCTTTCAAAGGATAAATCCAAACTTTTCTTGAGTAATCATCCACTAAGGACAAGAAGTACTTGCTTTCACCAAATGTGGAGTGCTTCTCCGGGCCCCATAGATCAGCATGGACATAGTCCAATGGTTTGCTGGTTCTATGAGAGCTTGCTTCAAAGCTCACCTTATGGGACTTACCCAAAACACAGGTTTCACAGAAGTCCATAGGTTCAATGTCATCTTTTTCAAGCAATTTCTGATTATTTAAAGGTTTTAGCCCTTTAAACCCAATGTAACCCATTCTGTTATGCCAAAGTTCCGTTTTGTCTTTACTCACAGTAAGAAAGCTAGAATCAAGTGGTGTTTCAGTTCCACCCTCAAAATAGTATAGTCCATTCCTCCTAGGCCATTTCATAACTACAAGAGAACCCCTCATAATTTTAAAAATTTTATTACCAGATTGAAGGTATATCCCTCATCTTCAAGAGAACCTAAGGAAATGAGGTTCTTTTTTAAATTAGGGAACGCCACAAAAGGACTGCGATATCTTTTTGATAAGTTCAAGTTAAGAATTTAAACCACCAATAATTGGAAGAATAAATCTCTCAAAATTCATATTTCTCTCATAATAATGTCAAAAGTGTCTTCAATGAAAAATGCAAAGTATTTATATGAAAATACAAAATAACCTAGTTGCCACGAAATTAGGCCAAAAGATATGATAAAAATAGAGTTTTAGTAAAATAAGGAAACTCGCGAAACTAGAAAATTCGTCCTGAAAAATCACTATGCGGTCGCATAGTGAATTTAGGTGCGATTGCATAGTTCACTTGAATAAATTCCAGCCGCGCTCTGTCCAATCGCATGCGGCCGCATGCGTTTTCTTCTATGCGGCCGCATAGAAGTCCCCCAAATAGCTTTCAGTATTGTGACTATAACTTTCTCTACTGATATCCGATTGAAGTGATTCAAAGTGTGTTGGAAAGATTACTTAAAGATCTACGACTTTTCTTCAGATATAATCTTCCAATTCGATCGTTTTCCATGTCAAAAATGGATCTCAAGATGCAATAGAAACTCCACTCCTTGATTCGAAGGACTTCCAACTCGTTTCGGCTCTCAACTCCAACATGAAAATTGATATTTGGCATGTTATCTTCAATATGTTGTGCCCCATTCATCGAACAAGCAATTGTGCGACTATTATTGCCTTCCCGAAGACCCGAACCCGAACTTGACTTAAGACTCTCCCGCTCATTTATCAAATCCTTATGAGTTTGTAACGCATCTTGGATCACATCAGAACCCCTCATAATTTTCAGAATTTTATTACCAGACTTGAAGGTATATCCCTCATCTTCAAGGGAACCTAAGGAAATGAGATTCCTTTTTAAATTAGGAACATATCTAACATTTCTGAGTTGCTTGACAGCCCCATCGTACATTCTGATGGCTATGTCTCCAACTCCAATCACATTCTGAGAATTATTGTATCCCATGTAGACCTTCCTAGGTTCAGTCTCTCTATAGTTATAAAATCAAGACCTTTCAGGGTACATGTTAAAGGTGCACACTGTGTCTAGGATCCAATTTTTGTTAAATTCTTCCTCAGACACATTTAGGACATGTAAACTATCGAATTCAGAAACAATGACAGCATTATCTTGATCAGTATTGTTCGGGTCTCTTTGTTTTCTTTTCCAGTCTTTGAAATGTTTTAACTTTCCACAGTGATAACATTTCTTATGCTTTTATCTTTAGATTTTGTGATCACATTTTGGATTTTCCTCTCCCCTTCTTGTTATGGAAGTTATATTCTTTTTTTTTTCAGGTCTCCCCTTAATAAATATACTCTCTTCTCTAGAATGAGTTCTGTTGTCTCTTTTTAATTCAAGTTCTCTTAATTTTAAAACATTTGCGACAATAGCTTGAGCGAGAGTGTCCCTACCATATTTTATGGCATTTTCATTTCTCTGTAAGATTCGGGCAAAGAGTTTAGTAATATGACAACTAAATTCTCATCATCAAATTTCTTATCATTATGAGTCAGACTCATAACAATTATGCTAAAGTCACTCAAATTTCCCTCGACATCCTTCCCCGGTCCATCTTAAAACTAAACAACTTTTCCAACAGATATATTTTGTTAGGTAAAGTTTTAGTCAAGAATAAGGCATCTAAAGCAGTCCATAAAGTTCTAGCAGTTTTAACATTATCAACTTCTCTTACAATGTTATCAGATAGATGCAAAATTATAGAAATGTAAGCAATTTCATTCATGTCTTCAATTTAAGCTGGTTTAGCTTTTAACTCATCAGAAAATGTAGCAGGATCATCGAGAGCTTTAACAACTCTCAGTTGGACCAAAATGGTCCTCATTTTCTGTTTCCAAATCGAGTAATCCCCATTTCCATCGAATTGCGATAATTCGACCCCTGAACCCATTACAGATTCTGTAAAAGAGTGGCATATACTCGTGGACATAACAGAAAAGATTTTCCAGATGATCAATATAAACAATATGAAAGCAGAGTTAAAAAATCAACGTTCAGGAATTAAGCACAACGATGAAACAAGAGTATATAATGCAAGTAAATATGCTTCCAGGTCACAAATTAATCGTAAGAATTCAATTAACAAAATTCACAAATAGGTAACCAAGCAATCATGCATAAACCGGTAAGAATACCAAATCGAATCTAACGGAGAGTTTGAAATAATCTTACCAAACTACTGTTGAAAAATAGTAAATATACCAACAAGCTTCCAGTCGAACCACTGTCAATGTCACGCCAGGGGCAAAATCGTCCAACTTTTTATGTATAACCTGGAACATTAAAATAAACACATTAGTACGTTCAGCAGGTTAAACTAAGAAATCTAGCTGAAATAACCTCTTCGGAGACCGTCCGCGGGCCACTGGAGTCACACGCGCACCACCACCAGGTGCGCCTCGGCCTGCAGGACACGGGTGTGGCCTCAGATTTTCCGGCTGGTCACTGGATTGGCTGGAATTGACGTTTTTTCGGTTCGGTCCCCTTTGAAATCGTCCCTCATTTTTTCGATTTTCGTGCCAATTTTTCCACCGAAGTTCAGCACCTGTAGAGTATTGTTCTAGCCTTGGTTCCCCCGGGTGCTCGTTGGTTTGGCCGAAAAATGGAGTTGAAGGTTCGGCCACTATGCAAAATCGCACACGGCTCCTTCAAACCAGTCGTGTTCTTCCTCAAAACTCAAGTCATAGGCTCTGATACCAATTTTGTTGGGATTTAGGTTCAAGAACACCCTTCCGTGCAATGCAAATCGCCCCACTTGAGCAAAGAACCTCCCAAAGAACCGTCGCCGCACACCCCTCTCTACCACCAAGCTTTGAAAAATATCACCTATATTTAGCCACTATTTCAAGGCCTAAGTTATCACAAGGGACACTCAAGAAGAAGCTCACCAAGAAGACACTCACAGAAGATGAAAAACGAGAGCAAGGAGTTTTGCAAAGAGAGATTGGTTTTTTTGAAATGAGAGAGAGAGAGAGAGAGAGAGTTTTTATTTTTGAGAAAATGAGAAAAGTCAAGTTTACCAAAGAGGGAATGGTCTATGGTTTCGAAAATTACACAGGAAAACTTCTCAAGCAAGATAAACAAATAAAAAATCTCCCCAAGATTAATCTCAAGGGTTAATTTCAAAAATGGTCACTGAAGTTACATAAAAATTACAAAATGGTCACTGAAGTTCAAAACTTTCATGAACGGTCACTCAAGTTTCAGGCGCTTTCAGAAATGGTCACTGAAGTTTAAGACTTTCACCAACGGTCACTGAAATTTAGGGGATGTTTCACTAACGGTCACTGAACTTACAAAAAATTTCAGGAACGGTCACTGAAGGGTCATGCATTTTTTCAATTTTTTGGGCGACTTTTTCGGCCACTTCCGACCTCCAAAACCGTCGAATTTTGATACCGTAGAAAATTCCATAATCTCCTCTTCAATTACCACCCAAAATCTCCCCCGACCTCCAAAAGATTCTACCAAAAAATCACCGCAAAGTCAGCATAAAAAATATGGGCAGATTTTAGGCCTTTTTGGGTAGCGGACTTTGCGGCGATTTTCTGGTCGAATCTTTTGGATTTTGGGGGAGATTTTGGATGATAATTGAAGAGGAAATTGTGGGCTTTCCAACAGTATCAAAATTCGACCATTTTTGTGGTCGAAAGTTGCCGCAAAGTCGTCCAAAAAATTGGAAAAATCTGGGCAGATTTTTTCAATTTTTTAGGTGACTTTTGCGGCAATTTTTCGGTCGAATCGTTTGGAGTTTAGGGGAGATTTTGGGTGGTAATTGAAGAGGAGATTGTGGGCTTTTCTACGGTATCAAAATTCGACGATTTTGGTGGTTGGAAGTGGCCGAAAAAATCGCCCAAAAAATTGAAAAAATACATGACCCTTCAGTGACCGTTTCTAAAACTTTTTTTAACTTCAGTGACCGTTAGTGAAACATCCCCTAAATTTCAGTGATCATTGGTGAAAGTTTTAAATTTCGGTGACCATTTCTGAAAGCGCCTGAAACTTGAGTGATCGTTCATGAAAGTTTTGAACTTTAATGATCATTTTATAATTTTTATGTAACTTCAAGGATCATTTCTGAAATTAACCCTTAATCTCAACCATCCAAAGGTCTAGAAGAGGACCATAGTCCTCACAAGGAGCAACCAAGAAAGGAACAGAATTTTCAACCTTTAAGAAAGGAACAGAATTTTCAGGATTTATTAAGCTGAATCAAAATCTCAATCTTGATCCAGGTCAATGGATCAGTTCACAGACGGGAAAGAATTATTGTCAACATCATCATTAGAAGCAGTAGCATCAATAAAGTGTAAGACAAAAAGTTTACGCTGCGGCGACAACGGTGACCGAATTTCAGAGCCGCGGATCCCTCATGACGCAGTAATCGAAGTGCTCAAGCGTCTTCCGGTCAAGTCCTTGATGCGATTCAAATGCGTGTCCAAGCGCTGGCACTCCACTATTTCTGATTCCAGTTTCGCCGACGGGCTCCTCATTACTTTTACCGACGTAGATGCTTCATCCCACGGGCAACCGGTCCAGCGCTTTATTCGCGTTTCCTCTGATAAATCCCTACATCACCAGGCAAGCGTATCACTCGCTGAGTACAACGTTACCCAGGCCATTAATGGCCTTGCTTGTATCTATGTTAATACGGATAACCTCATTTTCTTGTGCAATATTTTCACCAGTGAAAATTTGAAGCTTCCATCCCCACGATTTGATACTCGTCGCGCGAAATATTATTTTGGATACGATCCAATTAAAGATTTGTACAAGTTACTTAAAATATGTTCAGACAAAGTTGGTGGTATTTTTACTTTGGGGATTGACACACCAATGTTCCGTGATGGTTATCCTTGTGAAATTCTCACTTTGGGGATTGACTCCTCATGGAGGATCATCCCTCCTGCAACTCTTGATTTAAAGACACAAAGCATTTGCATTAATGGAGTTCTATATTGGGGTCGGGACGGTCGACCAAATTATACAGTGGTTGCTTTTGATCTAATGAAGGAGAAGTTTCGGGTTGAACCTATACCTGATTATATGACAGAGACCAACAAATGGAACCGGTTTAATGTTATGGAACTTGGAGGAAGGCTCGCCTTGGCACAGGTCGAAGCATGTTTATTTGATGACGGGAAATTGATCTTATGGGAATTCGATGATGATCAGGTAGGGTGGATCAAACACATTGTTGAGTTGCCAACAGAGTTGAGCGAAGAGGGATGTCGTTTTCCTGTTGGAAGCCTCCCTACCGGAGAATTGTTACTTGCTGATTACAGACTTAAGTCTCCAATGACTGTTTATTCTTATGATCGTGAAAAAGGGAAGTTTGAAAAGTTTTTGATGGCCGAGTTCCCTTCATCTCTGGCTTTAGTATGCAGGGAAGCAAAGCTTTCAATAACTTATCATCACAAGGGAAACTTTGCCCGGTTGGATCATATGATCAAAGGTTGCAATTCACTTTCATCATATGTGCCATTATCAGATAGACGTTTCATCCAGTGAATGCAGGAGAATGAAAGGGGGAAAAAGGTCCAATTGTCTGTTTTCATTGTTTCAGTTGATCTTTTATGTTACAACGTATTAGCTCGTTCCCACATGTGATAAACAAATACATTTCCTGAAGTTTGAGGAGAACATCTTGTGATGACATTGGTCTGCAACTATGGTTAAAGTATATTTATTGAACACAATGTGAGTGGAAACTGGAAAGTTAATTTTATCACTACTACTTTTGCATTGTAAATGATTTGATTAATCCCTTAAGCTGCAAGTGATTAGGGTTGGTGAGCACGATAAAAAATGGGGCATTGATGAAGGTTTCCTTGAAATAATTCTTTGAAAGCCCTGACATCATTCTGCATCCAAGGTAATATTTTCTGAGAAGAAAGAAGATAAGAGGTCTCATATGCAACCTTTCATGTTTATTGAAGCCGTCAAGCAATCAGTTACATAAGCTATCGGTGTATCTGGTGTGTTGTAATGGACTGGTGGAGGCGGAGATTATGGTGGCGGCTGCAGCGGAGGGAAGTATAATGAATGGTTGTGGCCATGGAGGCGGAGGCGGGGATAATTATGGTGGCCGTGATGGTGGTGGTTGAGATGAAGGTGGGCTTTTCATTGAAACATGTGAACATTGAAATAGCAAACAAATATAAAATAAATAATTTGCTTCTTCATCATCAAAATTCTATGCAAATCCATCAAACTACTTGCTTTTGTTTATGAGAACACGAATCATCTTCATTTTTTTAAAATAATTGCTTGCTATTTTAGTTGATAATTGTGTCATTTTGTTCTCATTCCCAGATGGACTCCCTTAAATTTTTAAGTGAACGTTATTATTTTGTTTATTTACATCTCAATTTTTTGGTAAGGTCACTCAATTTATTATTTATAATGTTAACTTAGTTGATAGATTTTACTGTTGATTGCTAGAATGATTTGGTAAATTACTTAAATGTTCATTGTGAATATTTGACCAATAAATTTTTTAACATATTATTTTAGTGAAAATTGATTGCAAATAAGTACAAGCGTGTCTCCCAAATTACCAAAATGTGTTAACTATTCAAATATCATTTATTGCTTATGCGTTTGCATTTCCTGGTAGCATTTCAATTCTTGATTCTTTTAGGAGTTCGTTAAATGCAAAAATGGTTGATGTGACTATTTGCCCTAAAAATTAGTTGCATAGTAACAAGGAACCTATGTTGATTCATTAATATTTGAATAAGGATAGTTCACGGAAAGCTATAGAAAGTATTATCGTATTCGATCTTTCTATTCATTTTCTTTTATTATTTGCTTTATATTATTTAACTATAATTAATGAATACACTTACTATATTTTTAATATGAGGAAATTGCATTGAATGTCATTTTTTGGGTTTACATTTACAAAAATATCACTTTTTTGTAGTCAATGCAAGATTGTCAATTTTGTTAATTTTTGTACATTTTTACCCATATTGAATAATTTAAATGCCTTACCTATCTTTCAAAAAATGCGATTTGACTGAATGAAATATTGTACAAAAAAATTCCCTAAAATAAGTAAACATGGTCACAGAAGACCCATGTGACTCAACACTCATGGCACAGCAAGAGACTATCGACAAAATTTCCCGCCGCATCAAAATCATAGCCGGAACCGATTCGTTCGGCTGCAACTTGAAAGACACTCCTAACCCATATCCGCTCTCTCAACATCGAAGTGGAAGACCTCAGAACTGATAAGTATTACTCCGTTGGCTAAGAAATCGGCCACCGTGTCAGCCAGGCAAACACCTATGATTCCGTCGAGATCCGTGGCCTAGTCGCTTGTGGCACTGGCGTGGGTGTTGGCATCTTTGCTAACAAGTTCCCAGGAGTATACGCCGCCACCTGCCTCACCCCAGCTGACGCGCTCAATGCCCAGTCCATCAATAATTTTAATGTTCTTGTTATCTCTTGTATGTCCACTGTCCCTAAAGTTGCTTTAGATATTCTAAACACTTTCCCTTTTTGGACACTTCTGTCAAAGAAATGTTTGAAATTGGGAAAACTAAAATCTAGAAAAAAAAATTGATGGTATTGCTGATTCTCTGTGTTTTATTTGCTCCCTGGCGAAAAGCCGAGATCAAATGGAGTTTTCGTCTGTGGATATAATGCCTGGTGCATCCATGAAAATTTTGAGGGAGACGCCTACATCGGCTATAGTGAGGTTTAAGGCCGACAGCCTGGAGCCGGCCCATCATCATACTTTTGGGCATGATTTGGTGGTTATAAGTGGAGTAAATGTGTGTGGAACTGGACGAAAGGAGATAAATATGAATTGGGGGCGGGGGATTACTTGTTTGCACCTGTTGGAGATGTGCATAGAGTGAAGTATTTTGAGGATACTGAGTTCTTTATCAAGTGGGATGGACACTGGGACTTGTTCTTGAATGAGGATCTTGCCGCTGCCAATGCTGCTATTGAGAAAGAGAAACAAAATTAATTACTAGCTGATATGATAAGTATCATACTTGTAATTTTCCTTGCACGAAGTTACTGGTTATGTGTTATTTGTGTTTGGTTTGATTTACTAGTTTTGATCTTTTAAAGCCTGAATATGTATATGAAGTTGTAATGAAAACTTTTTACTGTATAAGGTATTCATAATCATTGCTTTTTCAACATCTCTAGAGTTCAAATATGATTTATGTGGACTTATTATGAATGGTAGAGATATGAATGATGAAGTCGATGAAATGGTTCTGTGCATCTACTTTTGGTGAAATTGTCTGGTTGTCAAGTTTTTTCTGGGTTTGATCATATATTCAATTAGATTGTTAGATGATGATAATATAAAATTAACTTATTGTGGTTACTTTATGGCTTTTTGATTCATAGTCCTTTTATGAATCAATGGAATATCTAGCTTTGTCATTGCCACTGCTTCCACCACGAGATCTTCCTCCTCCGCTATATAGTTATGATATATGCATAAATGGAACTCCAGTTTTGATGGTTGTTCGGGATTGGGGTAAAAGGCCTTTAATGAATCTCTTTTATAAGTTTTAAGCTGCCTGTGATTTGGGGTAAGCTTTGAGATCTAAGGGCTTTTGTTTATTTTGCACTAAATGTATGTATATACACTTGCTTGTTTGTTTGGATGCTTATGAATAAGTATAGAACCAAGATTTGAGGCTTATGGAGATCCTGTAGATGTTGTGCCTGGTAATCTTTGGAACTTACAATACATTGAGTAGTTATTGCTCAAAACGTTTTTTCACTCTGTGATCATAGTTTGTGATGTTATATCTGCCCCTTGCTCTGTCAGGCTCACTTTCTTTATGAACTTATTACTTGGAACTGTGTACTTCAAGGGACATGTAATGTATGTTTACACTACGGCGAATTTTGATTTGCATTCAATTATAATATGACGAGTAATTATGCCATTTATATGAGTTTGAGCAGATTGAGAATCATGAGCTTCTTTTAATGAGGTGTGTTGTTGCTTACATGTACTGAAAGACTGACAAGTAAAAGCAAACCAGAGGCATTGTCGAAGAAGAGGGGAATTTACAAAGGATCGACATGAAAAATGAATCACAAGTATAGATACTGATTCGTGCTTCGCATGGAACAATGAATATTTTAGTTAATGTATAATATTTTCGTTGGTGAAATTTCTATCACATTCATATGATAACCTATTGGCAATGTTATCCGTGTTGTTATTGCTGGGTTAGAGATTCTTAGTTTGAATGTTCAAAAGTTAGGAACATGTCCATGGTTGATGCATGATTTTTGTAAGTCATAGTTATTTGATAAGAGTACTTCAATTTATGCTTGGAAATTATAATGAAATGATAACGATATTTTATGCCTGTAAATAATAATGTATCGTGTTTTGAGAGAAGTGAAATTTTCTACTTTGCAACATCAGTCGAGAATGACAGCAACCATTTCTCGGGATCGATAGTTGAACTGTCGGGATGTTATGCAGTACTTCGACATAAGGATCCGTACTTTTCTTGCGAACATAAGAAACACTGATGTTTGCAAATGATAATGAAAACAAAATTATAATATAACTTCAGGATGTACAATGTCATCGAATGAACATTTAACATATAACTTCAACCACTATCGGACAAAAGCTAGTGTACACGGGTTGTGTTACAATGAGGTTCAAACATGTGGTCCGGTTATCACCAACTCCACCATAGCGAGCTCCGTTTCCAAAATAGTAATGCAAATAGTAGTTTCTTTGTGAATTGATATGTACCAATTTAAGTCTTTCTCCTCACATATTTCGGCCGAAGGTATATTCAAGTTCGGAACTTTGAACTTCAATTCAATTTCAGTACGGAGATAAAAAATACTAAGTTTATCCTTTAACCATAACACAAGTCCGGCTACGGTAATACTTGTTGGCACTAAAATGGAAGTTGTTTTATCCCCTCTCCATTTTCATTCGTCATCCACATGAACAAATTTTTCCTCATGCGACACGATGAATCTCAAATAAGTACTCATACTTGAAATGTTGGGATTGCAACGGTAATAATTCTATATGATCAATATGTATGCATTTAATACCATGAAAGTTGCAATTTTGAACTCGAATGTGATACAATATCAAAAGGTGAAATCATGAATTTCAACAGTTAAATTGTCTACTCTGACAGTTTTTAAATGTCAAGGTCGACATTTGAAATGTCTATCCCGACAGTTTTCATCTGTCGAGTTCGACAATTGAAATGTCTAACTCGACAGTCTAATTCAACAGTTCATATCATTAATATTTTGAACAGTAGATTCATTAAAGATACAATCATTCAAAACATGTATTTGATTGATTGGAAGAAATTATTCAAAACATTAATGGTGATAATCAATTTTCATTCACAACATGACAACATCTTTCTAAAAGTAAATAATCGTTTCATTAAATATGAAATCATTCACAAAAGGGTAAATGATCGTTACTCTTCAAAAATATTTCAAAAACCAAACAAATCAATGAATAATAGTTTCAAAATTTTCAAATACATATAATCATGTTGTGTTTAACATTTAAAAAGTAGTAAGCTATAAGATCAAAATATAAACAATTTTTAATTGCTAACATCTCAAAATGGATGATAAATTCAATAATAATGTCTTTTTTTTTTTATTAAGGAATAAAGAAGAGGAATATGAAGTTAGAGTTTGTTAATGGAAGAAGATATTTGTTTATGTTAACTTTTCAAATTATTTTATCTTTTTTTTTTTAAAAAACAAAATTCATATTACCCAATATAATATTCATTTATCTAATCTTTATACTCTACAAATTAAATCATCACATCAAAGCATTAATGGTATTGAAAGCAAGCATTAATGAGCATTAAATGCTCCTAGAAAAGTGAGTTAGAGTAATTTGGACCTTTTACATCAAAAAGTGACATTTTTTGAACAAATCAAGTGTCAATGAATTTTTTTTGTGCATTTTTAAATTTAGTGAC
Source organism: Osmanthus fragrans (assembly GCA_019395295.1). Taxonomy (NCBI): domain Eukaryota; kingdom Viridiplantae; phylum Streptophyta; class Magnoliopsida; order Lamiales; family Oleaceae; genus Osmanthus; species Osmanthus fragrans. The sequence goes on along the minus strand of CM033356.1, from coordinate 2,637,943 downwards.
ATTTTTGAAAATCCCCCTTTTTATATTTATGCAAAAAAAAAAAAAAAATGAATTATGTATTGCAATTGGGAAGATTTTGTTTACAACATTCTTTAAATATATACTGTTATTCCAGAATAAAGAAATGCTACTTGCATAGGCTATTTTAACATATGGGATTACATAATGCTGAGTTGGTACTTGGTAAGATTTCACACCATTTTGGACAAAAAAACAAAGTTAAATCAGTTAATGAAATCTTGTCAGCTCAGCACCTATAATCCAATTAGTTAAAAAAATTGTACAAGTATCATTTTTTTCGAGGATAACATACATTCTAAAGAGTGAAATGTTTCAAAAATCACCGAACTTATACATTGGTTACGAATTACTCATTGAACTATGAAATACTTCAACTTGCTCACTAAACTTATCACGTTTGCACTCCATCCATCACTCCTTAAAATCTGTTAAATATTTTGCTGACGTGAAGGACAGATTTCTTGCGTGGCAGTTAACGACGTGTCACGTCACCCAAAATTTCCAAGTCATATATTAAATTATTTTTTAAAAAAATACAAAAATTGAAACCATTTTTTTTAACAATGGGACACGCTTTTACCACTAAAAAAAACATTAAAACCCATAAAATCTAACCCGACATCAGACACCAATTTGATTTCCAAACCTCCAATTTCCCCAAATCGCTGAAGTCGTGATTTTCCTCAAGAACCCTACCCAAATCTTCATCTTCTCCATAAATTGGTCACAAATCTACGTTTTCTTGTACTCTTAGTTGATGTAGCCCATAACCCAGGAGCTCACCGTCAACGCCTCGAACAATTTGGAACCTAACGAAGGCGAAAAAAGAAGATCGGAATGGAATTCGACGTGATCGTGAGAGGGATGCAGATCCATTGGATTCTGATACAGAGGACAATGGCAAATTGGGAAAAAGTCTGGAGCTTGAATGTACTGTGTTTGTGGAACGATTTGCACATGATCGTGATAATGATCCAAGAGACTCTTATGGGTTTTAATGATCGTGATAATCAATTTGGTGTTTGATTAAGATTTTTTTTAGTGGTAAAAACGTATTTACCGGTTGAAATTGTGTCCTGTTGTACCCAAAAAATGGTTTCAATTTTTGTTTTTAAAATAATTTAATACATGACTTGGAATTTTTGGGTGACATGACATGCCGTTAACTGTGCCATGCAATAAATTCGTCCTCCACGTCAGCAAAATATTTAACAGATTTTAAGGAGTGATGGATGGAGTGCAAATGTGATAAGTTTAGTGAGCAAGTTCAAGCATTTCATAATTCAGTGAGTAATTCGTGACCAATGTATAAGTTCAGTGATTTTTGAAACGTTTCACTCTTCCAAAGACTATCAACTTACATAAATCATAAAACTGCAAAAGAATCAAAATATTAAATAAAAAAAGCAAAACTTTGACTAATTAATTCCTTGTAGATGATGAACACAGAGAGATATGATCCTGCGATAAAAAATTGGAAGTTTTGAAAAACGTTCTCTCGAAGCAATTTTCCGAGAGACTTGATACAATGTCACAACATTGTGCATGTACTGCAATATTTTCTGAGATGAAAGAAGATATTAGATGTCTTGTGCAACCGTTCAAATAATCACTTGGATCGACTCGACAGGTTAAGAAATATAAATTGTATTATTATGGTCTTATAAATATTATAATGTAGAAGATCCTATTTATAGGGTTACAAATAACTGTAAAAGGAAATAAATATAAAAGGAAAGATTATACAATAATCTACTACGAAAAATAATCCTACACTAAAAGGAAATACTATAATGAAAAATACTCCATATTATTTTCTATATTCCAATACGCTCCCTCAAGTTGGAGCATGGAGATTACGAATGCCCAACTTGTCATTACGAGCTAGCTGTGCGGTCAAGTCATCATCTTCAAAAAACTCAGAAAACGAAAGAGTAGGGGAAGAGCCGATAAAATTCAAAATACCGACTCTCCAAAGTTTTAAAAACCTCTAATTAATTTAAGAGGCATGGGGAGTGCCGGTAAAATTTAAGGTACCGACCTTTCAAAGTTTTAAAAAAAACCCCTAGTTAATTTAAGAGGCAGGGGGAGTGCCGATAAAATTTAAGGTACCAACCCTCCAAAATTTTAAAAATCTCTAGTTAAGTTAAGAGGCAGGGGGAGTGCCGGTAAAGTTCAAATTACCGACCCTCCAAAGTTTTAAAAATCCTCTAGTTAATTTAAGAGGTAGGAGGAGTATCGATAAAATTCAAGGTACTAACCCTCCAAAGTTGTAAAAATCCTCTAGTTCATTTAAGAGGTAGGGGGAGTGTCGATAAAATTCAAGGTACCGACCCTCCAAAATTTTTTTTTGACATAAGAAAATCTGTTTATGAAAACATGTTATAAAAATCTACCAGTTTCTTCCCTGTGCGTCTCTGGCGTATCTGTCTATGCCACCAACACTGGAACTCTCATGTTTATTCAATAATTGCTTCACGAATTTCTCCAGTTTATTCATCAATTGTTGACTTTTGGGAAGAATTTGGACTCCAATTTTGAGAGTCAAACTTGGCGGCTGGAGTTGAGGCTGTTTGCTTTATTGTTTCTCTTGTTTTGGAGTCAAAATGGCCTCTCTCTTTTTTTTTTGGCTCACTAATTGAGCATATGTTGCTTGACGAACTTCATTTGCACCTCGGAACTGATCTTGGAGTTGGAGGATCAGAAGAGGAAAAAAAAACAACTTTCGTTTTTTTTTTTTTTGCATGTTTAACCCAAGACCCAAATTAAACCTGCTCTGATACCATATTAAGAAATATAAATTGTATTATTATAGTCTTGTAAATATTACAATGTAGAAGACCGTATTTATAGGGTTACAAATAACTGTAAAAGGAATTGAATATAAAAGGAAAGATTATACAATAATCTACTATGAAAAATAATCTACACTAAAAGGAAATACTATAATGAAAAATACTCCATATTATTTTCTATATTCCAATACGACACTTGTGTGGTGAATTGTGATGAACTCGTGGAGGCGGAGGCGGAGGCGGAGTTAGGGCTGGGTGGCAGTGGTTGTTATAGCCATTGTTGTGATTGCGGTGGTTGTTCTGACAATGGTTGTGATTGCAGTAGGCTAATCCTTCATCGAAACATATGAACATGGAAACAAGAAACAGCAAAACAAAGAATTTGCTTCTCTTAAATAATTGAATTTTCTATGAACAGCAGCTATCAAACTTCTTCACTATTTGTTTTCAAGAAGACATATCTTACTAATATAGTTGAAGAATTTGAGTTCTTGATTCAAATGTAAGTTAGTTAAAGCTCTCCAGGAATTGGATGGTTGGAGGTGGTAACCTTGTAGGTAAATGGCGATTAATTTTGGCTGGGTTGGGATAGAGAATCTGGGTAGACTTTTAAACCTTGGATTATAAATTATTTAAATTTTAAATAGATAAAAATGATTGACATATACTTGAACAATACTAATAGATCTTTTGAAATGTATAAATAAAAAGTAACTTAAATGCTTATAAGTAATTTATAAACATGAGCCAAAAACATAGGCTAACGAGTTCTCAAATATTTATGCATGAGCCACAACTCACCCGTAAAATACGATAAGAGAGAAATAATCAAAATTAATATACCTTTCATATTTAGCAAATATTTAGTTATTTGACCTTTTCAAACCTACTTATATTGAATTTTAGAGTACAAATAAAAATCGAGCACAAGAAAAAAATTAATTCATTTATCTGACTCTAAATTTATTAAAAATAAAATAAAATATATTGTGGTTACTCTATATTTGTAATTATTGTAATTTATGTGCTTAAAACATGTCTCTTTAATTTGTTGAATAATGGTATTTATCACTATGCTAATGGAGCATCGGTGTTGTGGCAATTTATGTGAAATAATGAAATTGAACACTTTAATTTTTATGAGAGGGGGGAGGAGAAGTGGTCTCGAGAATTAAAAAATGTGAGGGATAATGAATTGTCACATTATCGAAATTCTATCATCATGATAATAAATAACATTATACTTTATTTGACTTCATTTTAGTCTAGACTTTAACTTCCTTTAGCTACGGGAAAGGAATTGTATTCCTTGGCGCGCATTTTCTACCAAAACATTTTTTTATTCGCTAAAATTCAAGAAAACATTGACTTTTGTTAATTAATTTACAACATTATCTCTATCACTTCTAAAGAAAAAAAAAAAGTTATTACGAATCTAATAACTAATAACTTTGCTCCAAATCATTTTCCGTCCTTTTTTTTTTTTTTGCTCTATTTGAAAATGTTCAAAAGAAGAGAACACAGTGCATTCAGGAAATGTTTATCAAGTTTTATTCCTCTTTTAATACTGTCTAATAGTGTATAATCTATTTGCCATATAAGCTATCAGTTTTCTTTTCTTCTCAAGGGCCAAAGATTTTATTCTTGTTCACCATTTTCGAAATTTCTCATCCCCTTAATTTTTGTGAAAACCCTGCTCTTGCTGCACAGCACAATTAGGGGGAAAAAAAAAGAAAAGAAAAGAAGAAGAAGGAACAATATTTTCATAAAGATAAGGTAGTCCCTTAGGACTTAGGGATTGAAAAATTCTCCAGGGCACCAAAGGAATAATAAGAAGGTTTTGAGAATTTGAGATTAAAAAAAAAAAAAAACCGGATAATGGTGCAAAAAACAGTTAAAAGCGAACTCCAGTTTAAAAAAAGGTTTATGGGCTGACCAAAAATAGGGCCCCCACACGATGACCAAATCAGAAGAAAGTACAAAAAATAATAATAATAAAAAAATAAAAATTCCTTTTTTTGTGTCTTGTGAGAAACCTGAGACCTTTGAAACAAGAAAAGAAAAGTGATGAAACAGCTGTAATAACAAAAAACAAACAGACCTCTGACTGGTTGTGTCATTTTACTTTAGAACAAAACAATGAAGAAACAGTAAAAAAAGACAAAAAGTCAATAAGGGGAGGCCAAACCCCAATGCCTTTGGTCTCTTGCCAACCATTTTCGCCTGCACCACCGAATCTACACCCTTTTTCACTATTTCCTTCTTCTTGTTATTTTCTCCTTTTTAGTGTTTAATTATTTATTTCCTGTATAACGATTATTTTAGCACTAGCAGCATAGTCAAATCATATCAATAGCCCTCATATTTTTTTTTCTTGATTTGGGGGTTGGTGGATCGGTAAGTGGGTTTTTATTTGGGATTTCCATGTGATGATTTCGATTGTTTTCTTGTTCCTTGAAGAAAAATTGAATCTTGAATATGTTTCTTATTTCGTTTATTTATTTATTTTTATTTTATGTTACAGGTTGTGGATTTCCAACTATTAAGAAGTAAGAGGTAGATGTTGAATTGGAGAGGAGGGTGAGGTGGGGCTTCTAAATTATATGGATAAATTATGCTGTTTTCCTCAGGTGAGATTATTGTTAACCGCTGTGTTATTGAGAGATTTTTGCCACTTCAGCTTAAATATCTTTGTTATATAGGTTTTGGCATAAATTTCTGGTTTTCAATATATAGTTTTAGTGTATTCTTTTTTCAAGTTTTCTTATGGTTTTTGCTGAATTATGAGTTAAGGTTGAATTTTGGTTGTGGTATAAATTCTTTGCCGTGTCCTTGGGATCCTTAAAGTATGCTACGTGGGTTATGTCGGTATAGATGAGGGTTTATGATTTATGAGTTCATATATATTAAACGGAATACAAGTGGACGGACTAGCAAAAAGAAACTGAGGAGGGAAGAATAGTTTGTTTTCATATATAAGAATTGATGCTCGATTTGAGAATGGAATAGTTGTGAATACTTATTTGGAGTGGTTTAGAAATCGAATAAGATACTCCACCTGTATGAATACTGTTTTGGACAGAAGCCCGCAAGATTATAATTGGGTTAACAATTAACATGGTATTAGAGATCGGTTTTGGTTTGTTTCTTGAACTCATGTCTGCACTTCTTGTCCTTGTCCCACAGCGTTGTCCCGTTTGAAAATTCTTTCTGTTTGGACGCTGCCTATGATTTACTGAATGTGATTTTAACAATAGTTCTTCCCTATGAGTTTGAGTTTATTTATTTTAATTCTCCGCCTGGAACTTGAGTAAGGAAGGAATTAGGTTTGCTTCTTCAATACGTGCATTGTTTTCCAGTTAGGTGCTATTTGTTTATTCTATAATTTCTGGTTAATTTCAAAATTGAAGTTCTTCTTTTCCTTTAGCTTGCAGGAGGACGTTCTTCATGCGGCTCTGGGAAGGGAAGAAGCCAGCAGGGACCTGTCAAATATGGATTCAGTTTAATAAAAGGAAAGGCTAATCATCCTATGGAGGATTACCATGTCGCTAAATTTTTGCACACGAATGGCCGTGAGTTGGGACTATTTGCTATTTTTGATGGACATCTGGGTGATAGTGTGCCGGCTTACTTACAGAAGCATCTGTTTTCCAATATTTTAAAGGAGGTTGGTTACTCTATGAAAATTAAGTTTCTAGAAAACTTTAATATGTTCTATGGGTATTTTGTATATGAAAGAAGAGTTGAGTTGATACAATTGATATAATTACTTCCGCAACTTTAAAATAATGGCGTGTAAAAAATGATTTATTTTAAAGTTCTGAGAAAAAGGTGTCTAATTGATCTGCTCCCACCACATGTTGAATCATACAGGGTAACTTTTGGACTGATCCAAATACATCTATCACCAAAGCCTATGAAAGAACCGATCAGGCAATTCTCTCGCATACTCCTGACCTGGGAAGAGGTGGGTCCACTGCTGTTACTGCAATTCTTATAAATAGTCGACATCTGTGGGTAGCCAATGTTGGAGATTCACGAGCTGTCCTTTCCAGAAGGGGGCAGGCTGAACAGATGTCTGTTGATCATGAGCCCAACACTGAGCGGGGAAGCATTGAGAACAGGGGTGGATTTGTCTCGAACCTGCCAGGTATTGTGATATGTGGATCATTTCATATTAATCCTTGAAATTTATCCATTACTTATCTATTAATGATATTGCTTGAGGATTAACCCTGAGTTGCCAATGTAAGAACCAATGGCAGAAGTGCGACACCACCCCAAAGATTAGAATAGTCTGCTGTCTTGGCACACAATGATGGAAATATTTTGCATATCTTAGTATAGGTGGAGAACATGTCAGGTTAGAGCTATAATTATGCAGAGCTGTTGCGGTGATCTTGTACAGAGTTTCTTTGATTTAATTACTTTGGCAATTTCATGAACTTCACCAGGAAATGGAAAGCCAATTTGAAGTGAGAACTCATTTATGGCATGCTTGATGGAGGATTGGATGGTACTGAGCAATATAAAGGAAGAAAAAGAAGCTAAAGTTTTGTTTCATTAAATTATTCACTCCTCTTTAATATTGCATACCAAACATGAACTCACGAGTTTAAAGGTTGTAACATCTTTCAATATACAAATTAACGGTAATTATCAATGTCGAGAGGGGTTACTGAGCAACATCACCACACCAAAGTGAATTTGAGTGCACACTTTGTAGTGAACCTATTAACATGTGATTAATGACGTTTGAAATATATATTTTGGGGTTCTCCACCTGTTATAGGCTATAAACTCGTCTGTGGTTTTAGGTTAAGCAATTTCAGAAGGCAGCATGATTAGGTGGTGGAAATGTGGATTATTTGTTTGATAAATAGGATATGCACGATCACTCCGCCCGTCCATTCTACTAACCAACTTGGTGTTTTGAATGAAAAATCACACTTTAGTTTTTTAGCCAATATAATTTAATATAGTTTTTTAATTCTTGTACTTTAGTTACATATTATTCACTTTTCAAGGTTTTCTCCTGCAACTGATTAATATGCATACTGATTTCATTTACTGGAGAAGACACGATCTTGTGCTGTAATGTTTTTTATTGGATTTCATTCTTGTTCTTCATAAACATTTTGGAAGAGATTAATTCATTGCTTTACTCCTCTTGTTGAAAAGGAGCATATTTGGCTTGGTGTAGAATCATTATATTTTGGACTGCTTAAGGTATTCAAATGATAAAACCTGTTCTGATGCTTCTTGTACCAGGAGATGTTGCAAGAGTGAATGGCCAGCTGGCTGTTTCTCGTGCTTTTGGAGACAAAAACTTGAAAACTCACCTGCGGTCTGACCCTGACATTACAAATGCTCAAATTGATGGTGATACCGAACTTCTCATCCTTGCTAGTGATGGTTTGTGGAAGGTGTGTACTTGCTCCTACCTTTACTTGTCCCAACTCCTTTTCCATGAGGATTCATAACCAACCCCCTCTTGGGTTCCTTTTGCTTGTGGATGCTCCAGGTAATGTCGAATCAAGAGGCCATTGATATTGTAAAGAAGATCAAAGACCCCCTGAAGGCAGCTAAACAATTAGCAATTGAAGCATTGAACAGAGAAAGTAAAGATGATATATCCTGCATTGTTGTCCGATTCAAGGGGTAAAATGCACAATCTTATCTTTCCATGCAGCTTTTGTATATTACGGGGTTACCAGAAGACACAATTTGGTAGGCTGCATTTGTTCGAAATCCCAAAGAATCCGTTACAAGAATCAAATTTATCCAGAAAGTCTCTGAAAATTGTCTCTTTCTTATATTAAGATGATACTCTCTTATTGTCCAGATTATTGTTGCTTGATTTCCACGATATTTTTTTTTGTACTTCAAAGCTGGGTTGTATTTGTATTAATCAAAACAGGATAAGCTTTCTTTCAGTCATACACCAAGAAGATAGCCACTTTGGCTGTGCTTGAGTGTTTATGCACTCTTTTAGGATATGGATCACCAACCGTCTAATATTCAATCATGATTACAGGCTTCTAATTAGTTCATTATCCTTTTTAAAAAAAAATAGTAAATAAATTCATTTTGCAAAAAATATACCTAAACTAACGACAGGAAATGTAGTTTTGTGCGCCATTGCCTTGCCTCATGCCAATTCCTTCAACATTGGTTTTTCTAAGATATTCCCTGTAATAAATTTTAAACCAACACACTGAAAAAGATAAACAAAAGAAGCTTTCTTGATAATCACAGCGATTGAAAATGGCCAGATGACTGAGTTTCACAGGTTCAGCAGATTGGCTGTACCGGAATTTTTTCTCACATTCAGGGCCCCGGTTGGCGACGACAGATTTAGAGGATGGCACCATTGTGCATTGTTGGGCGCCAAGATCTGTGAAGCCGACAAAACCTAATCTCCTCCTCGTGCATGGCTTTGGAGCCAACGCAATGTGGCAATACGAGGATCTTCTCTGCCACTTCATGCCCCGGTTCAATATGTACTCCCCGGATCTTCTCTTCTTTGGCGACTCCACCACAAAGAGGCTGGAGAGAACAGAGGCATTTCAGGCACAATGCGTTATGTGACTGATGAAAATGTGCGAGTTGCAGAAAATAACCCTGGTGGGGATAAGTTATGGCGGGTTTGTTGGTTACAGCATGGCGGCGCAGTTTCCACAGGCGGTGGAGAAGGTGGAGCTTTGCTGCACTGGCATGTGCCTGGAGGAGAGAGATATGAGGGATGGTCTTTTTCAGGTGGCGGATTTGGATGAAGCCGCCAGCATATTGATGCCACAAACGCCGGATAAATTAAGGGAATTGTTGAAATTTGCATTTGTCAAGCCTGTTAAAGGGTGCTCTCTTGCTTCCTTTCTGATTATATTAATGTAAGTATTTCTGTAAATCAAATCTTCTTCAAGTGCATAATTATCAGTAAATTCAAAAACTTGTGTTTTGTAGTAGGGCAGGTTTTCTGTACAGATGACAGAGAACAGAAGAAGGAACTAATCCAAGCAATACTCAAAGATAGACAGATTTCTAATATTCCCAACATAAAACAGGTTTCTGCTATCTTTCTTCATTGTAATGAGACTCATTGAAAATTCTGAATTTAGCTGAAGAATGTGTTAAACTAATCTATAAGAAACACATATTGTTCAACAATTTTCGTTTCTTGAAACAGTCTACATTCATCATCTGGAGAGAGCAGGACAAGATATTTTCAGTTGAATTGGGACACGGACTCCAAATGTAAGACTAACAACTTCCATACATTGCTGCCGTTACTCTTCAGTTTCCTGTTAAGGTCTATCTTGTAGAGGTTTGACTCGTATAGCTTCTCATTTGTTATGGCTTGATCCTTTTATGGCAGATATTGGGACATAGACCAATTTCTTCTATATTTTTGGATTAAAGTAGAATTTTCTGGAACGTATAAATAAATTAGACTCATACTGCGAGTTGTTTCATGCCATAAATAAACTCGAACACTCAAAAAATCCGATGGACAGACGGATTCACATCTCTTACAACCAACACAGTCCTCGGTCCTTGGGGCAGAAAGCAATTTGTTTAGCTTTACATCCATCCCAAGGTTAAATATGTAAATGTCTCGTCTGATATGTTTGGTATATTATACATGACACGAAATAGACAAAATGTTAAAATCTTGTGTATATACCGAACATGCACGCCGTGTTATTTTTCATTTGTTGCTTATGAAAAGTAATCTTTGTTGTGAACTAAAATTTGCAGGCATACAGGGGAGAACGCCCGACTAGTAGTCATAAAAAAATGCAGGACATGCTGTTAACGTTGAAAAGCCAAAGGAGTTCTCGAAACAATTAAATATCTTGTCTTCAAGACTCGTCTGTCACTCACTCATCTAATCCTCAACAACCCAAGTACCGGTTCTTGAATATCAGCTAACTTCATTCAACTTTCGACAAAGATAAGGAACAATTTTATTTTTTTTATAAACATTTTGTTGATATTAATGATTTTTTTATATTTTCTTTGGTGAAATTATTGGTGGATTTCATTGAATGAGGTTGAGGCATCGCTTAATTATTAGTTCGACTTTGTGTTAGTGGTCCTGTAATTTGTCAAGCCGGAGTAATTGGCAGCCGTATAATTTGATATACAGTAACGACCTTTCAATTTCATCCATCAACTCAATTTTCCAGAAAAAATAGTACTTTTGTGCATCTATCACGAATGGCCAAAAAGTTTTTCACGTGTAACTTGTGCAGCCCCGTAGAGAAAAAATTAATATATATATTCAAAATAAGGGATGGATGAGAGATAGGAATTGTGATGACATTTAAGAGCTTTCACTCGGTTCGTAAGGTCAATTAGAGACGTCGTCCTCCCAACTTCCTTCGATAATCGGTAAGTTCTTCCACTTTATTAAAGATATCATATATTGCTAAAAGTTAGTGTAAATGAAATGTCGCAAGAATTCCAAAATCATATTTTCACTACCCTTTCACTCATTCAAGTTGTAATCTATTAGAGTTTAATCTTAACTTTTTTTTAATGTCGGGAGAGTCCGCAGTCGCTACACTTTGAGTGCGCACTGAATAAATTATCGGGCTAACGCAATAACCTGCAAATCAGGTCAGTCAGGTTAATCACACTAGGTAAATTCAATACAACGGACTCAACCGAAAAAAAATGTTGGTAGAGAAAATCGAACTCGTGGCCAAATAATCTTACCTTATTTGATTGGATAAATAAGGGCTACTCCTTTCATGGTAGACTATAATTAAAATAAACTACTAGAATAGAGAAAATAAGTAGTTTAGATGGAAGAAATGAAAATTCATTTTACTTGATATATAGTGTAAACATTTCTTGAACGAAAAAAATTGATTGGTAAGAGTTTTATCCGTAAATATAATTTATTTATTCATCACTGGTTTCTTTAAAATTTATAATTAAAAAAAATTGAAAAAATAAATCTACATGTGACGGCCTAAATAAAGGGAAAAATTCATATATCAGGTATTAAGTTTGGCCCAATTCAATTTTCAGACATTAAGTTTCAAAATGCAAAATTCAGGTATTAGTTAATTAATTAAAAATATTTATTAATTAAAGGTCACATATATATAAATATTGGTCACAGTCACATTATCAATTTAATTGGTCACATATTATTTTGAGGTCACAAATCATTAATTTGGTAGATCACGGATTATTTCGAGGTCACAGATTGAAATTTATTAGGTCACAGATTATTGTCTAGGTCACAAATCGAAATTTTAATAAGTCACAATTGGTCACAAATTTATTATTGGTCACATATTAGTCAATTTAGTGGTCACAATTATCAAAATAATCTGTGACACCGTCCAACAACCGTCACCGCCCACCACCGCCACTGCCACCGCCACTGCAACACCACCGTCGACCGCCACCACCCTCACCGTCGCCGTCGCCGTCGCCGTCGCCACAACGATCGCCAAAAACCCACCTAAAACCCCTAAAAATACCAAAAATCACCCCAAACTACCCCTGCCACCATCATAAGAAGCATCAACGCTACCACCACACCCCCAGCAGATTCACTAATGTCACCGGCATCTCACCACCACAGCACCTGATTACCACCACAGCATCTCACCACCACAGCATCTGCTACAACCAACCAACCACGCAACAAAAGAGAGAAAAGAGAGAGAAGAGAATCGACTGCTTGTGCTGTTGAAGGAGACATTTTGAGCCCACCAGATTTCGCGGCACCAACAATTCCAGCAACCAAGGCCGGCGCCGCTACAACCTCACTGCCACACCACACCACCACAACCTCACAGCCACACCCATACCGCCACATCACAGGAAAATTACCACCACATCCCAGATCCAACAACACCTCACCACCACTGTCGTCGCGTCGTCGGCACACCACCGCATCACCAACAACAACGAATCAAAAGCCAAAAAAATCCCCAAAAAAGTCGAGACGGGGCAGCTACGCGAAGCAGCAGAAGCGCCGTGCTCGCTGTGCCGCCTCGCGTCGTCTAGCTGCACGGGTTTCCTGTCACCATCTACACCATTGAATCAGTGGTGGGGGACGGGGACGGGGGCGGCGAGGGTTGGGGAGAGAGAGGCGTCTGCAGTGGGAGATAGTTTTAGGTTTTTGAAAATATTGATTTATAATATCAATAATTTATGATAATTAATTGGTGGCCTGACTTTTGCATAAAAAATTTGGTGGCCTGATTTTTGCATTGGGGTCTTGGAAACACCTGTGCCATGTAATTATTCCCTAAATAAATTCAACGGTCCAATATAAACAACAATTCAACGGTCCAAAAAAATTTAACTAGAAAACTCGATCCCTCGTACTCGCATTGAATCTTGGAAAAATCTTATACGATTCAGTCCTTAAATAGCCATTTCTTGTCATAAAATAATCATAAACCACAATCAAAGAGAGAAGACAAACAACAGGAGCTATAATGGAGAGTTCACCGACCGCGATTGCTCCTTTACTTCTGAGAAATTTACTTACTTCTCTGTTTTTCTACGCCGACAAACCCCTCGGATTCTTAGCAGAAAAATATAGACTTCTTGAACTTCTACGTTGTTTTCTTCTCTCGGCTTTTCTATTCTTTCTTCGTCTTTTGCCTTCTTTGTTTCCCGGTTTGAATTCTTCTGCAGAATCCTACAACTATTCTTTCAAGACTAAAAGGGCTGACAGTTATGCGTCGACTCTCTCGGGTGGTGGCGCCGCTGCCGCCAGCGGTGGGGGCGTCGGTGACTCGGGTGTCGCGAGGGCGCTCACGCAGTTGTTGTCAATAGTTAATGATATTCCGGTGAGTTCAAGGAAATATGAATTGGTCAGATCGTTGGCAGAGAAGGTAATTGACGAGAATTTGTTAGAGGATAATGAAACCCTAAGGGAAGTCAATTGCGCCGCGCTCTCAGCTGCCTTTTCGCGTACCTTGGGCCAGCTGGAAACTACCGTGTTGGGTCAAGGGCGGAGCCGTGGCGGCGGGAGTAATGGTGATGTGACAGATGGGACGGCTGAGGAAATTGATATTTATTATAAAAATAGGTTTAGCCGTTTTCTAAAGGCTGTTAAGTATTATGGTAAAGTGGTTTGGCAATATGGGAAGTCAAGGGACGGGGTAAGCGGGTTTGAAAGCTCGGCTGAGAAGCTGGCGGCTGAAATTTTCTGGCTGGCTCAGAAGATGGCAGCTTGTGGCTGTTCAGAAGAAGCAGTTTGTAAATGGGCTTCGGCTTCTAACTTGGCCTCGCTCGCTTTGTCGGCTGAGCTACGGCTTCAAGGCTCCTTAGTCAAGGTCTCGGGTACGTAACTTCTTACTTGGCGCATTACTATTTTTGCTATTTTCTTGTTAATTAGTTGTAGTGTTCATTGGGATATTAATAGGGATATTATTAGGAAAAGTTATTTAGATTTGTTCCAAAAAATAAGGACTAGAAAATTGTTAAAACTAGAAAGAAATATCTGCAGATCCCCGATTTCGATGATAATGACTTGTTACCATCTTCAATACTCCGTGGCATGATGCAATTTCTCTTTTTCGTATTCTTGAATTTTGTGCATCAAAAATGTTCTTATCGTAGTTTGATTAACCCGTAGATAAAGAAATTGATTATTTCGCCTTTGGTATATTGATCATTCCATGACCTGATTCTTGAGTTTTTTGTATCAAACAAAGTTTTTCTTGATTCATTATCTATATTTGTAGCATTCTTGATCAAGCAATCGAAAGACATGGACGAAGCTGTAGATGACAAAAACATGTTAAAGCAACAAAGGCAAACAAAAATGAAACTGCTGATTTCGTGGCTGCCATTGCTATGCCGTGCAAGCAATGGCACTGATGCACCTGTCCTCAACATCAACGAAAGAGCCGAGCTTGAAAATATATTGGAAGAGATAATCGATACATTAGAAAAAGAAGACGAGCAAGAAAGAGTGCTGTCACTATGGCTCCATCATTTCACTCGATGTCCATCCTCCGATTGGCCTAACCTCCGTGGTTGCTACACTCGTTGGCTCGATGCTTCACGCAGTCTTCTGTTACACCAATGAATGCAGCTATGTGTCTGTATCACTAGGCAATGTTGATGCAACAAAAGGTCATCACCTCAAATGGCCTTCAAATGTGCCATTATATAAAGGCAATATATATATATATATATATATATATATATATATATTATATGATATTTAAATTCTCTTCAGTGGTTATTTATCGTGTAAATATATTATTAGTTCATCTTAAGCCGAAGTATATGTAGAAAGTTATAGCAATGTTTTAAGAAATATGATTAGCTGATAATTAGATTCTTTCTTGCTGCTGGCTTTATGCTGTGTTACTGAATTGAGTTACCATTGTTGGCACCCAAATTGTGGATGACATTTGCTGCTGCTAACACGATTTGCAAGAACTACATCTATTGACCCCAAAAAAATGTTGTCAACAGATGTCGATATCGAACTGGCGATATGTGGATAGACGCCGACGAGGTACGATTGGATATGGTGATGAAAATGGTATAATGTATCAGAATATGTGAGACATGAATAGGAACACTGACGGATGTTTAAAGTGTATGTTTGAGATAAGGACTCGTTCACAATCTTCGTACAATTATAAGACAAGATTAAAGCTTGTTAATAATTGTAGAAATAAGATAAAGATATCTTTGAACAAAGCTGGTTGTATAGAGAGTATTTAAGCACAAGCCTTTTGAATGTATATTTTTGCATCCTTAAAAATGTTACAAGATTTGCTATTGATAGCAAAAAAATCGAGGAGCCTATCGTTGGATCATATCCACATGGCTCCATCTAATTGACCTACACCTCCAATTACTCACTCAACAGATTAATTACAATGACAATAAGTCAGTCGACCTACATTCTTAGGCTGACACCAATTAATGCAGACGTCTCATCAGACATTCTTGAAGATACTAATTAGATTTGTTTCTGCTGAGTGCTTCGGTGTGTGAGGTGAGGCTTCGGATGTGAAGCAGTAAGGCAGTTCGGTTGAAGACACTTTGGCTTAAAGGATGAGGCACATCGGCCTAAAGAGGAGAACCTTGGCAATTTCAACAGGTACTTTGGCTACAACAGATTTCTGTCTTCCTTAGCTTCGACTGACAAATGTCTTCATATGATGCTTCCATGTGGCTTTCATTGGCGATTCGTATTAATGGGATAATAATAGTTTTCCAAGTCTATGTATAGTCATTTATGTAATGCATGGATTTTGAAGTAATTTACGGAAAAACTTAAAAAAAATTAATTTCATCATCAATAATATCGTTGTCTTCATTCTTGGAAGTAGATTGTGGATGACTTTTGCTGCTGCTAACACAATTTGTAGATGTAAGTAGATTGATAATAAAAACAATTCTCTTCTATATCCGCTGAGCTGAATATGGACAACGCAGACTATCTTAGAATGAGTTGTTTATTGATCTTTTCCACGATTATTATTGAGGAAAGACTAATAACTATCTTGAATGGCCAATATCTTTTGCTTGAATGTGGTTTAGTTAATTTCTTCAAATTTTAACTTTATTGCTAGATATTTGTGCCAAAGTTACAATAGTTTTTAGAAAGATAAAATGTAATTTAACTGGATGAAAGGAGAGAATGGTTGCTCACTAAAGTATCTACTGAAACTTTGATGATCATCACATGAACTTATAAACACAGGTAAACCACCGTTTGAGCCATGCTGCTTGTATAGGGCCATTTTGCCAGGCCCTGTACAGTCCCTTTCACAAACATGGGTGGTGCACCCACTTTATGTGAGGGGGCAACTCTGCCATGCCTTTAAAAGGCTTGGCAGAGTGGCATTTTTCTTGTATCTTTGTTTATAGGTGATTGGCTACCGCGATCTTCCCACATGTAGTATGCTTCCTTGTAGACAATAGTGATCTGTTTGATACTGACAATAGATCTGCCTTTCAGATTTGAGATTGGCAATTTATTTTCTATAATGATCATAATTTCTACAATATAGTAACCCTACTTGCTCTAAAAAAATATAAAGATCGCAAATGGCTAGTTTGGGTTGATCCAATCAAGAAAAGACAACACTGACGTATTCATTCGGTGGCCCTGCTAAGTGTACAACGGGGTTGACCCCCTCCCAAGATGGAGGTCCACAAGTGAGAGGGGCTACGACTCGTGGACCCCCCTCTTGTGAGGGGGTCTGTACATTGGAATCCGGTGTACAAATAGAAAAATCCTTCATTCTGTATACAAATGGCAGACCAAGAATAGTGCCACTGTGGCATGCATCAATGAAAGGTTCCTTGGGACAGTGGTCTTACAATTGCAGCATCCTAATATCATTGACAATTCCCTTTGGCCTGTATTTCTGCCTATGGTAGCTTACTCCACGTATCACTGCTACTTTGTTATGAGTACTGAAAATGACAAGTGCAACTGGTTGGGAATGATGAGCACTACCTAATGCCCCTGACAAGCGTAGCTATTCACTGAAGCTACCACTGTATTAATGTTACTGGGTACTGTATTGTGTAAATCCTTCATTCTGCTTGACGTGGAGCAGTTAGAAAAGAAAATCACAAACCAATTGGAAAAGAGAAAAAATAAGAAGGATCTAGGAACACTAGCGTAACTTTCAACTCGAGTGTCTGATTTTCGTACGAGTACAATTTGAAAACGTTTTTCAATTCTGCAAATTTCGCACAATCATAAACCATCATCATCAAACTTTTAGGGTCAAATCTCATCGTTTAGGGGTCCGTTTTAGCATTTTTCTATTTTGAGTCAGTTTAAGGGTATTTGTTTTATTCAGATTTGTTTACCTAATTAGGATTTCGATTTCATTATGATTCGTTTCCCTGAGTTGATAAATGTCCCACCACTTTGCTTGTTTGGAGGAAAGAATATATTTTAAATAGTTGATTGATAAAGAATGTGTGATTAAAAATTAAAGAAAAGTTTTGGGTTTGAGTGTAATATTATTTTATTGAAAAATTTGTAGTTAAAAAGAAGAGAAAAAAAGAAATTTGGAAGAAAATGGAAATCAAACAGGAGCTAAAAATGTGTATGATTCACATTCTTTTTGAAAAATATATTTTAGAATAGTAGATTGATGGAGAATGTGTGGTTAAAAAGAATGAAATTTTTTTAATTTGTGTATAATATAATTTTTAATAAAGAATATGTGGTTGGAAAGAAGAGAGAAAAAATGAATTTTAAAAAAATGGAAATCAAATTGGGGCTAATATTGCAGCTTTGGGATGTTTAGCATCAAGCATCACAAAGTGCATATCACATCTGAGGCTCATATATATTAGAATCTCTCTTGAAGATGAAATGATATGGCCACGTCAAAGCAAAATGGCAATGATCGCTGTCTAAACAATTCTCTGTCGGAGGACATCTTTCGAGACCAAGAAGAGGAAAGTAGTACGAGGTCATTTAATTCTTCATTCAGTAGGATACTACCATGGAGAACGATCATATTCTAAAACGTTGAAAACCAACCTTAATCCCCCACCGCCCCTTCCCTACCCTTTTCGTAGAGCATTGTGGAGAAGGTAAATCGTGGGATGTGCTTCAACAGACTAGGGTATAAAAGCTGTCATACTGGTGCTCACAAAAAATCCAATTTTATACTTTATAAGAAGCAGGAATCGAATCCTCACATTACGGCTGTCAGCTCAACTGAAATTATCTCACTACTGTCTTTTGCACTACTAAACTATGCCCCGAGACGGAGGACAATCATATTCTATGACCAGGGGCGGAGCTAGGGGGTCCCGAGGGGGACCTGGACCCACAATTTTCTGACAATTTTTTTTTCTTTTTTAAGAAAGTTTGTGTATTTCTTTCAAAATTCGGATACTCATTTGAATCAATTTGATTTGAAATTTCACTTCAACGTTTTTTTTTTAATCCAAAACAAAGATTCTAACTAAGGGATTGTTTGATAAAGTTTTTTATCTTAAGTTTTAGGTTTAATTTGGTATTTTTGCACTTCTAAGAGAATAAAACGTCGTTATGCTGATAAAATAATCAGTTCCAATATTGTTTTAAAGTTCATTTGAACGTATGATAAACAAAAATGATAGAACAATATCTTTTTAATATAAAATGTATAATTGTTTAGTTCATGATGTTAAGGTAAAATCTCATATAATTTAAAGTAGAAAATAATAAATTATACAGATGTTCAAATTATTATTTTTAACCATGTTAACCTTTTAAAAATGAAATCTCTAATCATAATATCATAATATTATAGTCCATGAAGCCCCAAAAAAAAAAAAAAATTCGGGGGGCAGCCCCAGTCGCCCCCCACCCCTTCACATATCTTCAATTCTAAGACCCCCCAACTCCTAGAAGCTGGCTCCGCCACTGTCTAGGACATCTCAATAATGTGTCATCATATGACCTCTGCTATCCAACCTAAAGCACCTTCAAAGTACATCTTTTTAATTAGGGGTTTGATTGTTCTAACGGGTCAAAGATGGATTTTAGATTTGCAAATCCTATATTGTATACGTACAGAAATATCCTTTTCATATAGGAATCTGATTTCTGTATTCATTGTTCATTGAGGTATTACATGCTTTGTCCAGTTCCACTGACTTATTCTTTCTTATGCTCTTCAGCAAACTAATACAAAAACTAGCTTCTCCCGTAAACTTTTTTCTCTGTGATTGGAAGGATAATTAAGTTTTTTTTTTTTTGTTCCTTTCCAAAGTACGTGATAATTCGGATACAGGCACAAGAAAGAGCGAACATCCTTAAGCTTATACAAGCATAAGGGATATTATTGAAATATACTGGTAATAGCAAGTACAATTAACACAGACACTAGGGTTATGATAGCTTTATAGTACGTAGGTTGCCAACGTTAATGAAGGTATACAAGGCCAAGCTTGTAAAGACAGATCTTCTTATTGGTGGTCACGAAACAGCCACGGGAATTGACAGCCGTATACACTTCATATAGTAAAGGGCTTGGAGTGAATGTCAAACATCTGAGTAGTAGACAGTTGAGGTTCCTACAAAACATCAAGCAAAATAACTTATTACCAAAATTTCCTTTGAAGGGGTAGCTTTGATGGATATCAAGTAAAGAAAAGATCGATTGTAGTGTATTACAAATATTAAACAACTATGGATATTGTACACTGATTTTTCCTTCCTTCAGTTTGTCGATTTGAAGACACGTTTGTCTTGTACTATTACCAGTCTTTCTCTAACTAAAACATGCTATGTAAGTTGTGAAATGATGCTGCATACATGTAAAAGGAACCATAACAATCTAATAAAAGCATACCTGTGGTTTATGAGATTCTTTCAAGTCTACTTGTTCTTGTGCTTTTTTTATCCTCTCATACATAGCAAACAGTAGGCGTCCATAAGTTAATTCTGGTTCTTGTTCCAAAGTTTTGACAAAGCTGTAAGTTAGGGCACCGGTTGCTACACCTGAGAAAGCCTGCAGTAAATCCAAACAATTGTCACCTATGGTGTATTACGTAAGAGATTAAAATTAAGATTTTCCTCGTTGGACGAGATCATCCATGAAAATTGTGTGCTATATCAGCTAACATAAAGGACATATGTTACATTACAATACTGTTGAACTAGTTGTGGTTTGGTCAATATATAAATAGACAAGATATTAAAATAATGCAACTGTCAATAGAAGAATAAAATTTCAGATTTAAATGAAACTGATTTGATGTTTTCATTGCATCAGGCTACTCATAAGCAGTTGTGGTTTGCACCAAGTCAAAACACGCTCAACGCTCTAGGTTTCAATATTTAGGATAACAAAAAGTTTGTGGTACTAACCGTGGTATCTGCGGAATTTTGATGATCTTCGCAGGCGCTAATACATATTGCATGTCCCCCACTGGTACCTTTATATGCGTGTGATACGCGATGATCATCCCACTTATAGTATCCTTCCCTGAAATGATGAGTTAGGTTACAAGTTTTGATAGTGAAATGATTGAAGTTTTTTCAGTATATATATGTTGAAATTCTAACTTGTTTATCCTGCACGCATAGGGAAGATCTAAGAAGGTTCCACTGAAGCAGGTGTCAATGATGGCATGAAGTGTAGCTCCATGGGGTAGTGGCCTCACGATGGTGGCATTGATTTCATCATCCAGTATCCTTCCCTCAGTCTCATAGTCAACAGGCAACAATGATTCATCATATCCATCAATTTCATCCCCATCACGATCTCTTACTTGTGAGCCATGGCCCGAGTAGTAAAACACCAAGGAGTCTCCTGACCTGCAACCTTGAACAAGCCAACGGAGGGATGCTCGGATATTGTGCTTAGTTGGAATCCTGTACGGGTCTCTCTCTTCTTCTGCAATACAATTTATTTAAGACTTTCGAATTCCTGTGCATATTTGTTGCACAAGTAAATATGCACATGCTTCAAATTTCATTAGAAAGTGATTGATACCTGTGAGCAGAAGAACGGAAGAACTGGGAAAACCCAACCTCTTAATCAGAAGATTTCTCATCGATAACACATTATTAACGCTACCTTTGAGACTCTTTTTATGTCCCTTGTAGGTAATGCCGCACAAAACAGCTCGTTTCTTTCCACGTGCAAGAGGAGGGGGCACCTGACCATTGATGATACCACCACACGATGGACAGTGTATGGTTCGTTCCTCAGGAGGCACCAGCAACTTCACCCCACACTGCCTGCATATCTCTTTCCTAAAATTCCTTGCTGCCATATCTCTTATTTTTGCTTGATTCCTTAGAACTGGAATGCCAAAAGAAGCTTAATAAATACAAGGTCTTATGTACCGCTTGATTTATTTTATATGCCAAGTTCGGCAACTTTTTGTAGTTTCGTCCATGCCTCAGGTAGAGAATCAGATTCCAGTGTCTACTTCCTTTTCCTGTCATAGAACTGTATAATTCAGTGGCACTTGAACTTTTGATTAAATTGGTTCTCGTCTGGTGATCTGTAAACTCAAATTAATTTTTGAGTTTTTGATTTACTCTGATCCTATAAATTAGTTAAAATTTTGGACTGAAATTTTAATAAATCTGTTAGTGGCAAGGTGAACTCATTTATACTATTCTAATATTATGGTTTTACAGCATGAACTAAAATAAAATAGATGCATAACTGAGTAAGGAAAAGCCTCAACTTGAAAATTATTCAAGGTAAATCATATTGATCATCTAAACATCCTATCAGAATAATAATATTCTGATAAAATTGACTAAATACTTATCATCTAAACAACCTTTTAGAATAATAATATTCTGATAAAAATGACCACAACTTTGAAATGCTATGGAAATTCCAGCTTTACAAGCATATCATATGTTGGACCAAACATTTATTCCCATGGAAAAGGATTAGAAGGTATAGATTCACATGCCCACTGAAAGCGACCATAGCAGAACAACTAGAAGTCACTACACAACACAAATTTAATATTAGAGAGAATAAGCCCATGTTTGGTAGCCATTTTTCCCAAAAATGCATTTTTCTCTCTTTTCTTTTCAACCACACATTTTTCAATAAAAAATATTACACGCAAACTCAAAACTTTTCCTTAATTTTTAACCACACATTCTCCATCAATCAACTATTGAAAAATACATTTTCTCTCCAAAAATGACTACCAAACAGGGGCTAAGACATGAATCAGTTGTGATTAGAAAGCTTGGGATTCATATTAAAAGTGGACATTGTCAAGGGGAATAACCGAATCTTAAAATCCCGATCCTTGTTTGAGCTTTAGATGGACCAAATCGTTCGTTTGATCTTAATGGATTCTAATACCATATTAAGACTTTTTGACTAATACATTGGTTCGTCGATGAACTCAAATTAGTTTTTTGAGTTTTTTATTTGTTCTGAGCATATTAAATTAGCGGAACGGATCCTCCTACTCATAAATCTGACACACTTATTTGACAAATAATTGTGACCTCTAAATGAAGTCAATTCAACGCTCAATATCTAATGGATCTCAAGTAGGGATGGCAATGGGACGGGGCGGGGGCTTGCCCCATTTGTTGCCCCTTTTTTATTTTTTATTTTATTATAGAATTTCGAATTATGTTATTATCAAGAATAAAACACAAATTCAAAATTTTAAAATCCAAAGCAAATAAACGAATAATGCTCAAACTAACAACGATAATATTCAAAGTAAACACTAAAAACAAACGATGTCCAAAAATAAACAATTGCAAATAGAATCACATTGTAACTAAAATTCATTTCTTTATCCAGAATTTGATATTTTTCCATCTTCATAACTTCATTCATCAACAAAGCTAGAGATTACACAAGATGGATCCTAAAAACAAAAGAAATATTATACTCAATATCATCATAATAACTATGATTAAAATTTACATTATCTGATAAATAAAATTACCTCGTCATCAACATCCTCATCATTCATCTTGGAGCAACATCCAAAATATGCAGACGGCGTAGAATTCGCTATTAATAAAGTAAAGTAATTATTGATAAGAGAATTGATAAAAGGAACAATATGAAAAACGAATGTTTATATACATCTTACCGTGAATATCGGCCCATAACCAATCTTGAGCACACATTAAAGCCTTTAAAGTTTTGGGGTGAAGTCTATTTCGGTGTGGACTAACAAATCTACCACTAGTACTGAAGGCAGATTCAGACGCCATTGTAGATACCGGGATGGCCAAAATATCTTTTGCAATTTGAGATAAAGTCGGATATTTGATTGCATTTATTTTTCACCATGTCAATATATCAAAATCATCCGACCGCGACAATATAGGCTCATCCAAGAAAGTATCAAGCTCAGTTTTCAAATTGTTAGGAGCTCCAACATCGGAAACAAATCTATAAAAACCCGTCATGCGATCTAAATTATCATTTGCACTTGACGTCTCGGTTTGACAAGAAAAAATAGAAGACTGAGCTACATGCCCACTTGAATCATTTTTTTTTTTTTTTATAATGGTGCACCAACTTGCCACAAACTTGATAAATTTTTTCAATCTCACTAGCAATGTTGTGATTAAAAATATGAGGATAATAATACTTAACTAATATCATCTTATACCTTGGATCCAACGCTGCTGCTAAAGCCAAAATTCCATGAATATCACTCCAATACTTGTTAAACTTTTCTATCACACTGGTCGCCATCATTTGAACTTCCACATAAGGAGATTCAAGCCACTCATACAACGACAACTTGATATCACAAATATTTGCAAAAAAGAGATTAGCAGTTGGATACTTTGTTCCTGAAAACAATTCAGTAACCTAAAAAAAACCTTTAACTTTTCACATATTTCTTTTGCCAAATCCCAATCACCATCACTAGGCAAACATTTATACTGTGACTCCCTCTGTTTCAAACGAGGAAAAAACATCCTTGTAAATCAAAGCAGTATGAAGCATCAAGTATGTAGAATTCCACCTTGTTTTACAATCAAGCACCAATTTTTTCTCACAATCAATTTTCAATTGACGTGCAAATAGCTCAAATTTTTCAGATCTCTTTGGCGTGGCTGTCCAATAAGCAACACTATCACGGATTTTCTCAACACTACCACCAATAATCTCCAACCCATCCTTCACAATAAGATTTAATATATGTGCACAACACCTCATATGAGAAAATTCACCATTCAATACAAGAGAACGAGTACAAAGCTGATTTAACACAAAATTGATCATAGCATCATTTGTGGTGCAATTATCTACGGTCAAAGTTAGTAACTTACGATCAATATTCCAGTCTAGTAAGCTGCACAATAGAGTTTCTGAAAGCACATCAGCGGTGTGTGGGCATGGCACATATATAAACCTGAGTTCATTCAAGAACAAATTAAATCAACATTAACAATATAATTTTGGTAAAATATGAAAACAAGTTAACGGAATTTTTTACTATACCTCATGATTCGACTCTGCAGTTTCCAAGCATCATCTATGAAATGAGCAGTGATAACCATGAATCCTTTCCTTTGATTAGAAGAGGTCCACATGTCAGTAGTGATCGAAATTCGACTCTCAATCTTCTCAAGTGCAATCATATTTTTCGTTTTCTCGTATTCATAGATTTTCAAAATGTCGCTCTTCAGAGTGTTGAGAGAAGGAACCTTAAACAATGGTTGCAGGTCGTGCAAGAACTCTCGAAATCCAATGTGATCAACCATAGACAAAGAATACTCATGCAAAATCACCAGTTTTGCGAGACTATACCTACACTTATCTGGATCGAAAGAGTAAGTACCCATTGTGACCTTCCCACTCACGGCATCCTTTTTGAAATTTAATGTTGCTTGACAAGTATTATCTCTATGACAGAATACACGTCTCTTCAAATGATCATGTAAATATTTTGTACCATTTTTTGTTTCACCTCCTAACTGTTTCTTGCAATGATTACATATGGCCTTCCATTGGTCACCAATTTTTTGTCTTTTGTAGTGCTCCCAAACAGTTGGAGTCAATTTTCTCTTTCCAAAAGATAGTTTTCAATATCATGCTCCTCGTTACTTAGGTTTATTGGACTTCTATCCGCAGTTGGTAACGGTTCAGTTGGATCTTCTTGCGGGACATTGCTCACCGGTATATTGGTCGTGCTATCTTCCTCCCTTGGTGGTCCTAATCCAATACTTTCAGGACTACTTGGGCCAGACATCTGTGCAAATCAGCAAATAACAAATGACATTAATGGAAACATCTGTGTAAATAAAAGTTGTAAAACATTGGGGAAGAGTGGGAAGAGTGCATCTGGACATTTGAGACGTTGGGGATAGACGCAGAAAGGCAGCTAAAAGGTTACAGACACTTTCTTGATACCTTTGAACTACAATATCTTGGGCATGATTGATAATTTAAGGTTATGAAAAATGTTAAAATTTTGTTCTAGTTGCTCCTTGCATTTTCGACTAATATTCATCGTTGTAACTATTTTATATGTTTATCAGGTGCCTTATGATTTTCCATCGTGGGTTTTTTTATTTTAAAGCAACTTCACCATTTAAAAATATTGCTCATTTACCCATTTATGAAAATTTTCACTCTTTAGATGAAAAATTGAACCCGGGTATTTAGGTCAAGATAAAATCATTAGGTTTTAGATGGAACAAAAGAAAGTTGTTTTGAATGAATAATTGGACAGGGTCACACTGCTAATTATGGGAAAGTAAAAGCAGCGGGCATTTATCCTTAATATGAATGATGTCTTTTACCATGTTTACAAGAATGTCTAGTTAATTTATTTTACATATACGAAGACATATCTAAATTGTCCATGTAATTAATGTACTTGTATATCGTGGTGATTATATTCTTGGTATCAAACATTTGAAGGTTCATCCCTTCATAAAAAAAAATCTATTTAAAAAACACATACCAGAGGCGACTCGAGCAACTTGTGGCTTAGACAAAATTATTGGGGGAACGTATTCATATATGATATTAAAAATAAAAAATAATAGAGCAATTAATGACCGACGAAATTTTCATCGTTATACCACATTATAGCAATGCAAAGATGCACGTAAGAAATTGAAACTGAATTACCGATGAAGATACATTAGAGATAACCAATGCATTTCTATTACCTATCATAAATAACATTGTCCCCAGTGATGTTATCAATCATTGACAGTGATTCGATAACTAACGGAATTCATTGATAACTTCGAAGAAATTTTATTGTTTATATACTTTTATCAGTATATTAATAATTTTAAACTGTTGATATTTCTGATATCAACTAAAAAATTAACAATAACATTTTGTTAGAACATAGTAAAGAAACACAATGGAAAGAATAAAAAAAAAGAAGTCATTTTATTTCGCACTTCAAACATTATAGCATTGTTTAATGTGCTGGACAGGATAGCTATTGACAAACATCTTATTTTTTTTCTTGTTAATTCTTTATTAGCCTTCAAGAATCGCAATTGATTAGCTTCCATTTGATCCTCAACTCAAGCAGAGCCTGAAGAGATTAATTTCATGTATCTTTCAACAATCATCTCTGGTGAAAAATCAGTAAAATAACCCTTCTTAACGTCTAAACCTTCTCGTTCTGCCAGCATCTGAACATGGTTTTGAACTCGATCAGCACCAATTTGGTTCGGCTCGAGTAACATGCAAGCTATCTCAGTTGTGTCACCATGAACAAGTCCTAGTGTTTGAACCGTAGGCAGGCCTCCGCCTCGAGCACTTACCATCAATGCAATCCGTCTAGCTATTGAAACGTCCGTCGACAAGATGGGAACATTGTAGGTGGCAACCCATGAACGTGCACCGATCATAGCAATGCCTCGAGCACGAGTCACCGTGTTTGGCCCTTCATTAGGTCTTTCGGGGAAAATTTCGGGCTGCGTCCATCCGGCCCACTGGTTGCCCATATAATTGGGTCGATAATACCCGAGTTCACGCCTGATGGTGTCTAGAGCCTTCCCTGTTGGGTGTGCTGCACCATATAGATACACTGGAACTGCAACATGTAAGAAATTTCTTTAGATTTTGTAGTAATCTTATTATTTCATTTACACTATATGCAATAGATACCTTGAAATCTATTTCCTATATCTGCGGCTACTGCCTTGGCAAGCCAAGCTGCTTCATCCAATGAAGCGCGACCCAACGGATGAAAAACAATGTCGTCCACAACACCAAGTCGTGGGTGTGCTCCGGAATGCAACTCGAGATTTATGGTTTCATAAGCAGCTTCAACCATTGCCATCACAGATTGATGCAAAGGGCTGTAGATTGGACACCCTATACTATCGTGAGCCACATACGAAACAAGGGTGTACCTAACCCTATTATATTCTCGATCTTCAAATTTGTTCACGATGACAGTTTCTGGATCGCGCTTAACTGCTCGTTCGATCAAATCAAGAGCTTCTTTGTTCCGTGATTCCGATATGTATAACTTGCAGCATAGGAGCATGGAATGTTGCACTGTCTTCTTTTGGTCCTTGTCCTTGTCCTAGTATAAATAACATAAAAGTAACATAGACTTATAATTTTACATAATTTAACTTTCTGAGTGCGTCTTGCATTGTTGTAGGCATCTATGTATGTATACAATGTAGTATATTTTAATTACATTGGATCCCACAAATTGATTTCAGACTTGAAATAATTTCTTAGTGTTTCTTTACCTCTTTCTCAGCCTGCAAGCACAAATTATGAGTCAGTATGGGATTAATACATGTATGTCTTGCTCTGTCTGTCTGTATGTAGGATGTGGGGTGGTCCTTGACTAGCTTCTTACCGCTTTGACAACTCGATCGAAGGCATCAGGACCATATTTCTCGATGTAATTCTCGACTGATTTTCTGGCATCCAGGCTCATCATCTGAAGTACTCTTTTCTGATTTTTCAGGATAATTTTGGCTCACAGGGCTTACAAGTTTGACATATTGCCTCATATAATTCTCATAAATGTAAGCAGCTCCATTGAAAACTGGCAACACCAACCACATACAGAATACCAGCTTGATGTATGGCCAGAATGGGAACCTATTGGAATTTTGGAAAATAAACTTCATTCTTGAATATGAATTTATTGAAGATAAAAATATAAATAAATTAACTTTTTCCGTCCTAAGAGATTAAGATTTTAGATAAGATAGTTCGTGAAGGTAGACTTGTTGACCAAAACCGGTAGAACCACCATCAGTTTACCAGGTTCTAGTTAAACTGGCTAGTCATGTTGTTTTGTAGCCGGTTTCTTATTAGACGGTTTTCAGAGTTAACCAACCCAAATCTGGACCCAGTTTCCCAGTTTTAACATTTGAACTAGCCGGGCCAGGCTGGTTCTGATGCCCGCCTGGTTTTCACAACATTGATATCAACATAGAATTCAGTAATTACCATTGAAGGACTTTCCAACAAGAAAGCTCAAAAAGGTTTGTCAATGAGTATAAAATCCAATATGTCAACCAGTGCTGATCATCCAGTGTTGAAGGACTCTCAATTGCTCTCATTGATGCATATCTGTTCATTCAATCATTAAATACATCACTTTCGAAAAGATTTTATTAGGAAAAAATATTTAAATATTTGGACTTACAGAGGGAAAAGAAGCATTACTCCAGGCCTGATTGAACCCCAACAAGAAAAATAACAAATAATTAGTTATAAAAATAATGTTTTTGAGTTCATGTAAAATCCTGTTTACCAGAAATAAGAAACCAAAATCATTGAAAAAATGAAGCAGAAAACGAGGGAATTTTTTTTTTTTTTTTTTTTTTTTTGGAAAAATGGGTTTATATCCATTGATTGAAAGTACCCAACAACAGCTTCCAAAAGACTTGCAGTGCCTCCAAGCAAACCCATCTTGATAGAACACTTTTCTTAGCCAAAAAAAATATTTCTTTTTTTTCTCCCCGGTATTTCGACGTTACAGAAAATATTGGTGAAGTGATTGAAATTTATAGTTTCTGAGTTTGTCATTGAATGCAATAAGAAGTAAAGAATTTCTTTTATGACAAGACAAAAGTTTTATTTCCTTGGACAAGAAGAAAAAGCAAGTACGAGAATGAGATGCAAGAGAAATATCAAAAGGTGATTAGCATCTGCATAATTTTCAAGTGGTTATAATCAATTCTCTCATGATCTTAGTGCAATACATACTGAACGTTAGATTGACTTAAATTAAAGGTCATAATTATTTGTCAAATAAATGTGTCAAATTTATGAGTATGAGGATCTATCCTGTTAAATTAGATGAGAGAAAGTGGGGAAAAGGAAAAGAATCGTCCAACTTGAAAGAAATAAGATGACAACTCGAGAGAGAATGGAAGGTGCTTCAAGAAGGGAAAGAAATAAACAAACAAATTGGGGTTGAACTTTTGGCAATAAAACTCTTTGTTTTAATACAAAAGGGAGAGGTAAAAAGCGGGGGAGAAGAAAAGGAGCGGCCGTTTTACTTATGTGTAGAAAGAAGTATAGTTAATTTTGTGTAGAGAGAAGTTAAGAGAGTAGCAAAAGTGCAGGCAACTTACACCGCAACGTTAGATTATGTTTATTGGCTGTGATTATTGACTTACAGCGTTTTCTTATCACGATGCAAGAAATGACAAATTGACAGATGCCACTGGAATCCAATTACAATTAAGCTACTCAAATAAGGAGTTTTGACGGGAAAAGTTGACTGAGCTGACGTGCCGAATTGTGATTCGCCTGTTTTTTTTTTTTTTCATCTCACAATGAATGCATGCCAAGTGTTGTCTGTCAACATTCCCCATCAAAATTCTCTGTTCGTATAGCATGATTCATCAAGTTATAAAAGTATCATATGTTGGACCAAAAGCTATTCCCTGTTAAATCAAGAAAATCTTTAACTTGATGTTCTTGTGTATGAACACAATTCATTTCAGCTAATGAAGACGACAACCACCATGAAAAATGATAACAAGGTATAGATTCACATGTCATTTCAGCTAATGAAGACGACAACCACCACGAAAAATGATAACAAGGTATAGATTCACATGTCTAGTGCACCAGACCACTGGAATCTAGAACATAAACACAAAATGCATATTAGAGAGAAAAACAGATGAATAGGTGATGATGGTGAATGTAGGACAGGGGATGGCAAGTGACACACAGATTATCGTAAATCATGGATTTGAGAGGCATGGTAATGATGAAAACACAAAAATTGTAAAAGAAAACAAGTGCCCTAAAGGCGAAAAGAAAAAAAGATAGTCGAATTATTATTCAGAAATTCCATAAAAGAAAAAGAACAAATGAGTCACACATCCAATAAATCCAACTTATAGATCATCAGCAGTATCAAGTAATGTTGATATAATTAACAAGTATTTACTCAAAAACAAAAAACGAAAAAAATTAAAAAATGCAGGACAGACAAACTGAAAAAGCCATAGACGAAAAGATACACAATGCTAGTAAAATCAAACACAGGCAAAACGTAGTCTAAATAAACAGAGTTTGTTCTATTGAACTATGTCATCAGAAAAAGGACTAAATACAAGAAAAAGAAATATACAGCGAACTACTAGCACACAAACATTGGGCTGATCTCCATGACTTGTTAGGCTGCATGTACAGTACCTACCTGAAAAAGAAAAGGCCCATTTCTTCCACGAGATAAACCGCATTACTCTACAAGAGCTGGAATTGTCTGTCACCATGAATGTTGCTGCTAAAGAGAAAGTAGTCACAAGGAAATTATCAGTATAGTCTTTAAACGTTCTATCCAGTGTTCAACCAACAAATGCCTATGGACATCACATTACCAAGAGTTATGAGTGTATGCTAGTCCATATTACAAAGAAGCTGTGTAAGCCTACCACTAAAAATATAGTCAAGATATGTTAAATGAAGACATCAAGCCCTTGTAGAAATTCTTTAGATTACGTAAGAAAAATGAAGAGAGAAGCGGTTCAATTTTAGACGAAGAAAAAAAGGTGATTGTGGCATAAATTCAGCTCAATTCAGGGAATTATCTCTGTCAGTTCAGACTCCAAGGAGCACAAACTCTCACAGCAGAACAACGTTACTACTTTGAATTACCTGAACTGATGCTCATGTTCACTTAAACTTCAATAAATATTGGAATTAGGGGAAATGTAATGGGTGTAGAAACATCACTACAATTAGCAAGCATGAATTATTCTGTACCATATGAGAATAGTAATCCTCGAGGAACACAACAATCAAAAACCACCAGGATCCATGGACAGATTGCCATTCAAATGCCCAGAGATATTATCCTTGCAAGTTGGACACATATAGCCAATTGAGTCTGATGGAGATTCTGATTCTACACCATCGAGTTTGAACTCTGTTCAGCACCATACACACACAGTCGTCAGCTGATTTATGTCTGTCGTATTCAATGCAACTTCCTCCGAACCAAATCTAAAAGAGGAATTTAATCCGTCTTCTATTCCAGCACTGTTTCTCAAATCTAATGTAATCCTTGGCAAAGATGGTGATTCTTGTCCGTTCACAAAACCATATCTGAAAGGTTCTATATCATCAAATCTCAGCTCCTCAAAACCTATAACGTTCTCAAGCTTCTGATCAATCACAGAGAATCCCTGTTCCACCTGCAAGTAAACATATTAGAATATTAAACATACGCTGTCTAAAAAGAGAACAATGTGAATAAGTCAGAATGTAAAAAATAAGGGCAAGTGTCCTCACATTCCCATAAAGGTAAAATAAAAACTCAAACTTCTTCAACCCATCAGGCTCTGGTATTGATACCTCCAAGGTCAGTTATTGACACCTGTAGCCCTCTATGCCCCATAAGAATAACATTCAGTTGTAAACTTGGGGAATTCCATACCCAAAAGTATGGCAGTTATTTTGTGTTTTTACGACGATTTCAAGGTCTTGAACACACAAGTTTTGCACCTTGGACCAAAAAGCAGGAAGTTAGCAACTTTAACTTACAAAAATTTGTCTACATGACCGATGTAAGTAAATGCTTATTTCATTTATGACAGAAAATTATAATACATTATTCGTATGCTTCACATGAACCAAAATTTGGTATGACAAATACTCGTGTAGCATAACTTGAACATGTGCGTGCATACCCATAATTGTATGATAGAATAATATTGGCATGCACAGAAGTCAAGATTGTTCAAAAGATTCATAAAAAATGGGATAATGATGTAAACCCGATCGCTAGGCATGCCTAAGGAAAGAAAATAAACATGGAGGGATGACCTTCCATGGTTGCAAGGGGTAGGTAGTTGTGAATATCATGATGTGGATCCTTGTGCTTACTGTTGGGAGGACTCCAGTGATCGGGGGTAGCTGTGAGCAACATGCCAATTGCACATACCTCATGAGTCATGAGCAGACCACCAAGTATAATGATAATTGCGGCGAATATACATTATTAAGAAAATATTTAAGCGAACTACACATTTGGAAAGAAAATGCATCTCTGAAAGAAACCTAAAAAATTAATATCTAAGATGAAAAAAAATTAAATAGATATAATAGTAAAGATAAGAGAATCACTTATAATATATAAATTATAAATATCAATTTTCTTTACATAGATCGATTCACATGAACACTATTTACAAATGCAATATTATTTGATAATAAAATAAAAATTAAAGGCAAGATGATCAAATGACTGAATTCCAAAAAATTGTCAAAAAAAAATGCTTCATAAATTTTAAACTTATTTATACATTATTTTTAGAAAGAATTCTTTATATGTGTATTTAAAAAACTGAGGTTTTCAAGTAATTTCAAACCTTAAAAAATTATCCAAATTTAACAAATAAATCGAATCCAATTTTAATTGGGTTGAAGTCCAAACCGATCAACCCAACCCAACCCAAACCGATCAAGTTCGGTTTAAATCAATAATTGGGTTGGGTTGGATTGATTTTTTTAGCAAACTGACCATGTTGGGTTGGCTTTAGGTTGAAAAAAAAAAATCGACCCAACCCAACTCACGCCCATGCCCACGCCTAATTATAACACGAAAATTTAAAAATATTATTTACTTTCTAATCTCACATTTTAAAAAAAAAAATTATTATTCAAAACATCATTTTCCTTAAGGGTTGTGTTTGATTAGTATAATTTTTCACCTGAAAACTATCGAAAGTTTGGTGTCCGTTTAGCTTTATTTTTCATGAAAATTGTTCATTAAAATGATAAATTTTTTCACCATTGGGTATAAAATTTGTTCCAATTGCCAAAAAAAAATTTAGTTTTTTTTTAACATACCGAATATCATTCGCTTGACTTTATTTTTCATGCAAATTGTCTGTTAAAAGGATAAGTTTTTTAACCATTGGGTCTAGAATTTTTTTTATTGCCAAAAAAAACAAAAAAAAAATGGAAAATGAAAACCCACCAAAATTGTGGGAAATAATTTACACCAAAAAGCTAGAAAATGTGTATGTGTGAGGCAAATCAAGAAAATATTTTTCATGGCAAATTCGTCGAATCAAACAGCCAAAACTCAGAAGATGGAAAATATTTGCCTAATTCCATGACAAATTTCCCAAATCAAACAGGGCCTAAATATCTGTTTAATAGTATTGAATTCCATTAAAAATGTCACATTAGAAGAATTCGAATTCTACTTTGAATGTTTGATACAAAAGTGGAAATTGAATTCGAATTTCAAGGTAGAACCACTTTAAACTTATTTTCAACTAATTTCATGAAAATTTATTTCCTATAGTCTAGGTAAATTTTTATTTTCCAACTTATATGAAATTTGTTTGTCTTTCTACTTTTGTCAATCAAATGGACCCTAATTTCTCTTTTGTAATAATGACTACAGACTAATAATTATTACTGTGTGAGATACAGGTGAGCCAAGGACATGACCTACTCATGTCGAATGGCCGAACTAAATTGTTTGGCTAGTTATAGTTAGCTTTGGCTCAGCTTGACTCAATTCGTCAGACAAGTCGACTTGTACTCATCAATTAAGTGAGTCGGCTCATTCAACCAAGGTGTAGCTAGACTTGTCCCACGAGCTCATGAGCAACTTGTCAAAATTTTTAATGAATTATATGTTTAGATCAATTTGGTGAGCCGGCTTGTATATGAGCCGACAAGCTCACGAGTTCACTCGTGTGAGCCAATTTGCTATTCGGCTCATCACACTTAACATCCCTACATGACTCGCTTGGGAGAAATTTTTTTAAATCATTTTTAATCATGCATGTTATAGATGTCATACTTTTGCCTACTTTTTAAACACTAGTTTTTCAAAATAGGAACATTTTTTGGAGTACCAAAAAAAAATTTAAAAAAAAAATCTCTCTATTACCCATAAAATACTCTTTATAAATAGATAATTTCTTGATGGTGCTCTTTGTACTTTTATTAGTTGAGAGTATTACAAGTTTAAAATGACTAATCAACATGTAACATGCTGTCGACAAATTGTTTAATGTTCATATTCTTGATTTTTTGCGATGACTAACTCTTAGTTTGTTAAATAAGCATGGACAAGTACAGAATGGATTCTTACGCGTAATTTTTTTAAATTTTTTCCTTTTAAAATTTTTTTTATGTGTTGATAATAATTGGTATTTCTCTTAATTACTTACAATTGATTTCACTCTTCGAGCACAAGGGAAAGAAATAACGCAAGCTGAAGAGATAAACTCTAAACCAACATGTAAGTAAATAATGCACACTTTCATCTCTTGAATTGTTTAATCTAATCAATGGAGAAACTAAAATCCAAAAATTGAAAAACCAAGGGGGCATCCAAATATTCTTTCATCTTTGTTGTTTAAATGGAGAGGCTCGGGCTGGACATGATCCGATTCGGTTTGATTTTGAAGAGAATCGAACAGAACCAAAAAATTTCGGGTATTTAGTAAATGCAATTGTCGGGTCTAAATATAATTATGGACTCGTTCGTGTTCGATTCTGTTCGGTTCCGTACCATTATTAAATTTTTAAACATTTATAATAAAAATAATTAATGACACGTTCAATCTTAATTTTATAAATTGACGTAGTTCAATTTAATAACATATAAATAACAAGTTGTACAATAAAATTAATTTACAAATGTATACAAATACCGAAAAATAGATACTAATACTAAAACATTGGCGATCTATTTCATATCAATAATTTATTTGTTTCAAACATTCAAATCTATATAAAATAAAGAAATATAAATTAGAAGTCATAGAGATAAAAATACTTTTAAAATATTGTTAATACTTACCAACTATTTGTTAATTGAAAATAATTTGTTAATTTGCTATTTTATTTAGAAAAAATTAAATAATTTGATTTATATAATATAATAAAATTTAAAAAGATTCGGTTCTTGTTTGGTTCTTCGATTCTTGATCTAGAACCGAGAATCGAACCGAAACTTTCGGTTATAGATTTAGATATCCGTTTGGGTATTTAATTTCAGAAGAACCGTTCGATTCGATTTGATTCGGTTCAGGACGTTTGTCTAGCCCTAGGAAAGGCGCATAAGTAGATGAAAAATTAATCCGACCTGCCGAATTCGAACCAGCGACCTAAGGATCACAGCAACTACTACTGTCCTCCGCTCTACCAATTGAGCTAAGGTCGGTTTGTTTGTGAAAAGAATATATATCAAAAAGTAGATATGTATGCTTATAATTCTGGGCTTCAACCCTTCCACTAAACCAATAAACCCAAAAAAAAAAAATGAAAAATGAACTGGCCACTTATTTCGCCATGTGGCTATCCAAGTTCATTCTTCCCCGCGCGAGGGTAGTCTGGGGCAGTGTTAGCGCCAAAAGCGACCTCGGAACGCAGGCGGTGTTAAGGTTGCAGTACCCATCTTAGTAACGAGAGTGAGTACCTATGAAAAGATTCACGAGTTCTCTCGAGGCTTTTACCGCCTTCTATTCTTAGCAGTGGAGGGCCCTCATCACTCATTTCAACTATTTTCACGTCTTATTCTGCAACATTTGTTGAATTTCTAAGTCTCCAGAAACATATGATTAAGTTTAGAGCATAGGTTTTTCCAGGCACGGTAGTACTAAAATTTTGGACCAAGAACAGCGAAGCGAGGAAAAATCAATTGTTAGCATCTAAAAAAATGATCGATCCAATATGTAATATTCATAAATTACGTGGCGTACGCGCGACGATTAGACTTATAAACTGGTCTCGAATAGATGATGTCTTATATTCAATTTTTTCTACTACATCCAATTTGAGTCCAAGTATTGTATCCATAAAAACTAAGTGTATTTACTACGAATTTTATCCTAATCTAACTTCAATCTATATTAATTTAGTAATCAATTATGAATTTCAAGTTTTTATGTATCTAACTAATCTAATTTAATGAGTTTGTGGAAGACTTTTTGGGATTTAGTGGTTGGAAATTTCAGTTTCACCTAGGTCGATCTAACATTCATCGAACCCAATTTCGTCCAACCCCCTTTCTTATGTATTAATAATCAAGTTAATCATTTTTAATTAATAGTCTTTCTCGAGCAAAATTAACTCTATTCACATGTCCGAAATTACTATATTTTTATGTAAATTCATAGACATGCAAGAGCATTCAATTTTAATACTTCAATTATGATTGCATAAGCTATAAAAGTATTTCTCAATCTCTTATCAAAACTTATGTTACTTATTGCACGAACTAAATAAATGTATAGGGATGGCAATGAGACGGGGTTCGGGATAGTGCCCCGCCCCGCACCGCCTCGCCTCATCCCAACCTCGCCCCACCCCACGCTTCCATCCCGCCTTAAACGCAACGGGGCACGAGTTTTCCCCGTACTCTCCCTTTTATTTATTTATTTTTTACATTTTCAAATTATGCTATTATTAGATAATAAAATCAAAAATCAAAATTTTGAGTCGTGCTATTATTCAAAATTCAACCCTTAACCCAGAACCTAAATGTCATTTTTTTCACGGGACGGGTTCAGGACGAGGCATTTCCGCCCCACCCCTCCCGTGACCCGTGACGTGGCGATGCCCCGCCAACCCGTTGGGGAGAGTTTTTTTTGCCCCATTCAGGGCGGAGCATGATGGATTTTTTTTGTCATCACTATAATTGCATGTCAACTCAATCTCAATATTATCCTAAAGCAATACAATTGATGATCAAGCAATTGAATGTATATTAATCACACAATAGGGAATAGGCTACTAAAATATAATCAAATTAACATGCAATCTATCGAATTAAACAAATATTAACGTAGGCTATGTCGTTCATCCTAACAACAAAGAATTTAAACTATCTTAATATTAAAACTAAATAGCAAAGGATGAGAAAAATAACTGGTTTCAATACAATGAATGAAAAGTTTAATATAATCATTTTATTGTTCTTTGGCACCCAAATTTCAACAATGATCTTCAAGTCTTCCTTCCTTGATTATATATTTCTCGATCAATTATGTTCTTCAATCTTCGATTTCAAATTTTGAGGAATTTATGTATTGTGTGACGTGTAATTTAGCATTACTAATGTAAAACTAGTCTTACCTTTTATTTGAAAGCAAGATCTAAATTTATAGACATTAATTTATGTCTAAAATAGAGTCCCAAGGGAATGGGAACCACAATTGTGGCCAAATTATGATTTCCTAAATCACTGAAAATTAATTTTTCCTTGTGCAACTTGATCTCCGTTTCATCTTTTAATTCAAATTGAGTCCTCAAATATTGTAATTGAGGTCCTTCAACTTTCAAACATGACTTATACTACCCCAACTTCCAAATTATGTCCAACTTCACTCATTTTTTTTTAATATATTAATTATTGGTCATTTTCATATGTTATCATTCAATCCCGAGGTTTCTCCTAAAATATTCAAAAAGCACATAAAATTAAGTATTTAGTTCAATAAATTACTCACAAAATTTACGTTTTGACGGCCAAGTAAGTGTAATAAACACTTATCATCTGTCATCAAGTAAATCCAACATCATCATGCCTCTAATACTACCACATCACAAGACCAACACATTGTATTGATTCATTCTACCCGAATATGTGCATTTTTCCAGACATCCCACAAACTTTCAACCATGACATGACATGACATCGGACAAAATATCCTCGTGCCATTGCCATTTTCTCGGTTGGGGTCCTAACAATTTCCATGGTCAGAGAAGAATTAGGAACCCCAAAGCTAAGTGGGTGCGCGATTTCAGTCTTCTTCCAACTTCTACTGTTCAAATCGAAAGTCGGTGTTTAGTATCAACGATTTTCATTTCTTAGTGCTAAAATTCCACATAAGAATTAATTAAAAAAAAAATCCACAAGAAATGAAAGTTGACTATTTTTATTGGAAGCACACCCTCTTTAGGATATGAGAAATGCCCGGCGTACAGGGCATTTTCTTATAGGGGCCTTACATGCCCTCACTGTTGGGGGCCCCCACATGTATTTTAAAAAAAAATGTTGCATGGGGTCCGAGCTTGTGTGTTGTCCGGCAGGGACCTATGAAATATGTCCATGTACATGAAGTGTGAAACCCCACACAACATATATATTTTAAATACATGTGCCCCACCAGTTAGAACTGTCATGTACGTCCGACATTTCTCTAACTTCTTACCCTTTTCATAAGATGTTAAAATGTATTGTTAATGAATAGATTGAATATATCTCAATGATACAACGAGCCACACATGAAACACATTATGCTTCTTCACAATGTATTCATAAAAAATTTAATATTGATTTTGAATAAGTGAGGAAGAATTCGAATACTTCACGGTCTTATATTATTTAATTATTATATTCTAAGCATTATTCATAAAATGGTAAGTTATCACTTCTATGCTCAGGCTATCTTCAATTTGAGAATGTGCCTATTCTCAACATGCTCTCCCGAGTCTTCTTAGAATCAATAGGTTTCAGCTTACTAAATGCTCTCGTAAAGTCATATTTTCGATGATATGAGCTATACTGATAATTATAATTAAAGTTTCCATTTTTTGTGCTTGTGCCAATTGGAGCACCATGTCGAATTTCCCTACAATTTTATTCTCTTCCACTCGTTGATTTGAAGCCCTTGGCGTTGGAGCTAGATGAAGCTTAACACCGTATTCTCAAATTTACTACAGGGAAGAGCAGGAAAGAGGAATGAATAGTCCTTGAAAGTTGACCTAAGACAAATTCGAGGGTTTTCATTAAGGATCATAGACAATCGAGTTAATGATGCCGAGGAAAGGTTGAGAAGAAGATTGAAGCCGGCGAAAATCAACTCGAATTGTATAATCAGATTCTTGGCTGTGCTAATTTGACGATGAATGTTGATGCCCACAAGGCCACAACTCCATGTAGTTTTTCCACTAAAAGAAGAAAAGTTAAAAAGTTGAAATTTGCATATTTGGCACAGTCGAGTCATGTTGGACAACTCGACCAGCCAAAGAAAAGCGTTGTGCTGTCACCACGAGTAACCTCAACACCGGGCCAAAGTGGGACCTCTACTAAAATGCATTTCGTGATGGACAATGAAGATGTATTATCCGATGGGCTTGTCAAGTTGGATAAGAGTGAGACGGGGTACAAATAATGTTTTCTTTAGAATCGAAATTGCACAAGAAATGAAAGGAAATGGACGTCTCTACGTGGCCCTGTTATTTGTGCCACACAGACAACAGCTGAATCTTATGTGGTCTGAAGTTCTGCTTTGTCACTGTCACAGCTGACTTAGCTGTTTTCTTTCATTCTTTCTCCTGATCCAAACCACCCGCCAGCCTTAATTCAAGCAGAAGATTCAATTGGAATTTGGCGACTGATCAATCACAAAAAAAAAAAA
The DNA here is from genome assembly GCA_019395295.1 of Osmanthus fragrans. Lineage (NCBI taxonomy): Eukaryota > Viridiplantae > Streptophyta > Magnoliopsida > Lamiales > Oleaceae > Osmanthus > Osmanthus fragrans. The sequence goes on along the minus strand of CM033356.1, from coordinate 2,597,818 downwards.
AGGACAGCAATTGCAGTGAAGGGAAAGTTTGCCAGCAAATTTATGCAATATTGCAATGAACACTGCTAGTGCTGCCTTGACACCCAGTATATTTGGCAACAATAATCTCTGCAACCGAAGATGGAGGAAAATTTCTCTCCCGCATTCAAGTCCGCCGCCGGGAAATGGTGTTCGGTTACTTGTTACAAAGGCTACTTCTCCTTCTTCATCTGCCCCAGAAACTGACAAGAAGAAGAAGGGCCAGCTAAAAAGAAAGAACAAAAATAAGGAACAAGATGCTGAGAAACAAGAAGAGGATAAAATACAAGCTTCGGTACAGCAGCAGCAGATAGATTCATCGTCTTCTACTTCTTCAGTTTCAGCAATAAAGAGTACACTGGATGAGGTGAATCCGGTAGGGTTGGGGCGGCGATCTAGGGCAAATATTTGACGAGGTGTGGCGGAAGTTTTCTGGATTGGGGCAGATTTCAAGAACCACACGCACAGATGATGATGAGACCGGCCTTCTCATGCGGGAGGGTGGCCCTATGTGTGAATTTGCCATTCCCGGCGCCCAAAACACAACCGTGCTTGTTGTCGGCGCGACCAGCCGCGTTGGCCGCATTGTTGTCCGCAAGCTCATGCTTAGGGGTTATACTGTCAAGGTCTTCTTTTTCCTCCCTCTGCTCAGTGTCGTATGAAATTTGAAGAATTACTAATATTTTCTGTGATATTTAATATATTATAGATTAACTTTCAACATCGATTAAAATTTTCATATTTGCAATTTTGATATTTTGCCATGTGTAATGAACTCCAATTTGACTTGAGAATTAAAAATTGTGATGGTGAATACTAGGTGCAATAACTAGGGATCTTACTTAGTGTAGCATAATTTATGTTTACAGGCTTTAGTAAGAAAAGCAGACCAAGAAGTGGTGGATATGCTTCCAACATCTGTGGATATAGTGACAGGGGATGTTGGTGAATCCTCCACTCTCAAAACTGCAATAGAAGGCTGCAACAAGATTATCTATTGTGCGACAGCTCGTTCATCGATCACTGGGGATCTCAACAGAGTCGATCATCTGGGAGTTTTACAATCTCACCAAAGCGTTTCAGGTTTGGCACGCGGATGATTCTGTGCTTCATATGAAATATCTTACTTTACTTGAGGGCTCTTGTATAGCTAGTTATTTGCTTATTATTGAAGTTTGTGTTCATAATTACTTATACGCCTTTTGTATTTGTCCATATTGATGGTACTGCACAAATGATATCAAATTGAGGACTCTTTTCTATGTTGTCCAATAGCCTGTTGATAATACATCAATAAACATGAGCGCACACTCGAAGAATCAGAAAGAATTGTCCTTTTACTTGGATGGCATGTTAATTATCATGACTCATCATATGCCTCTGATTCTTAAATTATGTAGTATACGCTGTCAATATTATTTAATGCTTTACTTAGTACGTGGATCTGTTTATTATCCAATCTGAGATCCTTGAGCTGCAGGATGCATCATAATAGTGGCATTGGATGCTGCCAATTTCAATTACAACCCAGATGATTAACCTTGTACTCTCTTACATTTAAGGAGAATAGTTTTATTTTTTTTAATTCCCTGAATGTAGGACTACAACAACAAACTAGCACAACTACGAGCAGGCAAAAGCAGCAAAAGCAAGCTTTTGATTGCCAAATTCAAGTCTGCCTATTCGTTGAATGGATGGGAAGTCCGTCAAGGAACATATTTTCAGGATGTAGTTGTTGCTAAGTATGATGGAGGAATGGATGCCAAATTCGAGTTCACCGAGGATGGGGATGCAGTTTTCTCAGGTACAAAAAATTGCGTGAAACAAATTGTGCACCAAGTGTAAAAGCCATGTGCATGCTTTCAAAAATACTTAATAGTAAATCATATCTTTCATTTTTGTTTCTCCTATTTCAATGAACTACAATTGGAGAGGGACTCTCTTTCTCATTGTGCTATTCTGTCGAAAAATAGGATATGTTTTCACGAGAGGAGGCTATGTTGAACTCTCAAAAAAACTTTCACTCCCTCTGGGATCCACTCTTGACAGGTATGAAGTACGTATATAAGTACCTCAACAATTTCCAAGTACTACCAGCTGGTTTACTGCTACTCATACATCCATTCCACCCCAAGATTCTTGAATCATTTCTCTTTGACTTTGTAATGTTTAGGTATGAGGGTCTTGTGTTCTCTGTTGGTGGAAATGGAAGATCTTATGTTGTAATTCTCGAAACTGGTCCTTCAGCAGACACATCACAGAGTACAATGTACTTTGCCAGGATCAGCACAAAAGTTGGTTTTTGCAGGGTGAGTTTATTGACTTTGTCAAAAGGAAAACAAAATGCTGGTGCAACCAAAATCATTTTTTACACCTTTATCTGTACTATATTTGTACTAATTACATTTTCTCTGCAAATTAAGAATATGCATGTATTAATACCACAGTTTTTGTATCAGGTGAGAGTGCCATTTTCGTCCTTTAGACCAGTGAAACCAGATGATCCACCATTAGATCCATTCCTTGTACATACCTTGACTATACGCTTTGAGCCAAGACGACAGGTTTGCTTTAGAGTGGCGTACTTCACCTTATAATTATTTGGGCTTATTCTTTGTTTAATGAAATTGAGAAGCTCACTTGAATGATTTTGACAGATAGCTTCTAATGACAATATACCAAATTGAACTTGATTTGGATAATGATTATTTTTCTTGACTGCAGAAACCCATTGAAGGTCCTACCGGACCGAAGCAAGACTTAAGAAGCTTTCAATTGATTTTGGAATATGTCAAGGCTTTACCAGTGAGTTTTGTTTTATTTTTTCATCAATATCATGTTGAATGTAAAGTTATTGCTTGTTACCTACCCAAGCTTTGTCTGACATATATATTTGGTTAAGTGTTAAATGTTCTGATTACTCTTTTCATATGCTTGTACTCAAATAATTGCAACGTGATATAATAGAACTGTTGGTATTAACAGTCTCAGAAAACCAAAATTAATGACAGAATATTAAAGAACATCAAGAGTTTTTTGTCCTAAGGCCCGAATGTTCACCCAAAAAGGCTAATTACCACGTTAAGCATCCACCAAAGTGGTTATCACTATAATACACTAGAAACCAACAAAAGATTATCAGTACAAGAATCACAACTCAAAGATCCAACAGATGTAGCCCTTAGACCCAGTTTTTCTCTCAAGAATATCCTTAATAGATTACACAAAGTAACCAAAGATAACTGCTCAACCAATAATAGAATCACCATTTCCACAAAGTAATCTATACTAGACTTCACCAAGAATATCTAGAAACCAAAGATTACATACAAAAATCAGAAGTTTTTCAAAGAGAAAAACACAGAAAAACAAATGAGAGGAAAACCATAGAACCATCTCACACCTCGAGCAAATGAGGAGTCAAGACATATAATACAAATGATCAGAATGTATCCAACAGTTGCAAGAAAAATCATTTCCTATTATCACTTGTCCTTCATTAATTTCCCAAAAATCAGTATTCTTTACAGGGTGTCACGTGAAAATTACACTGTGAATCAAGAATCCATTCATCTTTAACTGAGGATTGACAAGTCATATAGACTTGTCCATTTTAGGTTGTTGCTTCTTCATAAGCTATGACAGCTCCACCTTCAACTTTATTGATATTTTTCAGTTCCTCAATTCTCTTGGTAACATCTTTTATAAAATGACCAATTTTTCCACAAAAGTAACATTTCTTTCCTTTAGCCTTATTATTTTTCTTATTGAATTTGAATTTGCCCTTGTAAGAATTTTCAGAATATTCTTTTGGTTTTCCAAAATTTTTATTTAAGAAATTATTATTGTTTTTCTTAAAGGGATTATTTCCCTTAACATTGTAACCAAAATCAATAGTGGAGGTTTTTATTCACTTTTGAATTCAAGTTCTTTATTCCTTAAAGAAGAAACACTAATATCAACAGTAATGGAAGTTCTTCCATATTCAAGGGTATTTTTCAATTTCTTATATTTTTCAGGTATGAATGATAATAAGGCTACAGATTGTTGATCATCAGAAAGAGTCTCACCACTTTTGGTGAGATCTTTAGATAGTTTATTAAATATGTCAAAATTTGTTTCTAAAATCACAATTTGGATCAAACTTGAAACCGAAAAATTGTTTCCACAAGTAACATTTATTGTGAAGGGTCTTAGTTTTATAATGGGATTTAAGCTTAGTCCAAATTTCTACAGCATTCTTAGCCTTCCCTGTTTCTCTATTAACACTGTCAGATAAATGCAAGAAAATCATGCTCCATGAAATTTTACCTTGTTCAGTTCTTTTATTATCAGCAACCTCTTCACTTCAAGAATTATCAAGGGCTTTAACACATTTATGTTGCATTAAAAGAGCCTTCATTTTCGACTCTAGAGACTAAAATCTACTTTGTCATTCCAACTTTCAATATCAACTTTTGTACTTCCCATATTTAAACTTTGAAAAACAGTGGAATTTTGACAATTTTAAAAAAAAATAATACCAAGTTTGAAGTATACAGTGCACTAAAGAATTTATCAACTAATGTACATAGACAGAGTGTTAATGTGCAGATATTATTCACACAAATGTACAAAGTTTATAAGCAGAGAGACATGTAACTCCAAATAACTAAATCACAAAATATACAACTTAAAGTAATCTTGAAGAAACTGTTAATCTTAGTCCCCTCAGATTCTAGGGTTCTCTCATGAAACCTTAGAGGAAGGTAGATCCAAGAAGGTTTCAACCAAGAGGTCCAAGAAATATCTAAAGATCGAAAGCTAATAAGAGAGATAGGGTTAGAAACTTGTTACCAAAGAATCTCAGATGGACAGTGTAAAATATTGAATACCAAAACTATTTTACTTTCTCCTCAAAAATGAAGATCAAACCATTTACAGTATAGATCTGTGAAGATCTAGGGGTTTTGACCGTCAAGAACGTCCTTGTTTCTCTTGTTCTAATAATATGTAATCTACCCTAACAAACGTAGCCATTACCTTTCTCTATGGCTCTTATCTCCAGAGGCTCCTCCCAATGATCAATATTTCAATGCCTTGTGTGAACTATTTATAACCTTTCATCTTCAGCATCCACTCTAACCTCACAGATGCAAAGCTATTCGTCTGCTAGAATGTTCTATTTATAGCCATTACTCTAGATACAAGTCTGAAGGTCATAAAAATTTGGTAGGAACACGGAATGTTTCTCCATTTATGGAAATTCAAAAATAGGTTGCATTAAACTTTTGTTGAACTTTCATAAAAGTTCTTTCTGGTCGTTTGCCCCTTCATAAAGTACCAAATTTGTCAGAACTGGTCATATCACGGGGGCATGTTATACGAGATGGCATCATTTGGAATTTCATTTAGAATTGATAATTTCTTTCCAGCAGTTTGATCTTATCTATTTCGTTTGTTTATACAAGTGATTCTTATGGTTATACTACTGATCTTCCACAAATGTGTAACATATTTTCCAAATGAAAATAGTGAAGCCCTGTCTTTCCACATCACATTCATCATTTATTTGCTTGTTCGGAGTATTCAGTCCCCATCAGGTTTCCCTAATCAGAGGTTGTTCGTTTTTCTTCTCTCCACCTTTGGTTTAAGTTTAAGATTTGGACACGATACAAATTCTTATGTTTTTAGGGCCTTTGAATCCTGTTAACTAACACTTGAGAGTTATGAGGAAAGAAGTGAAAAAGAAAAGAATATGTCATAATCTTAAATTCTTAATCTTGTCAAGACATGTGATACGGTTGCTTGCACACACATCAAAACGGAGAATGTTATATGTTATGCTTACCATCATTTCGATGAGCCCCTTTAATAAGGACCTCTGTTGAATCCTCGTTAAGATAAATTAGCTATTCAATTTTGTTCTTATCATTGGATGGATTCTGATTGTTGCAGACTGGGCAAGAAACGGATTTTATCTTAGTTTCATGTACAGGATCAGGAATAGAGCCTTCTAGAAGGGAGCAGGTTCTGAAAGCAAAGAAGGTTATCTCTTTCTCATATTTCTTGTTTTGAATTTAATTTTCCGATATTCCTACTGAATTTTATTATGTTGAAATCCTCTAGGCCGGAGAAGATTCATTGAGAAGATCAGGCCTTGGGTACACCATCATTCGACCTGGTCCCCTGGTGGTAAATTTTTCACCGAACAAAATTGTCTATATAAGACTTGTTAGTTTCCTAGTCTACTTAAGATTTCATTTTTCTTGCTCAACAAGCCATACAAAAATTCAGTTACTGGATTGATCGAATTTTTACAATCTTGCATGCTGATTCCCAAATTTTAACACCATTATTAGGCAGCCTGCAGCATATAATTAGTTATAGCTAAGTCTGTTGATTGTTGAACGAATTTCAGTTCTCTATTCTTCGATATGGGGAAAACTTGAAATCCAAATATTGCTTAGAACGAATTGTAGTACCCAATGGGGTAATACACTGGACAAGCATATGCCTGCAATAATTTTAAGCGTTACCCTTTTATCAGAACAGTATTTAAATTTTTGGTTAGGCTTCCAAACCAAAAGGTCTGTATCCGATGAATTATGACATCACTAGAGACCTTTTTTTCAGGAAGAACCGGGTGGGCAACGTGCTCTAATTTTCGACCAAGGAAATAGGGTATCTCAGGTGAGAGTTGAACTATTTATCTGGAACCTTATAATGTTTTATGACCATATCTTAGAATCTGTGGATATGTCTAGGGAATAAGCTGTGCAGATGTGGCTGATATCTGTGTGAAAGCATTGCATGATTCAACAGCAAGAAACAAAAGCTTTGATGTGAGTATTTGTTCATTGGATTTATTCGTCTGTGACAAAATGGAGCTAATTTCTTCTCGTTTATGACCAGGTATGTTACGAATATGTAGCTGAACCTGGGAAGGAGCTTTACGAGCTGGTAAGACTACACTTCATTTGCCTTTTTATGTTCTTATTGTATCTTGTTGGTTGAGTGCTTTTAACTCATAAAGGCACAAATTCTATTCTTTCTATAGGTTGCACATTTACCAGACAAAGCAAATAACTATTTAACTCCGGCTCTCTCTGTTCTTGAGAAGAACACTTGATAAAATTCTGCTCTTAAAAGTACAATTTTTTCTTCTGTTTCTTTGTTCTTCAAAGGAATGTATATGTTGTCAAATAGGTGAAGCAATTTGTCAAGAACTTGAGAATTCTTGCATTGTGCAAACTGCCTGAGCAACTAGTGTATTCTCTGCAGAGTTATATATACGTATATATATAAATCAGCTTTGTATATTTTTGGATATGAAACTGAAATATGAGAATTACTTCATTGCACTGGTTGAGAAGTGTTTCTTACATTTGAATGTGAAGAATGGGGCTCTTTGTGACTGTAATGATGAGAATTCTATGTGAAATTTATGCGTTGGATGGCCAAGACGACCCTCGAAATATGGAAAACAGAAACTACATGTCCAAAAACGAAAAAGAAAAGCAAAGAAAGACATTATAATGAAATCAAGACAATGATTTTTGAATAAAAGGCAAATAAAGACATTATAATGAAATCAGGACAATGATTTTTGAACAACAGAGGAAAAAAAATGAAAATGAAATGGGACAAGAGATAGTGATGGCAATTTAACCCGTCACGTTCCGAATGGGGCCAAAAAACCCAAAAAAATATATAATAAATTAAAATAGAATTTATATGAATGATTAATTTTAAAATATTGTTGAATATATTTACAATTTTATAAAATCTTTCTAATCCAACAATTATATTATACAATTATCATGCTAAAATTTTACCTAATTCACAATTGTTTTATATAATTTATAAATTCAGGCATTCAATCTTTTTATTATAATTAAATAATATAATTTGAAGTTTTGAATCATGATAGTTAAATAAATATTCTTTGCTTTTGAAAGATTTATAGTAATTAATCAAGGCAAGTTTATAATATCTCGATCGAAAAAAAATTAGAATTTTTTTTTTTAAAATATATGGAATCACCTTTAAATTTTGGGTTAAAGGTTGAACTTTGAATTATAGCATAACTCCAAAGTTTGAAAATGTGAAAAAATAATAATAATAATAAAATAAAAAATAAAACGGGCGGCAAACATGACAAATTCTCGCCTCGTTCTCCGCCTCATTATCATCCCTAGCAAGAGAGGCTCAAACTCTCAACCTTGATAAGGAAGACATGAAGCCATCTCACAAGCCAACTGCGCCACTATTCCCTGGTATTGTTATGAATAAAAATATATATAGAAGAAACTCAACATCCAAGTGTATTTTGAGAGTTCAATTATTGTGTTTGTCTTAAAACCATATTATAAATTTTCATCTGGACCACATCTAGTCGATGAGACGATATATGAAAGACAAATGAGCAAAATTAATTTATAATATAAGAAATAATAATTGACTCTAAAATGTTATTCAAAAGTCATTGTTAGAAGGTAAGTTGAGAATTGCTCTCTTGACCTTTCTTGTGTATCAACTTCAATGTAATATAGTCTATATAGATTAGAGAAGAGTAATTAGCATAAAAGTTCCCTACCTTTAATTATTATTGTGCAAAACGTTCCTACATTTCATTTTTTTAACATTTTCACCCTTAATTACACATCTGATTGTCAAAAGTTTATTTCCATCCAATTTTTTATTTAAGTGAAAGGTATTTTTGTTTTAAAATCTTTTTTTCTCTTTTTTCCCTATTTGAACCCACTTCTCCCGTGTAAATGTTTCAAAAATAACCATTTGATTTGGGAACATGAAATTCCCCACAGGGACTTTACAGGATCCTCACTGTAGCAGGGCCCCCGCATGTATTAGATAAATAATAATAATAATTGTGCACGAGACCCACCTTGTGTGTTGCCTTGCAGGGACAAGTCCCTGTACTTCAAGCATTACTCTTTGATTTGTGGATTCGTGTCCGTTTATTCAAATCAATTTTACATCATCATATTCACTAGTCTAAGAAGAGTCTATTCTTTACTCTCTTTTTTGCCATTTCATTCAAAATAGTGTGACTTTGAACCTGCTGTAGAGCATCCCCAAATGAGGCAGGGTTCAATCCAGATGGTTCTGCAAGAAACCCCTGAGCTTTGCAGCAGCAGTTGCGTAACGATTCTCCACTTTATGCTTTTCATTTATCTGGAACAGCTTATTTTTGTTTTGAGCAAGAATTTTGATATACAGTGGTAGAAAACTGTTCTCGTGATGGACTTAACTGAAACTTTTGAGCTTCTATTTAAATATCTTTTCATTTACTTTTTTTAAAAAGGTTGAACCCCAACATTGAGGGTCCCACACTACCCCTGGAGCATCGTGAGGGAGGTAAATCGCAGATTATGCCTCCAAGAGTACAGAGTGAAAAGCTACTTGTACACTTGCACTTACCCAAAAGTCAAATCCATATTTCAGGATTCGAACCCTTACCGACAGCCTCAAGTAAAGTTGGATTTCTCCACCCTTCTCTTTTACCACTTAGAGATGTGCCCTGGGGGCTTTCATTTACCTTTTTATGGCTGTGTCAAAATCGGAGATGAGAGAAAACTGAAACCATAAAACTGACTTGAATAAACTAACATGAATCCACAAACCAAATGGCTATTTTTCAAAGGTTTACACGAAAAAAAAAAGGGGTTCAAATGGAGAAGCAAGAGGAAAAAAGATTTTAACTTGAATGAAAAATTTGATGAAATTTGATGGTAAAGGCCTTTTGCACAATAAAAAATGAAATTAAAGGTGAAAATGTCAAAAAAAAAAAATGTCGGAACGTTTTGTGCTAATTACTTATTAAAGAAATATAACTATAGAAAATACTGTGATGGTAGTCACAAATATTCGTACTATAATTTTTATTAAGCTATATGAATGACTAAAAAAAGAATATTTTCATGACTAGAGTCCCCATCTCCTCTCTCCTTTAAGTTCTATGAATAATGCAATGCAGAGGAAATAAATGCATTTTCGTACTATTCAATTTTAAGTATTAAGTGGGGAAAGGAGAGAAACATGCCACCGAAATAATGAATACTCACAAAATCAATTTTTTTTTTTTAATTACTTCAGACGAAAAACGATCAAGTGTTAATGGTAACTTCTTCCATCTTTTTAGAAACTAAGATCTTATGTACAAATTGTACATTGGTCTTGAAGTAGAATTTAGCCGGGCTCCATTAACTCATTTTTTTCAAACGATTGTGCTACATATATATAATGATTTACATACACATGATGTGTTTAGATATGATTAGATCAAATTTCTTCCACTAAATAAAAAATTAAAAAAAATCAGCTTCCTTTTTAAAACCTCATCTATATTTAAAATATTATGTAACTCCGTCAAGTACAAGTAGCAATATTCTTTTTTTAAACTCATATTCAATCACACATTTTCTCATAAAATAATTGTACATGTAAATTCAATTTTTTTCTTTATTTAATAATTACTTATTCTTCAAAAAATTACTATTCAAAAATATATTTTCCCCACAAAATAGAACAGGGGCTTGTTGAAGTTCAGCATCGACATTATTAATTTCTTTCTCATCCATGATCCATGATCTTCAACTTCAGAGAAGGTAGAGAATAAATTAGGCAGATCAAGATATGAGAAATCAAACTTGTGACTAAGATTATTACTAAAATTGCATTTCTAAAAATGTTTGTCCTCATTGTTGCTTTGCCTTCAAACTATTTTTTTCCTTGTCTCGTCTTGTCTTCCTTATGGCGGCCCTCCCCCTATTTTCTTTTAGAATTTGTACTTGAATCTCTCTAAAATTGATCTCCAATTACTGTCCCTATCTATACACATCATCTTCAGAATAAACTTTAATCAAGTGTTCACACCACAACAATTGTAGGTCTAAGAACCAAAATGACCCATGCCCAAAAAATGTGGTCTAGATAAGTGTTGCCAAATGTAGAGATTCTATAATGTAGTAAGGTTACACAATTAAATGAGTCACGTGACTTTTATATTTAAATGAATTTATTATTTAATATTATGTAATTATCACCGCTTAATATCAGTAGTGATGAATATGATTACTCGAATTTTATTTGAGTGGCAACAGAATTTTATTAACAATAAAAATTTAAAAGAAAATAATAAAATAACAATATTAGAATGTTGCAATATTTATTTACTTTTAATTGTAAAATTATGGGTATACTCATTTATATATATCAATTAAAATTTAATTATCATTACCATAATTTGCTATTGTCAAGTATTCAATTGAATTTAGAATATAAAATCTTCTTATCAAAATTTAAATAGTTTGTACAAAACATTATAAAGTCAAATAAAGAAATTAAAAGGATGTTTGGTACTTAAGTCTTATTTGAGATAGTTTTACTTCTACTTCTAAGCAAAAGAACAAGAATAATAGAAATCAGAAATTTTAAAATGGTGTTTGAAAATTAATTTTATGTTTTAGAAGAGCTTATATTAGTTAGGTGTCAACTTGCCAAAATTTTACCTTAATTATAATAATGCATTAATTTTATTTTATTTTTGGGTTTGTTTTAGACTAAATTTTTCGTCATGAAAAAAAATCTAAAAAATTGTCATGCATTTTCTTGTCCTATGCCATGAGACATGGTTGAGAGATAAACTTATATAACGTCGTATAATGAGCTTGTTGATATCAGTCTCATTATCAAGGATTAACGACAAATTGCTTTCCTAATGGACGTTTCTAAACAAGATCAACAAATTACCACTCCACGTCATCTTTAGAACAGCTCGGCCAAAGTCATATAATTTCAGCTCAAAGAGCTACGTTATTGATTTAACTAGATGACATTATCACCTCTGCTTTGACCAATCCCCTAATGACATGTGGCATATGTGATGTAAGCACATCATCGCCAACTAATCAGAGATCAACAATAATGAGAATAAGTGTAATTATCCCAAACATCATAATGAGGTGCATGGAGTCGGCCTCCTCATCCACAAAAACCCGTCCCACTTGAATAATTTGGCAGACTTAATAAGGAGAACATTGTGGCTGATGTCCTAAACACTGTAGACGAAGTGGCTATGTGATCATGTCGCAAGTACGACGTCAAGTTTTGTAATATAGTAAAAGAGTTAGGTTATTGAACCCGTAGGGATTGTAATTTAATTTTTATCGAATACTACAATTATTTTAGCTTTCAATTTATTTACACAATCAAATTTTGAAACAATGTTTTATTACTAATTTAACGAAAATGTGACTAACAATTCAAGTAACGGAATCAAATTGTAACGTTTTTATCAATTTATGAGAATTTTAGTGAATAATTTCGCCATACTATTGATCATGTTCTTCAATCTCTACAGTTACTTCTATCAATCCTTTCAAAAATATATAGGCAAGAATCCTAAATTAATTTTATTTCCTCTCTCGAGTGTCGAATAGAATCTATTTCTACATTTTAATTCAAATATCTCTATTTCGAATCAAACATATACAAATTATCAAGCATGTGGTTCTTAATTGAAATAAGTCTCACGGATCTTGTACTTTCTCTCGAAATCTACAAAATCTGAGTTATGTTGTTCCTAAATCACGCTTAACTCTCCATCTCTCGAGTGCCGAAATTTAATGCATCAAATTATTCAATTATTGATCAGGTAATTGAAAGCATTATGCGATAATCAACATAAATAAATTAACGAAAGAATCGAACGAAATAACTATAAAACATATCCCAAGTATGTTACATCAAACCCTAGATTTAACGGTTTAGTTCATAACTGAGATGAAAAACATATAACAATGGATAAAAAAGAAAAACACATAGAAGAAAGAAATAAGAAAAACTGGTTTTGCTGGGTGTTGCCGCTTGATTTTTCCTCTCGAATGTTGTCAGATCTTCTCCATGTAAGTGTTATGCCCTAGGTCTAATCGATTTAGGTTGTAAACATTTTTAATATGTTTAATGCATTTATTTTGGCAAGATCTATTATTTATTTAAATTGATATTATGATGAATTATATTAAATAATAGAATCCGTAGATTCAAGTTTCAGTAATTTGTTAATCACAAGGAGTTGTGATTGTGAGATACAAATTACGTTTGATTGAATCTTAAACAATCCATGGTCGTAAGTAAGAACGAGATACGGATATCGTTATTACGGATAGATCATCACGTGTGGCCTTTCTTACTTATGAAGTGAGTAGCTGATCTCACAAGCTAAAGTGTAGTGACACTTAAATGAACACGTGAATGTTTTGTTATAGAACAAAACATTGGAGACCCGCTAGGGAGATTCCACATGGATAGCTATCTGAGTGTCAGTGGTTAATCTCCAATGTTCGGTAGTGGAATTGACCCTTCGACTTGAGTTCATCATGGTATCTTATATAGGGACAGTCATACTTTGGTGATGCTGGAAGTTGCTCTGCCAAGGGCCGCTAATACGGCGTCGTTCGAGTATGTCAAGAATCATATGAAGGTTGTGAATGATCAATACAGGATTCGTCACTCTTAGATAGTAAGAGTTTGTGATCTACATTTCATCCAATTAAGTTGATAATGAAATCCTTGGCCAAGGTGTACACATAAGTCGAAAAAAAAGTTTTTCGACTTACATTGACTTAATAGTGGAATGAAAGATATGATCGATAATCGAAATTGACACATATCCATATCTCGTAATTGATCGGATCATATTGACGAAAGGATTATAGTTTCACGATAAACAAACGAGTTTGATTTTGTCATACCACGTGACATTTTCTATCGCATGTATTGCCCTGACACATTGCTAAATGTCAATCTGGGACGACGGATGTGAATTAGTATTAAATCAAAAGAGTGTTTTGGTTTATCGATTTTAATTAGATCAAAATAATAATTCACGTCGTTAGGCATCGTGATTGGGAACCTAATGAGTCACACACAAAATGAGAATTGGAAGATTGAGAGTTACCAATTAATTAATTGACAATCGTTGAATAATTAATTAATTGAGTTACTTATTAATAGACCCGAATTAATTAATAAGATTAATTAATTCATGGACCGGATTTAATTAATTGGATTAATTAAATACTGGACCAGGTTAACTTTAAGGGACGGACCAAGCTCGTTTGGGCTTATATATAAGTTGCTAGGGTTTTAAAGATTGTAGTGATTTCTCATAATTCTACTTGCTAGCACAAAAAATAAAACCCTGATTTTCTCTCTACATTATTCTCTGTGTGGATACTATTGGAGGCTGGACAATTTGACAGCTGTGGGAGGCAGATCAGGATTGTTGAAGCAGAAAGAATAGCAAAAGAGTTTGCAGATGTCACAAAAGATAAAATCTATATCACAATTTCTATCTAAACACAAAGTAGATCCTTGGTGGGAATTGAAAACTATTATATTTTCGCTGTGCATGTTTAAGTAAATTCCCAACAGTGGTATCAGAGCCTCATTTGTACTTGTTAGAAATTGTTTTACATGTTACTACAATCAAAAGTTGATTATTCATGTTATTCTTGAATCTAGCAATTAGAAAATATTTTTTTTCTTTTATTCAAAATCTGTTTTAAGAAAAAAAAAAAAAAAAAAAAAAAAGTTGGACCGGAGGTTGGCGGCAGGCTGCTGCTGCCTGGTGGGTGCCGCCAGGAAGGAAAACAAAAACAAAAAAAAGGGTTTTTTTTTTTTTTTTTTTTTTGCAGAGGAAAAAAAAGGGGTGGAGGCGGGGGCCTCCAATGCAATTTGTGAAATTGTAGGCCCCCGCATGCAATTAATTTTAGGGTTGATTTTGAAATTTTGAATAAAGGACCTGTCATGTAAATTTCATAATTGTAGGACTTGCCTTTTAATTTCTATCTTGGGGTCAAGTTGTTATTTCCAAAAATTGGTTTTAAAACTAATTTTAAAATGTTTTAAAATTGTAATTTTAAACGGGTTTGACCCACCTTTTAATTTTGACCCAAAATTAAAATATTATTTAAAATTGACGACTTTTATATTTCTGTTAAAATTAGATTTTAACTTAAATATTTATTTTCAATCCTAAATTGAATTTTATTTTGTTTAGAAGCTTTTCTAAATTAAAATATAAATTCATTTTCAATTAGAGTTGGACTCTAATTTTATATTTAATTAAAATTTGATTTTAATTAAATTATTCACCCTAGTATATTTTTAAGATTAGAGTTAGACTCTAATTTAATAATTAATTAGAATATGATTTTAATTAAATAGTTTTGCCCTATAATTATGGAATTAGAGTTTGACTCAAATTCGATATTTAATTAAAATTTGATTTTAATTAAATAAGTCCGCTAATTAAATTAATTGATTAATTCGATTAATTAATTATTTAATTTTTTCGATCCATATATCTAAATAGTTTAGACGACTTTAATTGCTAGATTCTTGAAACATGCTTGCATATAATATTAGATATTATATAGGAACATTTATGTGATGAATGTTCATTAGTGGATGATTATGGACTCGACCATGTGGATGTGTTGAATGAATGGTTTAATTCTTAATTGTTTTGGGCCTGCGTGCCTGTTTATATTATTATTATTATGGGCCTGCGAGCTCTTAATTGTCTTGGACCTGCGAGTCCGTTGCTATTAGGATATATATGGGCCTGCGAGTCCAATTTCATTTAGGCCTGCGTGCCAACTAATATAGGATACAGGTTCTGGCCTAATTGAAGACACAGGAAGATGAGGATACCATGGAGATGGTGCATTGACAATGATTCAATGCAATACCCCCTAGGAATTGACCAACTAGTCTTCCTTTTGGCTCCGGAAGACTAGATAGAATTAGTCCATAATCATCCACACTATTATGTGTATGTTTATTTGCATAATTGATGCATGTTTAAATAAATAAATAAATAAATAAATATATATATATATATATATATATATATATATATACACTCATTGATGAGACCTATGCATGATAAATTCCTCGCCAAAATATTAAGTCAATTTTATTATTAGCCTTCCATCATTATAGTGAAAAACGAGAGTCCTAAATCGATCTCAGCTTGTTGAGTACACTCAAGGCTGGTCTATTAGGGACATGTTTGACACTATGAAACATTAGATGTTTCTGAATGATGGGTTTGACTTAACTAAAATTTATCTTTTGTTGAGTACACTCAAGGAGATAAAATTTAGAGGCGTGTTAGGCTAACACATAAGATGTGTGAAGATAAGGAGTTATCGACTTAATGATCTGAGAGTTGTATAGAGATACAATTGATAATAATACCTACCCAAATGTTTTATCAAAATTTGTTGAGTACACTCAAGGTTTTGACATAACAGATGAGATCTCAGCCCACTGAGAATCAAATGTTGATTATAATAATTTATGTATGAGGGTCATAAATTTATTTTAAACAATAGGAGCAAATTTAATTGAAGTCCATATTAAATTTGTGCAATGCATTTTAATACATATTAATTCTTTACTTTTCGTCATTTACAGTTTTTGAATCATGAGTAATCATATGAATTTGAGAGGCATACTTGATGCCAACAAACTGACCGGACCAAATTTTCTCGATTGGCACCGTAATTTGAGAATTGTTCTCAGGCATGAGAAAATTGGGTATGTCCTTGAGCAGCCCTTTCTAGGGGTACCTACTGAAAACTCTACTGAGGAAGAGGTGGCTGCTTACAACAAATACGGTGATGACGATAATACTGCAGCATGTGTGATGCTTGCAATTATGTCACCTGAGTTGCAAAAGCAACATGAGGGTATGGATGCTTACACAATGATTTTTCGTCTCAAGGAGTTGTATGATGAACAATCACGTGTGAAAAGATATGATACTTCCAAGCAACTGTACCGGTGCAAAATGGCAGAGGGATCTTCAGTCAGTGCTCATGTGCTGAAGATGATTGACTTTATTGAAAAATTGGGCCAATTGGGTTTCATAATGGACCACGAGCTAAGTGTTGACTTAGTTCTACAATCTCTGCCAGATAGTTATTCACAGTTCATCATGAACTTTAATATGAATAAGATCGAATGCACACTCCCTGAGTTGCTTAATATGCTTAAGACTGTTGAGCCCAATGTCAAAGTGAATACTGGGCATGTGTTAGCCATTCAATCCTCCAAGGGCACTAAGAGGAAGATTAAAGGAAGTTTTAAGAAAACATCCAAGAATGCTAAGGGTACTATCAAAACAGTTAAAGCAAACAAGGACAATACCAAGTCTGATGACCCGTGCTATCACTGTGGAGTGAAAGGTCATTGGAAGAGGAACTGCAAGGCTTACCTCGCAAGCTTGAAGTCAAAGAAGTCTTCTGAAACTTCTACTTCAGGTAACTTTGTTATCAATGTTAATATGTCTACTTCATTAGCTTCTTGGGTATTAGATACCGGATGTGGATCTCATATTTGTATAAATATGCAGGGACTAAAGAAAGTAGACCGCTGCAGAAAAGAGAAGTTGACCTGCGTGTGGGAAATGGAGCAAGAGTTGCTGCATTAGCTGTAGGGACATATTTCTTACCATTGCCTTCGGGTTTAGTATTAGAATTAGAAAATTGTTATTTTGTTCCTGTCATTACTAAAAATATTATTTCTATTTCATGTTTGGACATGAATAATTTTTCAATTATTGTTAAGAAGAATCGTTGTTCGTTTTATAAAGATGAGATCTTTTATGGTTGTGGCATATTACAAAATGACATTTATATTCTTGATACTGAATCGTCTATTATGAGTATAGAAAATAAAAGGCATAAATGTGATAATCTAAATAATACTTATCTCTGGCATTGTAGACTAGGTCACATAAATGATAAACGCATTTTCAAGTTACATAAAGATGGATTCTTGGGGTCAACTGATTTTGAATCATTTGACAAGTGCGAATCGTGCCTATTAGGCAAGATGACCAAATTTTCCTTTACAGGAAAGGGAGAAAGAGCTGCACAATTACTGGGTCTAATACATATCGATGTATGTGGACCCATGTCAATAACTGCTAGAGGTGGTTTCTCTTACTTCATCACATTTACTGATGATCATTCTAGATATGGTTATGTATATTTGATGAAGTTCAAGCATGAAGCACTTGAAAAGTTCAAGGAATTCAAACTTGAAGTAGAGAAACAAACAGGTAAAAATATTCTCACACTAAGATCAGATCGAGGTGGAGAATATCTGAAAGGAGAATTTTTAGATTATCTAAAAGAGAATGAGATTCTCTCGCAGTGGACTCCACCATATACACCGCAACATAATGGTGTATCTGAACGGAGGAATCGCACACTATTAGATATGGTGCGATCAATGATGAGCCATGCAAACCTCCCAAAATCGTTTTGGGGTCATGCACTAATTACCGCGTGCTACACACTAAATCGTGTCCTATCTAAATCGGTCGACAAAACTCCATACGAGTTATGGAAGGGAAAAAGACCAAACTTATCTCATATGAAAATATGGGGCTGTGACGCTTATGTGAAGCGTACTGAATCGGATAAACTTGAGACTAAGTCCGATAAATGCATATTTGTAGGGTATCCAAAAGAAACAATTGGATACCAGCTCTACAATCCAGTTGAGAAGAAGGTGTTCGTCTCAAGACATGTCATATTCCTAGAGAAAGAGTTTATTCTAGGAGAGGGCAGTAGGAGCAAGTTAGAACTTGAAGAAGTTCATGAATCCACAGATGTTGTTGACCGATTAGATGACCCTGAGTCTGATCCCACACCTGCTGAAGGATTGACTCCTAATCAGGATATAGAGATACCTGAGGACACTCCGGCTCAACGTAAATCAAGTAGAACCATTCGACCTCCCAAAAGGTACGAATTCATGATTACTAATCAAGTATTGTTAATCGAGGATGATGAGCCTACTATTTACGTAGAAGCAAAGTCAAATGTTGACTCAAAGAGATGGCAAGAGGCCATGAAATCCGAAATGAACTCAATGTATGAAAACAAGGTTTGGACCTTGGTCGACTCTCCTGATAGGATAAAACCCATAGGTTGTAAATGGGTTTACAAGAAAAAGGTCGACATGGATGGGAATATCCATACATACAAAGCAAGGCTAGTAGCGAAAGGTTACACACAAAGACAAGGTGTTGACTTTGATGAAACTTTTTCGCTTGTAGCCATGCTGAAGTCCATTCGGATTTTGCTTGCAATTGCTGCATACCACGATTATGAGATATGGCAAATGGATGTCAAAACAGCTTTCCTTAATGGAAACCTACAAGAGGAAGTGTACATGACACAACCTGAAGGTTTTGAGTCCAAAGAAGCCAACAAGGTATGTAAGCTTAATCGATCCATTTATGGATTGAAGCAAGCCTCTAGGAGCTGGAATCTTCGTTTTGATGAGACAATCAAAGAGTTTGATTTTATCAAAAATGAAGATGAACCGTGTGTATATAAGAAGACAAGTGGGAGCGCTGTCGTATTCCTTATACTATATGTAGATGACATATTATTAATGGGAAACGACGTCCCGATGCTTCAATCAGTAAAATTGTGGTTGTGAAAGAATTTCTCCATGAAAGATATGGGAGAAGCAGCATATATCTTCGGAATTAAGATCTATAGAGATAGATCTAAAAGATTGCTTGACTTATCCCAATCTTCGTACATAGATAAAATCTTGAGAAGATTTAACATGGAAGAGTCCAAAAGGGGGTTGTGTCCCATGTCACATGGGATTTATCTCTCAAAAGATATGTGTCCTAAAACACATGATGAAAGGAGTCGCATGGATAAGATTCCCTATGCCTCAGCGATAGGATCTATCATGTATGCGATGCTATGTACGAGACCAGATGTTTCATACGCTCTAAGTGTTACGAGCAGGTTTCAAGCAAACCCTGGTGAGAAACATTGAATAGCAGTTAAGAACATTCTTAAGTACTTAAGAAGAACTAAAGATGTGTTCTTGATATATGGAGGAGATGAACTGAAGGTTCATGGATATACTGATGCTAGCTTCCAAACTGATAAGGATGATAGCAAATCTCAATCTGGATATATGTTTACTCTTAACAACGGAGCGGTTAGTTGAAAAAGTTCCAAACAAGAGACAACCGCAGATTCAACAACAGAAGCCGAGTACATTGTTGCTTCTGAAGCAGCGAAGGAAGCTGTCTGGATCAAGAAGTTCGTTAATGAACTGGGAGTTGTTCCTAGCATTGTTGATCCCATACCTTTGTATTGTGATAACAATGGAGCCATCGCGCAAGCGAAGGAACCGAGGTCTCATCAACGATCCAAACATGTGCTAAGGCGATATCATCTCATCAGGGAGATTATACAAAGAAATGACGTGAAGATAGAGTGAGTTCCCACGGATGATAACATTGCAGATCCATTGACAAAGCCGTTGTCACAGCATAAGCATGATCGTCATGTAGAGGCTTATGGTATTAGATACATGAGTGATTGGATCTAGTGCAAGTGGGAGTTTGTAAGTGTTATGCCCTAGGTCCAATCGATTTAGGTTGTAAACACTTTTAATATGTTTAATGCATTTATTTTAGCAAGATCTATTGTTTATTTAAATTGATATTCTGATAAATTATATTAAATAATAGAATCTGTAGATTCAAGTTTCAGTAATTAGTTAATCACAAAGAGTTGTGATTGTGAGATACAAATTACGTTTGATTGAATCTTAAACAATCTATGGTCGTAAGTAAGAACGAAATACGGATATCGTTATTACGGATAGATCATCACGTGTGGCCTTTCTTACTTATGAAGTGAGTAGCTGATCTCACAAGCTAAAGTGTAGTGACACTTAAATGAACACGTGAATGTTTTGTTATAGAACAAAACATTGGAGACTCGCTGGGGAGATTCCACATGGATAGCTATCTGAGTGTCAGTGGTTAATCTCCAATGTTCGGTAGTGGAATTGATCCTTCGACTTGAGGTCATCATAGTATCTTATATGGAGACAGTCATACTTTGGTGATGCTGAAAGTTGCTCTACCAAGGGCCGTTAATACGGCGTCGTTCGGGTATGTCAAGAATCATATAAAGGTTGTGAATGATCAATACAGGATTCGTCACTCTTAGATAGTAAGAGTTTGTGATCTACATTTCATCCAATTAAGTTGATAATGAAATTCTTGGCCAAGGTGTACACATAAGTCGAAAAAGAGTTTTTCGACTTACATTGACTTAATAGTGGAATGAAAGATATAATCGATAATCGAGATTGACACATATCCATATCTCGTAATTGATCGGATCATATTGACGAAGAGATTATAGTTTCACGATAAATGAACGAATTTGGTTTTGTCATACCATGTGACATTTTTCATCGCATGTATTGCCCTGACACATTGCTAGATGTCAATCTGGGACGACGGATGTGAATTAGTATTAAATCAAAAGAGTGTTTTGGTTTATCGATTTTGATTAAATCAAAATAATAATTCACATCGTTAGGCATCGTGATTGGGAACCTAATGGGTCATACACAAAATGAGAATTTGAAGATTGAGAGTTACCAATTAATTAATTGACAATCATTGGATAATTAATTAATTGAGTTACTTATTAATAGGTCCGAATTAATTAATAAGATTAATTAATTCATGGACCGGATTTAATTAATTGGATTAATTAAATACTGGACCGGGTTAACTTTAAGGGACGGGTCAAGCCCATTTGGGCTTATATATAAGTTGCTAGGGTTTTAAAGATTGTAGTGATTTCTCATAATTCTACTTGCTAGCACAATAAATAAAACTCTGATTTTCTCTCTACATTATTCTCTGTGTGGATACTATTGGAGGCTGGACAATTGGACAACTGTGGGAGACAGATCAGGATTGCTGAAGCAGAAGGAATAGCAAAAGAGTTTGCAGATTTCACAAAAGGTAAAATCTATATCACAATTTCTATCTAAACACAAAGTAGATCCTTGGTGGGAATTGAAAACTGTTATATTTTCGCTGTGCATGTTAAGTAAATTCCCAACACTCCAATGATTCCTTATTTTCCTCTTTGTTCTCAAGTCGTCTCCTCTCCTCAATTAGGTCTTTTTTTCAGTATTTGTTCCTCTTTAAGTCTTGAAGACAGATTGGGAGTGGACCGGGCCAAAAATAAAACCAAAATTTATTTATTTTTCTCTCTCTCTGGCAACGCCGCACTTTCTGTTTTGCTGGTGCCGCAACACCAACTTTTCTGATGGTTTTTCTTCTTGCTAAGGTGCCAGCTCCAGCTCTCTGCCTATTTTTGACCAAGTTTGGGCGCCTGCCCATTTTTCAGCTTCCTTTTTACCTCATTCTTCTCTTCTCTTGTCACCATTCTTTGCCCACTTTGTGACCAATAGTTTAGCTTCAATCCAAGCTCCAAAAAATTTTCTTTTTATTCAAGTTATCCAAGCTACAAAACAACACAAACGCACACATCAAAACACTCAAAAGTGCATAAGAACGAATCAAAAACTATGATTTAGAGGCGTTTGTTCGATGAGTAAATTACACTCATCACTATGATAGCCAACTTGCCAAATTTGAATTACAAATTGAAGCCATTGTCCCCTCCATGGAGGACGGATGGTCAACCTTTCTACTAACGCATTTTACAATTTTCAAGTGAAAAATTCATTAATACATAAGTATTTTCTATTTCAATTAATTAACTCTATATAATGACCTCAAACAATTAAATAACAAGAAAATGCCGATAATGTTTTAATATGAATATGACTTCTTACACTAGGAATAGCCGAATAGAATAGTTGAAAAGTTGTGCAATATCAATTTCTCCACCATTTAATTTAATTTACATTAACTCAAATTATGTACCTACAATAATCAAATTCCAAATTATACGAAAACTTGTCTACCAAATTAAAAAACCATAGACAATGACATACTATTACAATATGCTCAACAAAATAAAAATGAACTTGTTAAGTTATATGTACATAACAATTTACATAATGGTTTATCAACAAATAATGTAACAAGAATTATTCTAGACGGACAAGGTCAAGCTGCATGGCCTAAATGTGTTCCCCAAGATGGACAGGGCCAATGTGGTCCCTTGAACAGAGTTATACTACTATACATGGGATTTTCAAGGGAGACGGACATGTACCAGGAAAATCCCCTATATAAATGGCAAAGAATTAATCTACTTTTACAAAATTTGTTTACAAACTAAGCCACCTGTTTGAGTCACATTATTTGAAAAAAAAAATGCATTTTTACTGTTGATGTGATATGAAATATGTGGTTGAAAAATAAGGAAAAATTATTGATGTGATGAAAAATTTATTTATTGAAAAATGTGTGGTTGAAAATGAGTAGAAGAATGAAAATAAGAAAAATAATGTGACTCAAACATGAGCTAGGTGTTGGCAAGATTTATAACATTGATTTCAAAAACTGTTTTTGATATGATTGACCTAAATGTTATCAACACATAGTTTGTAAATCAAGTTTGTCAACTTAGTTTGTACAAATAACATGGTTCAATGGCAAAACCCTAACAGCAATGCCCTTCTGTCGCTGCCAAGGGCAGATCTAAACATTTTGAGTTTGGAGAACACAATCAAATTCTGTACAAATCAAATACTTTGTTCTCGATTTTTGAATGATTTATATTTGACCTGAGAAAATACAGATTTACATTTTAAAAATATTTATTCATTAATATTTTGCTCGTCATTTTCATCTATTTGATTTCAAACAGTCAGTTTATTAATATTTTGTTCATCATAAGAAAATGCATATTTACATTTAAAAAATTTATTGTATATTTGATAAAAACAATTAATTCAATTAATAGAAAAAAAAACCATATAACCAATATTCAATACTAATAATCAATCAAATAAACATAATTCGTTAAATATAAGTTAAATTGGATATAATCGATTTTGACTCATTCTATATAGTATATACACAAATAAAATAGAAAAAAAAAAATGAAAATTTAGGTTCAAGTTAGTTGAAATTTTGATTGAAAAGTGAAAAATTATAGTAGACATGATAATTTATAGATAAATCATAGACAAATTTTTAAAAATTTGAGGGGTTAAAGTTTTGGTAAAAGGTGTGAGGGAGAGAGCAATAAAAAAGAGATTTTTTTTAAAAAAAATTATTATGATTTTACTCCCGTTTGGTAGGGATTAAAAATAAATTTTTAGTAAATTTTGCCAAAGGTTAAAAAATTAAGAATTTCATGAAATATGTTATTAAAATTAGTTGTTAATTTTAATAAATTTCAATCGATACCAAATAGAACTTTATCTAAAAACAAGGGGAACACTGTTTCAACAGCACGATACACAGTAAGGAGTGGGGTCCGCAATTAAAAGGGCTGTCCACGGTGCTGTCTGCTCAAAAAAAAAATCTCAGGAGTTGGAGGGATCATGGACCCCCCCAATGGCTGGCATTGACAAATGACAACTGGTGAACAATTATTTGCTCCAAGCCACGAAAAACGAAAGTCAATGAAAAGACCCTTATCATTTCCGTACGTTATTATTAGCATTTGGGAAAAAAATTAGAAAAAAAAAGTTGATGTGACAATCATTGTCTCTAAATTTGCGGTCGTTAAAACTCTCACATTTATGGCCTCAGTTTGTGGACCAAAGTCCCTCGCGTTGATGGATTAGAAAATTGCATCGGAGGTCTACCAACTCTTAGGGTCCGTTTGATTCGCCAAAATTTTTCACCTTTTATCCATTTGATAATATTTTTTTTTTTCATGAAATTGGTTTCCACCTATTTTTCAAGGTACAACCACTTGAAGCGTGATTCCATGGAATTCAATTTCTTGTTATATGGTGTGAATTGATTTCCACCTTTTTTTTTTTGGCAATTTAAGCATATTTTGTCCCCAATAGTAAAAAAATTTATCCATTTAATTGACAATTTGCATAAAAAAAATAAAGTCAAACGTATTATAATATAAATGTGAAAATTATACCAATCAAACACCTTTAATTCAATTCCCGGTAAAACAATTCAAGGCAATTCAATTCCCTGAATTTCATTTCCTTTCTATCCATTTTCCATCATTGCAATCAAACGGACCCTTAAAGATAGTGCAACTAAGTTTTTACCAAATGCCAACTTGATAGTTCTCATATTATTTCATTCAGAAAGACCGTGGATGCCAAAAAAATTCTCACCGAATCTTTTAATTTATAAGCCTCCAAAATTGCTACAAATGGCCAAGCACTGCTTTTCAAACACACATTTTCATGATAAAATATTTTGTATATAAATTCGAAATTTTTTCTACTTTTTAATCACATATTCTTTAAAAATTTACTATTTTAAATCTCATTTTCTAACTTTAATATATACAAATAGGGGCGAAGTGATTAAACATTGTAAATGAAATTATATGAGTTTTATTTAAGGGCCTGCTACTTCACCAGCCCGGATGACCTACTGGTTGACAGAAGCCCCTTAATAGGGCTATTAAGGGGCTTCTGTCAACCAGCAGGTCAACGGGGATGGTGAATAAGCATTTTTCTTTATTTGATATGTCTGATCTATTAATTGACACATATATCAATAATTTGCATCAGCTCGACTGGATAGCATTGCACTTTTAAAATGGGGGCAATGTCATTAAAAACTGACTAGTGATCACATGCTTTATTTTCACATAGATCTTGGATTCTACAATTAGCCAATCAAAACATTTGCCTAAATTTAGCATTCAAACTAACTTCCCCACCTTATACCTTCCCCCTAGCGAGTATCCAGACAGGAGGTGGTAGGTGGACTATCCACGAGAACCGTTGTTCAAATTCTGCTTTATACAAATTAACAACAAAATAATAATAATAATAATAAGACAGATTTTTGCTTACAATAAGGATGTAAAAAAATAATAATAGGACAGATTTTTGCTTACAATGAGGATGTAAAAAAAAATGGGATTTATTGAACAGTGGGGTAAGAAAAGAAAAAACAAAGAACAGAAGGCAAGACTTAAAAACGACAATTTAATGGCACGATAACGAGAAGAAAACGAGCTTTGTTCGGTGATGTCCGTCTCTGTTTAGTAGGACAATTCAATACTGTGTATCAAAAGTTCGACTAGTGGTTGTTGAGAAGAGTTTCATGGATTAATTTCTCCAAGTTGTGGTAAGAAGAGCCTCCAGGTTTAGCTGCCGACTGAGCCTTCCCTTTCAATTCCAATGCCTTCTTCCTCATTTCTATCCCTTTTTTCCCCTCCATAATCACCCTCACCATTTTCTCCACTTTCCGCCTGTTAACATCCCCTTCAATCTCCACTCCAATGTCCCATTTCGTGCACGCGTATCGACAATTCGTTTGCTGTTCGGCGAAGAATGGCCAGCAAACCATTGGCACCCCTTCTGATATAGTTTCAATTGTTGAATTCCAGCCACAATGTGTTAAGAATCCACCAACTGCAGGGTGGGCTAAAACTTGTTCCTGTGGACACCATCCCACCATTAAACCTCTCCCTTTAGTCTCCTCCAAGAACCCTTCTGGTAAAATTGATCCTTTCCCATTCATCAAATCAGGCCTAATGATCCACAAGAAATGGTGATTGCTATTGGCAAGTCCCCAACCAAATTCCACTGTTTGATCAGGAGACAGTGGCGTGATGCTACCAAAATTAATGTAAAGAACAGAATTGTTTTCCCTCTTATCAAGCCAAGTTAAACATTCCATGTCTTCCTTCCAAAGGTTTGATCCAATGGATTTGAGTCTTCGCTCGTAAATTTCTTTTTCGAGCAACTGGATTGGACCTATAGTGTAAACACGATCGTGTTTGGCTCGAATTGCCTCAAGAACTTCGTCTTCCAATTCATCATATGTATTGAAAATGATGGCCTTAGCCCTTGACGCGTTCTCGTGCTGAACGATATTGTAATTCAGCATTATAGCTTTAGGATCAGTGGTTCTAATAAATGTTGGAATGTCCTTTAGTCGAATGCCTTTCATCCCTGGAATCCAATCAATCTCAGTCTCTAAATATCCATTTGTCAAGCAACTTTCATCTGTAAAAGTCAAAATCAATCAAATATTTCTTAAAAACACATTATTAGCCAGAGGAAAACATGTTCATAAGACATGGACATACCGGCCCAGATAATTTTAAGAACAAAACATACCTCTAAGAGGGACATATCCTCTGGCAACAAGTTCACCGTAGTGAAGGTACCCCATGAAACCACAAGCACTTGTTGTGTAAAACAGCACTTCAGGAATATTGAGCTGGTCAGCAGCATCCAAAGTAAAACTCATGACCCCATCAGAAACTATGCAACTAACTTTCGGACAATTCGATGATTCATTAAGGTTCTTTATGAGTTCCAAAAAAGGGGCCAAACAATTTTTCGACATCGACTCAGAAAGTAAAGGAATATCCTGTGTAGCATCATTGTTGGAAGATGGCAGACCATCTGGGATGGTTTTGAACCGGAAATCTTCGAGGCCCTTAACAGCATCAGGGCCGCGGGCACGAACAAGGCGGTTGTGATTGAACTCTGTGTTGACGAAGGTGATGAAGAATCCCTTGTAGTGAAGAAGTTTGGCCAATTTTAGCACTGGGGCTATGTGGCCTTGAGCAGGGTATGGGATTACTACAGCATGAGGCTTCATGGTCTCGACAAATGAACTCTTGTTTTCTTCACCAGATATAGTTGGATTTATTTATAAGTGTGAGAAAGTGAGATAATAAATATTTTACTACAGGAAAAACTGTGTAGTAGGTTCTTTATCTATTAATTTGATAGCAACTTGATTCACAACCTTACTCCAATGAGAGAAATTGTCCAAATTTTATTAAGATTGTCACAACCGCAGGAGAAATATGCACAATATTAATTTTCTGAACAGGAAAGTAACTTGAGTTTGTAGAAAAAATGTAACTTCAAAAAGTTAGATATACATAAACCGCATAACGGTTAAACATGTTAAAACTTGTGATCCATCTTAAAAGGTCAATCTTATTAAGAGGAGTAGTCCAAAACTTTATAAGTTGGCCTATGTTTTCATCTTTATTCGATGTGAGATTTTATCCCTTAACATCTCATCGCAAGATGGTGGCTCGTTTGAACAGAGTAATCTTGAAATTCGTATGCTCATTTTTTAAGTCATAATCAGATCGAATCACTCGTTGAAATTTAATGAGCTCTGATACCATGTTAAGACTTGATGTTCCATCTTAAAAAGTCAACATTGTTAAAAGGAGTAACTCAAAATTTTATAAGTTGGTCTATATTTTCATCTTTATTCGATGTGAAATTTTATCTCTTGACAATATAGACTTGGAAAACTTTAGATAGTAAAAATTGATTGTGCAACGATAATGACAAATCTAGCATTTCCTCATTGAATCTCTTCGTTATTTGCGGGCTCCTTCTTACTAAAATTATTTGAATCAAGGTGTCCATTTGATTCCATCAATCATGCAATACCTTTTCTTTGACACAACTAGAGAAATTGATTTTCACACACCGTGCGCGAATCAAGAGGAAATGCATGTACAAATAATTAAATAATTAAAAATGTCTTCAACCAACCAACTCTATAATGATATGGGTAGTTGGAGTTTTGTAGTGGTAGAGGAACACGCGCAGCACGAGATCCTACCTTTTGTGGATATAAACAAAAAATAAAAATGGCCTTTTGTTGACACGTGCATTTTGTCGGGACTGTCCCCCATTTGTCTAGGGATTCATAATTTTTCTCCGTTTTTCAAGACTACATTTTAAGAAAATATATATTTTTCACTTGAAATTTTTTCTTCTAAATGATGATTCTAGCGAATTAACATAAATAGGTGTTACATGTGTACTTCATCTTAAAAATGTTAATTTTGTTAACATGGATAGCTCAAACCATTATATTTTTCTCTATATTTCGATAATTAGTCATTGTGAGATTTATTTGTTGCTCTTCGTATATAAAGTTCTTAATAAAGTTCACGTAAAAGCATTATATGTGTACATATGACAGTCAACCAAGTCAGAGCAAAGAAAGACAAAAAATGCATTTAAATCCGAAGCAATCCCTTTGAAGCCGAAGTACTTCCCCTTAAGACCGAAGTGCTTCCTCTTAGGAAAAGCCTCTGCACGTCCAAAACTCCACGCTGTCGAAGTGCTTGTTGTCTTTGATTCAAATTTGATAAGTATTTTTATGAATGATTGATGTAACGTATGTATTAATAAATGTCAGGTCTATCAGTCTAAGATGGTAGGTCGACTGACCCCTTGTCAATGAAAGCGATCAATGTAATTAATGCACAAGTGTTGTGAGACTTCGATCTGTCAGATTAGAGCACGTGGATCTAATCCAACTGTCACCATATCGGTCAGAACACTATAAATTAGGCACATTGTAAAGGATGATCTTTTCGACATCATTGTTCTTGACTGATTAAGATTTTTAATACTTGCACGTATCGTTTTTTTTTTTTTCTCTTTTTCGTTGTCATTCCAATCAAGAACGTGTCGTAAATTATCCACGTGTACGTTCGAGAATACGACATCTATTGACACATTTTTTGAGATCAACATTATCCTAAACATGCCCTAACAACATGGTTACTCGTTTCAACCTACAAATCTTGAAATGTGTGTACTCGTTCAAGTTCTAATCGAATCAAATTGTTCATGCGAGTTTAATAAGCTCTAATGACGTATTAAAACTTGATATTTCATCTTAAAAGCTCTAATAATTCAAATCTTTATATAATGATCTATATTTCGATAATTAATCAATGTGAAATTTATCCCATAACATTATCGTCATTTTCTTGAGAAAAGAATGGCAACGACTAAGTGCAATAAATCAACACATGCATTTAATAAAATTAACAAATGATTGCTGACATATGCTTGGAAATAATTCGTCTTTGTTTGGTCAAAATCTCGAACGTTGAAGAGTAGTTGGGAATTCACCAAAGAAAAAGGAATATGGAGTGGTTGTTCGCATATTCTTTTATTTTCTAAATGCTAGAGCTACAGTGTCCTTTTCATACTAGAAGAAATTCGTGCTCATCTCCTTAAAAAAATGTATATATTAATTCGAATACGACTTGCCAATGTAATGGGTAAGAGATTGTATTTTTTTAATTAAACTTAGTAGTATAAATAATACATCTGGATTTTATAAAATCGATTATTCATTGTTCAGATCTGTTATTGTAAATTATACTGTCCATCTTTATTTCTCTCTTTTATTATAAATTTATGTTTAAAGTAAGTCAAATTTATTTTCTTAAACATAATTTTCAAAGTTTCTTCACATAAAAGTTCGTTTTCCATAAAAATAAAGAAAATGCAGTTTAAAGTGGTTGTGCCTTGGAATTCGAATTCAATTTCTATATTCGTATCAAACAACCAAAGTGAAATTCATTTTTCTCGAATGTGACATTTTTCATGAAATTCATGCATATCAAACGGATCTTAAAACTACGTCTTACGATATATTCTATATGATTCTTTTTCTGATCAATATTTTCTTCTAAATGACTTTACGTTTTGCTATATTTTAATAAATTAAATTGCATACTCAAATTCTCCCATTAGTATGTGGCATAAGCTTCGTCAATTTACTTTTTCACTAAATTATCTAAAATTTGGTTTGACGTAAAGATGGCAACTGGGCAAGGCCACCCTTCGGATTTTTGGAAGGTGTAGTGGGGACATGATTGGAATGGGAACATATTTGGATGTGCTTATAAAGGAGTGATAAATGAGTAACGATTTTGCTATATGTATCCGAAATTTGACATTTCGAATTACTCAATTTCACCCGTCCTTTCACATTGGAGGCAGGAGCCACACATTTCTCGGAAGTAGAGCCCGACCTCATGTAAGGCATTCGTGGGGTCGGATAACCCACGGTATCAAACTCCGAGCAAAAATAGTTTAATTCAAGAGTTTTGCTACTTGTACAACTTCGGTTGACAACATTGATTGACAATCTTCTCACATGAAGGGGGCCCACGATTTTTTTATTCATTGTGGGCCCCCCTCCCATATGATTGATTGTCAATCAATATTGTCAATCGGAGTTGTACAAGTAGCATGATTCTTAATTCAATGAGTAAATATGAATCATTGACAGATTAAAATATTCTTATTTATTTCTAAATATATTTAAATTTATAGACATAAATAATAATAAATAAATAAATAAATAAGATTCCGTGGTATTTTGTCATATCTAGTTTTTATATAATCCCATCTCGTGATCCAAAAGCGGCATACGTATCATTAATAAACACGTGTCCAGAGAGATTGATAATACTATTTGAATCGTGCACGCACACAATTGAGTGCACAAGCTAGTATTTTATATAATTGAAGTTTGCGTATCGTTGTTCAAATGTGTGGAATTACAAATCACTATCAATTTAATTGCCAAATTGATTATCCCTTTGTTTTCTCCTTATATAGTCTAAGATATAACAATTCAATACTCAATTAATCAAGTTTAAGTAAGCTTAAGAAATTAAGTTCATCGGCAATGACGTCATCTAGTAGCGGGTCAAATATATTTTTATCCACAAAATTTGCAGGATTCACAATTTACTATTAACTTATTATCAACATATTTTATAAAATTTATAGTAGGGATGACGAAAACAACTTGTTTTATCCGATATCCGTATGCCTCGCATAATCGAGTACATGAGGCGGGAGTCTTTGCCTCGAGACAGGGTAGGGATGGATTATGGATATGGGGAACATGGTCCCCTTAATTAATAGCATTTGCTAGCCAGTCGAATTTTGCTGAAGAAGTAGATTTAGGATTTGGACCCTTTACTAAATGGGCTTCATTCAGCTATGACTTTGACTTGGTATTCTATTTTTTATTATTCAATTAGGATTCTTCTGTGCAGTGCTTCAGATGTCAATGGTGAAGAACAGATCTCGGAATTCTGGAATCGTGATAATGAAGCTAGTGGAAGTAAGGAAGATTTATCTGATTCTGATGGTATATTTTTATCAGTCACTGATTATTTGCTAAAAACCCTTGGATCTGAAATTCATGTGATAGTCTGCAATACGGTTTGGTTTGGAATGCTAATTCTGGATTTCTCCTGAATTTTCAACTTATTCACCAATTAGTAAATTGATTTCAATGCTGTTGAAGTTGCAAAGAGCTTAGCACATTCGGTAAATCATTAGAATCTAGACTAAATGACATGATTGAGTTGTTTTCAGTGTGCAGAAGAGAACTGTGCAACAAACGGGACAAGCCGCCCCCCCCCCCCCCCCCCCCCCCCCGCCCCCGCTGCCATCTCTACTCCCCGTCTCGCCTTGCCTTAACCGGATATAGGGGTGTGGCAAGGAGACAAAAATACACGATGGGCGAGAATGACTTCCCTAATCTTGACCTGTCTTGTTGTCATTCTAAGCTTATAAGTATCGAGTAAACTCCTAATATGATTGGTTGAGTTGTGATAAAATTTCAAAAAATAAAACATAAAAGGGAAAAGAAAACATTCCTTAATTGATTTGGGTTACAAAAGT
This sequence comes from Osmanthus fragrans, assembly GCA_019395295.1. Lineage (NCBI taxonomy): Eukaryota > Viridiplantae > Streptophyta > Magnoliopsida > Lamiales > Oleaceae > Osmanthus > Osmanthus fragrans. The sequence continues at coordinate 2,565,289 of CM033356.1, read as the reverse complement.
TGGAAACACGGTACAAGACTATTAAAAATTGAACAAGAACATGAAAATCAAACAACTAATTTTTAAGAAGGATCTCATTAATCAAAAACTCCAAATTCTGGTAAGAAGAGCCACCTGGTTTAACTGCCAATCGAGCCTTCTCTTTCCATTCCAATGCCTTTTTCCCCATTTCCTTCCCTTTCTCTCCCTCCATCAAAACTTTCACCAATTTTGCAACTTTTTCTCTCGTCACCTCTCCCTCAATCTCCAAACCAGTCTCCCACTTGGTACATGCATATCGACAATTCGTTTGCTGTTCGGCGAAAAATGGCCAGCAAATCATTGGCACCCCTTCCGATATGCACTCTATAGTCGAATTCCATCCCGAATGTGTCAAGAACCCTCCAACAGAAGGATGTGCCAAAACTTGTTCTTGATTACACCATTCCACCATAAGGGCTCTCCCTTCGATTTCTCTCAAGTATTCTTCTGGCAAAATCGCGCTTTCACCACTTACTAAATCCGGCCTAATGATCCATAAAAATTGCTGAATGCTATTGGCAAGTCCCCATGCAAATTCCAGCAGCTGTTTGGCGGATAAAACTGTAATGCTGCCAAAGTTAACATAAAGAACAGAATTTGGTGGTTTTTGATCGAGCCACTCAACGCAGGCGTCGTCTTCTTTCCACAGGCTCGACCCAATGGATTTGAGTTTAGGATTCTTTATTTCATGCTCTAGCAATTGGAGAGGACCAATAGTGCAGACACGTTCAAATTTTTCTCGAATGGCCTCAAGAACTTCTTTTTCTAAGTCATCATACGTATTAATTATCACGGCCTTGGCCCTCGATGCATTCTTGGTTTGCAGAATATTGTAGTTGACCATAATATCTTTTGGATCAGTTGTTCGAATGAAACTTGGGAAGTCCTGTAGTCGAATATCTTTCATCCCTGAAACCCAATCGAGCTTTGTATCAAGATAGCCATTAGTCATGCAGCTCTCATCTGCAAATCAAAACTCAAATTAGCCTTGCGAGAATCATGGAAAAGTTTTAATTACGCCGACACGTGCCAATGTGTACTGCGTACCAAACATACCCAAAAAAAAAACGGAGTACGAATCTTGATACAATATAGGTATCGATGTGATTATATACCTTTAAGTGGAAAGTATCCTCTAGTTACAAGTTCAGCATAGTGACAGTAAGCCATGAAGCCACAGGCACTCGTAGTGAAAAACACTACTTCAGGAATATCGAGTTGTTCAGCTGCATCCAAAGTAAAACTCATGACTCCATCAGAAACTATGCAACTAACATTTGGAAAATTGGGCGAATCATTAAGGTTGTTGATGAGGTCCAAAAAGTGAGGCAGACAATTCTTTTGAACTGAATCACAAAGTGCAGGTATATCTTGTGTAGCATCTTTATCTGAGGAAGGAAGGCCATCAGGGATGGTTCTGAACTGGAAATCCTCTAGACCCTTAACGGAATCTGGTCCCCGGGATCGAACCAGCCGATTGTGGTTGTACTCTGTGTTGACAAAAGTGATGAAAAATCCCCGGAAATGAAGAAGTTTGGCCAATTTTAGCACTGGGGCTATGTGACCTTGTGCAGGGTATGGAATTACTACAGCATGAGGCTTCATGGCTATCTATTGATTTCTTTTCCTTCTAATGCTGTATATCAACTGGTGCAGTTCTAGACCCTGTGGACATATTTATAAATCAAAACCTTGAATATTGAATAATACATGCTATTTTTTTATTTTGACATTGAATGTCATACAACTCACACTGTCCCACACATGCATTGCTGAATTCATATTTATTTACCGGTCAGACGAGCTAGCTATTAATGTTGAATAAATATTAGGGGAAGAGAATTGGAAATTAAATATTATAGTAAAGGATAAGAGTCATTGGGTGGATCCTATTAATTTAGTTACCTTATTTCAGGGGCACTAAAATTAATTAAAATATATAGTATATGATAGTCAACTTCTCGAATTTTGCGGTTATCGCAATCAAGTTGTAAATTTAATATTATTTTATATGAAAATAATATAGTTAAGTCGTTATAATTGCAAATAATTTATAGAGAAAAATCATTTGTACAATCCACCTGGACTGTACAAATGACAGCCCCCTCACAATGAGGGAGGCCCGCGCCAATAAAAAATGCGCTGGCCCCCCCTCATGTGAGGGGGCTGTCAGTAAGGGCGGCTCTAATTTATATAGGTAGTTAATATCAATAACTAGATATTGTTTTGCAATTGATTCTCTACTCCATCAAAGGCAGAGTTGTGATCAAGAATAGTTTAGCGTCACAATTGATTTCGGATTTTAGACTAGGAAATTCTTCTTATGACTGTAAAACTACGTATGAGCGACATAAAATAGGGTTAAGATGTTGGATATGTGATCCATAGGTAGTTTAATTTGGTTTGAAATTGGTTGATATACTATAAAATATATGATGGGGCTGAAGTTAAAGGCAAAGAACTTCCATTTTTGAATATGTTAACTAAAACATCAAATACTAAAGGTAATGTACTTGATTCTCAGCGCTCTTCATTGTCCAAAAATCACATGACGGGTCTCATTGTCTACCTCTAGCGATGGAGCAGAAAGGGACAAGGCAAGAACGAAATAACTCTCTTCAAAGTATATATTTATGATGACATAGATCTAGTAAAGAAATTGTGCCTTCACTATATTTTGATGTATGTGATGACATGATTATAGTAAAGAAAGGGCAGCATCGATTCTATGATTTTACTATTTTTATACTGATGACTTGATGAAGACTTTGTGATAGCTTAATTATATTTTTAAAAAGGTAATAACGTGTAGATACCAAGTCAATAACTGGGCACGGCTGAGATTTTTTAGAAATGTAGGAGCAATAAATAAATTTATTGTCCTTAGAGATGGACTCTTATATATGTTTTATTAGTTGAACTATTCATAGTGATACCTTCTATAAATAACATACAAATCTAGGAGGGACTTAGCGTGGCCTCGAGGATAACAAATCAAATTGGTCTCATTCTTTGAAGGGGATTACAGGTGAAAGTAATAATAAGCTACTATACTTTATGTGATCTAATTATGCTCCTCGTCAATCGCCATAATATGACAAGTTAGAATCTCTTTGGCAAAAGACGGGTAAAGATTAAGGAAAAAGGTTGAACCATCGTCCATACTGAATAGATTGAGCATACTAGTGTTGCTCGTAAACGTTGTAAGTCTAGAGTTTGGGCCTGAAGATGAACTATGTTATATCCAATAATCCAAAAATTAGTTGAATCAATAGATTTTTCAAATTCAGAGTTCGTTCATAAGTTTACATGTTCATCATCGAGCAGCGAATATGTTTTTTTTTTTTATTTAGTGAGTATATGGATCATTTTTTTTTTCTTCCATTTTGCTTCAAAAAAAAGTGCATCTTCACTGGGGATGGTCATGTTTTTTGGTGGTTGAAATTTGTTTATATGGAAACTTATGATAACCGAATCAATACCAGTTAAAGATTACATTGAAGTTAAAATAAATAAATAAAAGATTGGGGGTTCAAAAATAATGCTTATTTGTTAATTAACCCTTAAGAGCATATAAAAAATTCCAAAGCAATTAAGGAACGCTTGGTCTCTAAATTGAGGAGATCACTTTACGGGCTGAAGTAGTCTCCGCGACAATAGTACAAGCGATTTGACTCCTACACGATCAGGATTGGCTATAGGAAATGTGAGAATGACTTCTACATGTTTACTGAAATAAATAGGGCAATGCCATACGATACATGGATATTTTTTAATTTTCCCTTGAAGTTTTGTACGGACCCTAAACTCCTGAAAGAGCCAGGGTTAGTATATATGATAAACTCTTGCAAGAGCCAGGGTTAATATATATGATGTAACCCTATTATTCATACATAATAAAAATCATAGCCGCTTCGCTCCTGTGGATGTAAGTCAATTGTCAAACCACGTAAATCTCAGTTCATTTTCTTTCTTCGTTGATTACATATTATTCATCACTGTTGTTGCACAAATCAAAACATATACAGAATATTGGTAGTGTTTTTAAATGGCATTGAACAATGAAATAAAGGGTCACTGCTACACTGGTAATGATTAAAACTAATTGTGAGTAGTATTAGGAAGAATTTGGACTCTCAAAAATTCCATTGGAACAGCAGATCTGATGCTAAATTTCATCCTGGGAGAAGCAGCTGGCAGCAGGAGCCTCGAAAGCATTCAAAGTACTTCTAATGCATCGGAAAGTAATAATTGATAAATTTTACATTAAAACAAACTTATTTTCATAAACTTTTTCTGTTACAAATCAACTTATTGTAGAAGCTTGACAAGTTCTTCAAAATTCATGTAGGAAGAACCTCCAGGCACAGTTGCCTCCTCTGCTTTCTTCTTCCACTCCATAGCTTTCTCCTTCATCTTCTTCCCTTTCTCGCCGTTCATAAGCTCTTTAACGAGCTTTTCCACCTCCTCTCGCTTCACATTATTGTCTATTTCCATTCCCATGCCCCATTCCACACAACTGTACCTACAATTTGTTTGTTGCTCAGCAAAGAAAGGCCAGCAAATTACAGGCAGACCACCTGCTATACTTTCTATGGTCGAATTCCACCCACTGTGTGTCAGGAACCCTCCAATTGCAGGGTGTTTTAGAACTTGTTCTTGTGGGCACCAGCTGATTAACATGCTTCTATCTTCTGTTTCTGTCAGGAATTCCTGTGGTAACATGGCTGAATCACCGGCGACAATATCAGGCCTAATTATCCACAAAAATGACTTCTTACTATTTGCTAATCCCCATGCAAATTCAGTTAGTTGTTGTGCAGTTACTACAGTTATGCTTCCAAAATTCACATACACCACTGAATTTGGTTCTTTAGTGTTCAGCCAGTTAATACATTCCAAATTTTCCTTCCACAGACTTGAGCTCAACGAATTGTATCTTTCGTCGAGAATGTTATTCATCATCAGTTGCAGAGGCCCGACTGTATAAATGCGCGGATACATGGCAGAGAGCGCGTCCAAAACATCTTGTTCTAGAGCATCAAATGTATTGAAAATAAGTGCTTTGGCTTTGGGAACAGCCTCAACTTCACTTACCAAAAAATTGAGCATCAAGTCATTTGAATCTGTTGTTCTGATGAAGCTAGGAATATCCCTCAATCGAATATCCTTCGTTCCAGGAACCCAATCAAGAATTGTTTCCAAGTAGCCATTTGTTACCTGGCTCATGTCTGCAAATTCGTGTAGACTTTAGCAAAATAATATTCACATGGGTTGAATCACGTGATAATTTGTCAATTCCAATATTGTACAGTGGGACTTTCCCTTTCTGTTTTTATATATTGATTACGTTTTCAATACGGCACAGCACTTGGTCAAAAAATTTAATTTGAAGTTTTTCTGCAGTTGACTATCGCGCAAGTGTTGGATTAGACTATGGTGCGCCCTTATCCTTATCGTACTCCAATTTCAGGTTTGATTTGGTTAGTCGATTTGGACTTTTAATCCAAATTAAATTTTAAAAAATAAAATTTAAATTTTGGACTCACTTAAATTACAAGAATTAAAATAATTAAATAACTTTACATTACAAAATTATTGACTAACAAATAAAATCAGGTTAATAGAGACATATCAACGAAAATTTTAGGAATTTTATCTTTTTTTTATACATTATGTAGCATGTCTGCCTGAGTAGGAAAAAAAGGCTAATTAAAATATAATAAACTTGTGAAATAAAATTTTCAATACTATTACTTACCAACAACATTATAGATTAGAATGAATCGAAATATAGTTATGTGGCTTATTTTTTGATTTTTATTTTTCTTTCAAAAAAAAAAAGGTAAACATGTAGATAAGTTGGGTTGGTTCGGTTAACCAGTGGTTTGAGGTTTCAAACTATAACCGAACTAACTCACCATAATTTTGTTTAAAAGAAAATCAAATCAAACCAATTACAAATGTCAAATTGACCCGAATCGATTCGGTTTGATCGATTTTTTTGTCCAGACCTAAGTAAACATCGGAACACGAAAGATTTCTCGACGGCCTTTTTGGATGAAACAACTTACAAATGACTTTTCACAATAAACATTTTTCCCCTTTTTTTTTTGGTTAAAAGTTTTTTGCAGTGAAAATAAATTTAGGGTTATGCTACAAGTACATTGCGGGTGTCATAAGAGTGTCCATAATGGACACCCAACACCCTCCTAATAGGAGAGACGGCTGCAACGGTGGTAGGCGTGGCAACGAGTCGAGTTGAGCCGAGCCGGGGAAAAAAGCTCGGGCTCGCTCAAGTTTTTTTTTGCCGGACTTTTTTGGGTCCGAGCCCAGCCGGCTCGGGTATTTTTTTTCTTGTTTTTTTTTTTGTAAAATATACATTTTTTTACTACTTACACTAGTTCCAATGAACTCTTGATTAAAATATACATTTTTTCCCTTTTTTTTTAACCTAATCATCTATGCCAAGAGCGAGATTCATGTGATTGGAAGGAGTATTAGATAATTATTATTTGTTTTTCAAATGTTTGAAAATAATTATATTTTGGGTGGCACGAACATTATATTGCTACATTTATATGAGAATTTACTTGAAAAAGTTTTGGAAACTTTATTGTTAGCTAAAATAAGTAAATAAAAATTTAAGTCAGAGTGAATAATATTTTGATCGTGCATTTTATCAACTTTTAAAAATATATATATATATATATATATATATATATATTTTTTTTTTTTTTTTTTAATTTTATTTTACAAAAACCAAACACGAGTTAGATAATAAAGTCGTATGGTTCAAATTGAGTATAAGTCATTTCAATAATTTGATTTGATAGTTATCTACTGACTTCATAATTGTAGTCCTTCAAAGGACAAAATTAATTTTACAACCAACAATCTAAAATAGTGCAGGCAGCTAATTTAAAAATAAAAAAAAAAGGACAAAATTATTTTTTAAAATTTTACACGAGCCTAAACCCCAAAATGGGGTTCGGTGCATCCGAGCCCAAGCCGGGCTCGGCTCGAACTTTTTTCGAGCCAAATTCGGACCATCCAAGTTTTCGAACTTTATTGCCACCTCTAAACGGGGGTTACGACAGTCGCCCCTCCAATAAGGGGCGCCGGGTGTTCATTATAGACACCCTTATGGCACCCCTAATGTACATCAAGAATAATCCATAAATTTAATACTCGGGATGTGTTAAATACTAATTTTACTTAGGCCCCATTTGATTGGAGTGGAATTGGGTGAAAAAGGAAAACATTTTTCACCCTTAAATTTGGTGTTTGATTGCATAACTTTTTCATGGAATTCATTTTTAACATTTTTCTAGGTACAACCATTTAAAGCATATTTTCCTTCTTTTATTTTCTTATGAGTATGGTTAGAAAATGTTTTCCATCTTTTTTTTTTTTTTTACTTTTTGGCAATGGAAACATATTCTAAATCCAATGGTAAAAAAATTTATTCATTTAATTGACAATTTGCATGAAAAATAAAGTCAAACGAACACAAAAAAATTTCAATTTTTTTTTTCACTTTTTTTGCAATCCAAACAAATTTTAATATAGATTGTGAAAAAATTTATCTCAAAAGGTAACAATTTGTATGAAAAATAAAGTCAAGCGGATTATGTGAAAAATTTTACCAATCAAACATCATTAATTACAATTCCCTCTAAAATAAATTCTATTTAATTCAATTTCCTATCGTTCATTTTCTTTCCACCAATTTTCTACCATTACAATCAAACAGACCCTTAAGGTAATTAGCACAAAACATCCTTACGTTTTAAAATTTTCACCCAACTTTCACCTTTCAGAAAATAATCATTTTTATCCAATTTCTCAATAAATAAAAAATAAAAAATGACAGATATACCCTCTTATATGATCTGATGCGATTTGCAAATCCATCTATCAGGCAAACTTTTAAAATGCGTTTAATTACGAGTATGAAATTTGTATAAAAACAAAATAAATTATTGGCAATTGAATTGCGTATAACTTATTTATATGAAAAATATTAATTAAAATGTATTTGATTGATTTAATTTTTAATTTAGAAAATATTGTACTTGTCTTTTTTATTGATTGATAGATGAAAAAAAAATTATAGATGAGAGAAAAAGATAAAGTGAATTACCTGAAAAATAAAAATTATATCTTACTAAAAAATATTTTTTTATTTTCGAGAAAAATTTGATCACGTTATCAAAAATTGAAAAATATTTTTCATAAAAAAAATCGTCAATCAAACACACTTGGATTAAACGGCTGCACAAAAATTTCTGTTAAAAGTACTGAAACACATTTGGACATTAGTTTCAGAGATCAACAAGATTGAAATAGTTTGTTATATACCTTCAAGAGGCGTATAGCCTCTATCCACAAGAGGCCGATACTGCGTGTAACCGAGGAAACCACAAGCACTGGTAGTCCAAAACAGCACTTCAGGAAGTCCAAACTGCTCAGCCGCCTTGACAGTAAAGCTCATGACGCCATCAGACACTACGCATGTCACCGGAGGAACCTCTGGTGCGGCGTTATTGAGCTTCGTCAGCAGGCTGCAGAACGGCAGCAAGCAAGTTTTGGAAGTTGATTCACATAGTGATGGTATGTCTTGGGTGGCGTCGGCATCAGATGGCGGCAGGCCGTCAGGAATAGTCTCAAACCGGAAGTCCGGCAGGCCCTCAAGGGAAGCAGGACCACGAGACTTGAGCAGGCGTTTGTAGTTGTACTCTGTGTGAACAAAGGTTATGTAGAATCCATGGTGGTGGAGAAGCTTGGCCATTTTGAGCATCGGGTTTACGTGACCCTGTGCTGGATATGGTATGCATACAGCATGGGGCTTCTCACTTGCAATGGAACTCATCTTTCTCGCTGTCTCGCTCACGCACAGAGAGTTTGAAGAGAAGAGGCAGAGATGGGAGACGGTAAATAGCTAAACTGTCGAGAGTCTAATTTATAGGCACACAAATGGCTAATTTGAAGCCTGCCTAATTTCCCGTAAAAACTCAAGTTGACTTTTTTGACAAATAAAAAAAAAATTGTCCCGCTGACATGACAAAGTCACTCCAACGTATGAGCAACATAACTCATATTCACCATGGATAAAAGATCAATTCTATAATTTGAACATATTTATTTTAAAATTTATGTACAATTAAATTACTCGTTTGAATTTAATAGTTGTAATGTCATGTTAAATCCCTGTTTGGTTTAGATAAAAAAATTAAATTTTAAGTAAATTTTAATAAAGATTGATGAAATATGTGATTAAAAAGTTGTAGTTATAATTAATTATTGAATTTAACTTATATTTTAATCAAGTCTTTTAATTGAACTAATCAGGAGCTAAGATTTGCAGTTCTATAGATCAAAACCTTATAGATATTTATTATTATTTAACGTTGAATTTATCACTTAACAGTTCTATTTGAGGAGCAAGAAGGGACTCTATTTCTTTACTAAAATTTGATTTAAAAATTTTAATTTAATTTCAGATGAATATGTGAATTCTAAATTAATTTAGTGCCTGTTTGATTACTAATAATTGGAAAGAAAATGAGTTTTGAATAGTATTTTTAGGAGAATGTGTTGTTAAAATGTAGAAAAAATTTATAAAATATTATCGTGTGAATGAATGATCGAAAATAATTCTACAATAAATCATAAAATAAATTAATGAAAACCAAACCGACCTTTAATAGTGTGATGATTCTCCACCTTCCATTCGAAAGTCAACTGTATACTGCCGTCCCATATTGAATCGGTCAATAATTGTGGCAACCATCAAGATCGGATCGTATAATATTTTAATTGTGTAATTATTTGATTAAATATTTGACCCAGCCAGCCTCTTCTGCAACCTTCACTTCAAGGGGAATTTTCACAGGCCTCTCTATTGGTATTACAATTGTCTTTTAATCAGTGCCCCGGGACTTAGTCGGCTATTGTCCTCTTGATGAGCGGATTTCATGTACAGTTAATTAAATTAATTATGTTAGAATCAAATGAGTTATAAATTATTCTCAACAAATTTCCTTATATTTAGGAATATTGATATGATCCCAACCCCCGGAAATTCATGCCAAATAGCATTAGAATAGAACATCGTTCGATCATTCGTATAGTTTTGTATATTTTTCAAGTTTTAAGATTGCAAATAAAAATTGTAAAATGGTACATTTTGACACCACTAATCATCTAACAACTGAACAGAACTATTTAGATTCAGTGGCGGAGCTAGCACCCGGTAAGGTAACGTAGCTACCCGTGCTAGCTCCGTCTAAATTTAGAGAGACCATGCACTTGATCCGTTGTTTGTGATTTTCGTCGGGTAGAATTGGGGAAGATAAAGTTTGGGTCATTTTTCTTTAGTTTGAAAATGGGTCTTTTTTGTTTTAGAAATATGGGGAAGAGTGGGCTTCTTTTTTAAAAACTAGTAAACGCACGTGCAATGCACGTGACATGATTTAGTTGAGTATGCAATAGCGTAGATACATAAAAAATTATTTGTATTAGTATTGAAAACATTTATGTTTTCATAGCTTGTATAATCAACAATTCCTAGCAGCCTGAAATCAAAGTGATTTTCACCAAAAAACACCATTGGGGAGGGGGGAAAAAGACAGAAGATTAGCATAACTCTTAATTGAAAGCCATTTAAAATCATTTTATTCGAATAATGTACGATTGAAAACAATTTTAAAATGGGGATTAAACAGGAGCATTAAATGCAACACTTTTTTTAAATAATTATTTTAAACATTCTCTAGTATTTTATTGGTTATTTCCTACTTAAATTAGTTGAGGTTAAATCATACATGAAGGGGATTATGTATTGTAATTGATATTCTTAATTATTAAATAAACTCATATTTTCTCCCTTCAATTTCTCTGTGTTCTCTCTCCTTTCTTCTCCCTTTCTTTTCTCTTGTTGTACAAGTCTCATTCTTGTTCGTTGCCACCATTTCTAGGTAGAGATATGGTTGATGGTCAAATATGATTTGCAGGAAATGGGGTGATTGGGTGGGAGAAATGGAGGAGCATAATCGGCGAAACAATAACCAGAAATAAAAAAGAAAGACAAAATTAAACCAAAAACAGGAAAGAGAGAAGAAGAAAGAGAAGACTTGTACAGGCGTGAAGAACAGAGTAAGAGGCATGGGAGATTGAGTGAAGAAATGGACAAAAAATTTTATAACAACAGATTAAAGGTCAACTATGAACATCTTGTCGGAGTAAAGAAGCAAAATGTGATGGCATATAAATCCAATGCAAGTTAAATCAAAACTTAATTAACCTAATCACTTCAAAAACAATAAGGGATGTTTGATGAAAAAGTAACTTCAAAGTGTAAATGGTATGACAAACAAAAGCAGAGAAATCTAACCCAGGAAATGAATCAGTCTTGCAACGTTTTATTTTGTTGGCTATTACCTACAAAGCAACAAAAGAAATCAATCTGTAGCAAAAATCTGGTTGACTAAAGGAATTGATGATTGCAGCATCTAAATTTTTCGAACTCAAAAACAAAAACCTCTTTTTCTCCGTAAAATAAGCAGGTATCTCTATAGATAAAAGTTAGACATAACTCTTTTAGAATTATAAGATTTTTTTCCATTTCGACAACAATTTGTAGCAAAAAATCACGAAAGCGTATCAAAATACATGGAACAGAGAAACCTGGGGTAAAAAAGGCCTTTACTCAAGCTAAACAAAGGGCCTCCGCAATTACACAAGGACTTTCAAAAGTCTATGCAAATAGGAATGAGATGTTTATTCCAAAAGAACAGAAAGAAACAGTGTTTTCCACTCAACTCTGTGAACTGGTGAATAACCAGCCCCTGCTGTTTCTGATCCCAATGCCTCCCCATTCCAACATACCAAATGCTGGAGAACATTTGCAGGCACAACACACTGCAACTTCAACAAATGGGAAGAGTCTTCTACAAATTTGCAGCCACATCACAATGCAAATCGAGGTGATTCACATTCTCATCAGAACTTTTGCTCATCAAATGTCAATATACTGAAGTTCCATTCCGCCTCAAATTCTCGGTAATGCATCTTTTGCAGCAGTCCAGACAGAGAGCCACATTTCCAGGTGTTCACTTCCCCAGAGTTCCTCCATACGAATGTTATTCATGTTAGATTTGGTCAAGAGAAAGAAAAATGGCTTCACATAGGGCTCTTTAAAGCAAAAGCTTGCCATACCATTCTGTCCATCCACTTCTATCATCACCGAAAGTATATATTTTTTGTAAACAAAGATGCACAGCTTGTAGGTTGCAACTCTGCATGGCCATTTAAATATTTCATTACATCACAATTCTTAATAGGAAGTACCTAAACAATATTGGCTACCTAGTATGTGGAAATTCTACTTTTAAAATAGCATCAGCACAGCTGCCATGCTTCCAAAAACTTAACTCTAGTCTCTTCCGCTCCAAAATCCATATTCTCCTAAAAGTATTCATTGTTGCTGTCCATGATTCAACCCATTTAAAGCTTCTGTGTTCCAACAGCACCATTTACACCCATCCTTGTCCCTTACAACAGTTGTTATAGCACTCAGCTCCGTAGCAAATCTCCAACACTTTCCAAATATAGGTCTATCTAACAACATTTGATTTCTTATCCCCGACCATCTACATCCGACAGGCTTCTAAAACTATCTCAGATCACTCAGGGATATGTATTTCTCATCCTATTGCCTAAAAAAATTAAAAAAACAAAAAAAAACCCAACCTTCGTAGCTGTTTCATCCTTTTATCAACTATGGCAGGGATTGTGGGCACAGCCATTAAACATGGGCATATTGTATAATGCACAGGTAATGTTAACTGCAACTGTTAGAAAATAGCTCATCTTTGAACCAATTATTTTTTTCAAAACTTACAATCAAAGAAATGGCCACAAAACACGAGAATCTTCCTCAAACCTCCAAAGTGCTTATTATCAGGATCTCACATACTGTCATTGGCAAGCAATGAATTATCCTTTTACATTTTCCCCACTAATGCTGACACCGAAGCCACTAATGAACCCTAAAGCAGACACCCTATCCAAAAATTACTAAACGCTTCCATCACTAAGAAGAAAAAAAAGAGGGGACAAAGAGTCACATTCTCCCCACCCTGCACTTCCAAAATATCCAACGGTGAGCCCATTGACAAATAAAGAATCTCATGGTATAATATAAAAATAATTTATTTCTTCCATTTCTCATCAAAATATATCCTATCCATAATGTGCTTAAAAATACCAACTTACATGGTCATGGACCTTCTCCATATCCATTCTGCAAAGAACATCAAGGATAATGATTCTTTTTGCCAAGAGAACAGCATCAATTATTTACCGACTGTCCAAAATGGCATTTTTGAGATGGAGAAGCCAAACCCTATTTACTGGGGAAGAGAACACTCTGAAATGATGAGATGCATGCTTCCTCCGAGGCTTATTGGCTAAGATCTCTACTATCTTCCTCTCCTTACTTTTATAGATTAAAGCCATTAAAATCACATTTCAACCCTTCCCAGCACCTTAATCGGTGGTGTCTGAGGATTTATCCAAATAGTGAGTAGAAAGAGATAAGATGTAATCAGGCTTTGGTAACTTATCCCCAGAACAAGATTTCACAACTATGCTTGCATCTTTCCTCAGTGAATAGCCTTTCAAGCTGAAGTTTATCTTCTTCTATTAATACAGAAAAACTCACTCCCTCAATCCTCCAACTTAAATTCTTAGAGTAGAGATTCTAATAGAAAGACTGCATTCCTCCATCGTCTCGTAAAAACTTACAATATACAGTTATGCTATACTATGTCCTAACAGACTTGTCAAAATAAGCAGTAATTAAACTTGGATAGCTTGAACTCCATTTACTCCCAGCAATAAAGCCTAATTGCCTTAAAAAGTCTTTCGATTTGATAGGCTCATTTTGCAAAAATAATCTAACAGGAACTATATCACTCTTTTGGTTTTTATTCTAATCACATCTCTGTCATCCTCCAAGATGAACATAAAATTAGGACAACGCTTTTGGAAGCAGACTCATCATATTTAATTTTCACCACTCAACCATGTTGAATCTCAACAAGCAATAATGCACTTCTCAACCGCAGCATTAGATTGAAGATTTAAGGATTGCATAGTACACAATTAAACAACAGAATCTTCTAATTGAGCATAATACACAATTAAATAACGGAGCCTTAGATTGAAGATTTAAGGACTGCATAATAAACAATTTATGGATTTAGGTGACTGCTGAAGCTAACGACTGCATACAGAGCAACAAGAATTGTAGTGAACTTTTTATTAGTCAACTAATATATGCTTTAATCTAGTAGGATGATCTCATTCAGAATTTGTGGTCTCGACAAGAAAAAAAAACAAAGATAATCAAGACCATAGTTTAAGTAGGCAACTTGTCCATTAAAAATTTGAAATATAATCAACTATGCACTCGAACCCCATTCCTACTATGCAAAGAACTTACCTGTATCAAGCCCTTCACACGCCACACATTATGCTTAAGAACTACTATCTGTGAGTCGTCTGGGTGCATAGATTTCAACTCCTGTCTGACCGACTCTATGCTTGCGTTATGTTCAGCTGAGAGCTGGATGGCAAGAACTTCACCAGTTGCTCTGACAACTCTTCCCAACACTGCTCGGGAATCACCAAGGTTAGCAATGTAAAGGATGCCGTTACAAATCACACCCACCAGGCAACAGGAACCAACAGCAGCCAGTTGCGGTTTCATCGGCCATTCTTTAGCAACCACTGATATAAATCCCTCTTCTGTTGCCTGAAATGCTTTCCGTATTACATCCATTGACATGGAGTTCTGCTCAGCAGTGAACCCTGCAACAAACCAGTTTTAGCTGAATTATTTATGAAACAGCATTCTGGAAAAAATAGTAGTTCTCACAATAGAGACAAAAGCCAAGAAAAATCAATAAAAAAACTATTAACATCCCTAAAAGTCTTCTTATGAACTTCATTGCTATTAACCCACCTCGTCTCATCTTTCAGCCCATTAGCATTGCTCACATTATTAGATGGACCAGGGGACGATGATGAATCAAGATTTTCACACTTGGCCAGAAGATCATCAACGGGTAAATTATGATTAAGTCTAAGCGCAATTCCAAAAATTTTTAGGGCTCTTTGTTTATTGCCCGATGCAATTGCATTCTTAGCAATATTAATGCATCTTAAGGCCTCGTCCTTGTTACCATCCATAATGATTTTCAATTTATCAATCACTACCCAATTGAAAAATCAACCGAAATTTCCCCAAAATTCAATCCCGAGATGCAGAATCTGAAAATAGTGAACACCCCCACAAGATCATCAATTTCAGCAACAACAACAAAATCCAGTACAAGAAATCATGATCTGGGCTTCATCTTCTTAACTATTACAAAAAAGAAATCTAAAAACAAATCAGAGTGTTTTTAATCTCAATAAACAACCGAGTTAAATAACATAAACCCAACAAAATATCACAAAAAATGTTTACCTCTTAGGTTAGAATCCGAAGTCCCATGAGCGATTCAGAGAAAGAAATATATTGTCCCATAGATATTCATATATTCGGGTCCGCATTTGAGTCACTAGACGTCTTGGAGAAAGCAGATGAAGGGAGCAAAAGGTATGGCCGGTTGAGTGGAAAAATGGTTAAAGAGATTGCCGTAGTTTCTACAGGAGCATCTACAGTAGGATGTTTGGTAGTTTCTACAGTAGAAAACATTCTTACTCTTTTTATATGTGAGGGAAATGTGGTCCATTAATAGAAGATAAATTGCCCAAAACCACCATGTGAATTAGGGCTATAAGCAAAAATTGTCAAATCGAAAAATCGAATTGAAATCGCATTTTAGAAACCGTCGGTTTGATGCCACGTGGACCCGTCAACGAAATGATTTTAAACCAAATCAAACCGATTAAAAATGTTTTGGTTTAGGTTTGAAATTTTTAATTATGGTTTAAAACCAAGCCTGACCGGCGAAAAAAAATATATAAAAATTTTAAAAAAAATAAAAAATGAAATTTTTTGAAAATTCATCCAAAATTAGGAATTATTATTATTACTCAATTTACTTTATATATAAATTATAATAATCTCAATTATATGTTTTTCAACCAATAGGAATATGTAATTTTCTAACCCAACTGTCCAAATTCAACGGTAGACGGCCCCAACCCATAAGTCCATAACGGTAGAAGTAGAAAGTCAAAAACTCATAACCCATACATTTCCCATTACAATTGAATCAAACCTAAAACCTAACCATTCCATTCTCATTTCTGTGCGACGCGACCTCGCTTTCGCCCACCCATGTTGGAGAAAAATGATTTGATAGATTATTTGTCCGATCGATGTGAATATTTGACTAAGGAGTCATTCGACATTTTATTATGGTGAAAAATAAATGCTCATAAGTATAAAATTGTCTCCCAAATTGCCAAAAATGTATTATCGATTCAAATTTCTACAGTTTTTGAGTCTACATTCTCAACTGGAGATCGGATTCTTGATTGTTTTAAAGAGTTCATTAGGTGCAAGGATGGTTGAGACTTGTATATGCGGAAAGAATTGGTTGCAAACTAAGAAAAAACTTATAGTGCTGCGTTAATATTTAAATGAAGTGGAGACATTGGATGATTCAATGAAAGTTGTGGCATGTAATTTATATTTTCTATTATCATATTTTTGAAGATTCTCTTATCCATCTAGTATCTAATACTATGATGATGTAATGAATGCATTTATTTGACTATGCGGACGATAAATCATGTGTGATACTAATTAATGTTTGAGTATATGTGAGAAATTGAGTTCGTAACAACATACAATGGTAAGATTGTATAATTGTTATATTTAGATATTATAAACAATTATTTTATTATTGTGTTTGGATTTTTTTTCAAATGTGATGATCACGAGATCTTGTTGGACATCATTATGTTTTTTGAGCCTTATATTTAGTTTATTGGACTTGTATTGTAATGTTGTCGTAACGTCATTAGGCTAAAAAAAGATGAACTAATGGCATAAAAGTGGATAGACAAAAATAATATACGGCTAAACCGGTAGTTTAAAACCGGATAAAACCGTTAGGTTTAGGTTTGAGGTCGTTTCAAACCGTTCAAAATGGTTTGGTTTAGGTTTGAGTTTTTCTCAAACCGGTGTAAACGGTTTGGTTTGAAAATTTGTCAAAAACTGGTAAAATCAGAGCACTTACACCCCTAATGTGAATAGATGTATCAGAAGGTCTCCATGGTAGCAGAGTTTTAACTTATGCAAATAATGATGAGCGTCAAGAAATTAAGTTTACAAGTTTTCAGTTCCTATACCTATCATTAAAGAACGAATGGTACAAATATAAAGAAAACCAAACAAATGCCAGAAAAATTTAAAAACCAGTTACCAATTTGAATGCCCTGTTCAACTTCACCAATTTAGATTGTGAATGTTTCTTTGAAGCCTCTTCTGTACTCATTGCTACTTTTCACCAGCTGAACTCTGTATCATTTTCCAAATGGATGGTAATTGTCTTCACCGATACTAGGAATTACACGAACACCATAAAAATCCGAACCCCGTGTAGGTATGGATACTGATTTCTTGTCACGACTTATGAGAGGAAAATAAAGGTCCGTTTGATAGAAAGATGAAATTTGGGTGGAAAGAAAATGAACTACAAGGAATTGAATTGCATAAAATTTGTTTTACTGAGAATTGTAATTAAAGGTGTTTGATTTATATAATTTTTCACCTAATCTGTTTGACTTTATTTTTCATGCAAATAGTTTATTTTTGGGATAAATTTTTTTACAATTGGGGATCAAATTTATTTTTGGTGTTCGTTTGATTTTGTTTTGTATGAAAATTCTCAATAAAAGTGATAATTTTTTTTTACCATTGAGTATTGAATTTGTTCTCATTGCAAAAATAAAAATAAAAATTAAAAAAAAAATTGAAATTTGTTTTTGTGCTATCAAACACCAAAAGGTTGAAAATGGAATTTGAATTCTTAGTTCTAGGGGGAAAAAAAAAAAAGGTTATCAAACATATCCTAAGATTTGTACATGAACAAAGCTAGGAATTTGATTGAATGGGGAAATCGATTCAAGATGCTCAGAGATTTTGGGATTATTTTTTTGAAATAGAAAGGCTATCATTTGGGATTTCGTTTTGGCAGGATTAGAGGGTGAGTTGTACCGTGTTTAGTGGACTAATTGAGGTCTTTAATAGTAAAATATGAATATAAAACAAAAACAATGTATCTGGTGTAATTTCCACTATTAGTTTTTGTTTCAAAAATAATTTGTTTAAGAAATTTGTTAAATCAAATTATTATTTCATAATATATATTTTATTGCTAGATTTTATAAATTTATTTTATAAAATTTAAATTTGGACAATTTAAGTACTGATTTATTCTTTTAACAGTTTGAAAAACACTTTTCTATTTTGGGAGTAAAAAATAGCTCTAAAAATTACTGTTTTAAAAATTTATTGACTCAAATTATTGTTTTATAATATACACTTTTATTGTTAGATTTTATCAAATTAAAATTCAAATTTGGACAATTTAAGTACTAACTTTATTATTTTAAGTGTTCGAAAAATAATTTTCTTTTTAGAGGTAAAAAATAGATCTAAAATTTAACGTTTTAAAAAATTTGGATAAGCTTCGCCTAAACTCAAAGCTTGTCTTTATCACTTAATTACACTTTACATATAAACTTCATCTTGTTTTGTATCCATAAAAATTTAAAACTTCATCATACGTATATGATTCAAAAAATGTATTTTTATTCCTTATTATTTTGGATTGTGTTGAATTATATTTTCATGTGTAAATGACTTTTATATTTTAGTGCATTTATATATTAATGGAAGATTCTTTTAATATAAATTAATTAAATATTAATAAACAATTTCACTATATTGAACGATCGCTCAATGACAACTCGATGCTCCACCCTAGCTCACTTGAGTGGTTAGATTCGTCCCTGTTTAGATCCATGGAAAATAATAGATGGAGAAAATAGAACTAATCCAAAAAAAATCGAGTATTGCAACTAGCAAAAGCTTTCATTCATGTGGAAAATTTATTAGTACATTGTGGGGATATTTTACATGTGAAAGGCCGGAGTGTCTTTTTCTTGTGGCATAGAAATTATTCAATTGACAAAGGAAATGACGAACGTCGAAACAAATTTTGCGCCTAAATTGGGTCCCCCGAAAGTTTCTCGGGAATAAACTTTTGTAGGATTAGAGATTGAGCACCTTCGACAATTCTCTTTACAACTTCACTTGCTGGTAAAATTTCCTTGATGAGGCCAACGCCTTGACCGGCATACATTGCCATGCTTTCAATATCACCCGTAGTTGTCACGTTTGGAACAGTCCCAGCAAAACGACGAATCTCTTTTTCCTGAAAACAGCAAATCAGGCCAATGAAGTTGTATAATATGGGGGGGGGGGGGGGGGGGGGAGTTGCATTTATTGACAGGACTAAAGTCGATATATTCACCAATCCATGTATGTTTGAACGGCCAATGATGGGTTGATCGGTCTCATTCTTATGACTCGGAAGAGTCCTCCAATCCATGAAGAAAGGAGTTTTCAGTACACGTTGAGGAGCTCCTGGCCACCTGGCACGGCCAAATACATCTGTGTACTCGGTTTTATCTAGTTCGACCAATTTCCTCTTGTAAATAGGGTGAGCATGGCTCTCCTCGGTTGCAAGGAACCTGTATCGTGTGTGTGGTCAATTCTTAAAATTGCGTATCACGTCTAATCTTGAGTGTGCAATGCACATACGGAAAAACACTCAAAAAGCGCTTCAAAGGAAATGCAGTCTCATACCTTGTGCCTAGTGCAACAGCCTGTGCTCCAAGGGCCAGAGCAGCTACATAACCACGCCCATCAACAATCCCCCCAGCAGCAATTACAGGAATATCATGATTGTGGACAAGATCAACTACTCTTGGCAACAAGGTGAATAAGGTATCCTGAAGAATTTCAACATAATAAGTAGTTTAATTGTGAGAAACTCAATTCCTGATGAAAGGCACTTCGGAAAGCTTTAATGCCATGAAACGTTTTCTAGAACAACGTCGCTCTAAAGAAACTTCAAATTGTTATGCACCAAAAGGGGTGAGTCACAAAGAAAGGCTCATAAGCAATTGCCAACCGGGGAAAAGGAAAAGGGAAAAATCTATATGATGTACTCATGCAGGCCCAGTTCCAATTTTACCTTTGGGATTCTTTAAAAAAGGGAACCTGATAAACCAGGAGGAAACCCGTGGTATTCCGTTTAACAGTTAAACCAGCCTGTTTAGCGGTTCTTTTACCTGTTTTTGTTCATCCAGTTAATGACATATAACTGACTGGATTTTGTTCCAGTTCCCGATTTTTCCCTGTTGAACCAACCAGTCCGGTCTAGTTTTCACAACATTGGTAAAAACATGAACACCAATGAAATGGAAATGCTCTTGCCTTCGTGCCGTCAAAGGTCATGACTGCACACGCTAATTGAAGTCTAGCGTAGGCTCATGCTCATTATCTTCACTGCTTGCATAAATTTCAGTAGAATTCACTTCAAGAAAAATATAAACTCCACACCTCATATTTGATGACAATATAATGTATAATGTTAAGGGATAAAATCACACATCGATTAAGTATGAAAACGTAGACCAATTTATAAGATTTTGAACTACTTTCTTAATAAAGTTCATCTTTTAAGATGGACGTCCAAGTCTTAACATGGTATCAAAGTGCATTAAACTCCAACGAACGATTTGATCCGATTAAAACTAAAAAAAGAAAAAAAATAAGCATACGAATTTCAAGATTGGCTGGATCAAACGAGCCACAATCTTGCGGGACATGTTGAGGGATAAAATTTCACATCGATTAAAGATCTTGATCTACTCCTCTTAATCATAAGAAGTAATTGCAATAATTTTCAACTCTTTGAAAAGATTGAGGTTCCAATAATTCGATAGTTGCCATAAGATTACATGAAGAATAGTTAACAGAAAAGCAATTGTACCTGACCAATTACATGCCCTCCAGCTTCCACCCCTTGAACCATTATTGCATCTACACCCACATCAACAGCTTTCTTTGCTTCTTCGAAGCTTCCAACCTCAATATAACAATACGGAAGTAACAAGATTCTCAGTAAGACAATTAGGATTTATGACACAAAGTTCAGCTTCAATTTTTGTCTGTCACGGTGACAGCAATGTCTATAATGCAGGATTTTGAACTATTTTCAACGCATGATGTGTAGTTTGAGTAGAACTTACTTGAGGTACAACTTTCACACCAGCTTGATGAGCCTCAAGCACAAGATCTTCTGAGCATTCTCCCCAGTAAAGCTGCAATACTGCAACTTTTTCATCCAGTATAGCCCTTATGTTTTCCTTATGAGGAAATGCGAGTACAACAGCCACTCCAAAAGGTTTATCAGTCAAGGTTCTAGTCTTCCTTATCAGCTCTCTTAGATGATCTGGTGCCTCCTGTTACACATGTGAATTCGATTAATCCACGTGCAGTTAAGCATGTGATTACTTAAATGTTATACAAATCAAAACATGGTTCAAATTATGTAATAGCAGATAATTATCTAAAATATAGAAAAAGAGGGGAAACAATTGGGTCTTCTTCTTCTTCTCTTATCCCTATTAGGAACTTACCCAATTGTATGGATCAAGAAAGGGGCAGCTAAAAAGGAAAGGAAACGGTAATAACTAACAAAAAATAAGAACTGACCCAATCTGGGGCTCTGAGAAGACCCAGTCCACCGGCATTAGCAACAGCAGCCACAAGCTCCGGACCCGAAATATCGGGTCCCAGTGGTGCCTGAACTATTCCATATTCAAATCCTAATATCCCTCTCCAACCCATCTCTCTCTCTCTGTCTCTCTAGTATCTCTTTAGCTATATATAGACAATGATTAAAGATGAGAAGTGAGAGCAGCACCGTATTAGGGCTACGAGAAGAGGAAGTTTTCTCCTTCTATTCCACAACGTAAGCATTGTCTTTTTATTTTAGTAGTGCGCCTTAACGTAAGCCACGACGTACTTTGGAGCTTGTCTGTTTTCAGACCGCCGCCGACCTGCGCCGCTTCTCAGATACATTATTGGACCCGCCTCTATTTAAGGGAAGGGGAACCTTGCTGTTGTGCAAGAGGTGGCGAAAAGCCACCTCTTTTGACCGACCGTTTTGCCACCTTGACGGACCCTCACAATATGGGTCGGTCTCACTTTTTTTTTCAAATTTATGCGGAGCCCACGTCTACAGGTGGCAAAATGGTTCGATGGTTCGGACTCGGTTTGTGAAAAGTTCGAGCCGGATCCGACTCGTGACTCGGGACACCGAGCTAAGGCTCGGGCCGAACCTCATTTTTGGGACTCGGCCCGATCCGGGCCGGCCCGACGAGCCACGCGGGCCTCGTCGGGCCGCTCGTGTCACGAATTTTTTTTCGATTCACGATAAAAAAATATATTAATAATGAATTTTTAAAAAAAAATTTAAAAAATAATAAAATCAGGACCGATCCGGGCTCGGCCCGGTCCGGCTAGTAAAAAGCCCGAGCCGAGCCTCAAAAATTTCAACGAGCTTTGACTCGGCTCGGCTTGGCCCGGGAAAAAATCCAGATCTCCCGAGCCCGGGCTTGAACCGTAGGCTCGCGAACCGAGCCGACCCAGCTCGCTATCATCCCTACCCACGTCTATGAAGGTTGGTTAAAAGGGTGGGCAGCCACACTTCTATCAAAACAGCAAAGTTCAAGGGAAAATTGCATATGCAATATCAAACCTTTCACTTTTATACATATTTGATCCAAACCTTACTTTATAGCATCCACGGTATCAAACATATCAAAAATTAGCGAACGAAGTCTAAATGGATGAAAGCTATTAATTTGACTCTTAGTTGTCCCAAAAAAATTAATCTAACATTTTTTGACTAATTAGGTGAGAGTAAAATTGTCTGTTCCAATTTAACGTCCTACATTCAGCTTGATCTACTCGTTGTCGGCTCAACATTTTCATTGGACAATATTGATAATGATATAATTATATGACGTTTTCAAAGTATCAAAATGCGTAGAGAGATTTCAAGAATGAAGTGTTGATCCGTAAGGAAAATTGAGCTAAAATAACCATTGTGTCTTCGAACAAGGGTAACTTTCATTGAACTTACCCAGTGACGTAAAAATAATATTCACTAATAGGGTACTTAGTTCAATTTTCACTACAAAAATACTAATCAATATATAAGAGGTTAGATTAGACACAGTATTGAACATTACTATTCCGTCTTAAACATTCAATTTTATTAAGATGAGTATCTCATTCGTTATTTTAGTTAATATTTTTACATTTATCCCTCATTAATTTTCAATTTGAAATATTTTTAAAATATATTTTAATTATAAGTAGCGATTATGCAATTATGAACCTCCAAATGCAATTCAATTTGCCATTTGCCACTCTTTTTTATTTATTCGTAGTTTATTTTTTCAGATACAATCATATTGCCAAATGTTTTTAAGTTCGTTCTAAATTGGGATAGACGGTGTTTTCCATATAATTAACAGGTGGAGTGGTCAATTGTAGTTGGAACCAAAATTGGGCAAGAAACTAAAGAGAATTCGAATAATATAGTACACTACAGCTGTCATATGGCACGTTTTACAAAGTCCAAGTTTGACGACTTGATTTTTAGTTTGCATGCCAAACGAGACGTCAATTTTTAGATTTTGGCATTGTGCACGTCAACTAGCAAGTTGCAAGGAACAACACTTGCTTGAGTGGATTGTGTTTTAAAGTCGGTTTTGGTTCGATGTTTCTAGTCAATATCAAGAGTTTGTAATTGTTAAATGAATTTTGCTAGTGTTAGGTGGCCTGCAATAAATTTATGAAGAAATTTTTTTTACGTGTAATTAAAATATAAAAAAATTTAGCAAGAGCTAATATAAAAAAAAATTAATTTTTTTATTAGTATTTAGGTTGGAGGACCGAGCTGTAGCCCAACCCTACCCTAAATCCGCCCCTGCTTTTAGACTGCGAGACTGGCTGATTGAACCGAAAGAAAAGTCGGCCATAATGATCTAAGAGTCCAGTGTGGAAGGACTCCCACTCAACATGTAAAGAAGCCTTTTCTCTTCGAGTATCTCCTCCCTCCATCCCCTTTTCATCGTTACTATGAATTTTTCTATTCTCCAATTGAAATCATTAGAGTCATCGTCATTATCTTCATCATTTGCTCATACTTGCGATATTGATGATCATAACACAAATAATCAACAATTCTGTCGTTGGCACCACAATTGTTATGACTGTGATCTTCACCACCTTGATACTTATTATCAAGATCTTGATCCTCTAGTGCACACACAAGAGAAGTGACATGCGTGTATGATTCAAACAATGGAGTCGAAATAAACTTGAATTTTGCGAAACTTGAAAGATGTAATTAAAATGTAAAAAATTTCCTGCTAATTTTGTATGTTTCTTGTCCCACGTGATTCCCCTCCTTTCTTTCTTTCTATTTCATTTTTTTTTTGGTAAAAGATGTCAAAACTATTTTTGTCGGCAAAAAAATGCAATTTTTTGTGGGTACAAGTCCTCCCACTATTAAAATTTCTAAACAAATTATAATCCTACGAAACGTCATCTTTGTGGTAAAAAGTAAATTCCTCCTACAAATTTTAATTTGTCTCCTAAAAATTTATAAGGGGAGTATAAATTTCTTGTAGTGTATAAAGTTTGAGACTTGACTTTCTTGGTTCGGTACAACTAACATATTTTAGAGGATTGCTTTAAATAAAAGTGAATTGAGGTTCCAATTAATTGGACCTATTCTTATATACATATTGGATTGACCCATATGTAACCCATATATAGTTGGCCCAACCGATTTTGGTCTGGTGAGTGGTGACGTTGGAGTAGGCTGGCTGATGATGAAGCTAGGCAATCTTAAGTTGATCCTTAATGGGCCCCTCAAATTTTGAACACGTATTTCAATTTAAGAAAATTATCCCAAATCTACCTTTAAACTTTCTATTTCAATAATCTTAGGTTGTTGGTGTTGGTATTGTTGGTGGTGGTGGTGGTGGTTATAGTTTGTTGGAGGTGGTAATGGGGGGTTGTGATGGTGGTGGTGGTGGTTATAGGAAATTTTACACGGAGTGTGACATAAAAAATTAGGATCGTTATAGATTAAATGTAATTTAAATTACTTTCGAATTAAATTTGAATTTCATTTACTTCCTAAATTGAATTTGAACTTGATTTCAATTCATTTACATCCTACATTCAACTTGACTACTCATTGTCGGCTCAGCATTTTCATTGGAGAATATTGATAATGATATAGTTATATGACGTTTTTAAAGTATCAAAATGAGTAGAGAGATTTCAAGAATGAAGTGTTGACCCATAAGGCAAATTGAGCTAAAATAACCGTTGTGTCTTCTAACAAGGGTAACTTTCATTAAACTTACCTAGTGACGTAAAAATAATATTCACTAATAGGGTACTTAGTTCAATTTCCACTACAAAAATACTAATCAATATTTAAGAGGTTAGAGTAGACACAGTATTGAACATTACTATTCCGTCTTAAACATTCAATTTTATTAAGATGAGTATCTAATGCGTTATTTTAGTTAATATTTTTACATTTAACTAACGTGAGATTTATCCCTCAATAATTTTCAATTTGAAATATTTTTAAAATATATTTTAATTATAAGTAGCGATTTTGCAATTATGAACCTCCAAATGCAATTCAATTTGCCATTTGCCACTCTTTTTTTATTTATTCGCAATTTATTTTTCCAGATACAATCATGTTGTCTGTCCCGATTTGGGGATGGGCTTAAAAACAGGGGTGCCAAATGACACCCTCCTATTGGAGGGAGGTTGACAGCCTCCTTCAATAGGGGGTGCCATTTTTTAAAGCCTATCTCCAACCGCCTCCAATAGGAGGTGCCAAATGTTTTTAAGTCCGTCCCAAGTTGGAATAGTCGGTGTTTTCCATATAATTAACAGGTGGAGTAATTGTAGTTGGAACCGAAATTGGGCAAGAAACTAAAGAGAATTCGAAAAATATAGTACACTACAGCTGTCATATGGCAAGTTTTATAAAGTCCAAGTTTGACTTGATTTTCAGTTTGCATTGCAAATGAGACGTCAATTTTTAGATTTTGGCATTGTTCACGTCAACTAGCAAGTTGCAAGGAACAACACTTGCTTGAGTGGATTGTGTTTTAAAGTCGGTTTTGGTTCGATGTTTCTAGTCAATATCAAGAATTTGTAATTGTTAAATATCTACATAAATAAATATTTATTAGTCAACTCGAACCTATCTACGTAAACAAATGAGTAGTCATCTCGATCATTGAGAAGTGACATACAGTTAATTAAGTTTTTATGTCCAATCAAAATATTGATTTAGCAAAAATTCGAGAAATTTTCAGTATAATTTTGTAATTAATATTTAAGTAGTAGGAGGTTGGAACTTGGAAGCTCTTCTCGCATCAGGTAGATTGAAAACCCTACAAATATTGTATATATTTTTCACATCAATCCATTTTCCCGAAAACCACGGTATGAGCCTGTTTTATTTTTGACGAGATCAAATATAACTAGATTTCTATTGCTAGTGAAAGCAAGCTAGCCCCTATCGATAATCCACTTCCTAGACTAGATGAAGGAGTCGATGAATTCACACAATCAAATCGGCCTAATATTAAAAAAAAAAATGCCATATTCTCAATTCTGATATCTTGCATCTTTTGAAGAAAAGATCACGATAGTTGATCATAATCAATAAAAACAAGTACAAAATTTCACTTTATTAGTTTGGTGGAACTACTATTTCACTTCAATTTAGTCCAAAGATTATTGGTTCCTGTGCCTTTCATTCTACACGACCTAATCAAATCATCTAATGTCGACTTCATCTACGTTTGTATACTGGATTACACCTTCTTATCTTCATCTTGATAACAAATGGATCTCACTTCTCTACCAATCGTATTCTTCTTAAATTTATTGCAGTCCCACCTAACCGTTAAACTTCGATAAATAGAAAAGGAGTACAGACTTAGTATAAAGCTGGTCGGACTTGCTTTGGTAGCCTAGCACGACTTGCACTTTTTTTTTTGCAATGGTTCATTCACGATGTTCAATCATGTAACTAATATCTAGAACTGTTAATCTCAATAATTTAGATGAATAATATTATTTTCAAATAATACGTGTCTCGGCAAAGTCAAGCACGACCTATTTTTTAATTTTTTGGGTATGTATTTTTACAATTTTTGTTAATTTTCAATGAATTTAAAAAAGAAAATGAAAAGACTAACAGGTATGAGTAGTAATGACCCGCGTATATAACTCACATGTACCAAACAATCTATGTGCCGAGTCGCTTAAGGGGAGTTCACAATCCTATCCTAGTCTGATTTTAGATGGGTGGCTACCTACAAAGGGGGTGGACCCATTAAGGCCCGAGCGGGTGCAATCAGCCCCACTGAATTCCCTAAAACCTTCAAATGAGCAATTTTAAATTTAGATTTTCAATTTATTTTTGCTCATTTTCTGTCTTGTTCCTACTAAATCATAATCTTGGATCTACCATTGTGCTTACAAATTCCAAAATGCATCGAACACGAGTCAAATGTGCATATATAGATGGGCATGATTTAATAGAAACTATACAGAATGTGATCATCCAAAGGGAGAAAATTTAAAGGTGCATTGTACATTGCATCCTTTTGATTTACCCGTGAGCCTGAAATAGAAATAAAGAAGTAAAAAAGTGATGCAAACATGATTTTGACGGGTGTATTTGGAGGGAGAAATCGACATTGTTTTCTTTATGTAGTTTTCAGTTTTTCCACTGTACTTTTTATGGATGACTTCAACTATATACTTTGCTCTTGGAGATTATTATGTCTCCACAATAAGAGTGTGTTTGATAGACATTATTTAGAAAAATGAATTTTGAAATAGTGATATGATGGAAAATGTGTGGTTGAAAAAGAAGGAAAAGTTATTGATGTGATAGAAAATATTAGTTTATTGAAGAATGTGTGGTTAAAAATGAGTAAAAGAATGAGAATGAGAATTAAAATGGGAATCAAACAGGGCCTAAAGATGTCAAATCTTATCCGAGTAATACTTTGAGCATTAAGGTAACAAAATTTAACAAGATTTTGGGAATGGGTATATTGAACTTGGTGTCAATGTCGAATCACCCAAGGATCCACCTCGAATCAATCAAAAGAGGCTTTTTTTTTTTTTTTCCAAACCAAACCATACGTATAGAATGCCGTCCCAAGGCCACATACATGGAGATTGAACTATGGGAAACATCATTTGAAAATATCATTATGACAAAACAGAAAAAAGTATTCCCATGGACGACGACACCCCACAACCAATCAAAAGAAAATCGTGATAGCGTAATGTGCAGTGCAGGTCTATTGCCTAGGCATCATGATAACGCTATTGTCATCAAACTCTCAAACTAACCTAATTTTTAAAAAAAGGATGATGACACACGAGGTTAAGTTAGATAATGTAACTTGACATGAGTAGGACGTCAAACTCTAATTAATGGCCATATATATAAAAGGAGCAAAGCCTCATGAAAGGGACAAGCTATCACAAATTTCTTAAAACTATGAACTAAAATTGTAGCCACGCCCTTATTTCAATAAATATTACACAATTATTGTATGAAAATTATCCTTAAGGCTTAAGTTGATCTAAAGGCGTTACGTTAATTTTAACCACCAACAAATAACTCTTGTACCATGTGATTACGTTTTCATTTATTAGCGACTTTTTTCAATCAGTCACATTCGAAGATCAGCATAAAATGTAGATCGTGTCAAAATAAATACTTGTAAAAATCATTTTTCGTACTTTAAAATTTTATAAAGGTGAAAGAGGGTTAAATTACGAGCTCCATTAAATTTATAATACATTTATCTCTTTCTTTCTCTTATTTTTATCCATATATTTTTTAATAAAATAAAATTACACACAAATAAAAAAAAAAATCATTATTTTTCAATAACATATTTTTTTAAAAAAAAATGTTATTTCAAAATTTTTAACGTCAAATAATACGGCAAACGAGGTTTTATGCTTATCCTTCCACTCAGTAGTATTCTGACAGACTGTAGGGCCACTACACGACAGGATGAAGAAAAAGCTGCTTTGCAATCTTGATCTGATGCGTCCGCATGCTTATGCCTCATTGTGTGCGACTCAACAATCACAAACCCTTTTGATTCGTGTCATAAAAC
Organism: Osmanthus fragrans; assembly: GCA_019395295.1. Lineage (NCBI taxonomy): Eukaryota > Viridiplantae > Streptophyta > Magnoliopsida > Lamiales > Oleaceae > Osmanthus > Osmanthus fragrans. The sequence continues at coordinate 2,535,886 of CM033356.1, read as the reverse complement.
GTGGACTAGTCTAACACTGCCACGTTGCATGCGTACATGATTGGTCCACTCTTTTTGGTCTGTTTTTCATATATTCTTAAAAAATTGTTGAACCCCTCGAAGGTTTCCCACTAAGCCTGGGCACGGGTCGGTTCGGTTCGGTTCTGAAGAGAACCGAACCGAACCGAACCGAAAATTTTCGGGTAGTTAGTAAACGGAACCGTCGGGTCCAAATATAATTTTGGAACCGTTCGGGTTCGGTTCAGTTCGGTTCGGTTCGGTTCTTTTCGGTTCTATAATATAATTAATTTTTTTTAACATTTATAACAATACTACAGTCTGACATGTTCAATCTTAACTTTTACAAATTAACGTATTCCAATTTAATAAGATATAAATAACAAATTGTCCAATAAGATTAATTTACCAATATATACAAATAACAAAAAATAGATAGTAAATTAGTAATACTAAAACATCGGTGATCCATATAAATTAAAAGTCATAGACTCGTAGAAATAAAATATTTTAAAGTATTACTAATACAGTAGTACTTACTTAACAACTATTTGATTTAACCATCAATTACTTGACTTGCCATATTAGATACTAAAAAAACTCTACAAGAAAGATTGAAAAATCACAATTAACAAACATAAATAAACAAAAAATTGTTCAACTAATACAATTTAATAAGAAAAAATATAATATATTTTTTATTACATGTCTCAATGCTATCATAGAACCCAGTCTCTTCATTGCAAACTCTATATATGTTAATTTTTTTTTTAAAAACTAAATAATTTGATTTTTCACATATATAAAAATTAAAAAATTTTAAAAAAATTCGGTTCTTATTCGGTTCTTCGGTTCTGGGTCTAGAACCGAGAACCGACCCGTACCCGTCGGTTCTTGATTCTGATACCCGTTCGGGTATTTCACTTACGAAGAACCGCTCGGTTCGGTTCGGTTCGGTTCGGGTCCGGTTCGGTTCAGTTCGGTTCGGGATATATGCCCAGCCCTATTTCCCACTGATCGATCCCTAGAGCATTATAGAGGCTGTTTTTCATATTCTTATTTCAATCATGCTGGGGAAATAGGACAACCTTGTTTCACTTGCATTTTCCTTCTTATTTGGATAATTTCCTGAGTACAGGTAATTTTTTACAGGGTTTTTATAGGTGCTGCATTCGCAAAACTTATATTATCATTTTTCTTTTTCTTTTTTAATTACATCTTCCAATAATTGAAAATCTGAGAAGTAAATGTGAGCTAGATTGAAGAATAAATTAAAGCAATCCACGAAGCATGATTGATACACGATGTTAAAACACAAATTTGATTATGCTAAAATGCTGACGAACTTTGAATCAGCGAAAGTCTGAACTTTCTTTTTCTCATAATAAAGCAACAAATAAAACCCATGGCATCGACTAAAATTCGTAAGATTCAATAAACAAATATTTCAAGATCTTGATTGACAACTCCATCAATTGACAAACACAAGTTTCAAGTGCAAATCAAACAACTTTCCGGTAAAGAAGCTCGTCCATAGCTCAAAAAGTTAACAAAAAGCAATTGTAAGGCTTTTAGAATTTATTTATTCGGCTACGTGATTATAACATAATGCCATATTTCTCGTAGATTTCTCCAGCTAATGTCGGCAAAACGAAATAGTAATGGGGCATTGGATATGTTTGGCTAAAGCTTAATACCTAATCAAAAGTAAGTCAATTAAAAATAAGTACCATATTTATTTACAATAAGGTAAAAATTACTTTCAAAACTAGAAAATTCGATAAAATCAAATTTGTATGTTTAGCCAATGCAAGCCAATCTTACGAAGATTATAACAAAGTAGACTTCTTTTTTATTTAATATTTTTCCCTCTCTCTCTCTCTTTTTTATTTTTTTTAGTATCATTCCTTAAGTCCCATAGGTTTAAACCTGTAAGATTTGATCCATTTTCTCATTGAACGAAGAGTACGAAATCAATCTGATTGATTTTTTTGATCAAAAGTGCTATGTGAAATCTTCGATTTTTTTCTCTTCCTCTATCCCTCATGGATCAACTAAGTCCTTTCGGATACTTTCTTAAAAAGGAACCTCATATAAATACCATGCAATCTGAACTGAGGATGGGGTTTTGGGGTTAGCTCACTCGCGACCCTTTGTCTCGGCCATTAAGCATGTGTCGTTCAAGACATAAGGAGACATGATGATTTGACATCATCCTCACTTTCCTTATTTTTTTTTTTCCGTTGTACAACGAATGATTAAAAAAATCATAGGAGTTTTTCTTTCTTTCTTGTTTTTTATTTGAAGGAAAATAAAATTTATGTAACGATGTAAGACGGCATTAAAATTAGGTATAATTTTTTACTATATCGGTTTTCTAAAGTAAGTAAAATGTCCCATCTCCTTTTTGGAAGGTGGAATTTTACAAAACTTTTCCTTTTGATTTTCAAAATCTTAATGATGTCTCGATGCATGAGTAAAATGTGTCGATTTCTTAATTAATTAGACCGATATTCTCACATCTCTCTTTACCAAATGTGCGTTGCTTTTTACAAAGGATTAGGGCCATGTATCACACATTACGATGCAACATGTTACATGTACCAAGAGCCATAAAATAAACATGCATAAATTTGTAACAACAAAATCCAAAGGTAACAAAGATTCAGTCGGCAGCACCGCCCCAATTTCCGACAGGCCTGCTTCAAATTCGAGAAAAAAAAAAGGTTTAATAATATTCTCTTTATCAACCCACTATCACTATGGTATTCGGTGAAACCAACCTCCAAAATTCAGCACTGTTCATTCATATATTGAACTTCTTTAAATGATTAATTATTTACTTTGTTACTTAACTTTTTTGTTGAAAAACTACTTTGTTACTTAACTTAGTATTTAAAGAATATGCAAACCCAATTCACAAAACAACATTAGACTCAACTAATTATGTGATAAATAAAAATACAAAACTAAACTTAAATAAAATAATCATGCAAACCCAAAATCTGCATTTGTTAGAATTTGAGCTTGATCCGAATTATTTATTGAAAATAATTAGGAGTTCTAATTTAAGTGCATATTAATTAGAATCTTAATTGAAATGCAATTGTGAAACTTTTGGACATTCTATTTCATCTACAACTCTATTTTTAGGATTTGAATTGTTCGCTATAAATACTAATTTTTTTATTTTTGGTGAGCCAAAAGCATTATTATTGGGTTGTAATATTATCTTCATTGGTTGTCAATAAAACGTTCAGTTCCTCTGTCAATTTTTTTTTTTTTTTTTTTACTTTTAATCTTATTTTTGGTTGTGTGATCATTTATTTTATATTATGTTATATTAACTTTTCCGTTCTCAACAAGTGGTGTTAGAGTTGTTCAGCTTTCAACAAAGTAATTCCAAGTCCAGTCTGGATCCTAATAGCATTTGATCCCAATTATTTTCTCATATATATTTCGTTCTCTTCTTTTCAACGACTCATTTTTCAATAAAATATTATTCCACTCAAACCCAAAAGTTCCTTATTTTTTAATTATACGTTCCACATCAATATACTATTCCAAAATGTATTCTTAAAAAATAATGGGGTTCAAACATGCACTAAATAAAGTAAAGATGTTGTTGGGTTCCTAGGCTCAGGAACACCCTTCTAATCGACGCAAATCACCACACCAATAGAGAGAATGAGATACCGGCAAAGAACCTCAACCAAAACTGCCTCCAACGCCGCCCTTCACTACCACCTAGCTATGAGATAATAGCTCCTATACTTAACCACTATTTCAGGCCTAAGTAATCACCAAGGAACACACGAGAGAAGGCAAGAAGATGAAGCTCACATAAGGGAAAAACGGGGCTATCGTGTTTCATAGAGAGAGATTTAGGTTTTTGAGTGAGAGAGGGAGCCCTTTTAAGAGAGAAAAGTCTAGTGCCAAAATAATAACATGTGACGCCCTTAAAGAATAGAAAAGGGGTCAAAGCTTCTCCAACAAGCTAAAAAAAATCTCACAACTAATCTCAACCATCCATCTCAATCAATGGCTCACAACAGAACAAGAGTTAAGAGAACCATATATTCTCACATTCTTCACCTTGGTTCTCATAACATGGAAGAACTGTTCATCATCATCACCCACTACCTGCAAGAAAAATTAACCCGTATCAATATGTAACAAAGATAAGCATAATTTAAATTTACCTGCAGGTAGAATTTTAGTTCCCACATCAGAGGGATTCCAATCAGTGTGAATCTTAACAAGTTTAACTTCATTTTGAGATAGTTTTTCACGAATAAAATGATACTTCACTTCAATATATTTAGATCTTTCATGATAAACAGAATTTTTACAAAATAATAAAGCACTATGACTATCAGTAACATAACAGGTATATCATGCATGAAGTTCAATTCTTTTAAGATTCCTTTTAACCAGGTACATTCCTTAACCGCCTCGGTTATGACAATATACTCTACCTCAGTACTTGACAAAGTAACTAAAGGCTACAACTGTGATTTCCATGTTATGCAATTATCACCTAGGGTAAAGAAGTATGCTGTAGTTGATTTCCTACTGTCTTTATCACCAGCAAAGTCAGCATCAACATAACCTTTCAAAGTTAACTTCTCAGATTTTTTCTCATACACTAATCCCAGATTTAAAGTCCCAACCAAATACCTTAATAGCCATTTCAAACCAGCCCAATGTGACTTACTAGGATTGGACATAAATCTACTTAGGAGACTGATGAAAAATGCAAGATCAGATCTGGTAGTAATCATAGAAAACATGACAGAACCTATAGCATTAGCATACGGCACATTTTCCATCTCTTTCAATTCAGACTCAGATTTAGGCGAATGAGCATGTGATAAATTCATATGACTGGCAAGAGGCACATTCACAATTTTACTGTCTTTCATACCAAATTTTGTCACAACATTGTTCAAGTAAGCTTCCCGTGAAATAGTTAACATATTCTTAGCCACGTCCCTTGTTATCACCATCCCTAGAATCTTTCTAGTATTCCCTAAATTTTTCATGTCAAATTCATATTTCAAAAGATCTTTCCGTTTATTAATTTGAGACTTGCTAGGTCCAGTTAAAAGCATATCATCCACATAAAGCAGCAAGTAAACCTCACAACCGCTCTTTATGTCATTAAAATACAAGCAAGCATCAAATTCACTTCTCTTAAACCCTATTTTCAACACATAAGCATCAAATCTCCTGTACCATTGTCTTGGGCTCTGTTTCAGCCCGTACAAAGATTTCTCTAACTTACACACATAATCAAATTTTCCTTTAACCACAAAACCTTGTGGTTGGCTCATGAAGATATCCTCTTCCAACTCCCCATGTAGAAAAGCAGTTTTTACATCGAGTTGTTCAAGTTCCCAATTGAATTGAACCACAAGAGTTAGCATTAATCTGATTGTCTTGTACTTAAGCACGAGTGAAAATATTTCATTATAATCCACACCCTCCCTTTGAGTATAACTCTTGGCCACTAACCTTGCCTTAAACCTCACCAGATCAGTAGGGCTTAAACCCCCCATTTAACTTGTAAATTCACTTACATGGAACTAATTTCTGATCTTTAGATTTTTTAATGAGTTTCCAGGTTCTGTTATCACTCAAAGATTTCATTTCCTCCTGCATAGCTTTTAACCAACTTTCAGAATATTTTTCATTCACAGCTTCTTCAAAACTATCAAGTTCTATTTGTTCAAGGGCTTCACCTGAAACTAAGGCAAAATCAGTCATGTTTAGATATTCATATCTAGGATTTGGCCTGATCTGCCTCCTCCCCCTACCCCTAGTAAGCTGATAATCTTGATTAGATGGCTGATCATCAAAACGTTCAACTTCAACTGGATCAATATTTTCTCGAAGTTCAGTCACCCCTTCAGGTTCAAGTTTAGTTTCAGTTTCATTTTCAGGTTCTTGATATATATGGTCATTAATTTCATTCCCAGGTGTAGGTGAATCAAGCTTAGTAAGCTTCACCTCAGTCTGAATACTCTTCTCAGTTTCAGATTTGTTAGTTTCATCAGTTTTCTGTTTTAGGCATAGCATCTCAGATTCATTAAAAACTACATTTCTGCTGTTAATAATCTTAATGCCTTGAACCCCTAAAACCCAGAACCTATAGCCCTTCACACCCTCAGGATACCCTAACATCACACACTTGACCGCCCTCGGCTCAAGTTTTCCTTCAGATTGGTGTACATATGAAGCACATCCAAACACCCTCAAATGTTCCAGATTTGGAGGCTCTCCCGTCCACAACTCCTGTGGGGTCTTAAACCCTATACTGTTGGATAGAGATCTATTAATCAAATAAGTTGCTATACTTGCAGCTTCAGCCTAAAAGCCTTTCGCAAGGCCAGAGCTAATCAATATACACCTAACTTTGTTCATTATGGTCTTGTTCATTCTCTCAGCGACGCCATTCTGTTCAGGTGTGTATTTAACAGTTATGAGTCTTGTTATTCCTTTCTACTTACAGAAGTTGTAAAATTCAAAATTGCAGAATTCAAGCCCATTATCAGTTCTCAAAGTTTTAAGCTTCTTATCTAACTTATTCTCAACAGACTTCAACAAAATTCTGAATTTTTCAAAGGTTTTCGACTTAGCATTCAAAAGGTAAATCCAAACATTTCTTGAATAATCATCCACTAAGGATAAGAAGTACTTGCTTCCACCAAATGTGGAGTGATTCTCTGGGCCCCATAGATCAGCATGGATATAGTCCAATGGTTTGCTGGTCTTATGAGAGCTAGCTTCAAAGCTCACCTTATGGGACTTACCCAAAACACAAGTTTCACAGAAATCCATAGCTTCGATATCATCCTTTCCAAATAATTTCTGATTACTTAAAGATTTTAGCTCTTTGAACCCAATATTACCCATTCTGTTCTGCCAAATTTCATTTTTGTCTTTACTCACAGTAAGAAGGCTAGAATCAAGTGGTATTTCAGTTTTACCCTCCAGATAGTACAACCCATTCCTTTTAGGCCCTTTCATAACTATGAGAGAACCCCTCATAATTTTCAAAAATTTGTTACTAGACTTGAAGGTATATCCTTCATCTTTAAGAGAACCTAAGGAAATGAGGTTCCTCTTTAAATTAGGAACATATCTAACATTTCTGAGCTGCGTGACGGCCCCATCGTACATCCTGATGGCTATGTTACCAACTCCAACCACATTTTGAGAATTATTGTCCCCCATGTAGACCTTCCTAGGTTCAGTCTCTTTATATTTATAAAACCAAGATCTCTCAGGGTACATATGAAAAGTGCACCCAGTGTCTAGGATCCAATTTTCGTCAAATTCTTCCTCAGACACATTAAAGACATGCAAACTGTCAAATTCAGAAACAATGACAGCATTATCTTGATCAGTATTGTTCTGGTCTCTTTGTTTTCTTTTCCATTCAAAACAGTCATTCTTGAAATGTCCCAACTTTCCACAGTGATAACATTTCTTACCGCTTTTATCTTTGGATTTGGATCTCATTTTGGATTTCTCTCTCCCGTTCTTGTTATGGAAGTTAAATTCTTTCTTTTCATATCTTCCCCTAACAAATAAACTCTCTTCACGAGAATGAGTTCTATTGTCTCTTTTTAATTCAGATTCTCTTGATTTTAAAGTATCTGTGACAATAGCTTGAGTGAGAGTGTCTATACCATATCTTATGGCATTTTTCATTTTTCTGTGTAGGATTCGGGTAAAGAGTTTAGCAATATGACAGCTAAATCTTCATCGACAAATTTTTTATCATTATGAGCCAGACTCTTAACAATTATGCTAAAGTCACTCAGATTCCCCTCAATATCCTTCCCGGGATCCATCTTAAAACTAAACAATTTTTTCAACAGATATATCTTGTGAGGCAAAGTTTTAGTCAAGAACAAGGTATCTAGTTTTGTCTACAAAGTTCTAGCAGTTTTGGCATTATCAACTTGTCTAACAATGTTATCAGATAAATGCAAAATTATAGAATTGTAAGCAATTTCATGTGGTTTAGCCTTTAACTCATCAGAAAATGTAGCAGAATCATCGAAAACTTTAGCAACTCTCTGTTGGACCAAAATTATTCTCATTTTCTGTTTCCAAATCGAGTAATCTTCTTTTCCATCGAATTGCGATAATTCGACCCTCGAACTCATTACAGATTCTGTAAAAGAGTGGCCTGTACTCGTGGACATAACAGAAAATGTTTTGAAAAAATATTTTCCAAATGATCAATATATGAGTGTCGAGTTAAAACCAGTTTTCAAAAATAAAGCACAACAATGAAATAATCCATTCACGAAACACAGGTATAATGCTGGTAAATATGCTTCCAGGTTACAAATTAATCACAAGAATTCAGTTAATGGAATTCACAAATAAACAACCAAGCAAACGTGCATACATCAGTAAGAATACCAAAACTAACCTAACGGAGAGTTTGGAATAATCTTACCAAACTACTGTTGAAAAACAATAAGAATACCACCAGTTTCAGAATCGAACTGCTGTAGATGTCAAGCCAGAGGCAAAATCGTCCATCTTTTTATGTATAACCTGAAACACTAAAATAAACATATCAATAAGTTTAGTAGGTTAAAACAATAACCTGGAGTTTAGTAGGCTAAAATAACCTGCGCCTCAGCTTGCTGGACTTGGTTCCGATCTCCGTTTGTCGATCGGAGTTATGGTTTGGTTGGAATTTCAATTTTCTGGTTCGACTCCTCCACAAATCGCCTCCCCGTTTTTTTTATTTTTGTGCCGATTCTTTACCAATAGACGAAGCCCATGACCTGCAGATTCTAGTTCCGGCCTTGGTTCCCCCGGGTTGTTCTTGGTTTGGCCGGAAAAACGAGTTGAAGGTCCGGCCTGTTTGAAAAACACGCACGACTTCTCCCCCTCTTTTGCTCCAGTCGATTTTCACCTCAATCACGAAGACCCATGGCTCTGATACCAGTTTGTTGGGTTCCTAGGTTCAGGAACACCTTTCCAATCGACGCAAATCATCCCACCAAAAGAGAGAAGAAAGAACCTTCTTCTACACGCCTCCAACGCCGCCGCCTCTCCACCGAGCTATGAGGAATAGCTCATGTACTTAGCCTCTCTTTCAAGGCCTAAGTTCCTAGAAGATAATCTCTTCAAGCAAGCTCAAAACCAGGAGAGAATATGGAAGACAATGAGGGGGTCGAAAAATGGGAGGGAAGTCTTATGCCAAAAAAGTCATGTGAGTGGCTCTTAAGTGTGAGAAAAAGAATGGGTCAAAGCTTCTCCAACAAGGATACCAAAATATCTACCAAAAATCAATCTCAGCCGTAGATCTCATCCAATGACCCAAAATAAAACTAGCACAATCCATGTGAATGATACAAATAATACTAAAACTAATGGAGTTAAGAGAACCACATTCTCACATATGCATGTATTCAATTAAGAAACTAGTCATGAGCATAATCTACATGGTAAATTATGTGATAGATTTCCTCGTCTTCTTCACTCAATTAAGAAAAAGAGTGAAGTCTGGACTGATACGTAGCTATAAAAGTTTCCATTAAAAAAAAAATTACGTAAAAAAGGTTGAAATGGAATTGGGACATACCCCCTGGATAAAAATGATTGAAAATGTCTTGTTTAGCACAATTTATTTCAGTGTCTTAGATTAATCTAGAATTTATAAATGCTCTTGGATGAGTCGATGGTGTATGTAAACAGAACAGACGCATTGTAAATTGAAATGTTGAAAAAAATTAGATACCAAGACAAGTATAATAAAAAAATTAATAATAAAGAGAATTTAATTAAACAAATTTGTATGCCTAGAAAAAATTCTATGACTATGTTCAGTTTATTATTCATAAATTTCAAAATATCCCTTCCTTGACTTATAAAGAATCCAAACATTCCATATGCACATTTCCAAGTGGTGAAAGGAGAAGGTGAAAAAAATTTATTCTCGCTTACAACTGTTAAGTAAGGTTTGAATCATGAAATAATGATAAGGTTCTTGGTAAGTGGGAGTTAAAGGACAGTTTTTCATTCTGTATTTTTGGAGGCATAATTTGAGATTTATCCTTTCATCAAGGTCCATGATAAGAATAGATGAGGACGTCAATAATGAGACGTAATTTAAAAAAAAAAAAAAATCCAAAAAATCCAAACATAGAATTATAAATCGGGAATCAATTATGAAGGGCGTATTTCATAATGAATATAGTGGGGTCCATTGTGGAAAATCATAATAAGCCCGTGTTCTTTTAAATCTATTGGGTTTGATGACGCAGAAGTATGTTAAAAGCAATGAATATGTAGAGAAGCACTTCCATGGGAGTTCGTACAGTGGGACCCTAAATCAAACAAAGTGACGTCATCTATATTGGACTTTTTTCTATTGGGCCCACAGCATTGCCCCAAATTCCGAAACAAAGGCCCTTGCCCTCTGCTTCTGTACCAACTCTCTCTAATCTCTGACGTGATTAGGTTTCAGTGGTCTCCGTGTTTTCTTTTCATTATTTAATTGACACGTCTATTAGATAATTACAACTTGAACATACACATATTAATAATGAGCTGTGCTAAGGTTACCGCACGGTGCAAAATTCCACGAAAATGTGACATCTTTGGATTCAACAAGTGAGTACCAAAAAGCTTTAATTAGAATAAGCATTCGTTTGATTGTAAAAATGAAATTTGGGTGAAAAAAATAAACTATAAGAAATTAAATTATCTAAAATTTATGTTATCAAAAATTATGAATTAATTATGTTTAATTGATATAATTTTTACCTGAAAATTATTTGAAATTTTGTATATTTTGGTATTCATTTGACTTTATTTTTTTAATTTTTATTTTTAGAAATTGTCCATTAAAGTTATAAATTTTTTATGCAAATTGTTAATTAAAAGGATAATTTTTTTTACCATTTGATCTATAATTTGTTCCAATTGTCAAAAAAATTAAAAATTTTTTTTATCATACCGAATATCATTTGTTTGACTTTGTTTTTTATGCAAATTGTGAATTAATGGGATAACTTTTTCTACCATTAGGTCTTGAATAAAAAAAGATCTAAAATTACTTTTCCAACCAAAGTGGTGAGAAAAGTAATTCCTCCAAATATTTGAAAATGCGAGCCCGTGGGATGAAAAAAATATTCTAGGGAAAATTTTGAATGTCAAACACTCCTAAATGAGTAAAGGTGGAAAACCTTTTTCATGAAAAATGGAAAAAGTGTGTAATCAAACAGGATATAAAAGATATACTATTTATTGCTTATTTTAGTCTTTCAACAAGACACGGTATTTAGTAATTTAACCAAACCTTCATACGAACCCAAATCAGTTACAAATGGATATATTTTCAATCCAAAGTTCCAAACGTATAAGAACAATAATTTATATACTTTGCCCCCATTTGGTTTCCATTTTTTCACCATAAAAATGAAAAATATGATCGTTATTCATCACATTCAACCATCATATTTGACTTTACATCTCTTGTGTGGAGCCTATAACGGCTATATTTTTCATTCTCATTTTACAAAAAAAATGTGTATCAAACGGGGCTTTAGAAACGAGATCATTAATGCATACTTATTTATTATGTTGAAAATTATAACCTCAATGTATTATATTGTGAAAAGATACACACAATTAATACACATTAAATTATACATAAAAATAGATTTTTTGTTACTTATTTCAAAAGTAGATACATCAAAATACACACATGTTAGAAATTTATATAATAAATATAATATGTGAAAAAAATAACTAATTTACATGAAGTACTCAATTGGTGAAAGATGTGGAATTTGTGTGGAAGGTTGAGGGGTTTGGGTCACATCACACGCAATAATATAAAAGTCTTTGATCGTGGTCACATCGCTATTGTCTCTTGGACTTCCTTAATTAAAATAATTGTTATTTTTATTTATTTTAATCATTTTTGAAATTATTTAATGAGTCAAACTAGTCAGTATTTTATGACCACAATTCATTATCAACAATCCATTATTCACATTCTATTAAAATTGCAAATTATTCTGAATCATGGTGGAGCTAGTTACTTCCATTCTACCTATATAAAACATGCATATGATTTTTGGAAAACATACATTAGAAAAAACAAAATCATAATTTTCATATTTTATAATTTTTATACTCGAGTTTAACATTTCTATATTTTGGAGTACACTTGAAAATTTTAAAATTATTTATGATTGATGTATAAGTGATTTATTTGATCGTTATATCATAAAAGTGATTATTCACATATGTCACAGTAATTCTTGACGGATAATTTCACTTAAAAATATCGTATTGTCATGAAATTTGATCAATCAATAAATTATATTCCTGCATTTTAGTGTTGTGCAAGTTATGTAAGTAGTTATTCTTCAACAACGTACACACGCATTCCTCTGTAGACTACCCAAGTCACCCCCCAAGAACCTTCCAGCCTGGCAACATCTCAAAGCACACCTCCTAATTTGTATTCCCAAGTATCCCCTGTCACGCATTTCCCACTATAAATACCACCCTTTTCTTTCAACATAACTCGAAACTTGCTTTCAAGAAACAATGGCTTCAAATTACCGTTCAGCACTCATCTTCTTCTTCTTATTCACCTCTTCTTCCATGGCAGCTTTGGTACAGCAACAGCCCCTTTTATTGAAATACCACAACGGGGACTTGTTAAAAGGGCCCATCACCGTTAATCTCATCTGGTACGGAAAGTTCACTCCAGTCCAGCGCTCCGTAATCGTTGATTTTCTGCAGTCTCTCAACTCTCCGAAAGCCCCCGTTCCCTCTGTTTCTTCCTGGTGGAAGACAACTGAGAAGTATAAGGGGGGTGGTTCATCTACGCTCGTTGTAGGGAAGCAAATCATAGACCAAAATTACTCTCTTGGAAAATCCCTCAAGAATTCCCAAATTATTTACTTGGCCTCCAAGGGTGGGCATTTAAGGGGGTCGATTAACGTTGTATTGACGGCAAGAGATGTCGCCGTCAATGGGTTTTGCATGAATAGGTGTGGTAGCCACGGGTCAACCCGGGGCCCGACTCGGTTTGCTTATGCGTGGGTGGGGAACGCGGAGACTCAGTGCCCGGGTTACTGTGCTTGGCCTTTCCATCAGCCTGTTTACGGCCCGCAGACCCCACCTTTAGTGGCGCCTAACGGAGATGTTGGAGTTGACGGGATGGTCATAAACCTGGCCACGGTTTTGGCGGGAACTGTGACGAACCCGTTTAACAACGGGTATTTCCAGGGCCCGGCGACGGCACCTTTGGAGGCTGTTACTGCTTGCACGGGCGTGTTCGGGTCGGGTGCGTACCCGGGGTACGCCGGTAATGTGTTGACTGATAAAACTACTGGAGCCAGCTACAATGCTCACGGGGTAAACGGCCGGAAGTTCCTAGTCCCTGCGATGTGGGACCCGCAAACAACCCAATGCTTGCCGCTCGTCTGATTTCGATACCGGAGAAAGAGAGATTATCCAGTGTGCACGCCTGTATTATGTAAATACACGTATGGAGAAAGGAGTCTGGTTGGGTTTGCAACCTTCTAGGAGGTGAGTGGGAGTAAGGTGGGGTTCTGCGTCGTATGAAATATAAAGCCGCTTTTCGTATGGGAAAAATGTGAGAAAATGCCACTTGACAAATATAATAATAATATGGGGATAATTATGAAAAAGTAAGGTGTTAAAATTGCCTTGATTTTCCTTTTTGTGCATGAGATAACGAATGGATTATCCACAAACAGTCTTTCACATTGGATTTGCGTAAATTGCTCTATTGGTCCTTCATCCTTTCAACATAAGTTAATTAGTCGTCATTGATATAAAGTCGAGTTCTAATTTCAAGATTTACTGTTGAACTACTGTGTAAAAGTGATCATCTTATGAAATCACAAAAAAGGTTGTTTGAATTGAACTCAGGGTTTATATTTCACAAATTAATTTTGAAATAAGCAGAGAGTAAAGTTTGATTGCAAGTATAGTTGTTAAGATTTTGTTACGAATATTTATTGCTGGAGTCAACGAGACAGCAATTTTGGTAAAAATCTACTAGTCCAGCTGTTTGTCTTTAAATTTTTAAGACCGACTTGGTCCATTTTCAAAGTAACTGAAAATGATATTTTACTTGTATGGGTGATTACATGAATGATTGCATGTGAATGTGAGAAGGATGAGAACTTTTAACTTTCTCCAAAAGTGCGCTCAAAGGGAAAGGGTTGAATTCTGTCTTATTTAATCAGTTCAAGAGACATTTTACAATCGATGTGGAACGCATCGTCCCACCCTCTTAAGATTCGTCTATGTCGGTCGGCGATCCATCAAACTCTAAGCGATATCGACCAACAGAGTGGTGGCTATGATACTAAGTGATAAGGACGAGAATTCCTAACTCTTCTCAAAAGCGCGCTCAAAGGGAAAGGGTTGGACATTGTCTTATTAACCAACCCAGAAGACATTTTACAACTGATGTGGAACCCATCACCCCTTTCCCTTAAGACCCGATCGCCTCGGTCAGCGATCCGTCGAATCCTAAGCGACACCGGCCAACAGAATGGTGGCTCTGATATCAAATGATAAGGACGAAAACCCCTAACTTTCTCAAAAAACGCGCTCAAAGGGAAAGGGTTGAACCTTACTTTATTAACCAGTCCAGGAGACATGCTACAACTGATGTGGAACGCATCATCTCCATCCCCGTCCCCTTAAGACCCGACCGTCTCGATTGACGATCCGTCGAACCCTAAGCGACACCGGTCAATAGAATGGTGGCTCTGATACCAAATGATAAGGATGAGAACCCCTAACTTTTCCCCAAAACGCGCTCAAAGGAAAAAGGTTGGACCCTGTCTTATTAATCAGCCCAGGAGACATTCTGCAATCGATGTGAAACGCATCAGAGTGTGTGGGGTTCATGTGAATAAAATGATATTTTTTTGCATGTGAGTGTGCGATCATCCATAATGTTTATGTAGCATGACACTAAGAAATTATATTGCTTGAAATCAAAAGCAAATCAAGAATCAGAACGTTGAATAATTTAAATACTCACCTACAAGTGGGTAATATTAAGTGTTAGAACGCATCAAATCAATCTTTTGTGCGCGTGTGTATATATATATATATGAATAATTTAAATACTCACATACAACTACAAGTGGGTAATATTAAGCCCTTGTTTGAGCTCCCTGTTTTTTCAAAAAAAGAGTTTTTGAAATAGTATTTTTTGAAGAATGTGTGGTTGAAAAAGAAGATAAAATTTTTGGTATATGTATAGTATTATTTTATGAAATATTGTATGATTGAAAAAAAAAAAAATATATATATATATATATAATATTATATAATAGGGGCTCAAACGAGGGTTAAGCATTAGACCGCCTCAAATCAATATTGTGTGTGTGTATGTGTATTTTGGATTAAGATGGAATTGTTGAGTTTGGTCTGGCAGGCAGCATTACCGGGAAGTAAAGCTCTAAGAAAAATGTTCATACAGGATATTTTCTTACAGATATTTTACAGGCCACTTATTGTGTGGGGGCTCACATATATTAGAAAAAAAAAAGATAAAGTCAAGTCCACGCACGTCTCTTTCCTGGCAGGACCCGTAAAATGGATCCCTGTACGAGAGGAGCGGTTCAAGCTCTAATTATTGAATTGGTTATTTTAATACAATTTTTTCTCTTTCTCCATACAGCTGTTTAGCTATTCAAGTAGTGGGCGGACGAGGTCCATAACCTAGGCCAATTCTTATCCAAATGGTCCTATCCTATAATATGGCCATAAATTTTAGAGCCCTAAATTAATGAAATAGCGTTTGACCTCTTTATTCATGGAGGTAATTAACACAAAACGTTCATATCTTTCACGATTTTTATAGAAAAACTTTCATAACTTAAATTAAATAAAATGGAATTTTTCTTTTCAAAAAACAAGGGTAAATTTGTCCAAACACACTTGTTCTTCACTGTGGCTTTCATCTTCACTTTCTTCACCTGCTTCCTTCCCTTGATTAATGTTAACAAACTCTTCATCATTGGTTATAATTTTCAATTCAGGTGCTGTTTTCCTATTGGACCCCCAAAGTCTTTGGATGGTGATGTGCCTGGACTTTCCTTTTCTCCATTGTGCTTTTTATCCCTTTTTTGCGTGCCTGTAGGGACCTGCGTTCTTGGCATAAACCCTCTTGGTTTAGAGTCTTCGGACCTTGGTGTGGAATTTTTCCTTAGTCTTCTTCTCGAGAAGTTTACCTCACATAAAGTTCAAATAATTAGAAATTTGGTATGGTATCATTCAGAACACTATTAATAATTGATTAGTCAGAGTTACAAACATGAGTATGGTTATTGAGTATGGAAGAAAAAGCAGCAGATTAAATAGAAAAGCTGAGTATGGTTATTGAGTACTAGTTTTGCTGTGTTCGAATAGGATTGTCTCAAAATACGTAGAGACAGTTTGCACAATTTTTAACAAATATAGGGATGTTTTACGCAACGCCAATTTAAAGGTAGGGATTTTTTGCGCAAAAACAATGTAAAGGTGGGGATTGTTATTACAAGTTCAATTTCATGCTAAAACGGGAAGAAATATCTATTCATCTTCGTCTTCTCCATTCATATGTATCGTTCATTCACGGAATCACATTTTAATTGGTCTTCTCACTTCACCTCTTATTTACACCTTTCGTAAGCACAAAATGGGGATGAACGTCTCAAATTTATCGACAACATATTCATTCTCTTCATATATCATTCCAAATTTTTTTGAGCAATCATACATTACAGCAACCATGATTCTTTTCAACCACAAATACAGTCTTTTTACGTCCTTTTTCCTTATTTATTGAATGAAATAATTTTTATTTTATTTTTATATTACTTTTTTAGTTATGGACATTTGAAGAAGAAGGCGGGAGTGAAGTTTGGACAATCTTACACTTACCTTTTGAAAAGAAAAAAATTTCATTTTATTTGATTTAATGGAGCATTTTAACGGGGAGTGGACGGAAGAACGTTTTCGCAAGAAGAGGTAAATGTGAGAGTGAAATTGCCAAAAAACAAAAGGTAGAGACGTTTTGTGCTAATTACCCTTATTTTTAATCATATATTTACACAAGCCTGATTTGAGCTCCATTCTTTTCAAAAAAAATATTATTGAATAATGTATTGATGAAGAATACGTGGTTAAAAAATAAAGAAATTTTTTGAATTTATATGTAATATTATTTTTTTGAAGAATGTAATTGAAATTATGTCAAATCACTGTTGAAAAATATATTTTGATGAAAAAAAATAGGACTCAAACAATGACATAATAAATATATTGCACGTAAACTTAATATTTTTTCATACTTATAAACAATACATTATTCAAAAAATCAATATTTATAACATCATCCCCAACTCCTTTTTCTTTATAATGGCTATCTTTTCTTCATACATTTCGTGTAATATTTTAAATGATACTTTTTAAAAATGTATAGAAACTTTATATATTCTTTTCCAGTTTTCAAACAAAAACATAATTTTTATACGCTACAATTACTTCTTATGTTAAATTGAAAATGTCGATATCCTAAACCTTGTCTATCTCATTGTCGCTGGAGAATCTAAAGTCGCAGAAGATTTGGAGTATAAACTAGGCAAAGAAAGAAGATCAAGAAGACTGAGTGCTTTGATTTTTAAGGGGTTGAATTAAAATTTCATTTTGTTGAGACACGATTATTTTCCCAATTTACATTCCAAAAATTATAGTTAAGAGTTTCTAACATTGTTATAAAGTTAAATAAAGTGAAAATTTCTTCATAGGATATTTTTGAGAGAGAAAATAATTTTCTATCCTTATAGGATCACTATTAAAGATTTCAAGTTGGTGTCGAGGGAGCAAATTTTGTTTAAGCACATTCTCTATTTTATATAGCAAGTGATTAATAACAAGATAGCAAAGATATAAATGATCCTCTAGACAAGAAGAGCAATTGAATTGGAATCGAACTCACCCATAATTTTGTTTGATTAGTCGATTTAACACATATAGTAAATTTTTTTGAATATGTTATTGCTAATATTTTAGTATCTATTTTTTCCATGAGAGTTTTATAGGGTCATTTTTTGCCAAGACAAATTGAACAAAAACTTAGGGCCCGTTTGATTTATGTTATGATTTTTAGTTTTAGTTTTGAGGGTGTATTTTAAGATTTCTAAAAATGCGTTTAATTCGTCATTTTGAAAAGTTATCTTTTAGATTGAAATTTTGAAAAATTATTTTATTACCTTTCATTCCATAAATTTAATTATTCAATAAAAAAAAGAACAATTTTACTTTAATATATTATTAAGTATTATATACATTTTAAAGTAGATGAATCTTATAATATTTTTTCTCACTAAAAAATTAAAATAATAAATTAATTTAAAAATATAGTAAAAAAAATGAAAACTAATGCGTGAATCTAAAATATTTTTGTCTATATTCATTTAAATATTCTTATGTAAATAATCATCAAGAGTAAGAAATATTTTTATTTTTCTAGAAATTTCTATAATCTATTTTTTTTTTCTGAATTTAAATTTAAATGTTTTAGAAGTATAATATATATATATATATATATATATATATATATATATATAGAATTTTAGAATTTATTTTCAAATTTTTATTTTTTAAAATTTTCAAAATTTATTGAATTTTAAGTTTTTTTTTTATAATTTTGAAAATTTTATTTTTTTGAATTTTATATTTTAGTTCTAAAATTTTTAATTTTTTATTTAAACGTTTGTTTTCTATGCAAAATGTCAAAAATGCATTTTGAGTTTTATGTTTTAAGTTTATTGTCCAAACACATTTTCATTGTTTTGTAAAACTAAAAATTGAAAACGGCTTAAAAAGAACAAACCAAACGCACATTTAGGGGGCGTTCTCTTTGCCATTTTCAAGCCGTTTTCTATTTTTGATTTCCCAAAACAATGAAAACGCGTTCTCTTTCCCTTTTTCGAAAACGAATTTTTGAAAATGGCAAAAAAAATTCTGAAGAATCGCAAAACGGCAATTTTCTTCACAAGTGCAGAAACATGGAAAATGGTACTTTTCCAATCCACCTTTCTCCTGCCAAGATAATGGAGCCAACACTTTCCCACCCTCTAAACTCTGGTCAACTTCCTTCATAACCACCAAATTTACATATCATTGTGAAGCCCTCAATCCCCTCTTCAATTACCATACAAATAATAACCCAAACATATACCAAAATCGATAAAAAAAAATCATCCTCAAAACTCTCACTGACGCAAACTGCTTGTGTCGGAATCTCCACCTTCGGCAAGACCCAAGGTCGCGCACAACCACCAATTGATTACCCACCCCCAAACGACTTCAGCCATGGCCTCAAAACTCCCACCTCCAGACGACTCAAACCATGGCTTCGAAACTCACTGACGACTTCCATAAGACCAACATAAATCGACATAATTGAAAGTGACCCATGGCATTATTGGATGCGCCTTGTTGAGAGGAGTTGATTGGTGGTGATCCGCGATCGGAAAGGTGGCCGGTGGCGATGTTAATAGGCCAAAACTGTGAGTGGTAGCGCGGTTGTCTTGGCTGATTTCGACAGATTTTCTGTCAAATAATTTGTGGATGTTGTAGAGGGAGGTGAGGGGGTTTGAATGATGCTGAGATATGGTGGTTTGCGTGGTGGTTGGTGGTCGATTTGTGAGGTAGAAGACGGTGGCTTTGGAGGGGCGTTTTCCGGCAGGTTTCCATGGCTAGTGAATGGAAAAGACCAAAAAATTGTAAACTCGTTTTGGTCTATGTTTTGAGAATTTTTTTTTTTTTTTCAAAATAACAAAAAGAACGCGTTTTCAACGATCTCAAAAAGGACACACAAAACACAAAATGAATTTAAACTCAAAACATAAAACTGAAACGCGAAGAGAACGCCCCCTTAAAGATTCATTTTTCATAGAATTTGCAATCTTATACAGTTATACACCATACACAATGGAAAAAATTTCAATTGTAAATTATAATTGAACTTTTGCTTAAAATTCGTTCTTCAACTTATTTCTGTGAGTGCTCAAAATTACCTCTGGGCCTTGGCTCAGGCTGGCCTCTTTCACAAGCACACGTTAGCCAATATAGGATATACAGAGTTTGCGAAACCAATCAAGAAATATCTCCACTCTCTCTGGATAGCGTTCAGACTCTGTTCAATATCATCTGCTTCATTTGGGCTTTTTTGCCCATTTATAGGGGAACTTTTTGGGTCGCAAGATTGCGAATCGTGAATCTCGTCGAATCCCTCTATTGAGTTTGAGTTTTTCAAGTTTCTTGATCTGGGCTCTTTTGAGTCCGCTTCAAGATTAAATTTGTTGCTATAAAAATCATTTCTTTATCTTTTTTCAAGTTGTTTTTACATTGAAAATTCACATTGGGATTGGTGGTTTTGGAGCTTCGGTTCATCATCACTCGGTGTTTAGCAGATTCATTCTAACGAGTTCTCTAATGGTTTCTTGGTGAGTTTCATTTCTTAATTATGTCGTTTTGTGGGGTTTACTTTTATTTGGTTCTCCATGGATCTAATATTTGAAATCATTCTACTGTCTGCTTCATTTTTTTTTGTGAAAAATGTTGAAAGTTTAATGTTTTATTGTCTTCATCTGTGTTTGTGTTATAAACTACATATAACAAGTGAGAGCATCTGGTTTTCAATGTGGGCTAGTTTTAGGCTGATTAGGATGGAGAGGTGAAAATTGTGTCAAATGTTCTGATGTTGATCGAAGTTAGGAGTCTCGTGTTGTTTTTTTGGGATAAGTACAATTGGTTCTTCACATTAATCCAATGGTTGGAAAAGATTTTATTGACATTGAACCACACAGTCTAGAAGCTTAACCGTTAAAGAGAGACACATTTATCTTCAACATGCCCTCTTATGTTCAACTGAATTCAGTACCTTATGAAGGTCTACATACGTACATTTTTAGGGTCCACATTCGAAAATTAAGCTATTAGATGAGGCAGTATAACACTAGGCAGCTTTGTGTCGAAGCATGTGAAATCTTAAGAGACTGTTAGCGTATTGGGAGCTGATACTATCCTTTCTTTGTGTTTAGAAGAAGCCACTATTTCATGATGCAATGTTGTATTATGTTCTTCAACAGAGTGTAGTACC
Organism: Osmanthus fragrans; assembly: GCA_019395295.1. NCBI lineage: Eukaryota > Viridiplantae > Streptophyta > Magnoliopsida > Lamiales > Oleaceae > Osmanthus > Osmanthus fragrans. Next base: position 2,514,687 of record CM033356.1, on the reverse strand, counting down.
ATATCCTTCTCTCGTACTTGTATTGACTATTTGATTAAAAGTAGCTTAAAAGCTAGTTTTTAAGGTTAATTTTACTAATAATCAATGTACTTAAATTTACTTTGATTATCAAACATTAAATTGTTAACTATAAAAATGGTTTTCGTTATACCACCATGTTTGCCACACATAAAGTTCAAGGATGAAAATGAAACATTTATAAAGTTCACCACACTTTAAATTGTTTAGTTTACTCCACTGAAGTTTAAAATTGTTTCCTTTACATCACCATCACGGAATGTTAAAGACATAATGAGTATGTATTGTTTTACCAACTAGAACTCTTCTATATAGTCCGGGTATTCCCCAACTTTCTTTTATTGATTGTGTCTTAGCTATAAAAGAGTTTCTCTTATTTATATTATCAGCTACTCAAAAGGGTTTTGTATCTTTCCATTTTATATTGATTTGAGGATGTAAATAACTGGTGAATACAGTTTAAGTAACATACTTCCAAGTTTCCTCTTTTTGAATCTGCTTAACATCATAAGTATATTCTTGAAATGGATGTGATATGGCTTTGAGGATGAACATGAAATCAATTGTCTTTAGGGAATGAAAGTTCCTAGAAGCCTTGAGGTGTGGAAGATGGGCGTTGTCAATTACTTGGAGGCACTTAAGCTCCAAGAGAAACTGACGTCCGATAGAAAAATACAAAAGATTACGGATACTCTGCTTTCACTACAACATCCACCTACATATATACTCTTGGGAAAAGGCGAACTGATCACAATTTGTTGGTTCCCGAGTCTGAACTTAAAGCCATGGGGGCAGAACTTCACTACACACAACGGGGAGGTGACATTACATTTCACGGTCCACACCAGGCCGTCTTGTATCCCATCATTTCTTTGAGAGGCACGGGGCTTGGGGCTAGAAAATACGTGGAGAACCTCGAATTAACAATGATTGAATTGGCATCTCTTTATGGTGTTAAAGCTTGTGCAGGCCAAAAAGGTGAAACCGGAGTTTGGGTTGGCGAGAGAAAGATCGGTGCAATTGGGGTCAGAATTTCCTCTGGAATTACTTCTCATGGTTTGGCGTTTAACATCAATCCGGATTTGAACTACTTCAAGCACATTGTGCCATGTGGGATTGCAGATAAAGATGTCACCTCTTTGCAAAAAGAAGCGGAACGAGTTCTTCCTCCCGAAGAAGTTATTCACGACCAGTTGATTGCATGTTTTGTAAGAATATTTGGCTATACCGATGTTATTTGGAAAGACGTTGCACCAATTTCCTCGTATAACCTCAAAAACTGAGACATGCACATGATTTGACAATTACTGTATTTTTCTAAATTTTTTTGATCGATCATACATTTCTTATTTTCTGATCTGTGGAGAGGTTTCGACTTTCGATTGTTATTTTCAAGAAACTGTTGCTACTTTCTTATTCGAAGAAGCTTGCAAATGACAAGATGGAGTCAAAAGTTCGGGATAGATGCCTTTGTAAACCATCAAATGAACTAAATTGGATGAGAAAATTCGTTTTTTGAGAAAGCGTCATTACTTTCTATTTAGAATAGCTTGTGCTAGGGCCACCGTTTTATGGATCGCGTGTCCTTAATGTTACAACGTTCCTCAATTTGATTCTGTGAAGTTTGGAATGTTTCCTCATTTGTTGACTGCTGCAATTTCACCCTCCGTGAAACACCAAGTTTCTCGCTTCACTGAATTTTAGGTTAACTTGCTGTCTGTTTTTTTTTTATTGAAGTGCAATTTGTACAGAAAGCTGGTTTTGAAGTAAAAACCTGGTTCATCACCACAAGTCAATTTTTTATTTTTTGGTTTGGAAGCAAAAACTTTGAACTAGGTCATTTTCTGTTGTTTGGAGAGAAGGCAGATTTTGATGAATAAATTTGGAAATGTGAAGCTCTTATGGTTGAAAAAGGAGAGTTTACAGAAATAATTTTTGTAGAAGGCATTGACATTGTTAGCGATTTTTTCCCTATTTACATGTGACGACGATTTTTGGTGTTGGTGGCCATCGGCGGTGGCAGTGCAAATGGCGTGATGGCAGTTTTTATTTGGTGGGGGTTGCGGGTGAGTCACTGGAAGAGGAGAACAGTATCTCTCTCTCTCTCTCTCTGGTAGTTCGGCATCTCTTTGGGAGTTAGGCAAGATTGTCTTTATACATCACTGCAGTAAATTCTGTATGAGGCAAGTTGTTTAATAATAAACCCAATGAAGAGAGAAACCACACCAAAGACGAAACAAGCTTCACCTTATTGCTCAAAATAAGAAGAAAAAAACGAGCTTCACATCATCATAGCATGGATCAGAAGACAAACTCACTTAGCCAGTTTAAATGTAAACTCACACGATTCTCACTTTTTACATTTCACAACTTTTAACCACTTAAAACATGTTCATTACGCTAGATTAGACATTACTGGATAGAAATTATGCAGAATTGTATACCAAACATTTAAAGTTTTCTGCTTTCACCAACCTTAGACGCACAATGGCCTACACTACTTTCTCAAGCATCATTCCTTTCGATGTCATGAACACGGTGCACTAACTCGATGCAATACTTGGTGCTTTCAGCTACGCAGTAGGTAAAGAACAGATGCTTTTCTAAACCCTGAAAGATGAAAGAGTGCGCTGTGGTCTGAGCCTTCTCCTTCTGAGGCGCTCGGAAATGATGAAAGCTAGCTCTAATGATTGAGAAGCGTTAAGCCTTGGGTCACAATGAGTGTGATAACGTGAACTGAGATCGTTGTACGTAATTGTTTGAGCACCTCCAATGCACTCTGTAACATTTTGCCCAGTCATCTCCAGATGCACGCCTCCAGGATAGCTTCCTTCTTGATCATGTACATCGAAGAATGATTTGACCTCAGCCTGCAAGGATATGCTCTTGATTAATGTATTGAGATCACTAACCATTTCTATTTAATCTCGAAATCCAAAAATTCAGCCAATCACTTGTATTAAAGGCTATGGTGAATTGATATTTGTGGGGTGCAATCACCTTTATACATTCTTTAAACAATGAATCTAGCAACTATTAAGCTACCTATAATTTAATTTTCTTTTCTTCCCCAGATAGGAATTCTGTTTCATGATTTAAGCGAAATTGATAGGTTGTTTTGTGGACTCTTATGAACAGCATGTTAAAATGAATCTATAAACATATGCAAGCTAAAAACTTTAAAATTTACTAATCAAGTATATGTAAATCTGACGAGCCGTAATTATACCCCCACCTCACAAAAGTACAGAATTATATGCAGCCACAAACTGTGAAAATATAAGTGGCTCTCAGTGGCCAAGCTATTGTAGGGCTCCACACTTACCATCGAATGGACAGAATCGAAACACTTCAAACTACTGATGTATTAATCTTATGCCCACAGGCACACAAGAAGCATGCAACCACACGCGCATACAAGCACTATTTTCAAGCAATTATTTGCATAGAATATAAGATAATGCGTTTCAAACAGTTAGCTAGCATGCCAAATGACGTATATTTGAGATATTAAAGCAACTAAAAGAAGCTTCAAAATGCAGAAAAAAATGAGGTTTGCCCATTACTAAGTGAAATCATAATAGTATTATACCCTTATTGCATCGAAGGAACGGGTCTTGAGTCCACAAGGAGCTTTAATTGTGTTCCCATGCATGGGGTCACTAACCCAAGTAACAATTTGACCTGCTCGACGAACTCCCCTTATCAGGTGAGGAAGCTTCACCCTCATGTTCTCGGCTCCCATTCGGGTTATCACGGTTATTCTTCCAGGTTTGTTTTCAGGATTCAGAATATCAATGAGCTTTACTAGCTCGTTTGGATCCATTTTATCACTTACCTGCATAAAAAATGAACTGAATGACCATCTTTACCAATATACATGTCACATAAAACCATCTTCCAGATCAAGATGACGGGACAGTGATATTAATACAACATAAAAAACTGACTGATAAAAAAGGTACTTAATGAGTCATGTGAAACATATCACTAGTGACCTTGATTCCTAGGGGGTTAGCAACGCCTCTTAGAAATTCAACATGTGCACCATCCAATTGCCTCGTGCGTTCCCCTACCCAAAGCATGTGAGCAGAGCAGTCATAGTAAAGGCCAGAAGTTGAGTCCTCCCTTGTCAGCGCCTGCTCGTAAGGCAAAAGCAAGCACTCGTGTGATGTCCAGAACTCTGTCGTTGTCATGATCGGGTGGTCAGCCGTGAGACCACAAACAGACATGAAACCAAGGGCCTCATCAACTCGGTTAGCCAGTTCAAGGTATCTTGCGGAAATAATAAAATAGTAAGAATTTCATCCATGAAAGCTGAAACAAGAACTCTCGAAAAACCAATAGTTTGAATAAATACTCACCTATCCCCCTGCTCACTGTGCTTGGTAAAATCAAGATTCCATTGGGTAACCCTCTGCATGGCAGCATATCCTCCAGTAGCAAATGCTCTGAGTAAGTTCAATGTAGCTGCAGATTGGGTATAGGCTCGAATCATCCTATGCGGGTCGGGAATTCGTGATTTCTCGTCAAAAGTGTCCCCATTTATATTGTCACCTCGATAACTTGGCAGCTTCAGACCATCCTTCTCTTCAAATGGATCAGATCTTGGTTTAGCAAATTGGCCTGCCATTCTTCCCACCTAGATAACCACTTACAGCAATCATCAATTTATCCCAATTTTTCAATGTATACAATTACAATTAGTGATTCCCAGTCAGGAATAGGGCAGAAAAAGACGTGAGACTTGGACTAAGAATTTGGGTCTCTAATTCTATAATGATAAATAACAAACAATAATAAGCTTCAATTTGGATTCCGGATCATTTTCCACCTTCTGCAGCTGTATATAGTATATACACATACTTTTCATTGATACCCTGTTCCTCTGTATTGTTAAAGCGAAGGGACGAATAATATAAGTGAATAAAAATAATCTCTTGAACATAAAATAGTTATACCAACATAGAGCACGTAGTTAAATTAAATTCAGAAGTTCCAATCATTGTCTAAACCAGCTTAATGTAGAAGAAGATGAAGAACAAAGACAAGATTCAAGAAGTTTCCGCCGTAATTGCACACTCACCTCCATTAAGAAAAGGTTTCAGCTTCAGTGCACATAGGCAAAGAAAGTTCAGCCAATAACTCAACATTCAAAGCGCAAAGCTAAAAACTTGATTTTGTTGTGTAAAATGGATTAAGCTTTGCACGATTCTTCCAGTAAAATGATTGAAGAATAGCTCCAGTTTAGTGTATAAATCCAATTTCCGTCCCCCATCACAATCCATACTTGTATTTTAAAACAGTAATAGTATACTGTATACATTTTCTCATTGACATCTGAGACTACAAATTAAACCAAAACTAACGCAAACAGAAAAGTAAGCCTACAGAACAGAATACTTCAACCACAATTTCCTATATCTCTTCCTATACGCTATTAACTAGGTTTCACACTATTCATCCAAATCCCCTTCTTCCCGTCCAAAAAGCACAAGCAACCTCTTCCACAAAATTTTTATTGCCAACTGCCAATCATTCCATACTCGTTTGGTCGATTTTTCTGAGGAAAATATTTGCAAGAAACAATATATTTAATTAAAATGCTTTTTAATTTAAAATTTCAATCACTTTGTTTCAGTTACATGTTTCTGTTTTCAGCAGCAAAAATTATAGAAAAATGTTAAAGGAATTGAAAAACCTTAATCACAGGCATCTGGCCACCAAACATGAGTACAACACTCATCTGCAAGAGCACTCTGAATGTGTCCCTTATGTTATTAGCACTAAATTCTTTGAAACTCTCGGCACAATCACCTCCCTGTAAAAGGAAAGCATTGCCCAGAGCCGCCTGGCCCAGCTTCTCCTCGAGGCTGCGAGCCTCACCTGCAAAGACAATAGGAGGGAATGATTCAAGCGTCTTGAGGACCGATTCAAGGGAAACTTTATCTGGGTATTCTGGAAGCTGGAGGGCTTTCTTGGATTTCCAGCTATCAAGATTCCATCTTTTAGGCGATGACACGTTGGTGGACGATTGGACGGCTGAGATGGGTTCTGATCTGGGCTTAATCGGGAGCGGGGAAATTGAGATACGCTTGATGGGAATTGAAGGTTTGGCGGCTCCGGCGGTCGGGGCAGGGTGAAGGAAGGGGTTCTGGATGGAGGCGGCGGCACTGGTTGTCAGAGCCATTGCTTTTGCTTGCATATTTCTTGGGATCTTTTGTTAATTCTCTGTTGCTTCAGGATTTCGAGAGAAAAAGTGGACAAGGGTAGATTTGGAGAGATAAAATGGCGCAAAGAGAGAAAGGGAGTGAGGTGGAGATTTGTACGAGATATTCTTACGAATATGCATGGAAGAGTCAGATAGTTGACGGATTCTTAATTTCATTTTTATCCTAAGAACATGTAAGAAAATCCAATTATATTATAATATAGAATTGATTTCCTGCTCCAATCGTTAGGATAAAAAAATTTCATTGTCAGAACTTTTTTCACGATAAATTTCAATTATTTCATTAATATTTACTATTTTTGTAAGATAAAATTTTCAATATAATTTACTTAATTTTATTAAGAAATTTTACATGGACTGTTACAAATTAAATGTAATTTGAATTACTTTTGAATTAAATTCAAAATTCATTTACTTTTTAGATTAAATAATTTTATTTCAATTCATTTACTTTCTACATTCAATTTGATTTATTTGCCGTCAGCTCAATATTTGTCAACGAAATGGTAAATAAAATTATACAAGTATCAAAATTCATTTAATAATATTGATAATGATATAATTATAAAACATTTTCAAAGTATCAGAATGCATATTAACTTATTTTCATTAATATTACATTTTTTTACAAAAAATTACACTTCAATTTTTCACCCGACACAAAAAGTCTGTGTCTGAGGCCATACATTTCTGTACTTTATGATCTAAGAAATGGGGGAACTTTCGATAACTATTCCATCAGAAAGGTGCAATTCTGAGTAACATCATCACGTTATTGTCCCAGAAGACAGACACAGCAAAATGTTTTCAAAGCACATATTCTGTAATTGTTAAGCTAAACATTGGCAAAAGTACTTTCCTGGCTCTGGATGCTTCTTTATTTTAGGTTGCTGGAGAAAAGATAAATAACTTTTCCCTGGTTTATATTTCTGTCAGCCACTATTTTGAAAATAACAACACTTAGCACAAGGACAATTGCAACAAATTCAAAGGGACACTGATTCTGATCAAAGTATCCTATCTGTTAATATTTTTTTAGGTAGTTGGGAAAATATAAAGGTGCGTTCTCTTCCTATTTCTGTTTTGTGTTTTAAGTTTTGTTTTGTGTTTTGTGTTTTCAGTGTCTGTTTTGAAATTATTGAAAATGCGTTCTCTGTCATTTTGAAAAACAGTTTCTCAAAACAGAAAACACAAAACGCGTCTCTTTGCACTTTTTTAGAATATTATTTGATAATATTTTATTCAAAAAATCTGATTATTCAATTAACTTTAATTGTTTAATGTTAATATATTATAAACCTGAAATTTTGTTACTTTTGAAATATCTTTGAATCATGAAATATTTTTTCATATATTAATTTTAATAGTTTAATTTTAATATAGTATAAAATAACATATAAATGTGAAATATTTATGCATTTTCAACAAATTTTTCACTTTTAATAAAATAACATATAAATTTCGATAATAAACACTTGTATAATATGTTATTCAATAAATCCGATTATTCAATCTATTTTAATAATTTACTGTTAATATAGTATTAAACAAAATATACATTTTGAAATTTGTTAATGTTGATATTTTTTTAAAAATATATAAAAACACAATCTAAATTAAATTTAGCAACACATTTGAATAGATACAATTACAAATTTACATGTCATGATAAAACAAATAAGCACTAAACAAAATATAAAAGTAATCTCATGACTCATGTACGACGTCTCGAGTAGTCATTCCACATTTGTGTAGCAATTTGATCTTTGACTTGTCCCATTTGAGCTGTTTGACTAGCATCAAAATGTATGACTTTTTTATCTTGCAGAAATCAACTTGGCATGGCACCACCAGACTCAGAAGCTCCTCAGAGTAATTCTTTTTACTCAATAGCAGAACAAGACAGTCAAGAAAAGCACCAGGATTATGTAAACCTTGAAATCAAATACAAAAACTTCAGACATCAATAATGAAAAAACATAATTATTAGAAATCATTTTGCGAAATGCAATGACTACTTTTGGCATACTTTTGTCTTTATCTACTAATTGGTTGTAACATAAGTGTAATTATCCCTAAGGTGTACCTAAAAGCTAGGAAATGAGTCGATCTAATGTTTTATAAGCTATTTAGCTAAATTGAAAAAAATCGCCCCCTTCATTTTTTTTAGGCGTTGTTGGTACTTCCTTTGTTCTAAATGCAATTTTTTCAGTCAAATTTAATAAAGTTAATTAGTTACCTAGTACAAAGCAGACAAGAAGAATCAGAGATTGCATCAAGAGAAGGAAAATGAGATCAACAGAAAATGAAAAGGGCAGCATTATTTAGCAATGTACAGAAACTAACAAGATTTGAAAATCAGAACAATTTTTAAACAATCCACACATTTCAAGAGACCAACAAGTCATTTCTATATATTTATAATTAAAACCATTTATAAATGCTTCCCAAACATACTTTCAATTCTAAACTTAACCTTAACGGTAGCTTTTCTTGTAGGCTGAGGCAAGTCTAACCTGTCATTTCTCTCTGTTATTTGCAAGAGCATAACTAAATGGCTTGTGTAAACAAGGGCACAACATCTCTTACACGACTTCTTTTGCTCAATTAGAAGTCACAAAATATTTGCTTACTCATTAGTCGTCTACAAATTTCATAGAAATAGTAACCTTTTAAAATTTTCATAATTAAAATGTAAAATTTATAATCATATAGCCATACAATAATTAGTCAAAAACAATAGGACCAAATGTAATTTATGATTGAATAGTCCAGTCAGAAATTGAGAAATTTGTTTCTTTAATCGCCACATACTGTAGTTTCTACTAGATTTCTGTTAACAAACTAATGATGACAGTTAAGGGAAGCTTCCCAGTTGAATTTACTTCTATTTAGGTATAAAAAGGAAATACAATGTGTGCTTCATTTACATTAAGAGGTTTCATATAGTGTGTTTCATTACAAATTTAATTTTTATATAAGCAAGAAATTTTCTACTGATAGATCACCATCAGGCCCATCACCAAGGGCATTTCCCTTGCACAAAAAAAGTATATAGACTGTAGCAGTAGCACTACAAAGAAAACAGGCATGTGCTCACTCCATTACCGATTTAGAAATGACTAAAGGCCAGGTTACAAGTAACAATTTAAGGAGCTTCCTCAAAAGTCTTCAGAACCCAAAAGCATCCATTATTAATTGGCACAATATGTACCCAATGAATCTAGGTCTGAGAGTATCCTTCTTATATCCCAAATATATCTATTATTGCAGATTCATTCAAGTCTCCATCCTGAACATGCAAGCCACCATCATTTTGAGGACAACATATCGGATACCTAGATGCTTTAGCTCCAGAACTTTTTGTATCACAACCCATGGGTAGAAAAATAACAGGGAGCTTCTCAATTTCTTGCTACATTCTTTTAGGAACATAGCACTCCTAGAAAAAGGGGCATGGGACTATTGCAGAACTCTCAAGCTTCAGGAAATAGTGCTCAAAGTAATATTCTATTCTGTAATCCTAATTGCGACTTTATGGCTGCTGGAAATGGTAGCAAACCTTCAGGGAGTTGGCCAACTTATTACTGTGCATAGATCACAAGAAATAGGATTAGGGCAACTGAAAATCTATGGATATTTGGTAAAAATATCCAAAAATTGCCGCTCAGCTGCCTATTTATCACTTCTCTCAAGCAGAATTCAACAGTGGGACTTTGGATATCTCTTTTGATCAGAAAGCAAATACAAATTCTTCCTTCAGAAATTCAACTGTGGGTCTCTGGCGCTAAATAACTTATTAAAAACACATGAACATTTAACCCCTTGAATCCAAGCTCTTCTACTATTGAAAATCAAACCACTAATGGATGGGCAGGGAAAAAATAGTGCCAAATTCGCAGGAACCTGGGGTGCCCCCACTGGATTTTGGTCCTGGGTATTTCACCTATTATACTTGAGGTGCTGCCAGTTTTTTAAGGCTAGGAGAAAATCATAAACAACCGCGTCAAAAATTCAAGCAAAATGTTGTCAGAAAAAACAATTAACTTTGGAAAAATAAATAAATCATAAGGATTTGAGTTGAAATAAAATCATTAACAACAATCAGATCGAGTGCGATTTCAACAATGCTAATAAAATCCGATATACCTTCCAATGTGTGTGAGATAGAGGGAGAGAGGGGAAGATGACCAGACCAAGAACAACCCATCAACATCCAATGGCCAAAAATTTATTTATATTTCATAGCCGACATAAAATGCCCAAAAATTCAAGAAGTAGAGAAAAATCCCTAAATTTATAGCATATTAATCTCACCTTTCATGTCTGTGTGTTTGTAATTCTTCATGCATCGAGCACATAATCTTCCGAAAATTACAAATCTAAGAATATGAAAGACAACCGGCAAGATGAATAAAACATACCGTTGCCGTTGAATACTCAGTCACTTCAGCAACGGCAGAAACGACAGAGACAGATGGGGGGATCCTTCAAAGTTATCAGCTCGGGGGAAACGGCACCCACAAATGACACCACAGCGGTCGGTGGAAGACGGCAATAGAAGGGGGATCGAGAGCTAAGAGAGAGAGAGAGAGAGAGAGAGAGAGAGAGCTAGAGATGTGTTTTGGAGAGTGAGATGTGAGAGATGGATTTTTAGGCTCCCGTTTAGCGCGTTTTGGGAATTAAGCTTAAAAGGCCCAAAACGCAGTTTTGCCGTTTTGGGTTTTGTGTGAAAAAAAAAAAATTTGTTTTGAAAATTTCTTTTTCGAAAACGGGAAAGAGAACGCGTTTTCGTCGTTTTAGAAAACAGAAAACGGCCCCAAAACGACAAAGAGAACACACCCTAAGTTTTTGTTTGAAGCACAAGCCTTTTGATTTCTTGATGAGTAGTTTATACTGTTCTATTTCTTAACGAAAGCTAGCTCCTCTTAAACACAGAGAATCCGGAGTGGGATGCAGTTGTTTCGTCGCACATTCTTTCCAAGGTAATAATTTCCAAGATCAAACTTAATGGCATCCAATTGTGTCATGAAGCATTCAATTAATTACTCTAAATTTTGTCTGTCGCATTGGTAAGCAAGCAGAACCAGCTAGAGGCAACTCTGATGAAAATATAACAAATATTTGTCCTCTTCCCCTGCTTAGAAGGCATACCTTCACATTAACAATCTTGCATTGTTGTGACATAGCTAGTTTTAACTTGAATGTTGGGATTTATTTGGTTTGTGTCAATTTGCACCATATCATTCAAAATACTCCTATCCCAAGAAAGTGGCCCTATTCACTGGTCCAGATCAAATTGACAAATTTTTATGATGTATATAGCATTTCAGAAACAAAAGGAACATAAAGCATAGTACTAATGGTGAAGTTTCTTATCTGTTCAATTTTATTGCAAATTATAAAATAGGTATGATGATTCGAAAACTTAGTCGATGGCCTTTGGATAGTCAAAATGCTTCTTTTTTGTAATGAAGAGAGGATTTGGATCACTATAGAGCCTATTTAATCTTTTTGTATATTTGTAATGGCAGGAAAAGTTCTCCTTTTGTAAAACCACATAAATTTTCTGATTACTCAACTCCTGCAGCGTATCTATTCTGTATGGTTATTTCCGTGGGAAAGGCATGAGAAGTACGATATGTCACTAGTGTCTTCCCTTTTGTGTTGCGGGTAAATGAATTTTTTTGAAAAGTAGATCTTGTAGCATGCTTATTTGCAGGTACATACACTTTGTGAAGGGATATGTTAGACCAGTCCTTAAAAAAGTGGCCGAAAAAGTTATTTCGAGCTTTTATCAACTCCAAAGAAGATGTGCTACTCATAATGTAGGTTTACTTAAATTCGACTAGCTTATAGTATAGAACTCTGATTTTCCCTCTTTTCTTTTCATAATGTGTTTTAACATACATAGTATCACAGCAAGAACAAGTACGCATGCTGGAAAGTTTGATACGATTTGCTCAAGGTACAATTCTCTACAGAGCGTTGATTTCCTTTGTTTGCCCCCATTTATTTAACTTGTCAATGTGATATAGCGCACGCAAGCAGTGGCAGATTTACAGTGAGGGCAATGTGGCTGCTCCAACACTAAATTTTAAAACCAAGATTTTGCACGAGATTCAAAAAACTCCTCATAGTTTTCAATTTTGACTCCACAATTAAAATTTTGTGGAATTTGCCTCCACAACTCTACAATCCTAGCTCCTCCCCTTCGCGCAAGGTTGATGTTTGGAAATGAAGTTAATCAGTTAGATGCAATCACTTCCATATTATGCATTGCACCGTCAATGATCACTTTAGCTATTGTTGATAACATTGGGAATGCGTTGCACTCCAATGTTACAGAAAACTCTGATGAAGAATGTATCCTCACACCATTCTCCTCTTTAAGATATTGTTTCATCTAGACGCATAACTGAAAAATTGCTTTGAGTTGATCTCTTGTAATTCTTAATGGGAAATGATATAGATGCAAAGCGAGAGAAAGGCTAATCCTGGAGAAGCTGAGTTGCATCGACGAATTTCTTGTCATAAACATGCTTGAATGGTGAACCTGTGGTGGGAATATAAGCATATTGGGGCAGTAGGCATCTAATTGCTGCATAGTTTTCTATTCCTGCTTGCTGCTAAGAAGGTAATACCGCCGTTGCTGACTACGAATAATATTATAAATGTTAAACAAACAATTTGATTTGATTTTTCATCAAGGTAGGTGTGACATTTTTTATGGGCTGTTTCCCATTTAAAATCTGGATGGCAGTGTCTGTATGCATAATTGCTTTCTCCACACCTTCCTGTCCACTGTAATTTGTAATCTGCATCATCCAGTTATGGTCTATACATGTGCAAGTGTTCTTAAATCTTAATTATGGCAGTGTCAGTATGCATAATTGCCTTCTCCACACCTTCCTGTCTACTGTAATTTGGGACCTGAATCATCCAGTTATGGTCTATACATGTGCAGGTGTTCTAAAATCTTAATGCTACATGAAGGTGACAATTGAATAGTAAGATAATTTACCAATGCATTTGGACAACCTAATCAACGTAGAAAAAAGTTCAATTACTGCCCTCGGGGCATAGCTTAGTGATGCAAAAGATAAGAGTGAGGTAGTCTCAACTGAGCTGGTAGGCCTAGTGTAAAAGTTCAATTCCTGTTTCTTATAAAATATGAAATTGGATTCCTTGTGGGCACCAGTATGACAACTCTTGTACCTTGACCTATTGAGATATATCTCACGATTTACTTCCTCTACAATACTCTAGATACGGGACGATGGTGACGCTTAAGGTTGGAGTTCATCTTTTTAAAAAAAGTTCAATTACTGCCAGCTTTAAGATAATGATGAATTCATTGAATTTGACTATTATAGGTTTTTGACCTATTTTAATTTCAATACGCAACGTATTAAATTATACCAGCGACAAAAAGGCCAAACATATTTAAATTGTGGGATTGATGCCTAACGAGGTGGGACACGGTCGGGGCCAGATTTCCATCCCTGAAATTAACGGATAGGATGGTAGGAAGCAATAAGCGGATGTCAAAGGGAATCTCAACCGTATTTTTTTTTTTTTTTTGTAGTGTCCATTCTTAGATTGTTTATTTGTATATGATCATAGTCATCTATACGTGACAATCTAATCTGATTGGATAATTATTATTTGACTTGTTGTCTCACGCTGATATCAAGAATAAAAATTGTAAGAATGGTTGAATTTTTATTTGTTCGAAAATTTCCTTCTTTTATAATTATTATTATTATTTCCTTACAAGAAAAGAAGAGGAAAGGTCAAGAATTGCCAAGTAATATTGAACACAAGTACAATCGTTGTTGTAATTATATCACGATTAATTAAAAAATTAGATGATGACTTTTTTCTATTATGAAAAATCGATTTTTATGTTCTGAAAAATTTATTAAAATTTTCTAGGAAAAATAGTATTGAGTTTTACGAAACGTGTTCATAATAAATTGGTAATATTTATGAATGTGTAATTAAAATTAATGTTTAATTTTGATTTAATTAAAAAAAATTTATAAATAACTTTTTATTTATAAGTAGGTATGGACACGGTTCAATTTGGTTCGGTTATGAAGAGAATCGAATCGAACCGAAAATTTTCTGGTAGTTAGTAAATGGAATCGTCGGGTCCAAATATAATTTTAGAACCGTTCGAGTTCGGTTCTGTTCGATTCCATAGTATAATTAATTTTTTTTTATATTTATAACAACACTACAATCTAATATGTTCAATCTTAATTTTGACAAATTAACGTATTTCAATTTACATATAAATAACAAGTTATCCAATAAAATTAATTTACCAATGTATACAAATAATAAAAAATAGATAGTAAATTAGTAATACTAAAATATCGGTGATCCATATAAATTAGAAGTCATAGACTCATCGAGATAAAATATTTTAAAGTATTGCTAATACAGTAGTACTTACCAACTATTTAATTTAACCATCAATTGCTTGACTTACTATATTAGATACTAAGAAACTCTACAATAAAATTGAAAAATCACAATTAACAAACATAAATAAACTAAAAATTGTTCAACTAATAAGATTTAATAAGGTAAAATATAATATATATTTTATTTCCTATCTCAATGCCATCATAGAACTCAGTATTTTCAATGCAAACTTTATCTTTGCTAATTTATTTTAAGAAAATTAAAAAACTTTGATTTATCTCATATATAAAAATTAAAAAATTTAAAAAAATTCGATTCTTATTTGGTTCTTCGGTTCTGGGTCTAGAACTGAGAATCGAATCAAACTCGTCGGTTCTCGATTCAGATACTCATTTGAATATTTTACTTACGAAGAATCGCTCGATTCGATTCGAATTCGATTCAATTCAGTTCGATTCGAATTCGATTCAATTCAGTTCGATTCGAGATATTTGCAAAAGCCCTATTTATAAGTCAAAAACACTCGCTTTTCAACAAAAAAATTCTATGAAAGGAAACGTATTTCATTTGTTTCTTTACAGGATAGGGGAAATGAGCCGTGATTGGTAGGTGACGCATTATTATATTACCCGCGCTTTACCAATTCTCTTTCTCTCCTCCATCACTAATTTCGTAGTCGTTTCTTTATTCTTCTTTGAAATTTTTTTTCCTCCCTCCCTCCTCTTTAAGAAGAGGTATCCCAAACGCAAAAACCAAATATTTTTGTCCCAAAAATCTTGATTTCTCTTCATCTATTTTCTCATCAAGACCCTTCAGTCTTAAACCCAAATATGGCTTCTTTAAAGTTTTCTTGCCCTTCAACCACCATTTCTGGATCTCAGTAAGCCATCTCCCTATTCTTGTTGTAATCTTTCTTTCTTTTCTTTTTTTTTTTACTAAATTTTTTGTTAGTTGTTTCTCTTTTTTATTTGTTCGTGCGTTTTTAAAGCTGTTGTTTTTAATCACAGACAACGGAAAAAAAATATTGAATTGATTGTCTTCATGGGTATGTGATGTCTTATGACAATCTGACTTCCATTTTAGATTGCATCTATTTATTTGTGATATAAGAAACGTGGGTTCTCTTTGTTCAGATCCAAAAGCTTGACAATTGGTAAACAGAAAGATACTTGCAATCTTTTCTTCTATGATGTGAGCTGTGTTTGATTAGGGGCTCTTGAATAGATCATAGCCTTATGGGTGGTATTTTATCTATTCGATCGATGTGAAATTTGGGCATAGACCTCAAAATGAGCTACTATTTCATAATGAACTTTTAGACATGTTTGTTGGAATAAAAAATACTATGCCTGTTGAGCAGAATTTGGTGATTTTCAGAGTTTTTAGCATCTTGCCTTTTCTGATGATGCGTATTGGTAGCTAACCTTGTTATTGTGCAGGATATTTAAAAATTCTAGACAGTTTGATAAGCAGCATTGTGGTAATCTGTATTCTGTGAATGGCTGCTCTCTACAGTCCTTTAATCGGCCGAGTGCTAAATTGGGCTTCACAACCAAGGCCAATGGAAGAGTTAAATCTGTTCTGTTATTTGGGGAAGGTGGCCATCTCCCCAATTCATGTGGCAAAAAATTTGCATCCAATGCTCTTATCGGTGACTTGTCTGATGGAGTTGAAGTACAGCTTGATTCTGTAGATATTGGAGTACTTGAAGCAGATATGGCTTCAACAACTAGTAGTTTTGCTGTTGAAGATGATGAATTTGACCTGGACCAGCCGTCAGAAGGTTTCTCATCTATTACAGAGGCCATTGAAGACATTCGTCAAGGAAAGGTTGTTATAATATGAGTATTATCAGTTTCATGAACGTAAAATATTTAGCGACTGTGTTCTTAATTTTCTTTTATGTTTTGGACCACATTGCAGATGGTCGTAGTCGTAGATGATGAAGACAGAGAAAATGAAGGAGATATAATAATGGCTGCATCTAAAGTTACTCCCGAGGCTATGGCTTTCTTTGTGAAGCATGGAACTGGTATTGTCTGTGTGAGCATGAAAGAGGAAGACTTGGAAAGATTGCAGCTTCCTCTCATGGTATCCCATAAAGAAAACGAGGAGAAACTTTGTACTGCATTTACCGTTTCAGTAGTAAGTTCTTTCTTTCATCTTACAACAACACTCAATACCTATACCTTTGCTGTGTATTTTTCTCTTGATTTTGGTTTATGATGCTAGTATCCTCTCAACTGGGGATAATATGCTACTTATGTTTAAAAATAAACACTTTCAGCCTGTATATTCCACATCTGCAACGTGTGGAATCAGTTAATGATTTTATTTATTTATTTTAAGTTTATACACTCCAACACACACAAGAACACGGGGGTAATGATTTTATGAAGTCTTGTGAGATGAGCCATACAAAAATATTTTTTTGTGGAAGCAAAAGCTCTGATGTTATGACCCTACATCATACGATACTTGCATAAGCATAAATCACATTAACTTTCTTGTAGGATGCAAAACATGATACAACCACAGGAGTATCAGCACGTGACCGGGCGACAACAGTATTGACTCTTGCATCCAAAGAATCAAAGCCTGAGGATTTCAATCGCCCTGGCCACATATTTCCTTTAAAGTACAGAGAGGGCGGTGTTTTAAAAAGAGCCGGACACACAGAAGCTTCTATGGACCTTGCTATGCTAGCTGGATTGGACCCTGTCGGAGTTCTATGTGAGATTGTTGATGATGATGGTTCTATGGCTAGATTACCTAAGCTTCGGCAGTTTGTGCGGCAAGAAAACCTCAAGATTATATCTATTGCTGACTTAATCAGGTGTTACAGAGTTTTTTTTTTTTGGAATTCATTTTAGCATTATTTTGCAAGCAGTAGTTTATTAATGATTACTATATTAAGACTCACATTCTTGTTGAGAATTATTAAGTGCTTTTATGTTGTTTCTTTCTCGCTCACTATAACTGCTTTGAAATTGTAGGAAGATACCTGATTTTCATTGCTGTTCCTTTTCTTTTGTTCCTGTTCTTATATTTTATTGTAGCTCAAAATTTTCTTCAATTTTAATAGCTTGTAGGAGGCCTAATACAAACTATGATTTGCAGATATAGGAGGAAAAGAGATAAATTAGTGGAACACGCATCTGCTGCTCAGATACCTACTATGTGGGGCCCGTTCAATGCCCACTGTTACAGGTCAATTTTAGATGGAATTGAGCATATCGCCATGGTTAAGGTGATTATTTTGGGAAATTTTGAAGGAAAATATTTTTTCAAGGAAGTTTATACTTTGCACTTTGATTTTAGAATTTTTCCCGTCTGACTATTCCTCATTTTACATATCCTCGATTGAAGTGTTTTCAGCTTCAACTTAGTATGTATTTCAAAAGCTATTCTAATAGCATATATGGTGTAAGCAGGGCGATATTGGTGATGGACTTGATGTTTTAGTCAGAGTGCACTCAGAATGTCTTACTGGGGATATATTTGGATCAGCTAGGTGCGACTGTGGGAGCCAGCTGGCACTTGCCATGCAGCAGATTGAGGCTGCTGGCAGAGGCGTCTTGGTTTACCTGCGGGGGCATGAGGGAAGGGGAATTGGTTTGGGCCACAAGCTTTGTGCATACAACCTGCAAGATGCTGGGCGTGACACAGTCGAGGCAAATGAGGAGCTTGGTTTGCCTGTTGATTCAAGAGAGTATGGGATTGGTGCACAGGTACTCTATAGTCATATGTGAAGGTGTAGCATTGGAAACATGTAGCACGTAGCATTGAATTGCCGAAAACTCTATTTTCTTTGAGTAACATTAACACACAGACAGACACTTCTTGCATGCATACATGCACAGACTTGTGTTATGCTCTCCGATACCAATAATGAAAAATAGCAGCTCCTCTCCTCTTAACCCCAAGCCTGAACAAAAAAGAAATACAAAAGTTCACACATAAGCACAGAGGTTTGTAGAAGGAAAAAGAAGAAGATAAACACGGGAGGAAATTTATACGGAAATAAAAGAGGCATTTATTTGACTCTTAAATCTATACAGTGCTGTATGTTCAACCTACGTTACCACAAAATGCAAAATATTGTGTTTAGGGCTCAGGTTTGCATTCATTACGTTGTCATTGAGAGGAACGAGAAAACTTCATCACGGTGAGGTACATTGTTAAATTGAATTAACATAAAGGAGTAGTTCTCAGTTATTTGGCATGTAACTTTTGGTTCTAGATTAAGTGTGAAAATTGATATTATATATCATTTTGAGTACGTGTAAGTTCCTTGGAAAAAGTTGGAGACTCCACCATGTTGAAGCCATATTCTTTTCTCGAAATGTTTTCCTCCTCTTTGGCTGTCTACATGTCCAATTTTTGAATCTCCTATCCCATTTTGTTATTCAATTCAGCATAAAAAAAGGTTGGAGTCAGTTGACAGGTTTACAAAGGTTTTGATTGCTTCTACTTGGAAATTAAGCCAGTTGGCTGATGCGCTTGTTGCCTGGGACAGTGATACAATACCCATTATTTCATTTTGATAGATAGCATTATTTTGTGAGCAAGTATGGTCGAGATTAAAAGTTACTTTTTCAGAAAGTAATTTAGAACTTATTATATCTAGTCCTGCTTGGATGTGATTTTAATCATATTTTTAGCAAAACCTCAATTAATATATTAAGACATGTAGATCCACCACTGATTGAAATGTCCAATCCTAATCCACTTTTACCCAAGAGTAGGCGTTCGAAATGACCATTCTGCCCCTTATTTCATTTCCCCAAACCATACCAAATTTACTTCCTTGCTTGATTATAGTGAAGGGGCATGATCATTGCAACAACGATTGTTGCTGAAATAATAGCTAGACGTCAACATTTTCATTATTAGTCTGTCAATACGATAAAAATTATTTCATACACCCCATACTTTGGCACCAAAGAATCCATTTTTTGCTAAAAATCTGCACCAGATAGGTGCTTAGTAAAGAAGTAACTTTTAAAATTATATTTGACAACATAATTAACTTAATGAGTTATACTTAATTTTAAGCACAACCAAACATGCTCTCATATTTTGGCTCATAGGTAGCGAATTTTTAAGCCAGTAATTTAGCATATATGAATAAGCAAGTTTACATTACGTTTTCACACGAGTTATTTGACTCCAGTTAAATGGATTCGGCTTATCTACTACTTGACAGTGTTTTTTACTGTTTTCATTCTTACATTTACTTCAGCACATGCATATCCCAGTTACGACAATTTTACTAGTATTGCATCGAAATGAACTTATATAATCTGTATGTGCAGATATTAAGAGATCTTGGGGTAAGAACTATGAAGCTGATGACAAACAATCCTGCAAAGTACAGTGGGCTAAAGGGTTATGGTTTAGCTGTTGCAGGAAGGGTTCCTCTTGTGAGTCCCATCACGAAGGAAAACAAAAGATATTTAGAGACAAAACGTGCCAAAATGGGCCACGTTTATGGCTTTGGATCCAATGGCCTCCCGACCCTTATCAACAGTAAGAACGAGAAATCTGGTGCAGAAAGTTCAGCTGCATCTGAGTCGTAAAACCATTTGCCTGTTTCCAACGCGCTCTGCATACATGTTGATGGACTTAGAGCAAGATGCGATGCTACTGGTATTCTTACTCAAATAACGATTGTGATGGAAACTGAATTAAGGACTATATTCTATTGATTCGTTTGGCTCATCCCAAATTCATATATGATTCTTCAGCTGATCATTCATTGTACCATTTTTATAATTCTTCTTTGAAGTGTATAAGGAGGCATTAGTTATCATGGATTCTAGTTAGTTACTGTCTTCTTTTCAATAATGTACGCTATTCCTCTAGGAAAACATGTACAAAATGTCAATTTAAAATAAAATGAACAAATATTTCATGTATATTTTGAAATTTTAGTTCTTGAAATGATGAGATCATAAATTTTCTTCTTATTTTTTAACTATTAAGTAGGGGCACTTTGTGTATTCTTCAAGGCATGATTTGTTAGGCAGTTAAAAGTCCTATATAAAGAGTAAAATTAGGTCAAGAAAAACATGACGCTTTATACCAATTAAAATCTAGATTTTAATCTAAGTCAAAGTCAACAATTAATTTCAATCACACATTTTATGAGTCCCATAACTTTTTAACCATACAATTCATCAATTTCTATCAAAATTTACTAATAATCTGATTTTTATTCCTACCAAACATGGGTATAGAGACTTCTTTGGGGAGAATGAAAAACACAACTTTGTACAAGGGTTTGGAGATTTTCAATTGAAAGAGAGGGTCTTTGAGATTTTCATGAAAGGTATTCTATTCACCAATATGTCACTTCTCTATTAATATCATTGACTGACAATTTTTTACACGAACAAGTTTTTGTCTTCTTTACGACTTTAGTCTTATTCTTTACAACTAATTCATTCCACGTAGCTCCGTTGCATCACCAACCCCTTTCCTAGCTCTCCCTTTGTGTTTCCAATCCAATTTGATCCTTTGAGTCAATTTTAATTAAAATTAACTAAAGACCAATCTAAAAAAAAAAACGAAATAAAACAAAGAAATAGAATTGGAAAGCTATTATTCATGATTTACATCAGTGGAATGCCACTTTAATCATTCAAGTGGGCCCCACCCCATGTGAGAATGTAAATACCCTTTTGTATTCAAAATTGTGTACCACTAATATGATCTCTTTAATAAATTTCGCTTCGCGTCTTTTGCATTTCTATCCCCAATTTTTATTCTTGGCATGATATGTCCCATTCGATACAGTCTTAGAATAATGGTTACTATTTTTCAAAAATATGTAGAATTAACTCTCTAGAAGTGAGTACCCATAGCTGTAATTTAACCTTAATTGGTTTACTCTAAATTACTCCCAACATAAAACAAGAAAACTCATTGCTTCAAAACGAAAAAGAAGAAAAGTCACGTGACCTAATTTTGTCAATGCTGTTAAAGCAATGGAAAAGCAAAACGTGTTTTGCTATGTTAGTTGGCTACTTTTCATCAAATCTTAAATTTTTTTGGTCCTAAATCATCCTAATTAGGTTTGCATAACTAGAAACGCGTTCCTACAACTAGCTAAAAATAAAAAATTTAAGTAAATTTTAATAGAAGTTAATGAATTCTACTGTTGAAAAATTGATAAAAGATATGAGTCCCATAAATTATGTGATTTAAATAAGTTTGAAAAAGAAAAAAAACGAGTTAGAAAATGAGGATCTGGGCTATTTTTTCCAATTAAAATTAAGAATTTTGATTAATATCCAAAATTTCGTGCTTTTACTTGTTTGGTAAATAAATTAGGGTTCGTTTGATTACAAAAGTGGAATTTGAGTGAAAATAAAATGAGTTGTAGAGAATTGAATTGTCTAGAACTTGTTTTATCGGGAATTGTCCTGGTATAATTTTTCACCCAGAAAATGTTGAAATTTTGAATCTTTTGGTATGCGTTTGACTTTGTTTTTTTTATGAAAATTGTCCATTAAAGTGATAATTTTTTTACCATTGGATTTAGAATTTGTTCTAATTGTAAAAAAAAAAAAGGCATATCGAATATCATTCATTTTGCTTTGTTTTTCATGCAAATTGTCAATTAAAGGGATAATTTTTTTGGGTTATGCTACATATACATTATGGTGCTCATAAGGGTGTCCATAATGTACACGTGACATAATATCATTGGAGGGTTGAAAAATAACTCTGTCAACTCTCCAATGATGTTATGTCATGTGTATATTATGAATACTCTTATGGGCACCATAATGTACATGTAATATTATTCTAATTTTTTTTTACTATTGAGTCTAACACTTCTTCCAATTGCAAAAAATAATAGAAGGTAGAAAACAAATTTCTACAAAAAAGTGAAAATTCATTTTCCACAAAATCAATAAAAAAGTGGACGGTGCTAGGTCAAAGGAAAAATAATTACCAAAAAAATAAACTCTATCAAACAACTTTCCTAATTTCATGAAAAATTAACTTGCATCAAACAGGCTCTTAGTGTTTGTTTGCTAAAATTTTCTTTGTTAAAAAGTTAGTCAAAATTCGTTGTAGCATCATTTACGACCCTTCAGTGTTGAAGCAATTTTTTCCTACAGCTATACAGAAACCGTGTTTTACCATACATGGAAATTGATTAATTTCCACCGTCCTTACTTCCGTGTACACATGGGAACGTCAGATCTAACTATGATACCTTTCTGCATATAAATACCCTCGTACCCTCTCATTGGACTCACAAATATTTTAGTCTTCTATTCTCAAGTTTCCATCTCTCTTTCTAAATCTTCAGTGCTTTAAAATTTTCTTGTCTAACAATGGCCGTGTCTAGGGTTTTGGTATTCGTGATTGTAGCATTGTTGGTTGGATTCTCCGTGGCGCAGCAGCCCTCCTCCGCGCCATCTCCGCTGTCTAAACCGCCGACTCAGTCGCCCTCTGCAACTCCTCAGCCACCGGCTTCTGCTCCTGGCCCTGCTCCAACAACTGTCCCTTCAACTCCTCCACCGGCTTCTTCTCCTACTCCCTCCACATCTGCCGTTAACTCGCCGCCATCTCCTCCTCCATCAACCTCCACTCCCTCGCCTTCCGTGGCCGTGCCGCCAGACTCAGTTCCCGCTCCAGAGCCTGCATCGAATGGCGCCGTACTGAACAGACTGGGCTTTGCGTCAGCCGTCGCTGGGTTCGTAGCCGTCGCTTTGGTGGCGTGAACAACCGATTCAAGATTATCTTTCCAGTGATTTATTTTTTTGAGTATTTATTTACATCATGTTTTAGGATATTATTATTTACAAACTGATTCTACAGTTTTTGTCGTAGATTATATTGTACTTAAATTATTATTAATTAATCGATTTTTCTTCATTATTCACCTGTGCCCTTGTTTTATATTTAATAATTTTCTATTAATTGTTGATTGGTCGGAATAATCCAAAAGACTTTATTAACCTTTATTTTTTAAAGTCTTCAGTGAGACACATGAATTTAACCTACGCTTTTTTGGGTAATTCCGGCATCTTTTACTCGTTCAAAGTATCGTCCATGGAACTCTTTTGTGGCCCCAATGTTAAATTCCTCGTCACCTTTGTTCCTTTAATCGGTATAGACTTCGCTTTTTCTTTTTCTTTTTGAGGAGAATATATCACTTTTTTTAATATTTAATCGTTAGTGTTTGAAGCTAACGTCAAACTTTGGACACATTTAGGCCCCGTTTATTTTCCATTTTCCATCTTTATAGATCGTAGGGGTGGATTCAGACCTTCTATGTTGTGAAATAAAAAATTAAATTGTATTTTGGTTTTTTAAAAATGCTATAATATTAATGAAATTAAGTTAATATGTATTTTGATACTTTGAAAACGTTTTATAATTATGTCATTATTAATATTTTTAAATGAATTTTGTTACTTGTATAGTTTTATTTACCATTTCGTTGATAGATGTTGAGATGAGTAATCAAATTGAATGTATGAAGTAAATGAATTGAAATAAAATTCACATTTAATTTAGGAAATAAATGAAATTTGAATTTAATGCAAAAGTAATTCGAAAGTAATTCAAACTATATTTAATCAGTAATGATCCTAAAATTTTTGATGTAATATTTTATGTAAAACTTTCTAATAAAATGATGTAAATTATACTGAAAAATTTATCGTGCAAAAATAAAGATATTAGTGAAATAATTGAATTTTTTTTTTAAAGAAAAGACGAGTTAGACGCATCTTTTAAAACGTACGTTTGATGTATATTTAATATTTTCAATATTCATTTAGACCATTCAATAAGACTACGATGTAATTCTTGAAACGAACTTCTAGATGACGTAGACGATTTGTCGATTAAGATAGTATACGACTATCGACGAATTTTGAAAATTGACATATTATCAAAATTCTCGAAATACTAGTTTGGAACAACATATTTTGGTGTGTCGTAACTTTTGCTACAATTGATCATTTCACACATCGTTAATGATTGGGAAAATTAGGTCATGAACACACTTTAAAAATTATATTAAGAATGTAATGTTTCGACTTCATTTGACTTCCCATAATGAGTGTGTTAAAGTATGTCATAAAGGGTCAAAATAACTATTTTCTAAATATATAAAAAAGTTTTAAAAAAATTGACCCCACATGACCCCATATAGGTTGTCCCTGATAGACTATTACGACCTGAATCTAGTGATTATAGCCACTTTGTTAGAAAATTTTAACACATGCTTTGACATAATTTTAGGTAGCATAAAATGATTTGATAGGAAATTGGACTATGTTTAAAATAATCTAATGATATAATGTCACGTGAGATTATGTCAAACTTTATGTCAAAAAATCTAGCACTGTAGCATGATTATTTTCATTATTGTGATGTGGACAATATCAAATATTCTGGTTTCTGAAAATCATTTAACAAGGCTTGTATCTCAAAAATATAACAATATTGATTTAAGGAACATTTAAATGTAACATCTTCTAAATGCTCTCTAACTTCCAAGATATATACACTTCAAAGAATTAATAAGGTTAATCCGACACAACAATTTAAAATATTTAATGCTATCACATGTGCCAAAAATAATACCATTGTCGTTGAAGTTATTCTACGAAGTAACCTCGTCAAGGTATTGTGTATTAAAACCTAACTAATAAAATGGATAGTTTAAATTTGCATGACATTTTGAGAACTTTCACTTGTCCAAGAGTATGAAACTCACAACTCGTCACCTGACACAACATCTATATCTATAATATATTAAATATCACGTCAAGTGGGAGTCATTTTTCTGAACGATTATATCTTTATTATAATTCAATTATTTTAATAATATCTTACTTGTCGTTTTTTAATATGTATTTAATTATTTCAATAGTACCACACTTTTGGGTTTTCAATATATATTTAATTTATTAATCATTTAAACAATATTATCATTAATAATTTTGTCAACTATTTAGTTATGATGAATTTACATTTGAACGTTCATTATCTTACTTTTCGTTTTTTTAATATGTATTTATTTCACCATATTTGACAGATTCATTACCTTTCCATTTTCCATTTTCCATTATGTATTTGATTTGTTTAATAATTTGAACAATATTTTATTCAAAATTATTTTGTCAATTATGTAGTTATGATCAATATACATTTGACATGTTCATTCCACTTGATTGGATAGTAAATTAAATTCATTAATTTTATTATTATTATTATTATTATTATTATTATTATTATTATTATTATTATTATTTTTTGGGAACAAATCAACAAAATATGACTATTTTTAGATCTTTCTTCCAATTAATTTATTCAATGAATGTTATGATACAAAGAAGATAAATAGGGGGACATAATGCGTATCTATAATAAATAATTTTAATTGATATATTTAATGCATATAAAGTGACTATGAAGAAATAATGGTATGCGTTGAATGTTGAGTTCAGATTAAAATGGTAAATGGAGGACTATTCTAATTGATTTCCTCAACTATTTAAATTATTTTCACAATTTTTTTTTTATATTTCATTTGAATCAAAAGTTTATTCCACACAAACAATTTGCACTAATTTTTTTTTTTTTTTTTATATTTTCACATATTTAAATATTATTTTTATAGCATCTATAAAATATTTTAAAATAATGTGTAACGCACGTTCAACCATGACTAGTCTTCTAAGAATTCGCGTCAACCATTTTATACTATGGCCACCTGAAATGTTGTTAAGCCACTCTTTGACAACCATTATTTTCAAATTTTTTTACATATTCATTTTCAACGACACATTCACATAATAAAATATTCGTACACAAACCCAAATTTTTTTCTACGTTTTAACCATATGTTCTCCTAAAAAATACTACTCAAAACATGATTTTTCCCATTTATAGTGAGCATAATATGATGTATGCGTGTATTCATGCACTTACCGGGTATACGTGCTATGGCTACTTGAAATGTTATTAAGTATTGGATGAACAAACACTTGTATACTAAGCATAACATGATATATGTGTGTATTCATGCACTTATCGGCATATGTGACACGTTCAAGCATAGTTATCAGACTCGACCCGGACAATGCAGTGGGTCATCGGGTCAGCGGTTCAACCGGTGACTCGGTGGTTCAACCGACGGGTCAATTCCTGTCAAAAATATTATTAACTATTTTCAATGAATAAATTTTTTTTCTATTTTCTACTAAATTCTAAATTAACCTCATATTGTTTTGTTAACTAAATATCAATTTGTATCACAATTTCACAAATTCTAGATCATATATAGTGAACTATGGATTTCAAACAATAAAATCAACAATCAATCATATAAAAAAAAATACTTTATATGACAAAGTTCAACAAGATAGCTTCATATACTTTAAAAATATTCTTGCAAAAATTAAACCATCAATCAAAAGTTAAACGTGGATAAAGATCATGTTAACAAAGTAAATTATTTAAAAGAAGTCAATATTTTCTCAATCAAGAAGAGTTTGAGCGCATCCATGCTGGGGTCTTGGACATAAATTCTTCAATTCCCTCGCCTTGTACCAATGACGGAGTCTCGGTCATACTAAAATCCTCGTTTCCATTGTTTGTATCACTTCTCTTATCATTTTCGTTGCCATCATTTTCATCACAATCCAGATCAAGATCAATAAAATGTAATTCATCTGAAAATAGTTTCAAATTTGAACGTTATAGCATTTGTACTTTAAAAAAAGAAGAGACAATAGCATCAATCAAATAATTACCATCATTTCTATCATTTTGTATGGAGCATGCACCCAAATCACGACGAAACGTCTCCAACTCTTCATCCACCAAATTCGGTGGCTCCTCCTCTAACACCCAATTGCCATAAGTGTCAAATCTTTCAAAGTCAATAGGATCATAGTTTCGAGTCTTGAAATAATTCCTAACCAAGTGTATTATCCAATTTATAAGTAATCAAAATATAATTGTAATAAAAGAAAGCAAAATAACATTACCGTTGTTGCAATCGTAAATTGTAGTGAACATAAACAAGGTCATTAAGCCTTTGGTGTTCGAGTCTATTTCTCTTTTTAGAATGAATGTGTTCGAACATACTCCAATTTCTCTCACAACCTGAAAACTACATGTTTGACTTAATACTCGAATTGCAAGTGTTTGTAGATTTGGTGCACTGCTACCATAACACACCCACCATTCATCTGTACCAAAATAAAGAGAAAATAAAATAGACGTGTTTTAATGTTATATAAACTAAAATCAAAATTTTATAACATAACAAAGTACATGACATGAGAATAAAATTTACCAGGAACCATTCTATGACGATCAGCTACAGCAGATACACGTCCGAAGTCACCATGTGCTTGCCTAAATAGTCTCATTTCACTAGTCAATTTGGTTATTAAATCAGGTTGACCATAAACATATCTCTCGATTACATCTAAAAGTCCTGAAATAGTTTGTTTATGGTTTTCCATATCACGATTATTGTATTGGAAACACGGGTTTAACCAATACCCAGCAGCATGAAGATTCTTCCGCAATTGTCTATCCCATCGACTCTGAATAATTTGCAAATAAGGAGCTATTCTATTCTTCCTTCTTTAAAATCTACTTTCCATCTCACTTTTTGCCACATAAATGGCTTCATACAAGTAGCCCATCGAAGGCTTTTCTTCAATATCAACAATCCATAGAACACGAATTAGGGGCTCAGTAAGTTGCACAATAGTGGAACACTCTTTCCAAAACACAAAATCAAGTACGTCATCAACAAATCTTTTCCCTTTACTGTCCTTTGCATATGCTGATATAGTCCATTCTCTAGATGTCACCATTTCTCTTAATGGATCCTTTTGGGCCAATATGCTTTGTAAAGCAATGAAGTTAGTGGCAAAACGAGTAGCACCAGGTCGAAGTATTTCCTTTCCTCCAGTAAACTTTCTCATCAAATACAATGGGTAGCAATGGTTGTATATATATTTAGTGATTTGTGATTCTTTATATACAACATTACTAATTTCGTCAAACTTACCAATATCATGAAACATTAAATTAGTGCAATGGGCTGCACATGGAGACCAAAATAGTGTTTGAAACTCTCGCTCCAATAACCTACCAGCGGCAACATAATTTGCAGCATTATCCGTCACCATATAGACCACATATTCTGCACCTACAAATAACACAACATCTCGAAATAACTTCTATAACATGTCAGCACTTTTTGATTCATCTGAAGCATCTACGGATTTTAAGAATACCGTTCCTTTCGGACAATAAACTAAAAAATTAATAAGAGTTCTTTTACATTGATCCGTCCAACCATCTGCCATAATTGTACAACCAGTTGTCTTCCATGTTGAACGATAGCTTTCTACATAGTTCTGTACTTCCTCGACATTTTTAGCCAACAAATAACCACGAAGATTGTGAAAGTTTGGGCCTTTATAGCCAGGACCCATGCTAGCTATAGCATCTATACTTTGTTGATAATACACGGAGTTTACATCATTGAAAGGAATACATGCATCAATCACCCATTTTGATATAGTGAGATCACATTTCTCTATAGCTTCTTTGCTCTGAAGAACACTTTTGATAGTAGGTTGGTTACCAGGTCCCGTTCTTGACATGAAGTAGGAACCAATTCCCGTTTGTTGTTTTAAATGTTTAGCTCCCAGCAAAAGTCTTTCCACAATATAAGCAAACAAGTTTTTTTTTTCCCATTACTACCAACTTCAATAATCTCTTTACAATGACCCCATGCTATATCTGTTTTTCCTCTCGCATTACTTTTTGGTAGAGATGAAATTGGTGTACTATCATCACCAATAAACTACAAAAAAAAAACAATTGGAAACATTAAGAATTTGCAATTGGTATAATTGAAATTGGAAAATAAACAGAAATTAATGTATTATTCGAAAAATAGAAATGGATGAAATATTTTTCAAGAATGCGAAACCTGAAGTACATGATCTAGATTGGTAATGTTACAAGTACTACATTTTAAGGAATATCGTCAATCCCAGAAAATAATGTGTATGTAATATTACAATGCATAACCAACCAAATATGTAGTTGAATCCGTTGTAAACTCATCATCGGTTTTATGTTTAACCAATGTGGAATTTTATTTACACTTTTTCAATGATCTCTCCTTCAAACAACAATCCCTCTAGCAATAGTTTATCCATATCTCTTCCTCAAATTATAAAGAATTACATACTCTATCAAGACTCAGCTCTTCCATTATATTAGGCTCATGAGTTTTTTGTCTATCACAATCCAACTTGAGGTCCACAACCTTCGTTCAGCTACAATTGGATATTCGTCATATGCATCCACATGACTAAGTTTGGAATCTAGCTCTAATACCAATTTCTAAAATATAAAGCATCATTCTTTTCGATTCAACTTGTCTTCAGAGCTCTTTTTTATTGAAATCCGACCATTAAGGAGTGTTAGAACTTAGAAATAATCGACCAATTCAACTAATCAATCAACCAACCCTCTAGTGCCTAACATCTCAACCAGTCTATCAGTGCACTGAGCAGCTCCTCAAAATTATGTTGCACAAACTGACGAAACAGAGTTTCCACCATAAAATTCAAACACACACGGAGTTTACACCAAACATATTCAACCAACCAGACAAGCTAAACGATTCCCACTTCCCAGTAATAACAAATTTGCAGCAAAAAATTGAGGACAAAAATTTGGAATTTATGAATAAAATCATAAAAATTAAACTTACATCTTCCTCTTCCATCTACTACAACTTGAAATTCGAAGCTTTGGATTCTAGGGAGTGGAATTGCAACTGGGAAGTGCCTGCAGAACCGGCTGCGAAAGCGACGCTAGGGCTTCGAGTTGGATGTCGTTCTTCGCTTCTTCTGATTTGGGGAGGCCGTTCTTCTGATTTCAGTGATTTGGGCCAGATTGCATTTTTATTCCAGTTTATATGGCCCGGGCGGTTGATCATTTAATGGGCTAGCGAGTTGGATGGAAAACCGGCGGTTAGATTGGGTCACAAATGGGCCACAAGCATTGTTTAAATGTGGTGCTGCTCGGACCGGACCATGGTCCGGTTCAACGGTTCCCGGTCCGGTCCGGGTTTGATAACTATGCGTTCAAGTACTCAAGCAATTTTAGGTAATTAAGAGAGAAGGAATGCAATACAAATTAATTGAACTTTTAAAACAACGAATAAGGAATGATATAACATTTTGATAAGTTTAATGACAATTCAAATAACATTTAAAGTTCAATAGCAATTGAATTTACGAAAATGTGATCTCATCTATCACTCTGTTACTCTCTATTATAAAAAATAACGAATTGGATGAACTTACAAAAATATTATCCCATCTTTATTTACAATGTTATGTCATCAAGTCCATTAACTTTTAAAACAGTGATATGACAACATTTTGATAAGTTTGATGATAATTTGAATAACTTTTAAAGTTAAATGACACTTTAAAAATATGTAGGAAACTTCAGTGACATCTCGAGAACTTTTAAGTTCAATTGCAACTAGAAAAGATTCGAGAAAATTCAACGACAACTGAAATATCTAACACTTTTTGTTTATACCTTCCACAATGTTCCTACATTTATTTCGTTTTCGTATTTTCAAAAATAAGTTTTAAGTGGTACATGCTTTCATCAACCGATACATCTCAGAACACACCAATTGCAATAATTTATCAGCCCTCAATCTTCTATTAGACGAGCTTAGTATTACAACTAAGCTCTTTGAAATTTCCAATCTCAATTAAGTAGGCATTTTCAAATGAGGGCTCCCTCATAACTACCAAAACTTTGAAGACAAGACTAATCTTCAACCTCTAAAATAATGTTAAAAGGTGACAATCTTATATCAGATAGACTAAAGACACCAATTATAATCAACTACAACCGTGCCTTTAGATCTATCATGTAATGTTAAAATCACTAATTCAAGAAAACAAAAGCATGTTTCAGAAGTAAACAAAAATTGCTCAACAAATAGATACTACATTTTAACTCGTGGGTACATCATACTTGAACAATTATAGGAGGGGTTAATATTTTGATGTGTTGACTACAACAGTAATGTTTGACATAATGGTTGATATAATGCCATATAGCGTTCTATCATTGGATTATTTAAAACACAGCAATCTTTTCCATCAAAACATTTTCCGCCACATAGGAATCTGTCAACCCTTCTGTCATATTTCATCTAGCAAAGTGGTTTAATCCCTATTATTATCATAGAATACTAATTACAAAAACAAATTACAGCTAACTACCTTACATTTAAAAAACTAAAAAGGAATTAATCATACAGGAAACAAGGAAATATAAGAAGAAAATCCACCAAATTAACACTCCCGCACAAACTTGAGGTTTGTTTGCATCCACTTTGGTTAAGTGACAACGTGGGAACAAGCGCAACAATTTGAAGCTCTTTTGCTTCAGATACTAATTAAAAAGTTTAAGCATAGCTATCTCGAAAGCAAAACCTATGGTTGAAAAACAGGCACTCTGAAGAACTCTAGCCCCGATTCCAGGAGTAAATCAAACCCATCATTCTTCCTTCAAACTCTGTTTTGGTGGCTGCAATTCCACCATACATTGCAACAACAACCTTATTCGCGGCCTCTCCATGAACCAAAGTCATCAACGTAGTCTTAACAACGTTAAACGTGTTGAGAAATGTTGTTCAAGATCAATAAAGGAAAGCGTGAAATAAAATAGAGACGGTTTCCGGAAGTTTGACCGATGCCGCTATGCGACCGCATAGGCCAAACATGCACGCGGTCGCATGGCCGCATGCAGGAATTTTGAGGTCGGAATGGAGGTGAACTATGGGACCGCATAGGTTT
Source organism: Osmanthus fragrans (assembly GCA_019395295.1). NCBI lineage: Eukaryota > Viridiplantae > Streptophyta > Magnoliopsida > Lamiales > Oleaceae > Osmanthus > Osmanthus fragrans. The sequence continues at coordinate 2,482,086 of CM033356.1, read as the reverse complement.
GTTGTATGCTGTAGCATAGAACAAACTTTTCGACTGTTGGCGACCCTTTTTGACCTTTTTTTGAATTTGATAGCTTTTCACTCGATTTTTTGACACAATTTCGTACATCTAGTCAAGACCTATATATAGAGGATCATGTTTAAGGCATTATAATATGAAAAAACACGACATCCATACTTTATTCGACAATTAAAGATCAAAGTCTTATTATTCTTCATATTCAATTTCCTCTTCTGTGTTCTTCAAGCTTGGGTAGAAAATATTCATGCTTTGGTGTTTTCTGTAACAATGCTTGATTAATCCTACAAACCATTTGTCGAAAAACCCTTGAACCATCTCATACAATCCGAAGAGAGGCAAATATCATTTGAGGACAACGATCGTGTGTTCGGACCTTCAATTTTGAAGTTTGTTCCTGGTGTTGTTCACCATTGTTATTGTTTTTGTATTTAGTTTCTTCAACAATCCTCCTTTGTTTCCAACAAAATAGGGTTGTCAAAGAAGCTGAAATTGTCCCTACCAATATTCTCCATGCAAATATTTTGATTATTGGAATTGGGGAGGGTTTTTCTTCAAGAATTGGTGATGCTGAATTACTTTTGGGGGGGGGGGGGGTAGGGCTTTTATGGCGTATTAATTACGTGCTAAATGGTCTAATTAGTTTAAAAGGCTATTATTCAATTTAGTTAATTTAGTCCCTGGTTGATGCACATTAAAATGGAAAGAATGCATTTTTTTTGGTGATGTGATGGTGAATATGTTGTTGAAAAAGAAGGAAAAGTTATTAACGTGATGAAAAATATTATTTTATTGAAAAATGTATAATTAAAAATGAGTAGAAAAATGAGAATGAAAATTAGAATGTGGATCAAACAGGGGCTTAAAAGGGTAGTAGGCCTAATTTACCCAAGACTTTTAGTCCAAGCTTGACCCGACATATTCATCCGCCATTAAAATTAGATTAAGAATTTGTTTAATATAACTTTTATTTTTGTTTTTACTTTTTGTATATTAGTTTTTGTTTGAAAACTAATTTTTAAAAGAGCTCATCATTTCGAAAGTACTTTTAGAGCTCTTTTAACTAGTTATAACATTTTCATGAAATTAGCCAAACGAATCCAAAAATAGCTTTTAGATCTTAGAAGTTTTTTTTGGCTTTTCAAAAAACTTGTCAAATGAGCCTAAAGCAAAAAGTCAACAAGAAAAAATTGCAGAGGAAGAAAGAACCAACTCTTTTTCCCTCTCCATTGTCGTCAAGTAGCTTGTTCTTTTATGTAAAAACAAATCTAGAGGTTCATCTTTCTCTTCCTTCCTCTGACAAAAAAATCAAGGCCCTTTCCTTTTTTTTTTCAGTATAGAAGTGCTGATTCATGGCCTTTTATCACAGGAAATTTCTAAATGAATCACTAAATGATCCTAGTATAGAGAGAATTTGCACACCGTACTGTAATGGAATAAACAACCAGGATGGTGCTTGTCCAATTACATGCATTAGTCTCTGTTTTCCGACTTGTAACCGGCCAATATTACCTCGAATCCCCTTGCTGCCGCCGGCACAGCTCAGTTTCTTCCCCACCGAATTCAAGCCACCACCGGATAAACCTCACAAACGCTCTCTTTCGCTCACCATCTCTCTTGCTATATTAGCTACGCTTTTCTTTTTCTTTGCTTGTTACACCATCTATAAGCTCTATTCCAATTGGCGGAATTCGAGGGCGGCACGACAGCAGCCACCTGAAGAGGTGGAGGAGGAGGGCCAAGATCATTTTTTTGATGAAGATCACCTAGCGGCTATCAATCCAATATGGTACATCAGGACCGTTGGTCTTCAACCATCGGTTATAAGTGCAATCTCAATAGTCAAGTATAAAAAGGGTGATGGACTTATTGAAGGAACAGATTGTTCTGTTTGTTTGAATGAGTTTCAAGAAGATGAAACTCTTAGATTGTTGCCTAAATGCAACCATGCTTTTCATATACCTTGTATTGATACTTGGCTCAGATCACACACTAATTGCCCCATGTGTAGGGCCAGTATTGTGATCAGCACGTCAGGAATTCCACCACAGGAGCAAATTGTGCATAATTCAGGCTCTGTGGAGGAAACCCAAGTCAATATTTCAGAGAACGACGGGGAACTAGGAAGAGAAAGAGAAGATGATTTCGAGTTGACAGTTGAGATTGAGGATGAAGATGAATCACAGGCTCAAAACGAATCAAAGAGTCACGAAAATTGTTGAGATTGGAACCTATGAGAAGATCAGTTTCAGTGGATGATATGTCAGCTTCAATAATAGCGGATGCTTTTTCATCACAGCCCAATAGAAATTCAGACAATCAATTGGATGTAGAAAAAGGAACAAATATTCTTCTATGGTAGAGAGATCACTTTCTAGCAGTGCAAATTTACTACTATCCAGGTACAAAATTAGGAGCCGGAACTTGAATATTTCCTGGCAAATATTCAGGTGAGATATCTGAATATCGAGATGTTTCAAAAACTCTCAGTAAGGTGAGGGTTTCCAGTTTCCACATTTGAGTTAATGCTCTAGTAAACTGTACAAGGATTCACTGTGTAATAATAATGTATGTCTGATCCAACAATATAGACCATGATCTCAAGATTTTCTCACGTATTCATAGTTCAAGGCAGTGAAAAACACTCAAAAAAAATTGTAAATAACATTTTGGAATTAATATTACAAAATTAATGAGAATTGGGATGCTAAAGTTTTTCAAATATTTTTCAAGCTTCTGCAACATGATTACAGTTTGTCAATATTTTATTTTGATCCATTTTTCTGAGCAAAAATTCCATTCATTGAGCCAGTCTTGAGTTTGCTTCCATTTTTGTTCACCAAACTGGGGCCCCGCTCAACGGGTCAATTCAACGGCTTCTTGCACGCCAAACCAACTGAACTACCTACCTGAAAAATAAGGGGATCAAGAATGGATAGAAGAATCTCTTTAATAATTATGAAAACTTGAAAGTAATTGATATAATGTCTCTGTTAGTTTATTTCAATTTTCAATCCATTTGTAGTGGCAAACTAAAGATTACCGCTCCATCCAGCATCCAAATTGAACTCCAGGCACATAAGCTGCCAATTCTGATCAGAAATATCCAATACATGGATTTCGAGCTCTAATATCCCTTCCATGAAGATCAACTTACAGTACTTTTACTACAAATTCATGAACAGTATTTTGCATTGGACACTTGGAAGTATTTGTCCCTCCAACAGTAGATTATCATGTTGTGAAAAGTTAATGAAGAACAAGAAAATAACCACCAACAAAAAATCGTCAAAATGGAAGGTTTGAACTATTATGAATCCGGACTACTTTGTTGGGAACATGAGAGATTAATATGACACAATATGAAGTATTGATCGCACAAGTAAGAACAAGATTAAAAGTAAAGAAGAAAATTGGCAGAGGAACCAAACAATTTTATTGACAATCAATGGAGAGAATATTACAACACAGCAATAATGTTTTTGGCTCTTAAAAACTTGAAGAAGAGTCTAGTATTTATAGGGAACAATTTAAGCCATAAGAGTAGAGTTGTAAATGAAATAGAATGCCCAAAAAATTCACAATTGCATTCCAAATAGAATTCTAATTAATGTGTACTTAAAATAGAACTCTTAATTATTTTTAACAAAGAATTTAGGTCACACCCCCTCACACATCGGGCCTTACGGGAGACCAAACCCATTTCTCCCTCACACATGGCGCCCTGCAGGAGACCAAACATGTCTCCTCCTCACACAACAGGCCATGGATGAGATCAAACCGGTCTCTCCCTCACTCAAATCCGCATGAAAACCATTGTTATGTATAGTACTACAACCTCCATGCACGAAATGGTACCAAGAACAAGCCCAAGGTTGGTCCTGAAAATTTTGAGACCCTAGACGATAAATTATCATGAGGCTCCTACACATAATTTTTTAACTAGCATATTTGCATCAATCATGGTAGAATAAAATGGTTTCTGTGACTAAAAACATTATATCAATTGAATTCACTCATCGTTTGATTCGTCCGAAAATCAATTCTCTTATTCAAGAAATAGAATAGAAAGATTTTTTTGGAAATCAACGAGGTTTTGAATCGTGATCCATTGATAACCCAAGACTAATTAACCAAGAGGGAGGTGAATTGGTTTTTGAAACTTTTTCGACAACTAGTCTCAAAACTATTTAATACACAAGATATAAATGCAAAGTGCAATAAGAGAACAAATATGCAAATTTGATAACTTGATTCAAGTATAGTCACTTAAGTTGATATAGCACAATGTAAATAGTAATTTAACGCAAGGTGCAATAATGTAAAGATGACAAGCAAATTTAATGGGGTTCGATACACAATGTATTCTACATCCCCGTTATCAAGTTCTTCATCACGAACAAGACCAAATGCACTATAATGGTAAGTTACAAACAAGGAGTACCAATTCTTAAGTGACTTACAACAAGAGTACTTATCCTTGAGTGACTTATAACAAGGAGCACTTATCCTTAAGTGCCTTACAATAAGGAACACTTATCTTTAACAACAAACGAGTTTTCACACGGCTCTCAAAACCACCAAGAATATAAATGATAATTTTACAATTGAAAGAACTCTCTTAACAAATGATATAATCAAGTCAAGTGTTTGGAGAGTTAGGATAATACTTCAATAGATAGCAAATAATAAAGTTTAAGTGTTTATGTTGTAAACTTTGATGAACAATGGATAATGAAATAGTTTGTATTTTTGTATTTAAGTTTTTCAACCTATGATCTCTCTTAACAAATAATACAAGTTAAGTATGAAGAGAGATTTACACTTCAATATAAGTGTAGGCAAAGAAAACCTTTATCAAGAATTGAAAGCAGATAAGATTAAGAAGTTTCCTCGCAAAATAAAATTCTTGATGAAATGGGTGAAACTAGTTTGATCAATCAAGAGATTCTTTGTAATAAATGAAATAGAATATAAAATCAAGTAGGCTTAATGATTTTCAATAAATATACCCTCTTAATTGCTCTTGTAAGTTGTTGAGATTGAATGCAAAAGAGAGAGCTATTTATAGATCAAAATGTTTGAAAATCAGCAACTTTCGATTGAGCAAATCGGGTCATTTTAGTCAACCAAAAGATGATATAGCCGTTTGAATATTTTAACCGTTAAATTTCGGCTGAGCAATCTCGTAATTTCGATCAACCAAGAGTTCAGTAGTCCAATCTATACTTTGGTTGACCAAAGTATTATAGTTTGGGAATTTAATTTTTACATCAAAACATTCATTTTTTCAAAATCTATTTCATATTATGAATCAAAAATATTTTTATGCAAGTGATGAATTATGAAAATAATTTGAGCTTTATACACTTGCTAAAGATTGATGAGTTGAGACCTTTACATATAAATTGAAATTTCAAAAGAACTTCTAAATTCTAATCTTCAAGGTTCTTGTTCTCTTTAAGTCTCTTTTGATCGCTTGTTCTTCGATGGATGGCGATTTGAGCATTTGAATGCTTAAGAAGATTTATACATGAAAAACTCAAGAAATAAGATTTGTTAGAAGCATAAGTATCTTGTTTGTTATAATAAAAACAAATGGAACTATATTAAATCATAGGTCAACATCCATCACTGTAAAAGTTTACTTACCTTTATGATCTAACACAATAGAAGATGATTCAATTTTTTTGAGGCCCATGATATGAGGATCCAAAATGACATCAGAATTAAAATCTATAATGGTCAAAATTTTGTACCAGGCTATCCCCAAGTTCACCAAAGTTGGTTTTGGTTTAAAAAAACGAGCTCAAGCCAATTTTTGGCCTCCATCATTTTTTTTGCTAATTTTTTCTATGTTGATCACTCTCATTACTTTTTGTTGGGTTTGTGACCCAAATTCGGTCTAGGTTTTGCATGAATTGGAATCCTAATTGAAGTGGTCTTGAAGAGATCAAAATTATGAATCGAGAAGAAAAGTCGTCATATTTTCGCTAGCGTAGTCGCTTGAGTAGCAGGAGCAATTTTAGAGCAGTAAGCCTGTCACCGAGATCTCGTTCGAGTAATAGGGTGTCGTTCGCCGCCTGTCGCTAGAGCGACAGTGCCATCCGGGACGAAGGAGGTCCCAATTATACATCTTTTAAGGTCGCACAGAATTAGTAAAGAAACATCTGGACAAGTTTAGTACTGTGGTGGATATACAATTTGGTACGATACCTTTGAGGATTGGATCCGAGTCATTATTGAAGAATGCTACTTGGGAGAGTTTGTAAGGTATATGTAATTCTGCTTTGCCACCATCATCTGCGGTTCCACCGTGTTCAATTGCTAGGGAATGACTCGTTGAGGATATGTACGGTGCAAATGTTCGTGTTTATGCTTTTGGGATGTTTGAAGGTGTCGAGACTAACATGAGGCCTTCAGTTAAAGTGTTTAATGTGGATTCTGCTATAGGGTGTATTTCGATCCTATTTGGTAAATTTTGAATTCCTTGTGGAATTTTGGAAACCCGGTATTTAGGTTCGGATATCATTTGTGGATACTATGGAAGAGGAAGAATGTTTTTCGTGAAGTGGAGATGTTTGGTTCTGGATGAAGAGTTCAGTTTATTTCGCTGCAGTCAGACTTATTTTTCTAGGCGGAGAAATTTTGGAGTTTCGTTCGTTGCACTAGAATTTGTCTTAATGTTTAGATTGTAGGGTTTGTGACCAAAATTCGATTTAGGTTTTGTATGATTTGGAGTACTAGTTGAAGTGATCTTGAAGAGATCAAAATTATGAATCGAGAAGAAAAGAAGTCGTCGAATTTTCGCTAGCCTACCGTTAGCTGATCACTTGAGTGGTATGAGCAATTTTGGAGTAGTAAGCCTATCGCCGAGATCTTGTTCGATCGACAGTGCCATTCAGATTTTTCATTTTATGACAGTTTCACTCGTCTTTTAACCTAGTTTTCATATCTTATATTATTTCTAGGGTTTGAGACGTCTCTTATAAATATGTGGCTCTTCATTCAGTGTAGCAAAGTATTATTGCTGTAATTGTATTTTTCTCTCTATTGGTTGTCAATTAATAAAATTCCTCGATTTCTCTACCAATCTTCTTCTTTACTTTTAATATTGTTCTTACTTGTGTGATCAGATACTTCATATTGTGTCATATTAACCTCCTCGATTTTCCCAACAAATGGTCTGGATTCATAATACTTTCAAAATCACATCTTATTGTAGATATTGAACAATATTCCAACATATCATTCACAAAAAAGCCACTCGAATTGTCAACGAGATCACACAATCGCATGAAAGCGAGAAACCTGCAGCCGATTACTTGATTATAACATACATTCGGCTTGGTGCATCAATAGATCGAGTATGCGAATAATCAGAGATAATTCATAAGACAAACAATCAAATTTAGTACCTCTGCATTGGCGGTGAACCTCGTTTAGTTGATTTATCACTTAGTTCATATCATGAAGACATTCCCTCCAAGTTGAAGACTGAAGGGATCTACTAAGCTCAAACAGAATATCAGCCATTTGTCGTTCCCATTAGATCCTTCTAAAAACATACAAAGGTGGAAAAAATTATACAGCCGTTTTGCTAAAAATAAAAATTTTAGTATATTCTAATAAAAGTTATTAACATGTGTATTTGAAAAATTGATAAAAATTAAAGATCTCATTAAATATATGGTTAAAATTAAGTTTCAAATTTCAAAATCAATTTTTTTAATGATTTAATTAATTAATATATCAAGGTCACATATCTATATAATTTGATCACAAATTCACAATTAGTTAGTCACGTATTATTTTTCAGTCACAAATCAGAATTTTTAAATGTCACAAATTATTTTACAGTCACAAATTATTTTACAATCACAATTCAAAAAATTTGTAGGTCACAATTTGTTCATCGATCACAGATTCACAATTTAGTTAGTCACATATTATTTTTTGGTCACAAATCAGAATTTTTAAATGTTACAAATTATTTTACGGTCACAATTCAAATATTTTAAATGTGACAATTTCTTCCTTGATCACGGATAAGAAATTTATACATCACAATTTCTTTATCGATCACAGATCACGAATATCATAAGTCACAACTTATTAAACATTCACCAATTATCAAAATATCGGTCACAATTAACAATTTTTTAGGTCACACGTTATTTCTTGATCACGGTTCATCTTTTTCATTATTCACATATTGTTTATTGATCACAAATTGATCAATTTAATGGTCACGGTCAACCAAATAATCTGTGACCACCACTCGACAACCGTCTCCACTATACCACACCACCACGACCAACCAAAAAAAATTCTCAAACCTACCATCACCGTCATGCTGCCACCACGACGACCACCACCAACACTGTCACCGTCAACAGAGCCACCACCACCTCACGGCAACCTGTCAACACTACAACAGAGCACCATCGCCACCGGAGCCACCACCACCTCACCACAATCAGTTAAACCCGTCAAGCCCATCACTGCCATGACCATCACCACAGTCGTCAGAACTACCACCAACAAAATCGCAACCCAAAAAATTAACAAAACCACCGCCCGCCACCACCACCTTACCACCACAACCTGCAAAATCCCCCACCACAACCACACCAACAAAATGCCTAAACTCGCCATACCACAGCCATCACCCCCATCGCCTGCACCAACATCCACCACTACAGCCTGCAAAATCCCTCGCTACAACCACACCAACAAAATTCCTAAACTCGCCACACCACACCACAACCACCACCACCAAGAGGTTGCCCTTGAGTCGTCGACGAAAGATGGGAGATCTGCTCGTCGCTTCTAGAGATGGGCAGTGGCATTGCTGGTTCTGAGCAATGGCCCTCGCGTCGTAGCCGAATGACGGGAGATTTGTGAGCGGCTTTGGAGCCGCTTCAAGAGAGAGGAGTGACGTTTCCAAAAGAGATGGACGGTGGTACAGCGATAGAGAGGAAGGAGAACGGCCCAAATTAGAGAGGGATGACGGTCCTGTGAGTGGTGGGGGACGACAGTGTGTGTTGCTACATGTTGTACATCTCACGCTGACAGTGCGACGACGACATCGTCGGCAACGGCGCCTCATGAGTTCGAGAAAGAGTCGAGAGGTGGAGAGAGAAAGGGTTTAGGGGAATTAGAGATTAATTATTATTATATAAAATATCTGATTTTTGAATAGTTAAATCTTCGGCTTGATTTTAGAATACTCGATTTATAAAGTAGGATTTTGTGTATTTTTTACTAAAATTAATTGTTGACTTTAATTTATATTTTTATCCAATTTTAAGTCGCATGGCGTATTCTCATTTGTTCAAGAAAAAAAAAGGAGTGGTTCTTGAACTTACTTCCTCTATATGTGTAGGAGTCCAAATTTCATGAATTATTGATTTAGATAAACCCCTCCCCGCCCCCCCCCCCCCCCCCCCCCCCCCCCCCCCCCCCCCCTCCCCTTCTTTCTCTAGCTCACCAAAATATACACAGAGCAGAAATGGCCTCAACAGCTCCTGTGCTCTCTCAGTCTCCTGTAGCAGCTCCTATTCAACTGTCACAACTTACATCCATTAAAAAACTTGCCGAAACTCCCAATCTTAACTTCATACCTTCAAACTATGCTTATTACAACGATCCCCATGAAACCTCTGCTTCGGAATCTCAAGATTCAATTCCCACCATTGATATTTCTCTACTCACCTCAGCAAACCCTGATCACAAGTCCAGAGTCATACAAGACCTGAACAAAGCCTGTCAAGAATGGGGCTTCTTCATGGTACGCAATTATAGTAATATATATTCTTGTTAACTGCTATAACCTTCCGGGGCAATTTCTTTTCTGGTGCAGGTGATAAATCATGGAATACCAGAATCACTGATGAGGGCGATGTTAGAAGTGAGTAATGAATTCTTCAATCTGCCAGAAGAAGAGAAGCCGAAATTCGAACCCAAAGATGTGTTGGAGCCAGTCAGGTATGGCACAAGCTTTAATTCAGCAAAAGAGAAGGTATTCCACTGGAGGGATTTCTTGAAAGTTTTTGTGCATCCTGAGTTTCACTGCCCTCTTAAACCCACTGCTCTCAGGTATATAATATAATTGTTGATTGCAATTCTTTACATTATAGATGATTTTGAAGAACAAAGCTGAGTAAATGAACGCTCAATTTGATATTTCTTGAAAACTAGTGAATAATGCTGAAGCAGGATGCAACCTCTTTGGGTTAACAAAGAATAGCAAATGAGTCCGTTGAGAAGAAGTAGACTGTGTTAAGGGATATAATCCCACATCGAATAAAGATGTAAACATAGACCAATTTATAAAGGCTTTGGGTTACTTCTCTTAACAAGGTTGACCTTTTAAGATGGACCCCCAAGTCTTAACATGGTATCAGAGACAGGTTGTCAGCCAAAAATTGGGAACTAAGTGCTATGCGGGACAAAGTGCTACGCCATAGTGCGGGAGCCATCGCTTGAATCCGTAGGAGCCACCTCTAGAATCCCAACGCCTGGCAACGGATCCTCAGATGGATCAAGCGCGATGAGGACGTCGCGAGTCTAACGGGGGGTGATTGTAATACCCAGATCAGGAAAGTTTAAAAAGATTTGATAGGTACTACTCATACCAACAAGGTGCACCTTTTTTTCCGGAAATCCATCGTTAGAAACTCCATAGTTAAGCGTGCTTGACTTGGAGAAATTCTATGATGGGTGATCCCCTGGGAGCGTGCGAGTGAGGACAAAACATGCTGAAAAGACTCATGTTGGTACAGTGGGGACAGTACGTCGTCGATCTAACGATTAGGACAGCCCGTTAAGTGGGACCCGGATCGTTACAAATGGTATCAAAGCCCATTAAGCTCCAACGAGCGATTCGATCCTTGTAAGACTAAAAAATATGAGCGTATGAATTTCAAGATTGGTCTGTTCAAACGAGCCACCATCTTGTGGGGGCATGTTAAGGGATATAATCCCACATCGAATAAAGATGTAAACATAGACCAATTTATAAAGGCTTTGGGCTACTCCTCTTAACAAGGTTGACATTTTAAGATGGACCCCCAAGTCTTAACAGACTGGAGTCCCACTGTATTCATAAGAGAGAGAGGGAGAGAGGTGTCAAACTTATCTTAAGAGGTGGGCCGTAGAGGTAGATTACTGGAGCGGTGGAAGATGACGTAATCTCACATTAAGGCGAACCTCTATAAACCTTGTGTGTTCTTGTGTCTATATTACCTTACTGCAATCTTATTGCATTTGGTGATATAGAATTAGTATTTCCAATTTTCAACAGTGTTGTAATGTGATCCAAATTTTAGTGGGCATTGGAGTTTTGGTTGAAGTGATCTTGAAGAGAACCAATTATGGATCAGGGAAAAATTCGTCACAATTTCGCTAGCTGGCTGCTAGCTATGGCGCTCGAGCAGTGCCTGCGTCCGGCTTTTTTTATATTTATATTCATCTACAACTTGTATTTTAGAATTTATATATATAACCCACAATCAGTATTAAGGTCACAACATTCATACAACAGCTTGAGAGCCTTAAATCTTAATTGAGAGTGTTGGGATCTTGATTCGTGGTTTTTTCTCGTCTTGGGTTTCCACGTAAAATCTCCGCATTCTTGTTTGTTTTATTTATATAATCTTGCTATTATTTTGCAATCAATTCACAACAAACTGTATATATACTCTTGTATGACTGCTGGTCTACATTGTTAATTGGCATTATTTCTGTTACACAAAATTATAGGGAGCTTCTATTGGAATACTGTGAAAGAACTCAAAATCTAGTGAGGAAATTGGTGAGAGGAATATCAGAAAGCCTTGGACTTGAAGAATGCGAAATGGAAAAGACATTAAACTTGGACTCAAGTTTACAGATCTTGATTGCAAATTATTATCCACCTTGCCCTCAGCCTCAACTTGCACTGGGCATGCCACCACATTCAGATCATGGACTTTTCACTCTACTCATCGAGAATCAAGTGGGTGGTCTCCAAATACAACACAAAGGAGAGTGGCTTAATGTCAATGCTCTTCCCAACTCTATTCTAGTCAACACAGGGGATCATCTCGAGGTACATTTTTTAACACTTGTTTAATACTATAGAATCCACAGACACAAAATGGGAATTAGGGATTCTCTTTTGCTTTCGCAGATATTTAGCAATGGAAAATACAAGAGTGTGTTGCACAAAGCAATCGTGAATAACAAGAATACAAGAATTTCCATTGCCATGGCCAACGGTCCATCATTGGACACTATTGTTTGCCCTTCTTCAAAGTTGGTAGAGAATGAAGGATGTGCACCAGCATACACTGCAATGAAGTACAAGGATTACTTATTTTCGCAACAAAATAATTCGCTCAATGGGAAATCCATGTTGGATCGTGTGAAAATTCTAAACAACTAGGACTCTTAGCAATTATTGCCAAGTACAATATTTGATTTGATAAAAACTTGTATTTGAGTGTATGTGTGGATGATATTCAACTTAAGTTTCTCATATGATGAAGGTCTTGGGTTCGAATATTGGGGAGCGCGACAGAAAGTCGTGAGGAGTAAGTAGGCACAGACTCACCCAAAGCGGACAGTACGTATGTTCTAACGGCTTGGGCGTGAGGTCCGGGTCGTTACGCTTTCGGGTGGGCAGAACTTACTTATCCCCTCACGGTTTGTTGTCGCGTTCTCTAGGATTCGAATTCATAACCTCTCCCTTAAGAATAACTTAAGGGGAATCCAATTACAATATTGAAAACAGTCTCATTATTTTTAATAGTGGGCCCATGCCATTTTATATTGAATTATGCTATGGGCACAGTACCCCCCCTAATAGGAGGTGGGGGCCCGCGATTATTTAGGGGGTGATGTGGATACAGCATAATTCTTTGAATTATTCTTTAAGTACACTCTTTTTTGATATTTTCTTTGACATTGTACTCACAATGCATGGGTCCACTATTATTTTAATTGTGGGCTCCACCCTTTGATTGTGAGTAGAGTGTCTAACTTAGTGTCAAAAAAAGTATACTTATAGCAAAACTTTAATTCATTTATATTTTTGATAAACAATTTTCTTATCTTAATTAAATAACAAATGCTATCCATTCTCCCAATAAAGTCAGGATGGCCGAGTGGTCTAAGGCGCCAGACTCAAGTTCTGGTCCTCGTGAGAGGGCGTGGGTTCAAATCCCACTTCTGACATTTCTGTTTTTATACTTTTTGCTTTTCGTTTCCCTTGTTTCCTCTTCGAATAATCGTTTCAGTAGCAAGTAAATACTCAATAATTGTTGAGAAAGCCCAAGGAACCCAACTACAATGGCCGCTCGCTCCATTTTCTTCACTCTCACTCGGTACTGCCCCCTCACCGCCACAATCTGTATAAATTCATATACTTTTGGGCTCTTTTACATACTGAATTATCTTTGTGCTTTTGTAGAAATGCACGGAGGGAATATAAAAGTTCGTTCAGATTCCTGTTTTCAACAAGTCAAGTTGCCAATCTAATTCAAGAGCCCTCCACCACAATCCACGAAGAACACGCAGATTATAACACAGAAGAAGGTCAGAAAGATGATTTAAAGAGCAGAATTTTCAGACTCAGACTCCCCAAGAGGAGCGCCACCAATATTTTACAGAAATGGACCAGCGAAGGAAACAAAATCACCATCTCTGACCTCCGAAGCATCTCCAGAGACCTAAGAAAATCTCACCGTTACAAACACGCTCTAGAGGTTCTGATCTATTGTTATGTTATTCAATTGTCCAGGATATTAACTAGATTAAAAGATTTACTTTTTTTCTTTGTTAAATTTAGGAAATTTCTATATTATTTTATTGGACTTGAAAATGGGTATAAATTGATTTGAAAATTGTGTGGTTATGCATGATCTGGATCAATGGAGTGTCAAAAAGGGCTTCATATATTTCCTTAGTTTATTTAGGGATTTGGTTTAACTCATTGTGTAAGATGTTATTGGTATTTTTTTCATACACTTTGAGCTTGTGGTTTGCAATGGTCAATTTCATAGCTGCATTTAACACCGAGGACTTACATGCCCGTCTTTGTGGACATTTTCTCAACCTGTTCAAGTTGGTCGCCTTGTGTATTTTTCTGCTCATACCTTCATCATAGTTGATTTGACTCATATTTAGTTGCTTCACCAAAACTTTAACTTTCCATGGTTAGTGCCATGGAAGAAGATTGTTCTTTAGGGATCTCATTGGGTACTAGTTAAGAAATTCACTATTTCTTGATATGCTCTTGTTTTTTGTAAGTCATATTAGCAGTTCCATAGATAAATTAGTAAGCCCCTGTTTGTCTCCCTTTAAAACAAAGCTCTTTAATTCTCATTCTCATTTTCAATCATACATTCACACAATAAAATATTTTGCACATCAACTCAAAACTTTTCCTTACTTTTTAATCACACGTTCTCCAAAAAATCACTATTCAAAACATTATTTTTTTTTTCAAAATAATAACCATCAAACATGGGTTAAATTTGAGAAATGGATTCAGGTCTAGTGTGGCTAAGAGTGCCTTAAAAGCTTTTATTAATTGTATAAGGCAATTCCAGACTCTTGGTGTGATGCCTAGTTTTCTTTTTCCTGTCTCCTCCTTTCTTTAATTGTGTACTGTTTTTATTATGTTTCACAGTGTTTAAAAACTGCCACAAATATATTATTTCTCAACCTATTTTATAATCCTATACTGTTAGAGTACGGTTACTTGAATTCTGTTTGGTCCATCCGGCAAACTCGTGGTGCAACATAGGTGGTGAAACTAAAATTATGAGAAAAAAATGGGGGTCGATGGTGGGCTACTAGATCGGGTATGGATCTATTTTATTATATATATGATATATATATTAGGGTTTCATAACATCATATCTTTCTAAGTAATCACACATCTCTTGTAATTATCTTTGATATAGTGAATTTCTCCTCCTTTGCTCGTGGTTTTTCCCGTCTCGGGTTTTCGCTTTAATCTTGTGTTCTTGTTCTTAATTTTATATTGCCTATTCTTGCTTTTTCATAACATAGACTTTAGCTTTGCAAGGATCCCATAGGTTCCTACATGGTATTGTGAAATTTAGGGTATTAGTTTCTATACTAACAAGCTCGAATGTCTTGATTTGTCTGAATAATAATCAAATATTAAGGTTTCCCCTATTGTCTTTAATTCGTTCATTATACTAATACTGAAATTCACATGCACATTAAACAGGGGAGGTGTCAAATATTGGTGTCTGACCAATATAGAGAAGAAAGCTAATATTTCTGATTCATGTGTAAACACCTCTGATTTGATTGTTTATGTTTACAAGAAATGGTTGTTGTGGCTGGAAAGTTTTGTCGTCCTCTGGACGTATCAAATTAGCTTTTAACATTTGAAGGCTAAGAGTCTATAATAGTTTTTCTTTGATGTTACTTCTCAGCTCCGTAGATTTTCAGGTTATTCCTCGTGTTGCTAATTTGATCTCTACTTATTATCCGGAGTATTGTTTCTGGAAAACAAAGATGTCAATGTGGTTCATTCTTTTTGTTTTCTTCTAATTTAACAGCATTTATTAATGTACAACAGTTATAAACTTGCAGATATCCGAGTGGATGATTAGTCATGAAGAATACGAGTTATCTGACTCCGATTATGCTGTCCGTATAGACCTTATGACCAAAGTTTTTGGCATTGATTCTGCTGAACGCTACTTTGAACGACTACCTCCCTGGGCAAAAACTAGTGAAACATACACTGCTCTTCTCCACTCTTATGCTCGGTTGAAACTAATAGAAAAGGCAGAAGATCTCTACGAAAGGATCAAGGCAGCAAATCTTTCCTTGAGTGCCATCACTTACAATGAACTAATGACTTTATACATGTCAGTCGGACAACTGGAAAAGGTGAATTTGATTGTCGAGGAACTAAAACGCCAGAATGTTGCACCAGATCTATTTACCTACAATATATGGGTAAGTTCATGTGCTGCAACTCTAAATATTGATGAGGTGAGAAGGATTCTTGGCAAAATGAGTCGAGATTCAGGCTGTAATGAAAGTTGGGTTAGATATTTGAAACTTGTCGACATATATATTACCTCAAGTCACCTAGTGCATTCAGTGTCCGACTCCCTCATGGAAAGTGAGAAGGATATCACGCAAAGAGAATTGATCACTTACGACTTCCTTATTATTCTGTATGGAGCCTTGAAGAACAAAGAAAGACTCCATCAAATCTGGAAATCTTTGAGGATGACTCGGCAAAAACTGACAGGAAGAAACTATGTATGCATACTTTCTTCATATCTTATGGTAGAGGATTTGAAAGAGGTAGGCGAAATACTTGACCAGTGGAGGCAATCTGCAACATCAGAATTTGATAGCGCAATATGTAATAAACTTTCGAAGGCATTTGAGGATGCTGGACTGGACGAGAAAGCGGCGAGTTTTCGTATGCTCCTCAGTGAGAAGGGGAGTGAACTCACAGATGAAATATAGTAAGGGTAGCTAAATTTTGGTAAAAATAAAGAACCATGCTATGGTAACCTAATGGATGACCTAGGGGATGACATTCTCCTCACACATGAGGGGGGAAATGTTATTTTATTCAAGTGGGCCCCTCATCCCATGTGAGGGGATGTCAACCCCCAGGTCATCCCTTAGGTTTCATTAACATTATTCAAATATAAAATGGACACCTCATCATGATGTTCTTTGCATTTCAACTTATTTTCTCATTTTGTACTTGACGATTGATATATTTATTATAATTGATTATGGTGTTTTTGTCCCAACAATTTGCTACTAGCCAAAGTTCCATACTTGGTTCCAAATGTGTAACTCCTTTGTAAATTTAATTTAATATTTTTTGGCTTTTGTTTAGCAACAATATAAAATATTATAAATACATATTAATTCATATAAATTAACTTAATTGTTGACTGAAATGAGAGATTATAGGAAAATATATATTAGTTTTGTGCTGGTCTAATAATAATGAAAGACTAATAATAAAACGAAGTGATTCATAATGCTCGATTTTGATCCATTTCAATTGATATCTAACTATTTAAAAAAAATAAAAATAAAAATTGCAAGAATAATATGTTGGGTTGTATGCGTATATAGTATATTTTGTTGTGATAAATATTTTATAATAAATAAATTGTGATTTTATTTATTTATTGTTGAATACGTGAATTAAATAGTTTATGATCACTTGTGATGATATAAGTTAGATATTTAAGTTGAGAAGTACAGTGTGACACAACTTATATTTTATAAAGATAAAGGTTGACACCTTGTACTGAAAGATTGTAGTATTGACTCATTCACTATTTGAATTTGCGATTTGTCTTTATCACAGAAGTAGTTAAAAGTGACAGCAATTTATTTGGAGTGTATTGAACGGACCATGTGTCGAGTTTAATTATATAGCATGATCGAATGGAGAATTAAATTTTCGCTTTATCGCTATATATTTCATCTAAATCCCTTGATCGTGTTATATATATCTTTTCTTAATTTTAATGGTTCTTTGATTCAACATTGGGTGAGATCAATATAATTGGTCAAATATCTCTGTGAATTAGAAGTTTGAGAATGAGCGAAGTAAAAGAATATGAATTCGTATTGCGAATCGTTGCCTTGAAAAATGGGTAGAGTGACTATTTAAGTATTTTTTATTGAACGGTTAAAATATGAGCTTAGCGTTTAGCGACGGTTGAATTTTGACATCTGTGATCAGTTCACACGATCGTCGAAAAAAATGGTACTTAAGGTAATGAGAATAATTAGATAGACAAAACAGTCATTTATGTCAGTATCTAATTATTGAATCTCGGATGAGGATAAATATATATACGGTATGCCAGAGGAAAGTACGGCGGATTTATTGGCTTTTGTGATCTTATATATTTCAAGAGTTCAGTTTTTTGCTTTTAAAGAAAAATATAAAGATTGATAATTAGATTGTGTGGTTTATGGTCGACTAGATATGATCTAATTATTGAAATTTGGATAATAAATGTTCGATCATATCCCTGTGGTAGCTCTATAAAGTATTGAAATTTAATTATTATTGCTGTTATAGAAGTTTTGGATTTAATTGCAATTACAATAATTTTTTTTTATTTAATTGTAGTTGTTATGAAAGTTATACACTTAATTGTAATTGAAGTTCTGGATACATATGTAATTAAATGTAAACTAATTGAATTTGAACTTTAGTTAGAACTTTTAATTGGTTTTCAGCAAAGCCAAGTGACATAGGTGCCATATTGGAGGGGGAGGGGAAGGGGGAGGGAGGGGCGTCAAACAGTGCCCTCTATTGACAACCCCCCTCCAATATGGGGCGCCACTTGCATGAGGTCTAGCACTCAGCCAGCCCCATAGCAAGGCTCATTGGATTTTAATTAAAACTCGTATTTAAATGTGGAATTCTTATTGTATATGAATTAGAACTATTTTATCTCTATAAATAGAGACTAGATGGAATCTAAACATCTAGTTGAACACAACAATACATAATACAATAATTTCATAGTGTTCAAATTTGATTAGTTTATTGATTTAATTAAAAAGAATGTGTCCATCCATCGATATAGTCTTGATTTTGGAGAATATCGTAGAAAACTTGAAGGTTAGAACATCGAGTTATTGGAATAAAAAAACTAGAAGCTCGTAATCCAAAAAGTTGAAAGTTCGTGATTCAGAATTAACAATCGAATTTAAGTAAAAAATTGAATCCTTTATTTTTTATATAGCATACACATGAATATCCACACGATCTTGTTTCTTAAACTAAATATTTTTTTTTTAAATATTTTCGAATAATTCTATTTCCGCATTCCAGTATAATATGCCAAGTTGTTATTAATGCATCAAATATTCATGAAAGCAAATAAATAACTACAGACCCATTTAATTCTCATTTTGTAGAATGAGAATGAAAAATATAACCGTTATGGGTCTCACACAAAAGATAGAAAGTAAAAAATGATGGTTGAATGTAATCGATAACGGTCATATTTTTTATTTTTATAGAGGAAAAATGGGTAGCAACCGGGGTCTACGATAAAATATTAAGTCTCCGTTTGATTTAGCTCAAAATAAGATTTTAATAAAAATTAATAAAATATGTGGTTAAAAAATTGATAAAATTGATCAATTACGTATGAAAATAATTTTTTTAAATTTTTTTTGGAGCAATTTTCGTGAGGGATAATTCTGCTTGAACAGGGCCACGTAGGTCCTATTCAAACCAAACAGGGCCGTAGGCCCTTGTCTTTGCCCCGGGCTCCCCCTATGCGTGGGTCTTTTCCCGTGAGACTAATCGGACCCACATGGAGATGAGATCTCTACCGTTAAATCAAGGACATGGCACCGCTGGATCTTAATGGATTTGCGCGACACCGTTATTAGCATCACGTGTGCGTATATAATACGCAGTGTACAGCTGGGAAAAACGAACAGCTTTACCTTTTTCTTCTCCAAAGAGGACTCTTGTTCACTCCCGGTCTTCGCTTTAGATTTCTTCAGTGTGAAGGTATAATTCTACTCGAATATTCTCGATATTTATATATATCGAGATTTTCACTGTCAAGGAATTGTGGATTTCAGTTTAGATTTTTTGCGGTATATTTTATTTATTTGCCGACTTTATTAATTAATTTTGCTGTATTTGGGTGAATAGACTTCTATACCAAACGGGTCGCAAAAAAAATAAAATAATAATAATAAAAAGAAAGATCAAGAAGCCTTAGCATGCGAGGATATAAAGTTTTGGCCCTTTTTTTCTTCCTTTTTTATTTTTAATTTGTTTTTTTTTTATTTTATTTTTTTTTATATTGTTACGTTGAAGAAAAGCAGTAAATTAAACAGGGTTTTTTTATTAATAGTATTTTCGATTGCAGGATTTACCAAAAATCAGAGATTTTTGCAAACGGGATTTCGATATCTTTGGGGATAGATTATAGGTTAATCGATTGTTTAGGTTAAAGTAGGGAAATTAAGTTGATTGATTGGATTTTTGGAATAGGTGATTTTAAGGTTTTAAAAAAATTATGTGAATTTTAGTTTTTTGTTGCTCATGGTCTTAAATACCTGGGTCCGATTAGAATCTTTGATTGTTCCATGAAGTGTTTGAGGAAGAAGAGGAAGGGGGTGGAGATCTCTGAAGTATGTCAAGAAGATGTTGAGGAACAAACTTCATTGGCAATATTATGGTCACATTTATCCTTGGAAGATTATTCAAGGAGGAAAAAGAAATGCAGGGAAGTAGTACCTATAAAAAATATTGATTCCTGTAGAAATTTAGTAACTGGAGTTTTTACTGCCCCACCGTGCGGGACTGCATGTTTGAACTCGCCGGCCAGAGGTCTTAAGAGGAAAATTGGATGTATTGATGTGGCAACTCGTTTGGGTAGGAAGAAGAAGATTGAACAAGAGTATGAGTTGGGTGAAACTATAGGGAGAGGAAAGTTTGGGTCAGTAGTGTATTGTCATTGTAAAGCAACTGGAGAAGATTTTGCGTGCAAGACTTTGCGGAAAGGGGAAGAGATTGTGCACCGGGAAGTGGAGATAATGCAACACCTGTCAGGGCATCCAGGTGTTGTGACGCTGAAGGCAGTGTATGAAGATGCTGAATCTTTCCATCTCGTGATGGAGCTTTGTTCTGGGGGACGTTTGCTAGATCAGATGGCTAGAGAAGGCCAGTATACTGATCGACAGGCTGCGAACATAATTAAGGAACTAATGCTGGCCATCCGATACTGCCACGAGATGGGTGTTGTTCACCGAGATATAAAGCCTGAGAATATCCTCCTTACAACTTCTGGACAGATGAAGCTTGCTGACTTTGGATTGGCTTTGAGAATTTTGGATGGTGAGTATAACAATTAGTCACTTTCTTAGGGTTTTTTTTTTTCGCTTCCAATAATATATTCTTTTACTCCTTCACATATTGCATTAGACCAAAAAATTCTCCTATTCCACCGAGGGGTAAAATGTATGGATTTTCTTTTTTTATTTTAACTTCCCTATTTTTTGTTCTAATTATTGTATTGGAACGTGCTATTAAAATTTTATATTGACCAAAAAATTTCTAGCTGATTTGACCAACAAAAGACCTCAACCAAACAGTAAACTTGATCTGAGGTGTAACTAAGTTACTGTCCGTCTGAGAAGTCTGGTCTACCTTGTGGCAGATAATGCTTATTTGATTCTCCTTAGCTTGAATTAGAAATTTCGTTGATGCTATTTACCCCAGGCTCGTTCTGCACATTTGTTAACAGTTTCAGTTTCGAGGGAGATGGTGGACCCTTGAGGTGCATTGCTGTATTACATTACTCTAATGTATGTTCTTTAATTTTGGATTTTATGTTGATTTGTTGTTCCAATGGAAATTGTTTGAGTGGCTCTACCATTCAGTTATCACCAGCCAATGTTAAAATGAATTCAACAGTTAGGTTTATTCAGTTGTTTAATTTGGTTGATGTATACATTTCTTTGTTTCTTTAGATGCCTGCTTTACTAAAATCTTAAACTGAAAAGAAAAAAAAATAAAAAGGAAAAGAAATGAAAGAGGTGCTTGATGTAGTCACTGCAGATGGGGTGGGTGTGGGGATATTGTGAGGGGGGAGGATTTCGACGTTTCGACATATCAACAGGAGCAAGGAGGACCTGAAGAAACTAAAATGGCACATTTTAACTTTTAGCCTTGACTGACTTGCTACTTTGAAGGATTCGGAAAACAGACGTGAACCCTTGAGAGATTACCATTTTGTCTATCAGAAGTAGATGAACCGTCTATAATCTAAGACGCAGAAGACCACTAGAAAAACATACCTATGTGATATCACTGGAGCCTAGATGCTGCTTTAAAGACAGACTCATTGCTTGCTATCTCAGCTATATCAAGTGTATTTTCCTATCCAAGGACACACTTCTTTTTTTTTTTTTTTTTGGGCCAAGTTTAATTTTATAATTTATTTAATAAAAACATCAAAAGCTATGAACTGAATTAGTTTCTCCTCAACAAATATGTTATTGGGTGTTAAACAAATTTTAATCTCAAACCAGGGAGTTGGATAAATTTTTTGATGTCTCCCATGTGATAATTATCTTCTTTAATATAGGTCAGAGCTTGACGGGTGTAGTTGGAAGTCCTGCATATGTTGCTCCAGAAGTGCTGGCGGGTAATTATTCTGAGAAAGTGGATATCTGGAGTGCTGGTGTCCTACTCCATGCACTTCTAGTTGGTACGCTCCCATTTCATGGCGATTCTCTGGAAGCTGTGTTTGAGGCTATCAAGAGAAAGAAAAACTTGATTTTTCTGGTGATGAATGGGACTCGGTATCGCAGCCTGCTCGTGATCTACTCTCTAGGATGTTGAGTAGGAGTGTTTCAGAAAGGCTTACTGCAAATGAAGTTCTAAGTGAGTAATCTTGAGTTTACTCTCCTTCATTTAGGTCTTTGTTTATGGGGCAATGATTATAATTGACACTTGTTTGCATGGTAAGTAGATGGATCAGGTATTATGTTGACACCAGAGTTTAGTTGTGTTGGTTTTTATAGAGTGCTTGTGGAGTATTATTCAAGTCAATAAGAGTACAAAACTGTAAAGTTGAAAACAAGAACTCCGAAGGGCCTACAAAGAGCATTAGGCTGTGCGCCTTATGTTTTTGTATGGACAATATGTTGGATATATCTGCTCGTTATACATGTGAGCATTGGGTTTAATATTGGAAGGAATGTACCTATAATCTTGTGAAAAAATAAATTACGAAAAGTAAATGAAGAAGATTATTTTTGTCTGGCATTAGCAGTGTATTTTTCACTTAGGCATTTGAAATTATCTCATGGGTCATTCGTTTCCACGTGGAACAGTACAATTGCATGCGCTAATTAATCTCATACTTCTTTTAACACATTGGGTGTTTTTGGAACCTTAATCTCTATTTCTGATTATGGCGGTTTTAGATATTTGATATGCGACAATGAGTTTTATATGACTTACTGATCATCGGTCTTGTTCTCTGGAACTTATTGTTGAATGTGTCTTTTCAGGGCATCCATGGATTTCATTCTACACTGAACCCACATTGAAAACCATAACAATTAAACCAAAGGTGCTGAACACTTCAAAACAGACTTCTGTGCTTGGGGCAGAGTCCGAGGGAAACAAGTTAATATCCCGTAATACTCTCAGTGAAGACTCTAGTCCAACTTTAGCATCTGGTTGTTCGACTGAAGGAGAGGACTGCGGTTTGGTCGATGTTCTTGCTGTGGCAATTTCACGTGTTACAATATCAGAACCTAAGAGAAGCAGGTTATGTAGCCCGGCTCGGCCAATTGAACAGGAGTGTTCATCTAACTTGAAGACTGGCAACCTCTGTACAGCATTTTGACTCCAAAGTATACCTGCTGATGCATCTCGCAATTTTAAATGTAGCCGGGATGGAAGATAACTTATACTAGCTGAAGCCTTACCAAGACTGACAAAAGAAGACGTTTCATGGCCTAGACTAGGTGGTGCGATTAACCGACTTTTACGTACATAGAATTCTGACCCTTACATTGTTGATTATAAGTTGTTGGTTGTGCTTTGTGCAATTATTAATCTGATACATTGAAGCTGATATGGGATATCTTGAGAATAATCTATGTTCCTTCTATGTTTCACATCTTCTCGTGCTTTAGTATTGTCCGTGTGCAATCCCTTAGTTTTATTTTCTTATTTTTCGTTAACCTAATAGTTATTATTTCCTGTCAAGCTTGTGTTCACGTGAAAATGAAACCTGAACATCACATTTCGTATTTCAAAGAAACTTTGCTTCAGCGTGAAAAGGCATTGTGCATCTTTCAAAATCAGCTTTCTTAACATATATTTTTCCGTTGCAAATTTTGGACCACGTCAATTCTATCCCGCTACTCAAAGAGCTCCAAAATTTCCAAATACTACTTATCATCACTTCAATCTATGCCCCCCCGGTCCCCCACCCAAACCATCAACCTCTCTATACCCACCTTCACTTCCTACAATCTTCTAATCCATGGCAGTTTCAGAATCAGGAAAAAGCTCCAAAATTGAACTTAAGAATTTGACTCTCTCCCATTATTCACCGAAATTCTCAATCTATCTCCTTGCTATTTGTGTCATACTCTTAGTTATCTTCGAAATCAAATCCCTCCACAGCCCACCACCATCACTTTCGTGCAACTTCATGCATCAATGGCAAACGGCTGTAAACTCGAGCACGACGACTTCTCCAGATTGCACTCAAGAGCTCAAAACCATGGCCTCGAAACTGGAAAACTCGGTAACTTTTCTCCCGCTAAAAGACCTACGTTACTCTAGCACTGCTCAGCAAGGACACACGTGGTTCATGAGCTACATGTATGATACACATGAAGAAGGTGAAGTCCAATACCAAAAATTCCCATCAAAAGCCTCAAAAGGAAGGCTTTTGTGCCTTAAAGGAAATGACACGCACGATGGTTCATGGAATTCATATGCACTTGCATGGCCTCGAACTCTACCTGAAAATGCCACCCTTTTGAAAGGCCTCACTTTCGTGTCATATAACCATTATAATTATGATAATATATGGCATGGTTTATCCGCTATGTTACCCTTTGCTGCATGGCATATTAAGAATCAATGTGCAGTGCCAAGAAGGTGGATTTTGTATCATTGGGGTGAATTGAGGACAAAAATGGGACCTTGGTTGACAACTTTAATGGAAGCAACATATGGCGAAGCCTTAATCATCAAAAAAATTTGACGGGATTAAGGAGGGGAATGATCAGATTCCGGCTTGCTTTGAGGAGGCAGTGGTGATGAGGCACAACGAAGGGGGGATGTCCAGAGAAAAGAGAATGGAAGTTTATGATTTGTTGAGGTGCAAGGCTCGATCATATTGTAATGTGAGCTTGGAGGGGAGAATTTACGAGGTTAATGAAAAAGGGGTGCCGGTGATTGGAATGACAATGTTCATGAGGACTGGACCAAGGTCATTCAAGAATGACAGGACCGTGATTGGCATCTTCGACAAGGCGTGCCGGAAGGTGGAGGGCTGCCGGTTGCTGGTGGCTTATTCTAATAATCTCACCTTCTGTGAACAGGTATTATTTGATTTTTTTTTCTTTTTCTTTTGATTATCTATAACAAGCTGTATTTTGGGTAGAAAGCTGAAGGTGTAATCCAGTTCCAATTTTAAGGTAGCCTGTGCGAGCCTGCCCTTGATCCTACATGACCAACTTTTTAGGTGTGTTGGCCTAGAACACTTTAAAATCATGTGAGCCAGTAGGAGAGAAAAGGGTTACGTAATTCGCTAATCTTTGAGACCAATTTTATGGACCTTTGCTCACGGGTTTTCAATACATAAGTTTATCCTAATGTAGGGTCGAAATCGGGTTCGAACGCCAACTGTCCTTATATGATTGATGCCCAGGTAAGAAATCAATAGCATCCTTGAGAAAAAAGAGTTGAGATCTAATGTCTTCATTTAGTTGTCTCTCCTACTAAATTTTTGACACCTCGAAAGTTCTTATTAGCAAATGAGAAGATATCAACACAGTAAACTACAAGTAAAATCACTTTTGAAGTGACATTTCACATTTGCTAACAAGAGTTTATGTGCCTAGTTGTCAAAATTCAGTGGACGAACAATCAAATGTAGACAACAGATCTCAACTAAAGAGAGAATGACATGTTTGTGGGATTTGAATGCTCCAGAATTATAATCCTCGATTTTGAGAATAACTGTTATATTCGTCGATGTATTTTATTTTATTAAAAAAAAACTCTCATCTACTTTGATATGGATAAATCAACCAACTCTAATCTATGATATTTCGGGTGTTCTTCGATGCCGTTGGTCTAGTTTAGTGGCGGTCGTTATTAAAGTGTCACTTCCACTCGTACTTGACCTTGAAGTATATCAACAAGTTTTCTTCCCTCACTTATTTAAGCCTCATTTCTGCACATTTAAAAATTATTTATAAATGGTCAAACTTAATTTTCAATTACACATTCCAATGGATCTACAAAATCTATAGGCATGTTGGGCCATGACTGGGTAGGGCTTTTTCTTGGCCCTATCGAGCCATATTGCAGGCTTGACCCGTGTGCGCATATTTTGACACCTCTACGGCAACCTTCTTATCCCGACTGCCATGTACATTGTTTTCAGGTGAAACTAATGAGTTCAACAGACATTTTGATCTCTCCACACGGGGCACAATTGACAAACATGTTCTTCATGGACAGAAACAGCAGTGTAATGGAATTCTTCCCCAAGGGATGGTTAAAATTGGCCGGCGTTGGTCAATACGTGTTCCACTGGATTGCTAGCTGGTCCGGGATGGTACACCAGGGCGCATGGCGGGATCCCGATGGCGATCAATGCCAGTATCCAGACGACGACCGCCGATGCATGGCCATTTATAAAGGTGGCAAAATTGGATACAATGAAAGTTTCTTTTCTCAATGGGCCGGAAATGTGCTTAATGAAGTGAAGATTAGGAAGGCAGAAGAAATGGTCTCAAAGAAGAACACAACTGGTATTTCTAGTGCTTGTGGTTGCACCTAATTATACAGACTATTTCTTTAACTGATTCTCTGGTCTTTCATTTGTTTTTTATCAGACATATTCTCATATATTTTGTATTTTTAATTTTGCTATACAGTTACCATATTAATCACAAGCTTGACACAAAATGGTAAAAAGGACTGATTGTGCCAATAACCATAAAACATGGGACAGTGAAAACTGCGATTTTAGAGGTTGGCTGCTAAAAATGCAGGGAGTTTAAAAGTTGGGCACTGAAGATGCAAATATCCAAGAAACTATATAGAAAACATGTTTGCTACTCGCAATGTTGTCCCCTTTTTGTTATCCCTTAATAAAATGTTTACACTTTCTTTCCATTTGAAGTATCAAACTTTAGAGATCGCACTTTAAAAGATTGAAGTGGGCTATTAACACCTTTAAACTGTTGGTGGGAGTGCCTTGCAATAATTCGAACCAAACTCATACAAAAATTCGCAATAAATTTTAACTCGTTCTCCATAAGATAATATTTGTCTCTCAATAAAAGAGTGCACAAGGAAACAATATTTGCCTTCAGGATACAATTGAATGCTAAGAAATGTTTGTTGAATCCATCATCCATGCAGTTAACGATGACAAACTCAACGCCAAAGATGTATTTGAATATATAGGAGAGTCTTTGTAATTAGATTTTATGGTATTCAGGACGCAAAAAAAGTTGAAGTGAAAAGATGAGTACTTTCAACAATAAGGATGCATCTCGTGATCACAATAGGCTTTGGCCAGCCACTTCGATCCTTCCCTTTTCTGAACATCGTTCCAATTTTGACATTTTAATATTACACTATCCTCAATAAATATATATATATATATATAACTAACTTGATAGCTCAACCTCTCATTCATTGATTCGTTTACCAAACACTATTAACCTTGAAATCAAATCTTAGGATTCGCTTGATAGCATTGAATTCCATGAAAAATTTCACATTCGAGGAATTCGAATTCTACTTTGACTATTTGATAAAAAAATGAAAATTGAGTTCGAATTTCAAGGTACAACCATTTTGAACTTGTTTTTAATCAATTTCATGGAAAATGATTTCATATGGTTTATGTGAATTTTTATTTTCCATCTTACATGGAATTGGTTTGTCTTTCCACATTCACCAATCAAACAGACCCCTTAGGGGAAAAAGGGAGTATGTTTGATAGGGTCAAATTTTCCATTCTACTTTTGGCTTGTTTGATTGACCAAATTTTCCATAGAAGATGTTTTCTACATTTTGAAATTTTCCTTGTTTTTATGGAATTATTTTTCCTACCACTTTGGTGGAAAATGCAATTCCACATTTTTTTTTTCTTAATAGTAATAGAAACAAATTTTAAGATGAAGTGTAAAAAAAATTATCCCTTTAATTGACAAATTTCATATAAAACAAAGACAAACGAACATAAAAAAAATTCCAATTTTTTGGGCAATCTAAACAAATTGTCCCCAATGGTAAGAAAATATATTCATTTAATTGACAATTTTCATGAAAAACAAAGACAAACGGACACCAAAAGTATTATATTTTCTAGATGAACAATTATACAAATCAAACACTTTTAATTACAATTTCCAGTAAAACAAATTCTAGGCAATTCAATTTCCTATAATTCATTTTCTTTCCACCAATTTTCACCCTTGCAATCAAACGGACCCTAAGGGCGAAAAATGAGTGGAAAGAAAATGAATGACATGGAATTGAATTGTTTAGAAATTGTTTATAGAGAATTGTAATTAATGATGTTTGATTAGTATAATTTTTTACCTAATCCGTTTTGCTTTGTTTTTCATGCAAATTGTTACTTTTTGGGATACAATTTTTTACAATTTATATTAAAATTTGTTTGGATTGCAAAAAAGTAAAAATAAAAAATAAAAATAATAATAATTTTTGAAATTTTTTTGTGTTCGTTTGACTTTATTTTTCATGCAAATTGTCAATTAAATGGATAAAATTTTTTTATTATTGGATTTAGAATATATTTCCATTGCAAAAAATTAAAAAATTAAAAAAAAGATGAAAAACATTTTCTCATCAAATTCATGGAAAAATAAAAGGTGAAAAATGTGTTTTAAATGATTAGATCTAAAAAATGGATAAAAATAAATTTCATGAAAAAATTATACAGTCAAACAACAAAATTAAGGGTAAAAAAAAAAATTCTTTTCACACCCCTTTCCTATGCAATCAAACACTATCTTAATGTTTTATCATTTCATGTTTTACTTGAGAAGACAAGTTGGCCCAAACAGTCTTCCATGGCTATTATGATTTGTAAACTCAAAATCAAAACAAACAATCACCGCCTAATTATTTAAATAATCATTGTTATATATAATTGGACCAAGGCCCACTTTCTGTCTGCCTCCAATGGACTCAACCCATCATGTCTGCCAAAACCACCCAACAAGACTTGTTGAATTGCACGTGGCCCAACCATTCAAACGCTTACGTGGCAATTTGGCCACTATTTTATATCAAATTCTGTCTCGCAACACCTGTTTCTTTATGTGAAAAATCGATTCGATAAATTTTATAAATCATTTATAAAGAATAATAGTAATAAATCATATAATGTATGATTTATAATATACGAGTATAAAATATGTGATTGAAAAAAATATTATAGTTTAATTAAATTTATAATCCACTCATAAGTTTGCAATCAATCGGACACTTAGTTATCAGTACTTTAATAATTAACTTTAAAAAGAATTGAATTTGTTGACTAAACTACATTTTAATTACAATGAAAGTCCTCGAGTTTTGCTAATTTTCCTAGTTATAACTTCAATGTTTTACATCACATTATTATCCTTAATCTCCTATAGTTTGCACATCTTTTTTTTTTAATGGTCATTTCAGTCCAAAATTCCATTAGAAGGCTTAAAATGACTTATTTGACCCTCGTATGTTTAAATGAGCAAAATATAAAATAAATATAAAAGTTCGACAAAATATATCCCTAATGTACATTAGTAGAGTATGTGGATAAGAATGTCATCGTAGATAAGATGTCTCATTTAATTGATGATCAATGATATAAATGTGACAAAAATGTTGAATAAAATGTGTATAATTTGGGATCTTTATTACAATTAAAACGTGGTGCAGATAATAAAAATTGTGTTTTGAATATAATAACCAAAAATGTTTATGGATAGTTATATTTACTCCTCAAACTTTAATATAGCTATACTTTAATTGCATTAGAGTTTTTAATTTTTATTCATTGCTATATTTATGTCATAATTTTTTCATCACATTCTTATCCTTAAACTTTCAACAATTAGCAAATATTGTCCTTAATGATAGTTTTTATCAAACAATTTATTAGCATGCTTTAAAATTGGAACACATATTTAGTAACAAATTTGTATTTATTATTTTATTCACTTATTCAAAAATATGATGAGCAAATAAGTATTTTTACTCTCTCAATGAATTTTTTGGACCAAATCCTTCATCAGACAAGGTGTGCTAAAGGATAATAATA
Source organism: Osmanthus fragrans (assembly GCA_019395295.1). Taxonomy (NCBI): domain Eukaryota; kingdom Viridiplantae; phylum Streptophyta; class Magnoliopsida; order Lamiales; family Oleaceae; genus Osmanthus; species Osmanthus fragrans. Next base: position 2,451,946 of record CM033356.1, on the reverse strand, counting down.
AGAATGTGTAAAAAAAATTGAGGACATAAGTATGACAATGAGTAAATATTATAAATTTTTATGCAAATAAAATGTCACGCGCAAATAAAAAAATGTGGTATATTTAACAAAAATATGAGTAAGATGAATGTAAAATAAAAATGACCAGTCTACTAATTCCTTTCATTTTCTAAGTTGAGTCATTTGAAATTAAGGGACAGAGACCAAAATTTTCTAAGTAAATAGTTAAAAACGAATTTACTTTACCAAGCCGTGGGTATTTAGTAGTTTTTAAAAGACGTAATGCGTGGAGGTCAAGTTATGGGTTATGAGAGTTTAGGCGAAGCAAATGCGTAAAAAAACGTAAAAAAATGTTTTATTATTTTATTTTTTAATCAATCAAAAAATAATTTAATAATTAAAAATAATATCTACCAAACATTTAAAATAGATTTATAGGAACTTTATACATTTTATCAAAGTTTCCAACAAAAGAATAAATTTCAAATGTAAATATTAAATGATAAATAAATAGGAATTTTTGAAAGTTTTTCTTTGTTCAAGGTTTAAAGGGATTGTTTTGAATTTAGGACAGACGAAGTGAAGAAACGAGTTTTTAAGTTTAAAAAAAAGATAATAGGTGTGCATAATCACGTCTAGGTACGCATTAACGGTCAACTATTATCGTTGACTGCTAAATAAGCGTCAAGCCACTTCATTTGGCATTTCCACCACGCATCTCGTCTAGGCGTCGCCAAACGCTCCTTTTAGAATAGTGGTATTTAGATCCTACAATAATGAGTTTACGGATAGTGGAAATTACAACCAATCAAAATTTTTAAATTTCAACTTTAAAATTTAAATTTAAAGTTTTTTTTATACAAAAATCAGATAACAATATAACTTTTAAATATTAATAATATTATTATAAAATTAACTAAATCTACAAACCCCACCCAATTTAAAACCCTAAAACCACCTCTACTCCACAAACCCTAATATATTTTCACAAATATCTTTCCACCCTTTCACTTCCCGTAGCATCTTCACCCATCCATTCTCTGGCGATCTTCACAGCGCGCAGTTGTGCCCTTGCGCTAGATGACAGTGTAGCAAGCGCCTCGTTCAGCTGCAGTTCATGAGTAGTGGCGTCGATCGCGACTGCGTACAAAGCAGCGATGTCGCTGCTCACAAACTGCAACAACAATAGTGTTTATGTTGAATAGGTCTTTGTTGGTGTGGTGTTGGTTGTGGTGTTTGGCGACGCACTGATCTAAGTGGTGCTCGTCGCACGATAGTGACGCTAGTCGTGGTTTTGGGGTGGTTTATCCTCCTTACTTAGTTGATATAATCAGTATTTTTGGGTGAATTTTAGTTGTTATTGTTGGTGCAATGGTGGTATGTTATGGGTGTAGTTGTGCGTTGTGTGGTGGTGATACTAGCGAGGCAGTGGCGGTTCTGGAGGCGGTGCTCACGATGGGAGGGTTGGGTGAGTGTCTGTGACCAATTATTTTGGATGTTGTGATCAATAAATTGTTATTTTGTGATCGATAAATAATATTTGACTTAGAAGAATGTGCGATCGTAACTTAGAATTTGGTAAATTGTGACTAGTTAATTTGATAATTTACGAGTTTCAAATTAGTTGTGATCTATAAAACTTGTGATTTGTGACCTTGAAATATGTTGTAACCTATAAAAAATTTAATTTGTGTTTGTGAAATAATAAATTGTGACTTATAAAAAAATTTATTTGTTATTGAAAAATAATTTGTGACTAATTAATTTAAAATATGTGACGAAAATAATAAGTTGTCACATATAAACACATAATTGTGATCATAATATATTTAATTAATAAAATATATATTTAATTAATTATTTCTTAAATAAAATTTAATTAATATCTGATTACTGAAATAACAAACACTGTTTCTTAGTTTTGAAATAGATCATAAACTCTTAGATATGAAATTTTCCTTTAGGGATGTCTTTCATATAACAAAATAATATCTAAAAATTAATTTTATTCTTTCATTAAAAATCTTGACATACGATCAATTTTTATAGATTAGTTGAGAGATTTGCATTCAAAATATTATTTACTTGATCTAAGACTACAACAAAGAATTTCATTAATTGATTGAAGGGAGGGTATGATTCATATTTAGGTTATAAAAATAATTAGTGCTTCTTTGATAAAATTTTATTAACTTTTTAGTTGTTCAAACTTTAATTTTTAACCATATATTTTATATAATTCAAATTTTATTAACTTTTCAATTATATATTTTATCAATTTATATCAAAATTTACTATTTTTTTTTATCAAAATTTTTGTTAGACAACCCCTTAGTGAATAGGTTATATCGATTAATTACATGGAAAGAAAAAGGGAAAAATAAAAAATAAAAAAAGGAAAAAACGTAAAGAATAGTGAAGAGAGAGGTATGAATTGATTGAAGATGGCAATGATTAATGAATAATAAAAGCACAGACTGCTGATTACTACAGCTAGCTAGAAGATGACGGCATGGGCCGTATGGCCCATTAATTGTGTCTGTCTTTGGATTATAAGCCCGTTCATATAAAAACGGACCCACAAATGAAAAAATAAATAAGAAATTGTCTAGATCCTACTTAGTCATTTGAGAATAAATTTCGAAAAAAATGATTTTTTTTTTTAATGTGTTATAAAAAAAAAAGGAAAAATATATAAAAAAAAATATTATAAAATTATTTTTCGGGGATAATGTATGATTTAAAATGAATTTAAAGAAAAATAAATTTTAAAGAATGAGACTTAGGCTAAAAGTATGGTTGTACAAACTAAACGAAAGAAAATAACTTTTTATTTGTAAAAAAAAAAATTAAATTTGAGGCCTCAAGCAAGTCCAGCTGACCTGATTTTATACCCTTTTTTAAAAGACGAAATAGTTCTAACATATTCAAAACGCTCAAGTTCAATATAGAAATTTACTTCGTCGTATAATCCTGTACGTTTATTTCAATTGAACTTTTCATCAAAATTTTCATAAATAGTTGAAATAATTGAATTCAAGATCCTATATATCCATTTTTGTCCATGCTCCAATCATAAACATTATATATTCCACCTACTGCTGCAACTATTAATAACTATTCAATGTAAATGAGAATGTTTTGTGATTGAGATAAGCCAATCCACAAGTTGGACCACTTGTCTAGAATTTTACATGTTCTTGTACGTGTACATTTTTTTTATAAACAGTTGATTGCCCGATTTAGACTCGGGTCTTGCTTTGATATTTTACTAAACTATCTCGTCTAAAAAAATAAAATATTGTGTACCGAATTTATATTTATAGTTGGACAGATTGAGAAAAACCCTTAAGAAGTAACAGTCAAACTCCATTTCTTCTGAACAGAGAAATGATAGCTGAATTTGATTAGTTAAGAAAAGAAATATATTCATGAAAAGATCCAAAAACAGTGTTAGTATGCCCATTACTTCACAGCCTGTGGAAGGCCTTGAAACTCTGTGAGAGGCCGACAGTTAAAGATAATTCCAAGCAACCCATGTGGGATTCTTCCTTTTTACTCATCAGTTCTGCTTTGCTGTTCAGCTCATATTCTCTAGTCTTATCAATTTCTTGAGAAACTGTGCTCTGAATTCTCTGTTTTTACACGATGTGGGATTCAGAAAATGAGTCTGCTGGAGGACGAGATTTCAGTAATGGAGTTCTTACAACAAGTAAACATGGAGTTGAGACTGATGGTTTTGAGCAAAGAGGGCAGTCTTGGTATGAATGATTGTCAATTTTTACTGAAAATTCAGTGTGTTCGAACTATAATTGCAAAATATTTTATTTGCGGTTCTTGAATTGTAAAGAATGGAAATATTTTTGTGCATATAGGTATGTTGAAACTGATATTCCAAGTGACCTTTTAGTTCAGATTGGAGATGTTAGTTTCCATTTACACAAGGTAATTTCATTTTCTGACTAGTCTCTATCTCTCTCATTGAACTATGTCGAGCCTAATCATAATGTACACTTATCACTCTCACTGCGAACCACATTAATCTTCTTTTTCGTATAAGAAGGCATGAAGTAACCTTATCCTATCCTTCGTTACAGCGAGTTGTAGGCATGTTGAGGGTAAATTACTGTAAATCTGTGCATACTGTTTTTCTGTTTATTATTGCTCTCAAAAGTAGGAATTTGGGCTTAGAAATTACATTTATGTGTTTGTAGTATCCTCTTCTTTCTCGAAGTGGAAAGTTGAACCGAATCATTTATGAATCACGGGACTCAGAATTAAACAAGATGGTATTAGATGACATTCCAGGAGGGCCTGAGGCATTTGAACTGGCAGCAAAATTCTGCTATGGAATTGCTGTTGATTTAACAGCGACTATTATCTCCGGCCTAAGATGTGCTGCAGAGTATCTAGAAATGACAGAAGATTTGGAAGAAGGCAATCTGATATTCAAAACTGAAGCTTTTCTCAGTTATGTGGTATTATCATCATGGAGAGACTCCATAATAGTATTGAAAAGCTGTGAAAAACTATCGCCTTGGGCGGAAAATCTCCAAATTGTTAGAAGATGTAGTGAGTCTATTGCGTGGAAAGCTTGTGCTAACCCCAAAGGAATAAAATGGCAATATACAGGAAAGCCCCTGAGAGTTTCCAGCCCGAAATGGAATGAGATGAAAGATTCTAGCCCGAGTAGGAACCAACAAGTGCCCCCGGATTGGTGGTTTGAAGACGTTTCCATACTCCGGATTGATCATTTTGTACGTGTTATTACTGCTATTAAGGTAAAAGGGATGAGGTATGAATTAATTGGAGCTGTGATTATGCATTATGCAAGTAAATGGCTCCCCGGTTTGATCAAAGAAGGGTCGGGATCAGGGGCTCCTGTCGATGGTGGAAGTAATATTACTAATAGTAATGGAAGTAGTAGTAGCTGGAAAGGTGGGCTACATATAATTGTGGCTGGAACTAAAGAGGATACACCAACTGTTCATGCCAAAGATCAAAGGATGATTATCGAAAGCCTAATAAGTATAATTCCTCCACAGAGAGATAGCGTTTCGTGTAGCTTCCTTCTTAGGTTGTTGAGAATGGCAAACATGTTAAAAGTGGCTCCTGCATTGGTTACTGAATTGGAAAAAAGGGTTGGTATGCAGTTTGAACAGGCTCAATTGGCAGATCTTTTGATACCTTGTTACAACAGAAGCGAGACATTGTACGATGTTGATCTTGTTCAGAGGCTTTTGGAGCATTTCCTAGTTCAAGAACAGTCAGAAAGTTCGAGTCCTGTGAGACAGTCGTTTTCTGATAAAAATATGTACGATTCAGCTCAAAGGGGGACAAATCCAAATGCCAAGATGAGAGTGGCAAGGCTCCTCGACAGCTACTTAACAGAGGTTTCGAGAGACAGAAATCTGTCATTGATGAAATTTCAGGTCCTGGCTGAGGCTTTGCCCGAATCAGCTAGAACTTGCAACGATGGATTGTATAGAGCAATTGATTCCTATCTTAAGGTACATCAAATCTATTTGCAATTTATTTCTGAATTACGTTCTGATCATATTGATTTTCTCATAGTTCACGCTCCAAAGAAGAATTCTCCTTTTTATCAGCTCTCGTTGTAAGATCAAGATGGAATTATGAGATACAATATTTACATTGATGCATCAAGAACCTCAAATCTTAAAGCTCCGTTTTCTTGGCTTTGATACATCTTGAAATGAATTAAAAATTGAAAAAGAAAAGAAGAAATATTCAAAACAATCTCCACTGATCTTTAGACTCAAATCATTTTTTGATCATTCCAAAACCAATATTCAATATGTTTATTACCATCTCGTGGTGATTTTTCTCAACTGTAGGCTCATCCAACGCTAACTGAGCATGAAAGGAAGAGACTGTGCCGTGTGATGGATAGCCAGAAGCTGTCAATTGATGCATGTATGCATGCTGCACAAAACGAAAGACTCCCATTACGAGTTGTGGTTCAAGTCCTCTTCTCAGAGCAGGTGAAGATAAGCAATGCAATATCAAACAATTCCCTCAAAGATGCCGGTGAATCCCAGATCCAGCGCTTGATATCAAACCGCAAAACATTACTTGAAGGGACGCCACAATCATTTCAAGAAGGATGGGCAGCAGCCAAAAAGGATATCAATACTCTTAAGTTTGAACTGGAGAGTGTAAAGGCAAAGTACTTGGAGCTTCAAAATGAAATGGAAACTCTACAGAGGCAATTCGAGAAGATGGGAAAGCCGAAACAGACATCTGCATGGACTGTTGGGTGGAAAAAACTAAGCAAGATCGGTAAGACAACAGAAAACAATGATATGGGGTCTCAGGTAGAAAATGCAGAACAGACTAAGAAGCTGCCTAGAAGGTGGAGAAATTCAATTTCATAAATGATACATCTATTAAATTCTGTATTGCCAGTTTTTCATTTTTTACATTTTTTCTTCCTGTTGGAATATTCAATGAGTTTCTTATTCGATAACACGTAATATTTCTGAAAGTATAATAATCTTATCATCAGCGTTTCTGTATTGCGGTGATTAGTTTGTGTAACTGCTGTAACTTTTTTAAGTGTGTTTATGCTTGGAGATTGTAGCTCTGGTTGAGTTTTAGATGTCACGATGTACTAGCTGGGATGGTTTTATATCAAGTTGGTCTTATTTATTTATTTATTTATTTTTTAACAAAGACATCCACACATCCTTAATAAATTTTTAGACTCCACCAATGAGGGTCGATGGGGGTTAGGATTCCCCAAGCATATTCATATCATAAAAAAAGCGAGAATACAGAGAAGGAGAGAGACGTAGACCCAACCTCCAGAAAGTAACAAAACAACAAATATAGTAAAAAATGTTAGAAAGCATTGAATAAGGAGTACTCGTTGTACAATGCAAGCAATTGAGTCCTAAACTATAAATCTCTAAAGGTAGGGAATTCATATTGATCAATTTGCACAAGTGCTCTGATCTGACGAGGAAGGTCATGTGGTCCATACTTTTGATAGTGATATTGTATCCTAATGTCAAAATTTTATGTCACGCGTACTAATTAAACTTGTCTTTTGAGAAGGAGAGAAAACCACAATAGTTTTTCACAAGGCAATGATTGTTTTCGTAGCATGTAAACAAAAATTAAAACACTACATATCTTATCAAGAACGTTATTTCTAGAAGAAGCGTACGGAGTGATGCACGCCACATGGGATCCTGTGGAAAAATACAAATGAGTTCTCTTTTAAATGCATTAGTTTGTGAATTCTGACAAGAGAACGACTGACCATAGGATGAACAAAGATCGTGTGCTAGTTAGTCATGTGATCCATGAAACGAATGCAACGAAAATAAGTCCAAAAAAGGATTCGTTGATTGTCGATGGAGGTCCTATGACTCGTTCACATGCAAAGAGAGTAAAAAAAAATTATGAGACTACTTGTGCAAGCTACAATGAACGAAACATCTGTCTTGACAAGTAAAGGGACAAGTTTCATGTTGGACTTGGCGGAAGAAAAGAAGTGGATCAACTCAATGCAAGTTTCGAACGAGGAGGCTGGATGACAAAGTTATGTGGTCGCATAGCTTTGCATGGCATGCGACCGCATGCCTATTTACTGAAAACAAAAGATAGGATATTGAGACTTCTATGCGACTACATAGAGATAAACGATCCGGCCGCATAGTATAAATTTTGGGCGGAATTTTTCATTTTTCGTGAGTTTCATAATTATGTTAGAATTCCATTTTTTTTGAGTATCTTTGTAATATTTTAGGATTCCTTTTGGGTTTTAACTAGGTTTTAGGGTTTAGTATAAATAGATTTCATTCCATTCATTTTAAAAATCTTTAGACATTATTAAGAGATTAATCAGAGACAATTTTGTTTTCTGCTCATTTGTTCTTCATTGAACAAATTATTGAACTTATCAAGATTAATTCTTGTGGCATTTAAACAATCGGATGAGATTTACAAATCTTGTGATGAAGAGGTCGACATATCATAGGCAATTGTGTAGGTTACTCACATTGTAGGCGACGAGCCCCACAATGTGAGTAACCTGACAATTCCCTGTATCCACCCCCCTTGTACGTGAATCACTGCTGAAAGAAAAGGGGGCCAAAATGTCAAAGTAGGGGGCCAAAATAATTCTAGAATGGATAAAATAGTAGATGCAGTAGTCAACGTTGAGTTACATGAATTATTTTTCCAGCTACTTGCTATTGCGTAATGAATTAAATTCTACATATAATTTATTAGAAAAATACGGTCTGCAACTCATAGGTTCAGTATTACCACATAATATATTTACATTTCATTGAAGATTTTGAGTATCTCAGTCCATGGTCCACATGTCTCCCATAGATAGCGTAAACTTATAAAAGTTGTAATGAATCAATGACCCGTAAACATGCGAGAAAAATACATTCGTGATTCGCTATTTATTGTTCCAAATTATTCACAATTTTTAATTATAATTGAGCGGTCAATTTTCAATAACAAAAATCATTCAAATCTTTCTTAAATTGTCGTGTCCCTCATACAAACACGCTTTACTTGAAATTTCAGTGCATTGGTCTGAGTTGAGAAGCGTAACCTAATAAAGTTGAAGATACGAGGACTTGGTCACTATTTATTAGAGATTAATTACATTGTTTCGTCAAAAGAGATTGATTATGCAAATAGAATGAAAGGTAGGGACCAACTTGTTACTATGATAAAGGGTTGGGTTCAATGATGCAATTTAACCCTCTAACCCACCCCTAAGAAAAAACTATAACAAGAGTAACAATTTTATATAAAATAAAGAAATGATAAAATAGAGGGTTTGAGTCTCAACCTTCCAGAACATGCAATAACTTGTTGAAAATAAAATATAATACAAAACATAAATGCAAATAATAATAATAATTTTTTTTTATCAAAGAATCCTGGGACCCATTTGACATTACTTCTAAAAAATCAAAAGCTACTTCTAAAATTAAAAAGTTGTTTATGAATATATTTGAATAATATTCTAAAAAAATACTTCATCTGGTTAAAAAAACTTTCAAATAAAATCGATTTAAGATAATTTCTTCAACAAAATTCTTCTATAAAAAGCAAAGACGAACAAAATGGCCCTTAATCATGGCATCATTTTGATCTTCTGCTTGGAATACTGTTTGTGTTCAGAGTCAATAACTACTTCCATAAATAAGAGCTGTGATATAATAAGAATGATAATATGGCAGTCCTTATCATTCCCATACTAATAATGCATTTAAGAATGTTATCATCATCTTGTACAAACCATGACAATAAATTTTATCTAATTTCTTTAGTCATTTGTTGAACCACCCAACATCAAGGAAGAAAATTTTGAACATTAACTAGCATTTGACAATATTTACTCCAATTTCATATTCAAACCCTACTTTATGGTGTTACTGAACATGAAAAAAAAAAAAAAAAAAAAAAAAAAGAGGATTAAATACAAAAGATGCCAAAGTGGCCATCTGGAAAACCTTCTCTCAGCCTTGCATCACATTGATACAAAAATAAAATTGACTTTCCAATTGGATTCGGTGAAACACGATTAAAATCTACACGATATTAGGCTCTACTCAGTGAATCGCTTTCATGGATGAACCATAAAACTAGTTTTCAGTTTTTCAATCGTATTGTATGTCATGAGTGAGTAGTCTGTCCTCCTATACATCTACTAAGTGATGATTTACTTGAACATGAAAATTTTCTTGAATTTGATCAATCATAATGTTAATAAGAATGTATAAACTCTCAATCCAAGCTAAGATAACCAAATTTAGAATAATCTCCCACCATCACGTGCGTGCACACGTAGTGTGCGGTGGGTGGGCCGTTGGGGGGAAGATATGCACTCAAAGAGACAAGTTCATAGTTAATACAGAGAGAGAGAGAGTAAAAAATCCTGACAAGAACTGGCCCCACACTCCACCAAGTTCACAATCAGAGGGTCAATCAAGAAAGCAATCACATATTCACATGATTTTCTTATCAACAAGGCCAAAAACCATGAAAAATAAACATGATAAGTATTTAGATGCACAAGACCAAATAGTACAAAAATACACACCAAGATTCATGTCCTTGTAGACAATTCAAACGACAGTTTTTACAATACAAAAGCTCACAGGTGGAAACAAACAACAATAGTTGATCATGTATTGGCATGAGCAATTCAGAATGAATCCATGGGTGGGGGATAGGAAGTTCCCTGTATGCCATACACCAATACCATGGAGATTTTCAAGAAAAAGCGTAAAATCGAAGAAGCAAGAATGGGAGGTGGGACCCCAATAGCCAAGCGCATGCACTTAATCTATGGAGTTTCTCAACATTCACGGAAAAGGAGTCTTCATTTACAGCACACCACACCACTATCCACCATCATGAATTCAAATCTGCCATTCTTACTTTAAACCCCAAAGCTTAAAAATAATCATTTCAAGTCAACAATTATAGCCCCATATTTCTTCTCCACCTGAGAGTAAAGATCAAATTTCATCCCATTAAACTCCTCTTTTATTGGCCCACAATACAATACTGCTACACTATTAGAGTGAAAAGCATGGTGGTAAAGGGTTTGCAAAAGCAAAAGTCACCATAGCACTTTCAAATGCATAAATAATTTTATTCCACACACACTTAATGGTAATCTTATAGGTGATTCTACTCAACCAACAGAAATCTCCACTCCAACACCCCGTGTTGAGATAAAGGATGATAGGCACTCAAAGATAGCTAATTCCCAAAGTTTCAGCCTCCAGCTTCAAGGAGTTCAAGTAAATTATAGCTTTATCAATTATCAACAGTGGATCCTTATTCTTTAACCCAGGAATAATACTCTGAAGGATTTTCAATGACTTGCGAATCTTAACCTTCTTTACTCTTTTAATGGAATCAATATCATCATAGGAGTCATGCTCACCAGCACAGCTTGATTCCACATCATCCTCGTAATTTTGGGTACTATCCCTTTTCACTGGACCTCCTGTGTCCACCAATGATGATTTCTTGTACCCACCATCAAGCAATTTTTGCCTTTTAGTTGAGCCATTAGAACTGGCAACTTCCTCAACTAGTTCCCCAATTTGTATGTCCTTGTCATATCCCTCTTCAATAGTGAATGGAGTATGCCCCGTGCTAGTTACTTCATCATTCTCACCATCATCATCATACTCATCATTGCTATTTGAGTAGAGTAAAGCATTGATTTCCTCAGTGTCTTCATGCACCTCACTTCCTCCAGCTGAATCATTTTCATCCCATTTCTCCAGTATAATTGGCTTCACCAAGGACTGTGGTCCTTGGTCCATTTGAACAGCCACTTCATCACATGTGCCATGACCTCCAGCAGCAGTATTGGAGGCAACAACTTGATTTTGGGAAGGAGAGAATGATGGGCTAAAGAACAATCTAGTGTTATTATCAGACTGATCGAAAATGAGAAACTTTTTCTCAAAAGTGAAAGAAGCACCAGCAGGGTTTGCACTCATCCCAAGCCCATAGGATAACCCACATTGAGAATCTTTCGGATATGGGTTTATGATAGGAGATGCGCTCTCCCAGCGACGACGAAAATGTTGGAAGAACCCATCAACTCTGTTTAGTTGGCCTGTTTTCGAACCAGGTAAATTAGAAATTGTACGTCCCGGAAAACCCACATTTGCAGAAAATGTGGAAGAATTTGGAAACCATGGCAAACTATTGTTTTGCCTCAGCTGTAAAAGTGCCATGTGATCCAAATTGGGCAAATTCCATGCAGATAACTGCTGACAAGACTCTTGGGCCTTAACCATTCAGTCAAAAAAACAACCTGGCATGCATAATTATAATAGTCATTCACAAGCTCTAGATATGAATCCAGACAATTGAGTGCAAGTTCCATCAAAATATTGATATCGTACCAGGATAATGCCCGAATTTAATCCACAAACCGCTTACTTTCAATAGTGCTAAACAAAAGAAGGCGGAAACTATATATTGCTAGCTTGATTGGATGATGGAAACTCGAAAACAAACTAAGTAACAGGTTTAAGCAATTGACGGAAATATTCAGCCTGGTAGCAGATGAACAGGAAAAAATTTAGTGGTATTATGGAAACAAGATAGAAAAATTTGGATAACAAGCAGTTGATTCAACATAGACATAATATCAAACAACCATAACCAGAGCTATAAAATATTTTAAACAAACCTGGCAATTCTGCAAAGGTTGAAAGCATGCTATTACTCTAACTATGATGGTTGTTCTCCCAGCAATCCCACTCTCGTGTTTTAATGCCTTAAACCTTGTTTGGCTCGCTGCTTGGCACACCATACTTCTTTTGACTCTTGACTGGTCTTCAAAGTCTATGAAAGTAAACAATGGAAACGCAAAACTACTAATAGAAAAGAGGAAGCCCGACCTAAAAACAAAGATGAAGGATCTAGCAGATCTGTTGTAGGAAATGCAATCAATTTGAACAAAAGATCAAGTTCACCAAGACACGGAGACTACAAACTTGAGTCAGAAATAAACACAACAGATGTTTGAGCTACAAAGTTTTGACTGGTTCTATCACTTATCTAAATTTATAGAATGAAGATAAAACACTTGAAGAAAGAAAGATGACTAGATCCCATTGATAGCTAGAGATAAGAGGATAATGGAAACAACAATTTGGTTGAATTCAACAGATGAAATGACAACTTATAGAATAACCCTGCAGTAAAAATTCGAGGAGATAACACAACGAAAAACAGCAATTGACATACTCAGCCACCGCATATTGGTCACTCCTATACCCAACTGAAATTGTCACCAATCTAGACCACAAGAAACCTGAAATTAAAGCAAAAAAGCAAGTTTGTGAGTCTCGAGAAGTATAAAATGAACTTCTACCATTATTCACTGATTAATAAACATATGTTGTGATTTGTTCTCATTCAAATGACAAGAAGTAGATTTAGTAAAATTGTTTCTATACCGGATGGCAATCCATAATTTTTTAGAAATCCCCAGGTAAAACCGGAGGAACTAACCAATTTTTGGTCTAGAAAGAGGTAGGTTTAAAAGAAAATGAACAGATTTACCAAAGAAATAAAGTAAAAAAAAAAAAAAAAAACCTCATATATTCTGAGATTACAATCAGAATTCACGGTGAGTTTCGAAGTTATATACATCACAAATATGAAATATCCCTTCTGTTTGTACAAAAGTTATACAGGCCGCTTCAGTGTGTCAAGTCAAATCAATTCACTTCAACAATTAACATTCACTTTGCTCATCATCCATACATAAAAATCTTAATGAGAATACTATATTCCTCGAAGATGAAGGAAAAAATGAACCCATAAAAATCAAAGTAATACCAGGAAAAAAAAAACCAAAAAATGAAAACTTCTCTAAACTCGAAGAAGAGATAGAAAAGATTCGTAGAACTTACAGATCGTTGACCTAAAAATCAGAATCTTCGAATTTGTGGAGTGTTTGTGACAGTGAGAGTGCGACAAATAGAGAGAGGGGCAGATGTTATGTGGAAGGCAGTAGTAAGTGGGCAGCAGTTTAGGGATGCTGCAGCTATATAAGAATTTAATGACCATATTACCCTTCAATTTTGCTTCACTCTTTATTTATTTTAACAACAAATTTTAATTAGTCTAATATTAACAATCCAATAAAATTAGGACGTTTCTATCAGCCTATAATGTAGAAATTATATTAATTAGAATAATTAAATGTTTAGAATGAACTTACTCCTTTTTAGAGACCGAGGATTGACTTTATATTACATCAATAGTTTGGGACCGATAGTGAAATTATTCCTATTGTTTTATGGAACTTATTTTTTCAACTTTAGTCACATAATTAATAAAAAATTGTAATTTCATCCCTAAGCTTCGTCCAAAGTGGTGATCTTGTCCCTAATATTGTTTTCTTCATTTTTTGTACCCCCCTCCCCCCATTCTCGAAAAATTAGTAGACTTGACGATCTATTAAATTTGTACAAAATAATGATCTTGCCCTTTAAATTAAATTAGTTAAAAATAAATAAAACAAAAAGAAAGAAATAAGGAAAAGGAAAAGAAATAAAATAGTCTCCCCTATCCACACCCTCGCCATCCTCCTAAGTCCTAACGATCAAAACCATGGAGTTTCCAACTGAAAGCAGTCGTCAAATCCCTCATCCCCCGATTTATATGTCATTGGATTAGATTTGAGGACAGTTTATATGCCATTGGATTAGATTTGAAGACAGTTTGGGGCTTAAATGAAACAAAAAATGGGTTTTTTACGGTTGGGCGATTTGTCTTGGAAGGGGCGATTTCATGTAGTGGCAATTTCTAATTAATTTCCAAACAATTTCACCACCAATTGTTTGGAAAATTTATTTTATTTCAACTTTTTTTTTGACAATACAAGCGTTGGTGCAACATTAACTGCAGTAAAACAAAAACACAAGAATAACTTTTTTATCGATGCATAGTATATCAAAGAATATAAAAGAGTATGATATTTAACAAGTTTAAAAATGAGGGAGTAACATGTGATATTCGCAAGATCGAGAGGGTTACATAATATGTTACCACCATACATTTTGTGTTAAGTGAATTAGTTAGAGAGTAACAATGTTTGCTACAATAATACATGGTGTGATTGTCCTATGAGTTGCTACAGGTAACATGATGTGTTATTATCTCAGGTAGCATGTACAAAGGTAACATGTATTTCAATCAAATAATTGTACTTCAATTTTGTTCAATCTGATAACTATATTTTAATTATTTCAATACAGGTAACTCCATCTAATTATGTTATTTGGACTCACAAAAAATTGATGACGTAATAGTTAATAAATGATCACCGTCATTGATTTCAATTAAATTGTACTTATTTTATGTCAGCAACTAAGGATTACATATGATAGTTATTATTTGTTGATTGTTACATTATCGATTTTGGTGGAATTGAACAACGTTACCTTATTTGATATCAAACTTAATGTGTAGCTACCCGATTGTAATCAAGTTAAAATGTGGTTATCCAAATGAAATTATATTAAAATGTAGTTATTTGATTGAACAATATTAAAGTACAATTACATGATTAAACTAAAGTAAATATATAATTACCACGAATGAAATTTACCTCCCACAATATATATTGCACGTATAAATGCGTATGTACATACATACATACATACATATATATATATATTAACAAATGTAAAGCATAAATGGTGGAAATGGTAAAACCATATAAATAAATAAAAGAATTAACTTCCAAAAGGTAAATGATATGTTACCGCATTGAAAAAAAAAATGTAGCATGCATATTTAATTAGGATTAAAATTCCCGTTATCACTCAACTTTCACAAATATTTCTATTTTGTCAACTTAGAAAGTTTTTTGAGTTTCCACTAAACTTTTTCAAATATTTTTGAGTTACCATTGAACTTTAAAAGTTTTCAAATTACCACTAAACTTTGAAAATTGTTATTTCACCAGTCACTTCATGTCTCGTCGTTTTAAAAGTTAATAGACACGATAATAAGGTAGACAGAATGACAATTAAAATAACATTTTGGTAAGTTCATTAATGATATGAACGTTTTCAATAGACTATAAACATAAGATGCTATTTATTTTAGATAATCAATGCTTAAAAAAAAAAGTTCAAAGAAACTTTATTCTAATTTTTAAATAGAAAGTGAGTTTAGCTCTCCTAATTTGGAGAGTCGGATTTACTATTTATTTCTACTTTATTATGATTGAATTAAATAAGTTATAGATTTCAAAAAAAAATCTTAAATTATGCAAATCTCATTTAAATTGATTGGTTATTAACACAAAAGAATATGGCAGAAATCAATAAATGTTTCTTGAAATTAACAAAATGAAAAATCTAAATAGAAAGCATTGTCGGAATGTATAAAAAAATTTACTTTCTAAATTTAAAAATGTTCTTTATTATATATATATATATATATATATATGTATGTATGTATTTTTTTTTTTTTTAATAAATAGAGATTTTCGTTAAGATGATCTAAAGACGGCCCTATAGCTGTTTCGTTTGAGAGGTACATGCGATCCTATTCGGTTGAGTCTCTTTATCATTGAGTTTTAATTTTGCAACCAATGGTACTTTGAAGCCGCCAAACTTGGTTGAATGCTATCATAAATTTGAGGCTAATATTTGGTTTTCAGATTACAGCATTGCAAAGAACGACTTAATGAAAAATAGTACTTTTTCACTATAATCTCAAAGTTTTTTGAGATTATAAGTTGGTGGATCTTATAGAATGCGTGATTAAAAATGAATAAAAGTTATAAGTTTAATGAAACGTGTGATTGAAAATGAAGTTTGATCAACTCATAATTCGAAATTCAATGTCGTGACGGCGAGGAATGACAAAAAAAGGGTCCAGATTAGCTTAGCCCGACCCATTCCATTCCGGGCATTCAGATACTGATTTACCACCAAATCCCTCCAATGCCTTCAATTTACTTACCTGACACAAG
This sequence comes from Osmanthus fragrans, assembly GCA_019395295.1. Lineage (NCBI taxonomy): Eukaryota > Viridiplantae > Streptophyta > Magnoliopsida > Lamiales > Oleaceae > Osmanthus > Osmanthus fragrans. The sequence goes on along the minus strand of CM033356.1, from coordinate 2,435,412 downwards.
AAATTAGCTTTTGGTCTCTCAATGGTAGAGAGGGAAGTGTTAGGAAATCACTTCTAGAAACATACCTTAATCGGTATTGGAAGCAAATCATTTTTTTATGAAAAATCCAAGAAAAGAATTTTTTTTGGGAAAAATGAGATTTTCAATATATATGAAAATCAATGTATTTGGATTATTTGAACAAGCATCAAGTTAATCCTCAAAAAAGAAAAATAGCTTTAAATTTATACTCAAGAAGAACAATCTCTTACTGGTGAAAATTCTCTCCAAGCTCTCTCTATTTTCTCTCTAAAAAATTGGACCTAAAATTGAAAGGAAAAGCTGGCATATATGGCTATATCGGGACGCCTATGAGTGGTGTCCAAGCGCCAAGGTCCTGCTACTTTTCCGTCTTCAGTTGAACTATCACGGTGCCCAGAGCAAGCGTCCAAAGCGCCAAGGTTCTGTCACTTTTTCTTGTGGCTGAAAAAAACTCACAGGAGGAAAGAGTGAGGTAGTGGTTAGGCGGCGGCCAGGAGTTGGGCGGTGATTCCGATGCCTGCCTGAAAATTTGAAGAGAATATGGTGGACAGCTTTTGAGGGTTTGAATTTGGGATTTCTTCATGAGGCAAAAGGTTGAGTTTGATTTCGGGTTTTGAGAAAGAAACCCATTTTTGGGGATTTTTGGTTTTTATTTTTCAAATACTTTTCACCTCAGTATGTCGATCACACTGTCATCCACACTATACATGACCGAGATTGTTCTAATTTTGAGTATCATACACACTCTAATATCAATGGTGCTAAATCATCAATTTAGGTGATCAGATATTATATGTTCAATTAAATGAATCACGTGATATTATATTTAAGTAAATTTATCGTATAATATTATGCAATTATCACTTAAATTAGTGCTTGGATAACATTAATCATTACGTAACGGACGTCTTATAATATCTTTGTTTCTGAACTTTGCAAGATATACTCAGGACACGTAGAGAGTAGGCGACTTGTTCTTTACCAATGATTCCGAACTGTACAATAAGGTTAGAATGAACTGTGTTTCTTCCTTAATTCCAGATTTACAGACATGAACCACAAAAACCCAAACCTACGACATTGATGGACCTTTGAATTTCCACGGTCCCCACACGCATGCAAAAATAATACGCTCCTTAATTAAAGCCCACCCTAGATACTCCCTTCACCACCACTCCCATTTGATTCATAATTCCATTGCATTTGCACTATTCTTATTTCTTTCTGTATTTCATCTTTTTCTGGGCCATCATCAAAATCCCATCTCTCTCTCTCTCTCTCTCTCTCTCTCTCTCTCTCTCTGTAGGTTGATGGTGGTTGAGTTATAGATGATCGTTAAAAAATCAATTTTTTTTTTTTTCATATCATGTAATATTCACCATTTGATCTGGAGGAGGGAGAGAGAAAGTCATGGAAATTGCAAGAATCAAGCAATTGGTGCTCCTCTGGTCTAGAATTCGAAGCTTTCGTGGGTGGAAATCACACCGCAGCAAGATTCTGTACTCGCTAAAATTTTCCCATACTGCGCGACCTTTTTAGCTTGTTCTTTTTTCTCTCTCTTTCAAAATTGCTATTTTCCCCCATAATCAGTTTTTTTTTTCTGTGACAATTACAAACAATTTGCATTTTTTGGATCTATAAACTTTTTTGCTGCTCCCATTCTTTTCAGCATTTTGGACTGGGATGGGCGATTTGGCTCGTGTGTACCGAGCCAAGAGCGAATTAGAGATGAATGAGCTTAATGCCGTGGGAATGGGATTAAATTCCGACACCCTTTTGATCATCAAGTTGCCTGACGCTCGGGTTCTGAGGATTATGTCAAGATCGTTTTTCTTGGCTATGGTTCTTCTCGCATTGCCTTCGCTTGGCTCGATTATGGGAGCTTCTTCTGGTGCTTTGAACGAATCTGACACCGGTTCAGATGTCAATAGCTTCAAAATTCTTCCCATTCTATTCCGTGATTTGGTTGATGAAGGCCTAATCAAGATGGGCCACAAGGGCCTCATTGTCGGCGCCGGGGCTGGTGATATTGAAGATGATTTGGATTTCTTGAAAGAAATCGGCATTGATTTGATCACTGAATCTGATCTTCGCCGGAAGAAGATCACTCAAAACGAGATGTTTGATTTTGTTTTTAAATTGAGCTTCAGCGGAATCAACCAAATCGAGGGCATTCTCAAGAACAATGGCATTGTGATTGCACCATTGGGCAATGATCCCTCGAATGATCTACACCTTCAAAAAAATTACAAAATCGTGTTCCTTCGAAGATACGAGAACACCGTAGTGGCAATGAGGAAATCCGGGAAACCAACTGGCTCGGAAAATTCCCCAGCGAAGCAGATGTCCTGTGGAACTACGGTGGTGGCCAAGCAAGATGCATTGAAAGGCCTAGAAGATGTTAATCTCGAGCCTCCAAGACGAGCATTGGCTCAATCAAGCTTTAGATCAAGGAAAATCAAGTTCCTTCCTGATTTGTTGAAGGAATCTTTGGAGAATTATCCACGGAGAATTTTCATCGCGGATGACTCCAGTGCATTGGACTGGTTTTACAAAAACTATCCAATGAGGGATCAACAGTTCAAGATTTTCAACATGGAGCTTAAGGCCCGTACTGACGATGAATCATCATCACCTCAAGAAACTGGCATATCGACTTGGTTGACGAAGAATGTGAAGACCGAGGATTACGTCGTGATGAAGGCTGAAGCACAAGTAGTCGAGGAAATGTTGAAGGAGAAGACTATATGTCTTGTGGATGAACTGTTTCTAGAGTGCAAGGATCAATGGCAACAAGAAGGAGAAGAAGAGAATGGGAGCAAGAGGGCATATTGGCAGTGTTTGGCATTGTATGGAAAATTGAGAGATGAAGGGATTGCTGTTCACCAATGGTGATTTTAATTGTGGGAGAGGAAGACAAGTTTAATCATTAATTTTCTGATGTTAGTCAAATTTGATGGCTTTAATTTTTTTGCCCAGCTTTTGATAACTTTGTCATTTCTTTGTTACTTTCTTTTTTCGATGGGGTGGGGTGGGGTGGGGTGGGATTGGGTTGGGTTGTTCTGATGAAACAAATGGTTCGATTTTTATTTATTTCCCTAATCATATTTAGGGAATTTATTTGTATCTGTTGGTGGCATGTGTATATTTTTTGTGTCAGTAAATGCCTTTTGTATAATTATTTTATTAGAAATATATCTAAACTATTATACTGCAATATACACGAGCTGTTCTAATATTTTTTCAAATGTTCTGCATTTTGTCTAACAATGATCACATCTGCAATATACACGAGCCAAAAATGTGCAATGACTCTAAAGAATATCCATAAAGAGAATAGACTTGATCAAAAGAGTTAACTAGTGTCCATGGAGAAAGGTTCAACCGGACACTTATTTGGAGATTGGATCAAAAATTGTCATTCGCTTGAATCAACTGCTTGTCTAGAAAGGGTCTAGGGATGTCAAACGGGTAGAGCGGCTCCTCGGCCGATCAAGTTTACTAGTGTCCCTGGAGAAAGGTTCGATCGGACACTTATTTGGAGATTGGATCAAAAGTTGTCATTCGCTTGAATCAACTGCTTGTCTAGGAAGGGTCTAGGGATGTCAAATGGGTCGAGCAGCTCGTTCACGAGCCCTCAAGCTTGCTGGTCAAAAATTGGACAAATTTTGACCAAAATGCCTAAAAATCTTCAAAAAAATTAAAAAAAAAAAAAAACTCGTGGGCTCGGTTCGGCTTGGCTCGTGAGTTCAAAAAATATTATTTTAGATAAATCGACCACTCTATGTGTTTTTTTTTTATTTATTAATAATGAAAGGAAAATAGTTGCTAAGAGACGACAAAAAAAAAAAACTTACCCCCTAAAATAAAAATAACAAATACATGTGATATGGTCCATTCTTGCATCCCGACCGTATAGGCCCGAGGAGTCCAACTAGCAATGCTCCACCCACATAGCTCGGGTTTCGTATAGACCCTGATGTTGATCATCTATGCTCGACCACTGTAATCGCAATTTTTCAGCATTCTCCAATATGTGTCATTGGGTTCCTTATAGTCGAGAATATATTCTCTTCTTACAACGATGACCTTGAACATTTCCCCTCATCAAAATCACGACCCTTCCACCCAATATATAAGGATTCCTACTACTATTGAATCCTAACCCTATCCAACCACCTCAACCCAAGACTCCCAAGCATAGAAGAATTCTACAACCACTGAAATTGGAGAGGTTTCACATTTATAGCACATGTCCAACACATGTCCAACACCTGTCTCATGGAGGACTCCTTGAGAAAAAGGTATTCAACCAATACAGTCCTACTTAAACTATACTACCAACTACTATAAATATAAGGTTTCGACCCATTATTCAGGTACGCAATATATATAATTTTCAATCTATAGCTTCACGCACAAATTCTCTCTAACTTAAGCATCGAAGGGGTGACGAGGACCAGAGTCGGGCCTGAGGAGAGGCCCAGGAGGCCTCTGCCTCAGGCCCAGCATATTAGGGGGGCCCAATAAAATGGTGTATCTTTTTTCCCTCCTATATTATACTTGTGTTTCTATTCATTAATTAATCGAAAATTTCAACGAATAACACAAAATAAAAAGATAATTCCAAAAACGCTAACATATTTTTTTTATTCCTAAAATTGTAACATAAAATTTCGAAATTACTAAACAACCCAATTAACATAAATATAGGTAACCGATTGCAGTCAAGATACATATTTATCTCCAAGTCATTAAGTAACTCCTAAAATGTAGGGATTTATTATAGAAACAATAGGATTATTAAATAACATCCGTGTGTATTTGGAGGTATAATTCCAAAATCCATTTTTATTATTTATGAAAAATGAAATGTTGCGAATCACGATAAGTTCTTATGTGAAACTTGAATAATTAGCAGTTGCATATATAACATTTTGTTACATCATTCAATCATATTTTGTTACGATAGTATGTCAAATTAATGACAGATATCGTAGATTAAATATTGTATTTTTTTAATCACGTTTTGTGAAATTATATTGTATATTGAAAAATGTTACATTTGGTACTTCGACAACATAAATGTACTATTTTTGTCATGTCAATTATATTTGAATAAAAATTACTATAATCTTTGAATTGTAGAGAAAAGATACTGGAATTGATTCTCAAAATTTGGAGTAAAAGGGACTGAGATAAGAAGATGAGAAATCTTTGGGATGTTTTGAAATTTTTTGGGTTATCATAGTTTTTGATTTTGATTTTGAATGGATGATGTGCTATAATTTGAGAAAGTTTGGATGGTTCCACGTTAATTTGAGAATTTTGGATGATAATTTTGGTGTATTTGATTTGGTGTGTTTGAAGGAGTGATATAAGCTAGTTAACTTATTAATTGTAGGAGTGAAGGTGTTTATGACATTTCACTTGTACTTACTAAAATACAGTATTTATAAGATAAAAAAAGTGTGAAAATGTAAAGTTTGAATTAATAAATAAAATGGAGTAAGACATGCAATTTCCACTTAATTAATTGTAAAGCTATGTATGGCGGTGCGTGTTGTGGCCCTTTTATTCTTCTAAATTGTTCTTTTTTGTTTGAAATTTCATAATCTAGTAGGTTGAAAATTTTGGTGAGGACCAGCTAAATATCTAATTCATGAAGATGAATAGTTATATTTTTTAGGTGCTTAGTAATAAATACAGAGCATGTTTGCTATACTCTTATTAAATATTTCATTTTCTTTGTTTTTTTTAAGTTAATAAATTTAGTTCCTTAAATCTCTTATAAACGAAAAAAATTAATTGTTTGCTACGATTTATGAGCCCAAAATCTAAAGTTCGCCTCAAGTTCCGTAAAACACAAATCCGGCCCTGTCAAGGACACACCTCGACGCCTTTGTTTCAGGTACCGAAAGATCACGTTCGTGCTCATCATCAGGCGTCATGCTCGGAATTGATCAGGTATAATTTTTGGTAGCATCAACATGAATATACAATGATTGGTCACATCTAACTTTCAGTCATCATGCACGTTGTGAGGCATTTTGCAGGCCCATCATTGCTACTTGAGGGTGATGATGCGGAATTACTATCCCATCTCCTACACTGGATTCTCCTATATCGTCGTGGTCAAGTTTTGGTTAGAAAGATGCCGCCTCTGCCATGAACTCATGTCGCGGAGAGAAGTACTTGAAATTTCCGTTAGATATTTTTGTGTTATTTATTGTTGACTTGGATTCCATTTTTCTTTTCCTCAGTACCTCGTATGTAAATTTGAAGAAGAATGAAAAATTTAATAAAACAATTACGCCTTATTTTCAATAAATTTGTGTTAACTCCATAGATCTTTTTTCAACACTCGGTCATGACTATATTTGTTGAGAGATCCAATAAAATCAATTAGTTTGCAGTTTATTTTAGTTAATTTTGATCTATATCTCCTTGTTCTAACATATTTTAGTGCGACACGATGCTCTTAGAAAAGTCAAAAGAAATTACATTAGTTTTCAATTATCAGAATTTAAGAAAGAAAGTGATTGAGAAACAGAGTTGATTATCCAATAGGTAGCATGAAGCAAGTCAACTTTTAGCATACTGAATTTAAAATTAAGGACGCTCAAAGCATAAGCTCTCTGATATATCACAAAGAATGACAGCAATGGCTAACGGCAAACAAAGAAAACAACCACAAGGATCAGAAGAATAAATTATCATGAAAGAACTTGAAAACAAAGCTGACACACTCCAAGAATTTGACTCTATTGTTCCAAATCTGCTTCTATAAGAACATCTAAATCAAGGGGATTTTGGCACCCATGGTTCTGTTGGTTCGGACAGTTCTTGGACCTTCGGTAGCTAAGGCAGCTTAGGAACTTCTGGCTTTGGCACTTCTGAAATCTCAGGCTTAGGTAGTAGTGTAAGAATATCTGGTTTTGGCTAAGTTGACAGCTCAAGATTTGGTAAGGTTTGGATTTGGGGCAAAGGAAGTTTGGGTTTGGAGGAACCCAATGCGAGGTTGTCCCAGGAGGCGTTGTGCCTCCGCCTAAATTATGCTGCCAATTATTGAAGATAAAGCGATAACCAGTAAGAGGGAAAGAGGTGTGGTCATCATAAGCCATTGATAAAGTAGAAAATAAATGTTTCTGAACAATTATAAGTCTTTCAATCTTTAAATGAGCGATGCATGGAGAAATGGCAAAAAATTTGGCTTGGTTAGTAAGAACTAAGAATAAGTCCGTGTCAGTTCAACTTATGAAACTATTGCTTCCACTTATCTATTATCTTATTCATGAATCATAGTCTAGCTTTCAATTTTTTTCAAGTGCAAGGCAGCTTGTTGGGATTCGAACTCGGTTCTACGCTTCCATGTTTTCAGAAGATTAAATCGTGTTCCTAAAACACGCCTTCTATTAAGTTGGCTTTACGCTGGATGGTGGACACCTGGCACTTCCTATACCGTTGGATGTAGGGCTGAATCACCCCATATAAAAGGAGAGAGAGAGACGGTTTCATTCATTCAGCAGCTTCTGCCTTTCGTGTGAGAAAACTCGAGACTCTCCTTATGTGAGTAGGGTTTCTGATTTCTTCCCTCTTGTTGAATCTCTCACTCGATGTTTGAGAGTTATTGTTTAGTATAGAATATACATCTTTTCTTGAGTGAAAATCTAGAAGAACTAGCGTGTTCTTGTGAGTTGGAATCCATAGAAGATCTGGGAAGTTTCTGTATGCTTTGAGGCAGATCCTGTGGTTTCTTGAAGAGATAAGTCTCTCCTTGTGTATATTTTTGTGTTGTCTGAACTGTGTACCTTTTGTTGCCAGTTTTTGGTGGTTATAGTGCAACCAAGTAATATTCTCTCTTTGAGTGGATGCTCAACAGGGGATTAAGTGTTTTTACACCGAACCTCTGGGGCTACGGCCGAAAAATCTTTGTGTTGATATCTTACCTTACTGCAAGTTTTATTTCTATTTACTGTTGATCGATTGTATCTTGTTTAATCGCGTGGGTTCTTTGGCTCCTTTCACAACTGTTCAAGGTAGATCAGAGTTGTTCTAATAGGTCACCTGCTGACAACTCACCTATTCAAATCCTCGAGGTACAATTACTCGATAGGATATGATTATACAATAAATTAAATTTTTGCTTATTTTTCTTTAATAATGTCTAATATTGCAAACTCCGCCTTACTGAAAAAGCCGTAATGGTTTCAAACTGTTAATTCACTTCATGAATTTTGACAACAAGTGATTCTAACAGATCTTCATTATTAGCAAATTGCAAGAGTACAACTTTCTCTAGTTTGAAAGAGAACTGCTCGAATAGAGAAGTTGGTAAAGCAGACAAAAAAAGATTTGATTATCACAGTAGAGGCACATTGAATCTAGTAAACTCAAACAAAATATGAAACATATATTACAGAGAGAAATTCTTTAAGACACTCAAAATATAATCTCTCTGAGACACCAATGATAAAAGGAATAATTTATAGCGAAATAACTTGAATCAATGAGTGACAACTCCATTTACTAAATTCTTTTGTACTAAATCCATATCTGCAGGATCCGTCAAGAGTATTAAATCAAGGGGATTTTGGCACTTCTGACATAGTTGGTTTAGGTAGTTCTGGGAACTTTGGTAGCTCAGGAAATTTAGGCACTTTTGGAATCTCAGGCTTCGGCAATGTCGGAATCTCTGGCTTTGTCACTTCCGGGATCTCATACTTTGGTAATGTAGGAATCACGGGTTTAAGCACTGTTGGAATCTCAAGTTTTGGTAAAGTTGGAATCTCTGACTTTGACACTTTCTGGAATCTCTGGCTTTGTCACTTCCGGGATCTCATGCTTTGGTAATGTAGGAATCTCTGGCTTTGGCACTTCTTGAATCTCTGGTTTTGGCGTTGTTGGAATCTCAGGTTCTGGTAAAGTTGGAATCTATGGCTTTGACACTTTTGGAATCTTAGGCTTTGGCACTTCCGGTATCTCAGGCTTCGGAACTGTAGGAATCTCTGGTTTTGGCTTTTGACAAATTTGGCAGCTCAGGCTTTGGTAACGTTGGAATTTGGGGCAAAGGAAGTTTGGGCTTGGGAACCTCAGGCCGGGTCGTCTCCAGGAGGCGGGTTAGCCTCTGCCTGAATTCTGCTTGAAGATATAGTGATGAGAAGTAACAAGAAAAGAGATTAGTGACTATGATAAGCCATTGATGAAGCAGAAAATAAATGACTTGGAATGATTTAAAGTCGAGTGCTTCTCTCTTTAATTGATTTATGCATGGAAATGTATGAGTAGAAATTTATATAGGCATCTGAGGTGCAGAAATGAGAAAAAATTGGTTTGGTTGGTAAGAATAAGACTCTTAGTTCAACCTATTGATACTATTGCTTCCGCTTCTCTATTTTTTGGTTCATATTCTTTCTATACTCGAGACCAATGAATTGTACGTGAGAGGTGTTCTAATCGTTCATCTGTAGACACCTCACCTAATCAAATCCTAAAGGGTATGGTTGTACAAGTAGCGGATAGGATTAGAGAGTACCCTCATTAAAAAGTTGGCTAATTTTTTCTCTAGCAATCCTCACTATGAAAGAAATCACAAGAATATTGAACTTACAGGTATTCTTACATATTTGACAAAAAGCCATTCTTGCATATCTTGACTAGGAATATTTTTGTCCTTTAGACAGCAAATCTGAAGTGTCCTAACTGTTGAACTTGTCCTAATTTATACAAGATATTACATGGTAAAAATTTCAGTAAAAATCTTTCTAAAATGAAATTTCTATAAGCAATGGTAACTGTTAAAAAGTTGCAGTTTGCAGTTAGGCTCACAAAATCTATTTCCGCCATTATGGGATTTGCTATTGTGGTAGTCACATCTGCTTTTCAAAGATAATTCAGAGCAAGATCTGATGATTAACCCTCTAAAAGCTTAAAAGTTGGAAATTTCAATCCAACCAAAGATCTAGTGAAGATGACTTCTTCTCTGTTACTTAATATTCTAGCAGATTTTCTTTGTGTTACTGTTCCTGAGTTATGCAGTGCTTGTTCTACCATTCTTCCTGTGCCATAAATTCTAACAGATCACTTTCTGAAGTCATATTTGAGTAGAGGATAATATTCACAGAGCGCGAGTTATATTCTACCTAAATGTTCATATTTCCAGTTAAAATTTCCCCCGAAGAGATCCTGCTGTCTTCCTGCCAAGCTTGTTAGTTCAATCATGTTTATCTACTGAAGAGTCTGGGTTTCTGCATCCTTCAAGTCAGCATATTTTGAGGAACGTTCCAGTTTCAAGTTCTCTGTGTGCATCAAGATAGCTTCTGAGTTTGAAGCCTTCTTCAAATGTATCATGCACGGTTTTGCTTTTTTCTTTCCTTCTTCTTGTCATTTTTCTAACAAGAGAATAATATTGCTTAAATAGTCTTTCAGCAATCCGACTTTGCTATAAGGTAGACATACACTAACAATAAACTTTAATACAACGGTTTGCCCGTGTAATAATTCCTCTAGTTTAATATAGAGAGTAGCTTGAGTAGAAAAAGTTGGTGAAAAGGAAAAACATTTTTATCACAATAACCAATTCAAAACTAGCAAGCTCCAACAACTTATGAAACATATAATGCAGAAATACAAATTTAAGGACACTCAAAATATAAGCTCTATCATACACGGTCCTGATAGCAAAGATTCATGATAAACCAAGATGACAACCACAATCATTATATAAATAAATCATCCTCAAAAAACTAAGCATCAGTCTGTGACAACTCCATTAATTTATTTCTGTTATTTTATATCTGCACGATTTGATAAAAGAATTAAATCAAGGAAATTTTGGCACTTCTGGAAGAGTTGGTTTAGGCAGTTCTGGGAACTTTGGTAGCTTGGGAACTTGCGACTTCGGCAGAGTTGGCAACTCAGGCTTTGGCAATGTTGGAATCTCTGGCTCTGGCAGAGTTGGGAACTCTGGCTTTGGCACTTCTGGAATCTCAGGCTTCAGAATCTCTGGCTTTGGGACTTCCGGAATTTCTAGAATCTCTGGTTTTGGCACTTCCGGAATCTCAGGCTTTGGTAATGTTGGAATCTCTAGCTTTGGCACTGTCAGAATATCTGGCTTTGGAAGCGTGGGCAGCTCAGGTTCTGGCAAAGTTGGTAGCTCAGGCTTTGGTAATGTTGGGATTTGGGGCAAAGGAAGTTCGGGCTTAGGAACATCAGGTGGGGTTGTCTCCAGGAGATGGCGAGCCTCTGCCAGAATTCTGCTGCTAGTTACTGAAGATAAAGTGATAAGCAGTAAAAGGAGCGTAGGTGAATGATAAAGATAAGCCATTGAAGAAGTAGAAAACAAGTGTTCCTGAATAATTTAAGCTAAGTTTCAATTTCGAATTGAGTGAGAAATGGAAATGTGTGTGCGAGAGTTTATATGGACATGCGACGTGGAGAAACAGAAAAAGTCACGGTTTGGTTGGTAAGAATCTGTCTGTGTTAGTTCAACTTCTTCATACTATTGCTTCAACTATCTATTTTCTAATTCATAGATCAGCTTTCTATTTTTCACACGCTATGCAACTGATTAAGATACATCAGAGTTGTTCTAATTGGTCATCTGCAAACAATTTACCTCATCAAATCCCAAGGAATTTAAACTGATAGGTACTCTTATCCCTTTGACAGTTAGGTGGCTGCTGTAGTTTAAAGAAGAAAGGGCTTAATAATATGTGCAAATGAAAAGAAAAAAGTCATAAATGTGAGGCGATCTCTGTAGAACATGTCAAGTAGGAGAGGAAGGAGTAGATTAAAAATAACACAGCCTGTGCTAGTTTATAAGGATGTATTTGATTAAGATAATAATTTAGACTTAGCAATAAATTAAATGGAGTGACAGAAAAATATTCAAGTAGCAGATCCCAGATTTAATGAAAAGGCGGACTTACTTTGTTCTTGTCATTATTGGTATGAGAAACAAGCCATTCTGACAAATGATAACTCTCTGCATTATTTTATGCATAAGCCAGCGTAAGGTTTAAAGTCGGAAATCTCAGTCCTATCAAAGATATGGCGAAGATGATAATGCATAATATTCTAGCAGATTTTGTTCGAGTTTTTATACTGCTAGGTCCATCATTCTTGTTCTATAAATTCTACCAGACCACTTACATCATATTTGGGCAGAGGTATAAATTCACTGAGAGCAACTTATAAAATAGAAACTTTTCTCCGTTCATTGCACCTAAGTGTTCAGGTTTCCAGTTAAAATGTCCCTCAAGGGATACTCGTTTATTCAATTATGTTGTCTAATGAAGAGTCTGGAACTGAATATCCTTCAACTTAGCATATTTTGAGGAATTTCCAGTTTCGAGTTCTCTATGCATGTCTAGATAGCTTTTGAATTTGAAGCCTTCTTCGAAAGTATCTAGCACAGTTCCACTTTTTCTTTTTCCTTCTTGTTGCCATTTTTATGAGAATGATACTGTTAAAGATTTAAAGTAGTCTTTCTCTAGTTTGAGAGAGAGAAGGGCTTGACAAAAAATTCAACAAAACAATTTCACCTTTATTTTCAATAAATTTGTGTTGATTACATAAATCTTTTCTCAACGCTTAGTCATGACTATGTATATTGAGAGATCCAATAAAATTAAATGGTCTGCAATCGTGTCACTCTCTTCAAAAGTACAAAACAAAATTGCGTGCAATCAATTAACAGAATTCAAGTGATAAAAAGTAGAGTTGACTATCACCATAGGCAGATGAATCAAGCAAACTCAAACCACGTGTAACGAATTCAATTTAGAATTAAGGACACTCAAGTATAAGCTTTTTGATATATCACAATGAATGACAACAATGGAATAACGGAAAACCAAGAAAACAATTACAAGGATTAGATGAATAAATCAAAAGAACTTGAAATGAAAGCTGACACACTCCATGGATTTGATTTTATTATTCCAAATCTGCTTCTTTACGAATAACTAAATCAAGGGGATTTTGGCACTTCTGGTACTGTTGGTTTGGGCAGTTCCGGTACCTTTGGTAGCTCAGGCAGCTTAGGAACTTCTGGCTTTGGCAGAGTTGGCAACTCAGGCTTTGGCACTTCCGGAAACTCTGGTTTTGGCAACGTTGGAATCTCAGGCTTTGGTAACGTCGGAATCTCTGGCTTTGGCACTTCTGGAATCTCAGATTTTGGTAATGTAGGAATCTCAGGCTTTGAAACTGTAGGAAGCACTGGTTTTGGCACTGTCGGAATCTCTGTTTTTTGCAATGTTGGCAGCTCAGGCTTTGGTAACGTTGGGATCTGGGGCAAAGGAAGTTCGGGCTTAGGAACCTCAGGCGGGGTTGTCTCCAGGAGGTGGCGTGCCTCTGCCTGAATTGTGCTGCCACTCATTGAAGATAAAATGATAAGCAGTAAGAGGAGAAGATGTGAGCGGTTATCACAAGCCATTGACGAACTAGAATATAAAATTTTCTGAGCAATTATAAGGTAAGTCTTTCAATCTTTAATTGAGCGATGCACGGAAATTTATGTGAGGAAGTTTATATAGAAATGGGATGTGGAGAAACAGAAAAAAATTGGTTTGGTTGGTAAGAATAAATCTGTGTTAGTTCAACTTACTATTGCTTCCATTTAGCTTTCTATTTTCCATGAGCACTACAACTGATGACGATGCATTAGAGTTGTTCTGATTGGTCATCTGCAGACAATTCACCTCATCAAATCCCAAGGGATTCAAACTGACAGGTACTCTTATCCATTTGACAGATAGGTGGCTGCTGTAGTTTAGAGAAGATAGGATTTTATAATATGCACAAATCAAAGCAGAAAGGACTTCGTAATTCGATTGACTGACGATGGAGAAGTAACCACAGGTTGAGAAATTCCTGGAAAGGTAAACTCATTTTATATACTTAAGACAAAATTCTTCATGGTAAATTTTTCAGCTAAAAATTTTCTAAAATGCAAGCAATGATAAATTTGAAAAGCCGGGGTTTTCAGTTAGTCTCACAACACCTACTTCTTGACATTATGGAATTTTCCATAGTCGTAAGTCGTAACCACATCCCTTCTTCTTCCCAAGAATATAAATTGTTTCAATATCAGATATTTAGCCTAGAAAAGCCTAAGATTTGAAAGCTAAATCCAACTTAGATCTGGTGAAGATGATTGCTTTTATGATACATGATGTTCTAGTTAAATAATACATTTATATAAATAGTTCATGCATTGAATCCAAAAAATAAAAATAAAAAAGGTACCGTAGGGACGGAGCCAGAAGTTTGGTATTGTAGAGTCAAAAATTGAAATACAATTTTTTTTTAAAAATAACATATCATTAATTAAGATAAGTCAGTACACTACTACAACTACAACCTATACGTTTTAATACTCTGAAAAAGTCGTATACATCGTTATTAATATTGTCGAATACATTATTCTCGATATATGCAACCAAACTATCACTTAAAATAAAATCATGTAAAATCAAACAAGTGAAGAAAAATTACAAAATTAGTACAAGAAGACAAAATCCGAAAATAAGAATAACGGTCTTGAACTCTCCATAGACCACTGTGCCGATTCTTCTCTCCGTGGGGTTTAGGACAAAGTCCAAAGGCATATGAAAAGTCACGTGAAAGAGTGGAGAGAAAATGGACTTGGTTACTTGAAGTTGGACAAGTGGAAGAGCAATAAATAGGCTTGTGCAGTTGGCTTCGCAATGGGCAATGTTTTTGGTTAATTTACAAATTAAAAAAAAAAAAAAAAAAGCGCTTGGCAATGGACATTTTTTTGGATAATTTACATATTTACATAATAATAATAAAAAATAAAAAATAAAACTTTATGGGGTCAATTGAACCCACATGACCCCATGTGGGTCCGTCTGTTCCAACGAAAGACTAGTGAACTTATTAAGTAGGAAAACAGGCTGCTTGCTTGCTGGCTTTTTGTCGTGGTGGTCTGATGTCCTTTCTATCTTGCAAACCGACTGTTTGGGATAATGCAACAGAATAGATCATTCTCCCAGCATTATATTTACTTGTCAAATGCAGATTTTCGTAGTATTACTAATCCTGAGTGTAAACACAGCTTGGTCAGTCATTCTTCTTGTGCAATCAAACTCAATCGAACCACCTTCTGAAGTAACATTCCAGCACTGATATAATTCATAAAGAGTGCATGTTATGTTGTAATAGTTTTTCTGTGTCCATTGTATCAAAATGCTCAGATTTCTTTTTAAACTTTCTTCCAAGAAAAAATCACACGATTTAGAGTGGTTCAATCTCAATGCTAGACCTACTTTTACTTTGATGCCACCGCACAATTTCACTATATTGAAAAAGAAGAATGATTACAATGTTTTCTGTTCTCATGCCTCTCTGTTTACTCTCTACATAAGAAAAAGAGGCTTACCAATACTTTAATATTGGAGGAAATGTTACAACTGTTGAAAACATGTGATAAATTCTTAAAGCACCCCTATAAGACCTAATTATTTCGCCTCAAGGGCTCCAGGCCTTGAACCTGGGGTACTAGCACCCCCATCCACCGTCGACTTTACCTTTTCCTTTTTGTTTTTATCCCTGGAATAATACTGGTAAAATGGTTTTTCAGCATCGAGTCTGCCTTCAGGTATGCATATACAAAAGAAAACTTCTTTACAAAGCTCTTGGACTAGATAAAAATTTCTCTTGTTTTGTGAGAGAGAAATGCTCAAATAGAAATGTTAGTGAAAAAGAAAGGGTTGATTACCACAATAGGCACATTGAATGTAGCAAACTCAAACAACATAAGAAACATATTGTGCAGATATATAAATTTAAAAATACTCGGAAGTATAAGATCTTTGATACACCAACACTGATATTGAGATCAGTGATAAACGTTAAACCATGACAACAACCACAACGATTAAATGAATAAATCATCTTGAAAGAACTTAAAATCAATATGCGCCAACACAGATTTAATTCTGTTATTTCAAAATCTTCATGATTCATTATAATAATTAAATCAAGGGGATTTTGTCATTTCTGTCAGTGTTGATTCAGGCAGTTCCGGGAACTCTGGCAGCTCAGGCGCTCCTGGGTTGGTTCTATTGATTATTTATCCGCGAAAAGCATCAGGTGCAGACGACAACTCTGATTTTCTAGCAGATTTTGTGTTAATAATCCTGAGTTATGCAGAGTTTCTTCCTGACCTAGCAAAGCACATATTGCAGTCACATTCCTGCAGAAATTAAATTTTACACAGAGGAAGTTATAAAATATTAGCTTTTCTCTGTCCAATTCACCTAAATGTTGTCAAAAAATTTCCAAGAGATACTGAACTCTTCTGGCCAAGCTCGCGAGTTCAATAATGTATCTTCAAGAGTCTAGAATTCAATATCTTTCAAGTTAACATATTTCGAGGAAGTTCCATTTTCGAGTTCTCTATGCATATCAAGATAGCTTTTGAGTGTGAAGCATTCTTCAAATGTATCAATCACAGTTTCAATTTTTTTCTTTTTCCTTCTTGCTGCCATTTTTTAAATGAGAGAATAGCACCTGAATGTGCTCTTCCAGCCAAGTTAATGATGTCTTTGTGTTTCGCATACTACAGAATCAGTAATTCAATATCCTTCAAGATGGAATACTACGAGGAAGTTCCAGTTTTCAGTTTGCTAGAATTCCCCCGACATCAAATTTAAGTATTCATGTTCGGTTTTCACTAAATGTCCATTCACAGATTAAAGAAGCAAGAAATTAAGGAAAAAAAGTAGGAGATTAATAACATGAAGACAAGAAAGTTTATTAACATCAATACGAAATGAAAATCAAGAATGCTTGTAAACAAACAATCCTTACATAATATTTCTTACATAACGATACACACCACCATTATTTCACTGTAAGACGGACACTCTTAATAAGCCAGAAATGCTAGTCTGGCTGTACAGGAGGAGAACATAGTGTTGTTTTAAGGATTAGTAGTTGAATGAGTTTCTGGAATGGTAGGAAATGTTGGTTCAGGCAGCTCAGGGATTTCGGGCAATTCTGGCTTTGGCAAGCCTGGAAACTCAGGTACCGGCAGTTTTGGTAACTCGGGCTTTGGCAAAGTTGGGATTTCTGGCAATGGTGGCAATTCTAGCTTTGGAATCTCAGGCAAGTCTACCTCGAGAAGATGGCGCGAGGCAGCCACTCTTTTGCAGTCATCAATTGATGAAAGAGTGATAATTGCCATCACTGCAAAACAAATTAGACGAGAATGAGCCATTATGAAAGCAGATTACAGAAAGATGTTAACAGAAAAAATATTGTTTAAGCTTGAATGATGTTAGGCTTGAATATCATGATTATTTATAGCTGGAGGTAAGGATTGGTGGTTAGGAAAAGTTGTGGTGTAGTTCAACTTCTCATCCATATCATTTCTATATGCATGAAATTGTTCATACAATAGTTTGAAGTTTACAAACAAAGATGTACAAAAGTCCGTATACTCGTACTAGTTTATGCTATGCCAATCTACTGGTCATTTCTCATGATGTGCCTATCTTAATTGATTTTGTACAGAATGATATCAGGAGAATTATTATGTAATAGCATGCTTTAATCCATGCTAAATTCAAAGATACACAGGGTGTTGCTATTTCATAATTTCTCTAGATTATTTGTGGGTTTTCTAATTTCCACGTGCAATGCAACTGATGTATTCATTAGAGACGTTCTAATTGGTAATCTGCAGACAACTCACCTCATCAAATCCTTAAGGGCCTAAAACCGGTAGGTATTCTTACCCATTGACATAAGAGGCTGCCATAAATTCAAATACATTTGCTTAGTTTGAGAAACAAGACATCCAGAAAATTGCTGAATCAGATTAGAATCTGAAACATATTAATTATTTTGTTATATTTTGTCGAATACTAATCATGAATCAAGTAATTGATGGAGTGGTAAACTCATTTTTAATCTATATCTATTTTTAAACCTGATTTTTATTATAAAGTTTTTAACTAAAAGCTTTCCTATAATGCAAATGTATATATGCAGTTCATCACCTATGAAAAGCTACTCTGGATTTATGGGATTTACAATAGTTGCAATCTATTCTCCTTTCCAAGAATAAAGTTGGAGTAGGATGTGAAAATTTATGCTGCGAAATCTTAAATTTGGAAAAAATTTATTGTATGGTAACTACAAGGTCAATCCAACAAAAACTCTGTCCGAGATAATAACTTTTCTGTTTCATAATATTGTTCTTAGACTATGCTACGACTTTAAATGATCTGGTGAAATAATCATCTGGAATTCTCAACTGAATACTGAACTTTAGACACAGATTTAGGTGGCTCGTGGATGGCTGGCTTTTCTTGAGGTGGTACGATGGCCTCAATACAGCCGAATAATGTGTCCTTTCTAGTTTACAAGGCCTGAATGTTTACTAGTTACATTCGAATTTTCGTCCACTGACTAATTCTGATATATGCAGTGCTTGGCCTGTGATTCTTCTTTCACAATAAATTCAATCTTATTGCTTTCTTAAGTCCTAATCCAGCAGAGATTCAAATTCACAAAGACCTAGTTATAATATTACTGCATTCTTTGTCGATTGAGTCAACCTTTTTGGTTTCTAGTCGAGGTGCATATTGGCCTTGACTTAGTTTCTTTTCCTTCTATACATTTGTAATGCTTTTATTGAGAGTACTACAGGTCTTTTTTGTTACCACGGTTTTCCTTCACCACAAGTGAGGTTTTTCTAAATAAAGCTCAGAGGTTCTGCCAAAAAAAAAAAAAAGGTCGATATCTCTTCCAAGATCCTATGTTATCTATGTTTTACTCGGCTCCATAGTACCCAATACAACATTCTTCAAGAAAGTATATTCAGGGAAAATTCAATTTCACTTTTAACCAGTACTTCCTCCAGATAACAGTCATAGAAATGTTTCTTGTAATACATTTATCAGGGTGGAAAATAAAAACTACAGCACAAAATGGGATAAGGCAAATAATAAGTAAACATAAAATTCACTGACTTCAATACAGAATGAGATACAATCACGCTCATACATAAACAGTGCTCATATAGTATTATCACATAACAATAAAGTAGAATTTCTTAATAAACTAGTGCCTTTTCCAACTAGCATCATTCATAAAACTGAAACTCCATGTAGGCTAACGTAGTTCTTTAAGGATTAGTGGTTGAATGCGGTTCTGGAATGGTACGAAAAGTTGGTTTTGGAAGCCTGGAATCTCAGGCTTTGGCAAAGTTGGGATTTCGGGCAATGGTGGGAACTCAGGCTTAGGAATATCTGGCAGGCCTGCCTCGAGAAGATGGCGTTACGCTGCTACTTTTTTTGTAGTCATCCATTGATGAAAGAGTGATAACTGCCATCATTAAGAAAACTATTAGACGAGCCATTATGTGAGCAGATTACAAGAAGATGTTAGCAGTAAAAAAGTTGTTAAAGCTTGACTCTTTAATATTATGAGTATTTATAATGAAGAGATGTTTAGAAGAAACAGCAAGGATTACAAGAGTTGGTTGGTAGAAAGGATTGTGAGTAGTTCAACTTCTCATCCATATTTTTCTGAGATATGAAATTATTCGTACAGATGTTTAAAGTTTGTTGCCAAAGATGTTTATAATACATTAGTACTAGTTTAAGCTATGTCAAGCTTTTAGTGATGACCCGTGTGATGAGTAGGTATCTCTTAACATATTTTTCTTTTGATATTAATAAGCGGGCCGACTAGTTTGGTCAATTTATCCAAAATAAAAATCGTTTTAAGTCATTTCTTGGATTAATTTCATTTTTGGTCATCGAACTTCAATCTATTTTCAATGATAATCACTCGTTAGCCCTGTTTCCACGTAAACATAACACCCAATCATGTTGTGGGTTCAAACTCTTGAGATTAGAGATAAATAGAGCTCTGATTATAACCCGTCGGATGATATAGTATCGATTTTAAAAACTATTTATTTTTAATTTTTTTAAGCCATGACATAATTAGTTGGCATATTATCCTTGAAACTTATGACATGCAATATTGCAATTAAGTTTTAACGTTCACATGGGATTGTGACTGTAAGTTGAGTAACGGGGATTAAAACAGTGAAAGTAAATTGAATCTCACCTATCTAATTAAGATAAATTAAACTTTGGTGACTCAATTGAGATTTCACTGAAAGTTCAGTGACCAAAAATGAAATTAACCACATTTTCTAAAGTCGCATTTCCTAAGAACCTTTATAAATATATTACAGGAAAGAGGAAAAAAAGGAGTCTGCAGGTTACAAAGGTCTTTGAATTCTAGAACACTTTCTCTTTGATTATAAATTATACAAGTAAACTATGAATTATAGTAAAAAACTTATTATTTGACACGCAACTTATAATAAAAAATAACCTAATGAAGATCATGAAACAACACAAAACTTAACCTATGAAACAAACTCACTCAGGACCAAAATTCTCGATTTTTAATAGAGTATTCACCATCAACCTTTGGTCTGCATCCTTTGCAATCGAGTGTCCATTTTTCAAATGTACAATCAGCAAAGTCATAGTAGCCACCATGAAGTGAAAGTGTCCCCTTTTCGACCCGGTTTTCTATCCACGGATAAGTGAGTAAGTTCAACAATGACCTGTTGATTGATTCCTGAAAAATGGAAACCGGGCTCAGATTATTTATCCAGCCGAAGAAAAGAACTGTAATCCTAGTGATATATGTTCGTTCTGGTCCTATTCTACTTTTGGATAGAAGTAACCACCTACGGTATCAAAAACCTGATTAAGACTTGCTACACTCAAATTGACACGGGAAACAGTTGAATTTCTTTGCACCTTCTTTTGAAATGTGAGACAAGCAGAATGCCATGAATTATATCCATGGGCAGGGATATAGCCAGGAGAGTAGAGTTGTGGAGGCGAATATCACAAAATTTTAATTGTGGGGGCAAAATTGAAAATTATAAAGTTTTTATTTTTATTTTTTGAAAATCTTATGTAAAATCTTGAAAAATCTATTGCAAAATCTTAGATTTCAAACACTGCCCCCACTGTAGATCCACCCATGTCCTGGGGGTGGAGGGGATGGTCTTCACTATAAGCATAGAAGACCATGATTGCAAAAAGATACAATTTTGGAAGAGTATGATGAGAAAGGGAATATTATACATTCCGTTATTGAACTTGCACATGACATAAGAAATACAAAATCTCCATGGTGAGGGTAAACAATAGGGGGCCACACCTTCTCGCAGTGCCTGCACTGTTGATCAAGATTAAGGTCCGAAACAGCAGCTTTTGTTCTCAACCTTGCAGCCTTTCCAACTACTACCCAACTTTTAATGAAGCTACTACTGCAAAATATGAGGCCAGTGAGAAACATAAGGATATCCAGAGAGAATGGAGGATGGATGGTTTATACATCAATGAAAGAAAAGAGAATAGTCAAACCTTGAATTCATTTCATCTTCCATACTCATTAAGGCATGGATCCCTCCACAGCAACTGTGGCCAACAACTAGTATATTTTCCACCTGCAGAGAATATCTTTACTAAGTTTTCACAAAGGGAAAGGGATATTTTGTGCTATGACAAAATTGTATAAATTAAAAAGAAATAGACTAATACTGAATTCATCAAGCTTGTAAACGCATAGGCTAAACTAAGTGATACAAGAATGACAAAAGAGCTTCTTAAACTTGGCTTCAGTTTTTGCCTAGGGGTAAGGAATGACTTTTCCTCCTCAAATCTGTGTCCTCTTGACTATCAGTGAACTTGAGCAATTTTGTGCCAAAAACTGTGTTAGGCTTTTAGATATAATTTTTCATCGCATTATCAAAATGAACTTTGTTTCCTAACACTAGACATTTTTTTATGAATTCATACCATATGGCTTGTTAGTGGGGTACATTTCTTTCATTTCTATAATAGAGACACTTTACTAGGCATGCTCGACTAAGGAATAAAAACCTTGGTACTTTTTCATTTGGATAATCTGGTCATTCTTATTCCCATTGGCATACCAAATGCAATACATCAAGAGGAAGAAGCTAAGTCTTGGTCACAGTAAACTTATTTCAGTTAAAACCATATTTTTATTCTGCCAGTTGACAAAAACTAGAAAAAACATGGCCTCATATACTTTACGCAGATGTTATACTTACTTCAAGAGAATTCACAGCAAATTCAAGGGCAGCATTTGTTTCTGTAGGTCCATTCTGAATCAGAAGAATACACGACCAGAGCATTCAGATTCACATCCAAAAATCAAAAAAATCAATTTACACTACGTAAACATCATGCTTATCAATTTAGTAAGGAGAGGTGACAAAACCCAATAAGGAGGAAATACCTCATGTGGGGGCACCAGGTTTGCCACATTTCGGATCACAAAAGCTTCTCCTGGTTGAAATCCCAGGATGCTTGAGGGACAAACCCGTGAGTCGGCACAAGCAATCACCATGAACTGTTCTCAAAAATGTCGGTTTCAGTAAACTTCTGCTTCCAATTCGAATATTGAAATTACAAAAGCATATTTGTTACCTTAGGTGCTTGTTCCCTGGAAAGAGTTTGATAATGTTCTAAGTTTTCCCTATAAAATTGAAGTTCATAAATCCAGGTCAGGAGAAAATCGTTGTTGTATAAAATTACGAAATATGTATCTCCGAATTATAAGATTCTTACAAGTATTTATCCTTCTTGAAACTAAGAAATCGACGTCTCATCTCCTTGAAAGCATCAGAACCCTTCTCAATTGGTCCAATGCTCTTCTGTGGGTTATCTATGATCTCCTGAGTTAGGCCTGGAGACTCCCGTAAGGCTTTCAATCTTAAAGTTGGAGTTCTCCTACATTGACAACAGCAATCGTGTAGAGCAGAAAAAATTTTGTTAGCTTAATACCCAATATCACAAACCGCATATAACTTAAGTCAAAATAAAGGCATGCTTATCTCTCAGGGTCAATCTCGAGTGTTGAATGGAAGTCTGTAATCTTAAAAAGTAAGTATGTCCTATAAACCACCATCAAACAATGTAATCAGAAGCATATGATGCAAGAATTAGGGTGATCTTAATAGATATATTGACCATATCTCCTTCATTACAGGAAAAACTTTATACTTTGATAGGTGGAAAGGTATCTGGACAGAAAAATGAAGCAGCATCAGGCATAGGTGATTTTCAACTTCCAAAATAGAAATGTAACCAATTGCAGTTTACGGGGCAAAATTGATTTCGAGGAATAAGTGGTTGCTTATCACTAATTTTCGAACTCTGAAAAAAATTATGACTCAAAACACTAATTTGTAGGGCTAGAAAATACCTATTTTTGAAAATTGAAATTCATAAAAGTGAAAACCTGAATAGGAATGCAAAAATATATGAAACCTCCACTGCTCCATACATACACCAGATGAGGACCATAAATATGTATATGAAGACAATTTGAGAGTCTATACATGAAGGCATAAACGGTGTGAGCTAAATGCTGGGAGACTCGCACATATGTTTTTTAGGGAACATTTCTCTCTCGTGCCTTTCTGGGGATGAACACCCTACTCGGTATCAAATCAAAATATTATAGATTTGAGCACCAGTATTTTTCTGGTCAACCACTTGACATCCATCTTCCACGGTTATTTCATATCCTCTTTCAATATCCGGCCAAATGACTACAGGATCATCAGTCTACTCTACCTCAATTAGTTTTCATGCCAGCTTATAGTTAGCTCCCAGATGCTCAATAAGCTCTTGAGAATGAACCAAACCCCAGATCGAACAACAATTTTTTGGAAATAAAATTAAATAATAAGATGGAAGAACTATATCTTACAAAATATTTGGCACACAAGTACTGTCAAGAAAGAATCTTCCACAAGGGGATTATAGGCTATCAGTCTACTCTACCTCAAGTAGTTTTCATGCCAGCTTATAGTTAGCTCCCAGATGCTCAATAAGCTCTTGAGAATGAACCAAACCCCAGATCGAACAACAACAATTTTTTGGAAATAAAATAAAATAATAAGATGGAAGAACTATATCTTACAAAGTATTTGGCACACAAGTACTGTCAAGAAAGAATCTTCCACAAGGGGATTATAGGCTATCAATTCACACATTGAATAGGATTTTAGGCACATTTTGCAATAACTACTGCCGTTGTATTAACTGTCTCTTACCATAAATGGTGTCTATGAAAGAAAATCCGTTGGCTAAAATTAACATTAAACTTTATTTGCTCTGTAATCTCCTCAAGCAGACTCCAATCAATGTGCAGATCAGCACATTAAAAGCCAATTGTAATCGATTTTTCTTACAAATGAAGACCTAGAACCGGATTAATAAAAAGCAATCTAATTAACTGAAAATTTTCAAGAAAAGGGGATATTCGACTTCGAGAGACTTACTTGAAAGAATCCAAAAATCTCAAGTGGGTCTGCTCAATTTCCCAAGATTTCAACTGGGAACTAAAGATCTGTTCCAGAAAGCAAAAAAAAACCCATGTCAATTCAAAGAAAACAAGCCCCGAATACTTCATACACGTCACATAAAAATTGTATATGAAAAAAAATAATTACTGTGACAGATTTCGCGGGAGATTTGATTATGTCCATCGGTAATGAAACAGTGGTAGAGGAGAATTGAAAGACTGCCTGAGACATTATAGAAATCATTCTAGCACTTTAAGCCTAGTAAGCGGTGAATCAAGAAAATGGTAAAGGCACAGTTGCAACGCATATATATATATATATATATATATATATAGATCTTTTGATTTACTTTTTTTTAATTTTGTTGGTTGGATCAGTGGACACCTGTTCTTGTTGTCCAAGAAAGACGGAGAAACCAATGCTTTTAATTAGGAAATTAAGAAGAGAAAATGGCGATTTTTAGTTATTTATGTCGCGGAACCCAATTGACTGCGATGAAATCGATGGACAACAAAGTGAAGCACAGAATGCAAATTTAACGGCTCTTTATTTCTATCAACGGTCACCGTACAGATTTGCAAATTTGATCCAAATGAATTACTATTACAGTGGAATCCTTAACCCCGGTAAAAAAAAATGAAAATGGGTCCTTGAAACTTTATTTTTTGACATCACCATCCCTAACCTATGAAACATGGTAGTAAATTGCCCCTCCCCCCCCCCCCCCCCCCCCCCAATCATTAGCTCAGTATGAATATCGGGTCAATAAGGATTCGTTCAGCATGATCTTTGAGAAGTCAAAATGACTCAGATCTAATTTGGAATTCATTTGATTAATTTTACAATTTTTTTTTTTAATTAGAAGAGCTTTTATAAAAAAAAAGAAAAAAAGAATTAAGCTTGCTATACAGGCATACACCTGATTATCAGGCCTTGTACAGGGCAGACACTGTAAAAAAGCCTAATGCAAGCAAGATCCTTATAAAAAAACCTAATGCAATGTGACTTACTCTAAAAACCTTTTAAGAACAGAAGTTTTTAAAAAAAAATTAGTTTTCAAATACTAATTAAACAACTTCTAGAATTCTTTAACAAGAAGTAGAAATCCTGAAAAATGGACCATAAATTACTTGTTTGAACACCATGTCACTCGGATTTATCGTAGTCGAGCATAATTATAAAAAAAATTCTGGTTTTCTCTTACCTTAAGAAATAGTCTTCTCTTCCTGCACATGCTGCTTCGATATGCCATTCTCCGGGGTGGTCGAGACTTTTATTTGATTTGGGTGGGAATTGAAAATTTAATGCCCATTTGAGGCTATAATGTTGCCAGATAAACATTGATAGGTACATGTTCCTTTTTTGTTTTATATTCTCTTGTGGCTGAATAAATAAGTTGAGTATAAATTTAATATATATAATTTAAATCACTTTCAAGCCTAAAAATATCAATGGAGAATTATAAAAACAAATTCTACTACGTTCATCAATAAAATCAAGATTTTGACAACCAAACACCCGTTTATTAGTACGAAATTTTAATTAGACCACATACAAAACACCACAACCAACACAATTTTAGCTTCCTTTTTTATATATTGCTCAATATTATTACCTTGCACGACATACCAAAACATTCATGAAGAATCCTCAATTAAGGGCCCACATGTCAAGGTTTACGCCTTTGCTTCTGCTTCTTGTAAAATAGCTTCCTAAAGAAGTTACCTTAAACAAGTTTGATCTTCTAGTCAGACGAACCACTTTTAGAAAATTATTCGAACGCGTCCAAAAGTAGTTTCTTAATTCCAAAATCAACTTTTAACTTTTCAAAGGCCAAATAGGCCCCAATCTAACTTGCTCAAATTTGAGACGGTACATCCTCTACAGCAAAATAGTTCAAGAGCTTACTCAACATAACATAAACAGAATGCTCAAGATATTTGAGAAATGGACTATAAAGCAGGGATAAAAGCAAGAATAACAATGAACGACCAAAGCAGAAAATGGGAAAAAAAAAATTATTTAGTCCTTTCCAAGGATGAGATCAATAATAATTTATAATTTTGTGTTCAAGCTGTCGTGGGTCGGGTACTTGAGCCAGAAAAGATCAATGTAACACAGCAGCATTGCATTATCTTCCATGTCTTCCTTTTGTAGTCATAATTGTTGCCCAGGCAACACAGACAGTATTCCAAGTTCAGAACTGTTCTACGATCTCGAAGTTTTAGGCATCAACAATCAAGCCTAAGAAATGTTCACTTCGACACAATTACCACATTAATAGTGAGTAACAGAAGATACTATATACAGTATCAAGAAGCAGCAATACTATAATAACTTACTTCAGTTCTGGTGCGGTTCAGAAAAAATCGTGCCTCGGTATATTACCTGTAAGAAATGCATAATGCAATAGAATAGCATGGCAATGACAAGTATTTTACTACAAACAAAGAAAATAAAGGACAAGAACATTACCGGGTCAATCCACAAGATTTGGTGCAAATTAGTAATCATTTCGTGCTGGTTGGATAATCGCCATCATAAAACTACTGGTAACAAAATTGGTACGTATGGAAGCAAATTATGTAAGCATTTGACCTGCATCCTGTACATGAGGAAACTTTTATTATTTGAACTCAAATGAATGTGAATGGCATAGATAAAGTTTCTTCTCTCTCTTTCTTGCCAGGACACCAACTTCGAACACAGGGTTCAATGTTAGCTATCTCAGTGTTGATGAGAACCAACTAAAATTATCGAAGGTTATATAAGCCCAAACTACACAGCCCAATTGTCACCACGATTACTAAAAATGCCAAAGATTATTAAATAATACTGCCACACAAAAACCACCACCAAACTGTCCAAATACAAAAAGATAAAGATTAAAAGGGACCCACCAAAAAATCACAAGAATTCATCTGCCATTCCAACCGTGGCACTGCCTGTAAAAAGATGTTGGTCGAACCGACAAGAAACGACAGTGGCACCATAATGAACTCCACGGAAGCAATAGATAGAGAGGCCATTTAACACTTTCTTAAACAGACAACGGTACGAGATGGCAGCGATTTAATTAACGAATCGGAAAGATTTCCTTCAACTAAAAAATCAAACCTATAAGGATTTCAACTACCAACAAGGTCGGCAACAGCAGCACAAGGGTTTTGAACCAAAAATAAATTATGCTGGACTTCAGCAGAATAATCAAGAAGAAGTTTGACGAAAAAAATATCATTCGTCACTCACTCTAATACCACATTGAATTAAAAATAAAGCACTGATAATAACACATGATATATCGTGTTTCGGCATGGGTCTACATTTACGGGAGAAAGGATGGTGTTTTATAATGTATATAATCGTTTACAATAGTCACTCATCTATATATATATAGGCTATAGCTACACCCTACAGCCCACTGAGGAAACGAAGCGGTATGTGGAAACAAACAGTATATGGCAACCCTAGTCCTCTTCAGTTCTCTCTCCAACACTCAGACTGAAAATAATGTCATAATGAAATTCGAGCATCATTTTACCCACATAAGAAACAACAGAATTACTCGCATCTAAAGAACAGCAATATCAAGAAACTGAACTCCAGGTTCAGAAACTACCAACATGAACTTTTCAACCTTTCTCACCCGACAATGAAATCCAAAAGACAAGGGAAAAAACCATTATATAGCCAGAAATAGCAGGAGAAATAACAAAGGCATACACGTGAACACCTTCAATGCAACTCCATGATCAGATCCATGGGCAACTACGGTGTGCTGCATGACATGTCACTCAAGGAAGCACATCTCCATAGTTGATGTATACCAGATTAGAGAAATATACAAAGCTTACATGTAGGTTATATAATTTCCTCCCAAGTAGTGCTCCTTGTCCCTTGAGGCTATCTAAAATTATAAAGACAGAAAAAGAAGTAACAAAAAGGATATCCAACTTCAATGTTATATGATAGAATACAGGCCAAATAGCACAATATCACATGTGGTAACTAACAGAACACATCTGTCAGAACACAACCAAATTTGTTCATCATTCAGTTCAATGTGCAAGCAGCTTCTTTGCTTCATTAATTGAAAGAGAATGATGGGGCAGGCTCCAAATCAAATAGGGATGCAGTAATCAGTGCTTCTTTAATACAAAGTGTACAGGTAGCAGATAACCTATCATGCCCAGATAAATCAACTAAAATAAAACCAGTAGCATTTGTATTTGAAACAAAAAAGAAAAACAGAAGGTTCTTCCTTCAAACATGTTTTTCAGATCCAATAATGCATTTTGTATGAGCAGAATAGTACCAGAATGTAATCCAAGTGAAAAACATAACCAAAAACCTTTACCTGTTAACACTCCCTGTTGTTTTTGTGAAGTTTTACTTGGTCTTCCATAGCAAGAAACTAGTAGCTCAAAAAACAAAGAGAAGTTTCTTCAAGACAGATCAGTTCACTTTCGGCCATTAGTAAAAAAAGAACGGGAAAAATCGGCATAGAAATTTCTGTTGAGAAGGGACATTAATGAAGGCTTTGCATATGCTACACAGCACACACTTTTACTTATCTTCTCTTTCATGCCGAGAAGAGATGTGTATACATGCAACACTGACAATCAGAAACTTCCATACTTCCATCACATATTACCCAAATAATCTAAAATTCTCAAATCGAGAAGAAATGTGCAATGTAGAAAACAATCTCTAAAATAAACTCTAATAGATGGATTTACCATAAGCAAAATAGTATAAGCCAGGAAAAACCTCTTCCATTTAGAAAAAATTATGAACTACATCCAATATAAAGCAAATAACAAAGATTAGAAGTTCGTTTAGAAATAAAGATCATAAAAATGACTTATATTTTCAGTTAACACTTTGACATTTTCACTATGTAGAAGGGCAGTGAAGCTAAGTCCAACTACTGTCGTAGTGCTTGAGACCGCCAAAAACAGGTTATAGACTCACCAAAAATGGTATTCTAATTGTAACAGCTATAGAACATATCAGAAAAGCATTACACTGACAATGTATACATTAAATTGATAACAGCAAATTTTTTAAGAAAACTACCAAAGTTTGTCTACATCATTCATCATTACTAAAAAGCTTAATTCACAACAGAAAGATTCTTACATAACAAACGAGCCCCGACAATCCTGTCGGCAAGTACAACAAAAAGGAGTTGTGTTTCACCAAGCAGCCTCGACAACCCTTTCATCAATACAAATTGCAACAAAAGAGTATTGTTTCATTAAGCAGCTTTGACAACCTTGTCGTCGCCTACGACATTAAGAATTGGAAGACTGCTCAGGAATTCATCAAGACCCTCAAAAAACCCAATCCCTTCAATGTTATCATCCTCCCCGCGTCCTGGTCCATTTTCCTGGTTCATGCTTGGTGCAGGCTCCTCAACTTCATTGCTAAACTCCACATTCAAATCCAACTTCTCAAAATTTTTTGCAACCGCCCCAGGTCGCTTCCGAGCATTAGCTGCAGCTCCTCCTTTCTTACTCGATTCACTCACTGACTTATTTGGCATCTCACTCCCTTGTGGGGGTACAAATTCATCTTCTGCATTGGCATTTTTTGCTTTAACTTGTGCAATTTCGGTATTTACATTCATCACGCTTTTGGGCGTCTCATTGGCACTCCTTCCTTGCACATTTGTCACTTTATTCTTCTTTTTTGATCTATCATCCTGCCAATCAACATCAGACTCACTTGAGTCTGACAGTTCCACAAAAACCTCATCATCTTCAACATATACCCTAGGAGCCGAAGCCTTCCGTTTACCCTTTTTATCCACATCATTCTCATTCCGCAATGGAGGGCAAGTAAACATAGGCGAAAACGGGGTCCAAATAGAAGCCAGGTTCCTATTTTTCTTCATATTTTCCATTGAAACGCCCAATGGAAAAAATCCCCAGCAATAGAAGTAACCCTCCTGCCCATTCACAATTGGCGGTGGTGATACCACCACACCCTGAAAGGCCCTTTTACAATTCTGACAGAGAAGGGTACACTCCGCATACACCCCAGGATACTCGTACATATGATAGCAATAAGGACACGCAGTCCAGAAAGTAGAGCCACTGTCATTTGGGGGTACATCCGCTCTCTCGTCCTCCTCCTGTGTAACCATCCTCTCCACATCTTGTTCATCTCCTCTCGCATCTTGCACATTCTCATTGGCATGCACATTAAGATTTGACCCAGAAACAGAAGGTACATTACCAGTGAAAGCAGGGTAGTTTTGCGGTGGCTGCTTATTTAAGGGTTCTTGAGTCGACACTGAACCAGACCCAAAAGCTATATTAGCATCTGAAGTAAAATTAATGAAATTCTGCGGTGGGTACTTACTTGCTTGTTCTCGAATTCCCCCAGAAGCCACCGGGTCGACCGGTTGCGCATGTACCTGCACTTGATGGAAATGAGTCGCAGCACTGCTGCTGCTGCCACCATGAGCACGTGGTTGAGGAGCGTGAGAGTGATTATTCACACTACCAGCACTATTAGCCCCAAAGAAAATGAAGTTTTGCTGCAATGTTGGGATGCTCAAATGTTCCCGAGGCACAAACAAGGGGTTAAATGGGTCGGGCAACGGCTGCATATAGAAAGCTAGCTCCTTGTCGTACAAAGCTTTCTTCGAAGGATGGGAAAGCACAGTCCAGGCTTCCAGCACGAGGCGGAAGGCCTGGTCAGCAAATGCGAACTTATTCTTCTGTGGGTTTAGGAGGACAGCCAGGCGGCGGTACTGCGACGCCACGAGCTCCTGGTCACGGCCCTGTTGAGGCGAGACCTGAAGAATCGAATACCAGTCCTGCAGGTTGTTCCCGATCTGCCGGTCGCCGGAAAGAAGCGTGTCAGCCACAGCTAGAATCTGGTCGGCGGGTAACAGGGTCGGGTCAGAGTCACGAGCCTGGGTGGCAAACGACTTACTCCCCATCAGGTCACGCTTCGAAAGCAGCTTCTCCGCGATCGTCAGCCACCGCAACGCTTCCGCCCTAGTGGTGGTCGTTGGAAAAAATGGGTGCTCCATTTTTATTTTCAATATTTTCCCAAAATAATTTTCTTTCTTCTCCTTCTCTAAAATTGGAGAAGGGATACTGCTAGACTGGGTAGTAGTAGTGAAGAAGAAAGGGGGAAGCGTGGATTTGACAGAAAAGCCCACGAGTTTTAAGGAAAAACAAGATAGAGGGACTGTTTGGGGAAATGAGGATAGAATAGTAAATTAAGACAGTGCAAGTATAGGTCGGGACGTGGTGGAAAGGCTTTAGGCTTTGCCATGTTTCAGAATTGAAGACGTAATGTTACGGTGACGCTTTACCCACCATGCACAATTGTTAGTTTTCTTTACACTGAGAGTTAGTTGGGCCTCCTGGTATCTAACGGCCCAGTCCAAAAGTTTGTTTTAATTTGGTTTTCCTGTACCAATTATATGGTAACAATAATCTCGGATTTTTTTAGAAATTCGAAATATTCACGTATTAAATTACACCCCCGTTTGGCCCCATTCTTTGGAAATGAAAATGGGGAGAATAATATTTTTTTTAAAAATGAGTGATTGAAAAAGTAGGAAAAAAAAATCGATTTACGTGTTATTATTTTATGGAAGATTGTTTGGTTGAAAATAGAAGAATGAAAAAAAAATGTAATGAAAATCAAATGGAGCGTACACAACCAGAAAGCATACATTTGTTTTTCTCTGTCTAAAATTTCATGAGCTTGTGATTGAAAAGCGATTGTGCTTATCCATCTCATAAATTCATTATGTTAATGATATTAGGCCTAACTCAATCCAACAAAATCGGCTTGTTAGGGGAGGTTTGCCCTCACCTTATAAACTAGATCCACTTTAGATCTCCAGCAATGTGAGATCTAATATGCCCCCTCACGCACAGCGTGGACTATGCCAAACAACTGTAAAAATCGATATTGGAGGTCCCAACATTGCAGAACTGGACCTGCTCTGATACCATGTTAATGATATTAGGCCTAACTCAACCCAACAAAATTGGCTTATAAGGGGAGGTTTGCCCTCACCTTATAAACTGGATCCACTTTAGATCTCCAGCCAATGTGGGATCTAATACATTAAATGGAAAATAATATTATATACATTTCTGTTTGATACAGATTAAAATTAGATTTTAGTAATTTTCTATAAAAGTTAATGAAATAAAAGAATGAAAAATTATGGATTCCATAAAATGTATAGTTATGAATAATTATTGACTATGATTTGAAATTTTAATTCAAATTTTAAGCCACATTAAACTAGGGGCATAACGTACTATAATTCTTTCATTGAGCTTTCTTATCTTTTTAATTCTTAAAGGATCAACAATGCATAAGACCGAATTAAAAAAAGTCATTAACTTCGTAAAATCACTTTAGTAAACTTCATAATTGATATTGGATTAACTCATTAGAGCCCCAAAGCACATTCTTTAGCCATTCATGCTTTACAATAATTGATATTTATGTAAAACTTGAGATGAATGTTCAAATGTCTGTAGATTATGTTTGATTTTAGAACTTTAACATAACGTGTCATTCCAATCACTCAACAACTAGTTTGTTTGTCATATGTATGAAAGTATGGAGTCATGAATACTTTTGGATTTCAAAAAAATAACTTTCCTTCAATCGCGTTGCCATCAATGTCATTTCCAAATTTCCTCAGCACAAACGACGACATGTGCACTCCTATATGACTTGATCACCTTAAAAAAAAATTTTTTTAAAGAAAGCATTTGCCATGATCTCTGAATATTCTTCTTGTTACGAAATAGTTGCTTAACATGCGCATAATCGGTGTCCAGAACCTTCGTCGATGTTCATCAATGATTTGAACTACCAACAACATGTGAAGGGTTATTGTTCTCTTCTACCAATGTAAAATTTGTACCATGACCAAAAAAATTTCAATAATCACATGAATTTTATCTTCAAGGTTGTTGCACACAATTTTCTTCACATCCCAATAATCAACACATGTAAAATTATGGCAATTATTGTTGTTTTCACAATTTTGATTAAAAAGAGAACAATTGTATATCATCGCCATCAGGTGCATCAAATTGTATATTGCATTGACCTTTGTCTTCTTCATTGCCTCCATGTGCATCAGTTTCCATATTGCATAGATCTTTATCATCTTCATTATTCACAACATCTACCAAGTTGTATTGACGACTATCATTTTCAATTCTCACTGCAATTTGCACATCGTATTGATCACCAACTAAATGCTTGTTTCCGAGAGTTACACAGAGTAACATGGTCATGCATAGTAATATATTCACTTTAGCGTCGAAAATAATTTTCACTGATGGAATGGCAACTTGTCACGTCAAGGACGAGAAATTTCAACTCCATTTCATATAAACTAGAATCAACGTTAAGCACTTCTTGGATTTTATCGTACAATTCTACATATGAAATATATTTTGAAACACAATTTTTTTGCAGTTTTAAAATCTACAACGTTTCTTCTTTAGATTATATTGCTTATCTTGATCACCAAATTGATTTTCAGCAAATAAAAGCAAAAAATTTCAGGAAAAAAATGAAAAGTAAAGAAAATATAATTACAAAAATGAAAGTTTTGTTCAAAAAAGTTGAATCCAATGTCTTGAATTGATGTTCGGGGCATTTTCATCATTTGAACATCCAAATCAAGGGTAAAAATGAAAAACATAAAAAATAGGGAACATAGTCGTTTCTTATTGTTGAAGTCAATGAAGGTGGAGCCAATTTTTTTGAATACTTTATTTCAAGTTTGAATTTTCAAAGTATCACATTTTGCTATAAAGCTGATGTAAAGTTTCACGTGCTTGATGGAATCAATCTTGACGAATAATGCAAAGAAAGAAGAAAAAGAAGAAATTGGGGGCTCATAATGGATTTTGAACGATGCATAATGAAAACTAGCGAATGAAATTGGGGATTAGGCCTCTAATGTTAGAATTTTGGACATTTCAAATAAAGGATAATAAGAAATTTTAACTTACCATGTGGCATCATATGTGACATATATCAAAAGGCCCATTTGACTTATTTCCTTTCCTTTTTGTTATCTATAAATATAGATTTGGGCATTTTAACTGTAATCGAACCTCTCGAACCAAAATCGAACAGGAATCAGAGGTTTCAGTTCGGTTCCAAAAATAAATAAATTAGGAATTGGAAACAAAAATCGATTGTTTTCAGGTCGATTCTTGATTCCTGAACCAGAATCGTAGATACCCGAATAGACCAATTTTTTATATAATTTTTTTTTTTTTTTTTTTACAATTTATAGGTTGGGTACAAAAAAAAAAAATACAAAACCCAAAAACTCTAATTTAGGTAATAATTTGTCTAAAACTCGAAATTTTAATCTCAAGAAATCATGACTGACTCTTACTTTTTTGCCTCTCGCCTTTTATCAGATTGTTGCATTTCCAAAATTAGTACATGTTAATCTTTATAATTTGGGTTTTCTATAAATAAAAAAGTTCAGGATAGGATTGTAATGTAAGTTGATGAATCAAATCGTTCATTATTTGTAATTCGAGCTTTTTATTTTCTTGCATTGTTTTATAAGCTTAAGTGATTTTTTTCAATTTTTTATAACTCGTGACAATTGAATTTGATATATTGATACCCGGGCATTGGTATACTTTTTTGGTAATCTTGAGTTCTTGATTCTATTTTGAAATATAATTTTTTTTTTTTACTCAAATCGAGCGAGTTCAATACGCGAACTGCAATTTCTTAAGACTATATAGTTACGTATCTAATTAATATTTTTTTTTATATCAGTTCATTTTAAAAGTAAAAGATTTAAGTATTGTCCATAATTAAATTATAGGCTCTGCCATATCCTTATTTATGGATCGAATAAGATATATTAAGAAAAAAAAATTATTCTCAAATTGTAATTCAATTTTTGAAGTTTACATTTTCTCTTTTTTTCTTGATTTTTAGTTTCTACTATTTTGAGTCATGAAGATAGATTTTTTAGCTTCTTGAAGATTTCTTAACTAATTTTTCTCCTTTGCACAAATATTGTCGAATAGTAATGTGTTAAATATATGTATTCAAAAGGCTTATACAGAAATATTTATTAAATATATATTTAAAAAAATGTTATGGGTAGAATCGATTATAAACCGAAACCAACAGTTCGAGTTTATATTTGGTTCTAATAATTATAAGGACCTGAACGATTCCCTTTTTTACGAAATATTCAAAATATAATTGGTGGTTCCAAGTATTGAAGTACCCGACTGACCCATCTAACGCCTTAGCCTAATTAATGATAATTAGTATATGTTACACGGGATGATTACAGTAATAGCTAACTATGAATAGTATTATTCTGATTCTTATAATTAACATTCTATTAATTTGCATAGTTTCCATCCTAAAATGTGTTATGAGAGTATAAAAATACTTATATGCCTCTTGTATTTTTAAATAATCGAAATAAAAAAAACGAATATAAATGTTTGACAATATAATCATAACTCATTTCAATACATGTTAGCCAAATGAACATAAATTATCATTAGAAATGAGATGTACTAATTACTTGACTATTAATGATACAAAATACCACAAAAACATGGAGGACATAAATGCAAAATGAGCAAATATTGGGGACCTCCCTAGCAATTAAAATGTATATAGATACTATTTTTGTTTTCTTGTATGAATATAATTACTCATAATAAAATAGAGTATAAGCGTTTACATCTTTAATCAATAAGTGGAGGCCTTTTAACACTTTTTGTTTTGTTTGATTAGGCTTTTAAACCAAATATCCTTTCGTTTTTAATCCCTTTGAAAGCAACGTTACTTATGCATAGCTTTATATCCCACTTTCTTTTACAATTGCTAATCCATTTTATTATTTCATCTTTATGGAACTGTGAAGAGGACTTGAAACTTCGTGCACTCTGCGATTTTCATAAAATTCTCCTAACAAATTTATGCTCGTGCCTATTGATGGCAAAAAAAACTCGCTCCTGCCCTGACAGATTAGTGGGGCAGGGTAGGACAGAGCTGGGCATGGGGCGCCGCCCCCATGAAAAAAGAAGAATTAAACTAGAATTTTGATAAATTGTTAGTTTTAAAATATTGTTGAATGTATTTATAATTTTATATTATGTTTCTAATCCAACAATTATATTATACAATTGTCAATTTAAAATTTTACCTAACTAATAATTGTTTTATATAATTTATAAATATGATCATCAATATTTTTATTATAATTAAATTATATAATCAAAGTCAATCTATAATACCTTGATCGAAAAAATTAAAAAAATATTTAAAATATATGGAATGACATTTGGGTTTTGGATTAAGGATTGAACTTTAAATAATAGCATAACTTGAAATTTTGAATTTGCATTTTATTCTCTAATAATAGCATAACTCAAAAATTTAAAAATATAAATATAAATAAATAAACGTGGCAGTAAACAGGACAACCTCCTGCCCCACCCTATTGCCATCCCTACTCGTGCCCAACTTCAGCTTTTCCCACTTACTTGTTTGGTGGATATTTGAAGATACAAAATGAACTCTTGAATTGTTAAGTGCTGGTCTAAAATAAGTGAGGATATATGTTTGAAGGTACAAAATGAATTCTTGAATTGTTAATTGCTGGTCTAAAATAAGCGAGACCAACCTTATATTATATGTTAGATTGGACGTTCAATTTATCTTATCCTTGAAAATGCCCCCCCACTGACTACCAACCTAATAATAATAATAAAATAATAAAAATGAAAGAAAATAAATAGGATTTTCATTTTCCAGCCTCATATTACAGCCAGAGATGTCATGCCAAAGAGAATTTAAAGTGGGGAGAGTGATGCCCACAAAGGTACAATCACGTCATAATTTCTCACGGCGACGAGACAGGGTCCTTTTGTACGGACAGCAATTTCATTGTTTATGCCTTACTCGACCTAGAGGGAATTAAAGTTAAATTTTTAATATATTTTTATAAAAGTTGATAAAATATGTGATTGAAAAATAGTCGATTTTATAAAATATATATTTAAATTTAATTGTTGACTTTGATTTAAATTAAAATCTAAATTTTAATTTATATCAAAGGTATATTATACACACATAACTTTCTCGTTACGTCCTTGTTTGCCAAAAGGGAGCCACATGTTTTCTTGGAAGCTAATTTTTAATTTTTTTTTCATCACGCACTCTTGTTTGGTCTAGCTTTTGCAATATTCGGCAATAATACGTCTTAATATATTATTTATATTATTTATTAAAATATCAATTTAGCTGAGTTAAGTAGTTTACCTCTGAATATATTATTTATTTCATCTTTAATCTTTTAATATGTCCTGCAAAATGATTATTCGTTTCTAATCTTGAAATTGAAACAATCTTCTAAGCTTTAGATGAAAGTTATAAATTTGAGTTTAGTGAACTTTGATATCAATTGAGCATTGTGGTTTAGAGAATGTTTCAATATTGGTAAAATAGCATTCAATTGTTGTTATTAGAAATTGGTTTAGAGAACCGTTTGATCCAAATTTTTTGTAGAATGAGAATGAAAAATATAATCATTTTGGGCTCCACATAAGAGATGAAAAATAAAAAATGGTGACTGAATGTGATTGATAACAGTCACATTTTTCATTTTTATGGAGAAAAAAATGGGAAT
The DNA here is from genome assembly GCA_019395295.1 of Osmanthus fragrans. NCBI lineage: Eukaryota > Viridiplantae > Streptophyta > Magnoliopsida > Lamiales > Oleaceae > Osmanthus > Osmanthus fragrans. The sequence goes on along the minus strand of CM033356.1, from coordinate 2,397,271 downwards.
CAAACTGAGCCAGTATTGAAATTTCTTCATTTGTGTTTGTATGTTGAAACCCAACTTTCCGTATTCTTAGCCCTGTTCGGTGTACTTTAAAATTTAAGTTAAAATTAACAAGGAATTTTATCAAAATTTACTAAATTTTTTATTTTTAACTACACCAAACAGGGGATTAATAAATCGAACAGAGAATTGAATTTTGCCAAACTCCAATAACTTCAACAACAAACGTGTTTAATTGTCTTTAAAAGTCTTGGTCTTCATGCTTTGTCATTGCATTTTCAGTCACATGTAGGTTGCTCTCTGTGTAGTACTTTCGACCCTACTTCAATGGGCAATGGTCCCAAAACTTCACTAGGAAAATAAAGTGTGTGCCAACCTTCATTACGAGGATACTATGATCGGCCCTACTTCAATGGGTAATGGTCCCGACTTTACTAGAAAAATAACCTGTTCCATGAGCAGTCCCAACTCCAGAATTTCACTTGAAATTATTAAATTAATAGTTTTGAACGTTATTTGAGAAAAGTAGGGTAAAAATGAATTGCACTTGTGGTTTCCCTAAAAATAACATTTTTCTTCAATCTTGTAGCAATACGTGATTTGAGTGTCACAATATCTTATTTAAAAATTTAAGCGATTAGATAGGATTCAAATTTATGTATTTAAAATTTATCTTTCATGTCTGTTTTATTTATCCTAACACAAGCATGACACATGTTTAACGTCAATAAATAAGTGATAAGTGAGATTTGAACTTAAATCTTCTATGTTTCAGTAACATTTTTTTATTCAACCTACTAAAAATGAAATATTTTTGTTAACAATGAGAATAAAATAAATGAAAACTTACCCCTGTTCGGTAGAAATTATAGTTTAGATTTTAATCTAAATCAAAATCAACAACTAATTTTAATCACACTTTTCATGAAACCCACAACTTTTCAACCACACTTCACCATATTTTTACTAAAATCTACTAAAAAATTAATTTTAATCTCTACCAAACAAAGGTTTAGGCGGAGGCTTGTTCGACCTCCAAGCTAAAGATTCAAATTTCTCAGAGAGAGAGAGAGACACGTATTCACAATATCGATCTTTCTCTTTGTACGGGCACACATTATTTATTGATGGAATTGTATATTTCCTGTGGTGTGGAAAGTTTTATGTTCAACAAAACCAACGTCTCATACAGGTAATTTCGAGAAACCTCTCTCTCGTTTGGCAATTTGCACAATTTGCAAAGTACCTTTATCGTTCTTTCCTATGCTACTTGAGTTTGGTTTCTAATTTCAGATGCTTTCCACTTACTCTCTCTAGGGTTTCCCTTCTGCAGCCTGCAGGTAAAGGTTGTCATCTCTTCCCTGAATTAGTAAATGTTACACTGTTTAAGATTTCTGTTTTATCAAAAAAAAAAAAAAAAAAAACATGATTATTCTGTCCTCATTCTTTTCTATTTTTCTATTTCTATATGTAGATATAGATAGAACCTTTTTCTCTCTCCCCTCTCTCTCTTGGCCGTGATTTCCATTTTTTTTTTGGTAAGGAGGGTTGTGGTTTCAGATTCTCTATTGTACTTGAAGATATGCTTTGCTTCTTTTTTCCTTATTTTTATTAAAGACCAATGTTCTTTCTCGTCCCTCGATCTCTGTATATATATTATGATATTAATAAAGAAATATACGTATAATTCTTGTTTGTAGTGAGTTTACTGTGAAAATGGTGAGACAGAAGATTCAGATCAAGAAGATCGATAACTTGACGGCACGCCAGGTGACCTTTTCAAAGAGGAGAAGAGGGGTTTTCAAGAAGGCTCAAGAACTCTCTACTCTTTGTGATGCTGAGATAGCCCTAATTGTTTTTTCTGCCACTGGAAAACTCTTCCATTATTCTAGCTCAAGGTTCTCTAATTTCCTCTCTTCTCTCTCTTGAACACACACACACACACACACACACACACTCACAACATGCTATATACTGGCTACTGAGTTTTAAATCAATTAGCTAGTTTTGTAATGAAAACTAAAGATTTTAATGGGGTAAAACCACAGTAAAAATGACTAGAGAGACTGCCCTTTTGAGCAGGTACGAATTAAATGGGCAGAAATAGAAATTCTAAGGTAGAAAAACGTTGATACGAAGATTCGAACAAAACGAGGGGCGAAGGGTGCACTGATATCACATGTTTTTCTCCTGTGTGTTTGTAAACTAGCTAACCATTGAAGGTGGTGGGGGCGGGCGATGCTGTAGAATAGAGGCATCAATGATCATGTAGGAAAATGAGAACACTAGGATCGATGTCAAAATTAAAAGAATATGTTCATTTGAGAGTCAAGGTGGGACTGTGGCGAGTACAAGTCATGAGTGTAAAAGTGCCCTCTCACTGAGAAATGGCTTGATTTCTGTGTTTTTGTGTCCAAGTTTCATGCTTTATACCTTAGACTAAGCACACTTAAGGTTGGAAAATATGTGAGAAATTAGTATTTTTCTTATTCAATTGTCTTTTAGGGATAATGCAGTTCAATACACAAAGCTACTAAATAATAAATTAAAATGAGAATAATATGTTCTCGTTGGCTCTTGAAAGGAAAATTTGAAAGCTTTAAATTTACGAAATATTCCCAAGTATATATATATATATATATATATATGCATATGCATAAATGAAACTGCGCGCATTTGTGATGAACTTTCTTACTTTGTTTGGTATGCTGACAACCATGAACTCTATGTATGAAACTTAATAGAATTTGATTTTGTCTCCCTCTAGTTTAAATAGTTGAAACTTTTTTGTTTCCACTTGTTCTCTTCTGCAGCATGATGCAACTAATTGAAAGGCATAGAGAAGGGCAAGCAGAAAACTCAAACAAATTAGGACAACCATCTTTCCAACTTCTGGTGAGATCAAAACCATTTTTATAGAATTCTGCACTAAGTTTGTTTTCTGTGTTTATGTACTGAAATTATGATAAGAAAATAAAGATGAAAAAGATTTTTAGCATCAAACTAATGCAATCAATTTTAAACTTTACCATGTGAAATTAAAGTCCCATTTCAATAAACCTCAAATTCTTCAATAAGCTTGTCAAATACTTAACTGATTCTTTTTGCACAATTAAAGTTGAATTTAGTAATACCAAACAAAACCTAAATATTGCAAACAAGAGTGTTTTTAGCTCGTTAAAGGTGGATTATCTTATGTTTTATTGTTTTTCTCAGTGAGGCTAATTAAATCGATCTCATGAACCATCCTATTCCATATCTGGATAATGTTGTCAATTTTGCAGCAAAGTCTTAATCATACTGTACAAGGTAAAAATATTATAACTTAAATAAATTAATCAAGAACTAGTTTATGTTGACTAATTAAACCCCTCTCAAACAAATAAGAATAATTGTCATATTCTATTTTTAACTTGAAGTGCTATTAATAATTTTTTTACTAATTTTGTGATGGAATTTACAAAATTAACTCATTGAAGCTCTTTTGGTATATCAAGAAACACCACATATAATGTCAGAAAATGATATTTTTACAAGTGAAAATTATTGTATGCATCGGCTTATGTATTTCGTTTGTGCTACTCTAATCTTCAGATAACCCTATTACTATTTTTTGCAGGAAAATAATAGCTATGGCATACTCAGCAAGATGCTTGTGGACAAGACACGTGAGTTAAGGTAAAACATGTGTGCAAGTTTAAGATTTCTGGTTATAGTTATTCAAGTGCATTGCACAGTTGAGATACAACAGTAAGGCCTTGTTTGATAGGCTTTATTTTTCTAAGAAGTTGGAAAATAAATTCCAACTTCCATTTTTCACTTGTTTGATTGGTCAAATTTTCCATCACATTTTCCTCTTTTCTCACTTTCCATGGAATTCATTTTCCCACCACTTTGGTGGGAAAAGCAATTCCAGTTTTTTTTTTTTTTTTTTGGAACAAATTCTAAATCCAATGGTAAAAAAATTTATCCATTTATTAGACAATTTACATGAAAACCAAAGTTAAATGAATGGTATTCGGTATTTTAATTTTAATTTTTTTTTTTTTTTTTTTTTTTTTTTTTTTGCAATTGGAACAAATTCTAGAGCCAATTGTAAAAAAAAAAAATTATCCCTTAAAATGACAATTTTCTTGAAAAATAAAGTCAAACGAATACCAAAATATCCATACTTACTTTTATTTTCCGAGTGGAAATTTATACCAATCAAACACAATTAATTGTCAATTTTCGGTAAAATATGTTTTAGGCAATTTAATTCCCTGTAATTCATTTTGTTTCCACCCAAATTCCATCTTGCAATCAAACGGACCCTTAATTCTAATAGGCAACTCAAGGGAGAAGATCTCCAGGGACTTGGCTTGAATGAGTTGATCAGACTAGAGAAGATGGTACTGGGAGGACTAAACCATGTCGCCGAAGCAGAGGTATTATTACATACAATTTCATATTTTCTAGTCTCTATTGAGATTTTCTGTGCTAACACCTCTCTCTTTCAATGGGGAAGAATGACAAGTTTTTGAAAGAGATTAGTTTGCTCAGGAAAAAGGTAAGTCCTCAAACTTCATCTTCAAGAATAAACCCCATATTTAGGGCTAGGGCTATTCTTTTGATGAGAATAACGTTTTAAGATGAAACCTGAGTCTTAATGCAAATGAGAGGATGTTAAAGAATAAATTTAAATAATTAAATTAGTCCCTCTTCCACAACTTAACTTTTTGATGATGTGATCGATAAATAATGGAATGTTTAATTCCGAATACAAACTTACCATGTGCTAGATTATTTAATTTACTCTTCTGATATTCAGGAATCTGAATTAATGGAGGAAAATGCTAAGTTGAAACAGCAAGCCGAAGTGAGAGTTTCCTGATCTTTTATTTTCCATATTTACATAATCTTTAAAAAAAAATTCACTCATTCATCAGCATTAAGTTGAGTGAACTGTTTATGCAGAAATCTGAAGCCACTGGAAATGGTATTGAGCAAAGCAATTCATCCGAGTGCATCACCAATATTTCTCATGGCTCTGATACTTCTCTCAGGCTGGGGTACGTACTTTCATTAAATTTATGTATTCGACTTCAAATTTTCAAAAAGAAAAAGAGGTAGTCTCGAATCTTTTTTACTGTATCGCTAATGTTAATTTTGGCAGCTTACCTTTCAACTGCTGAAGATGAGACCAGGAGACTCCAACCCAGAAGAATAGTGGTCTGTTTTTCTTAGTAGGATATATTAATAAATTATAATGTGAGTTATTGCCAAGAAGGCTAAATATCAACAAAAGATTCGTGCATGCACGTTTGGGTTTTATATACATTTTGATTATTCGTGGAATGGTTTTCATATTATTTTTCTTATGATAGATGTACGTATAAAATATTAAAATCCAGTTGAATTTAACATTAGTTTATAAGCTTGAATTGATTAAATAAACTTAGGTGTAAAGTGATTGGCCATGGTTACGTTTAGTGGCCAGCTTGACACTACAAAACTCCTGGATTAGTGTCGGACTAGATATCCATCTTCGGCCAGTCCGGATGGATCAGGCAAGGCCTAAATTTTATCTAGTCCCAAGTAGTTAAATTTTAGATTGAGGAAATTACACCCCACCAAGTGTTTCAAGAACCAAGTGCAAAAATCAAGTGGAAAGAATTTTTTAGCAAATCTCAGGTAATATTTTATTATTATTAAATTTAATTAATTATATCTATTTTCAACCTTAAATTAATTATTCTCTACATCTCTCTCTCTACCACCGCCTACGATGTGTGTGTGTGTCTCTCTCTACACCACTGTCCTCTACAACGTCTCCAGCCCACCATCTTTACTGGCGACAACAGACACAGCGAGCTGGTGGTGGATTCGAATTTTTTGACAACGCCGCCTGATCTGCAATATCGTACCGAATTTTTTTGGGACTTTTCTTGTTTTTGATTCGAATCGGCAGAGGTGGTGGTGTGTGATATGGTGGTGGTGCCTGCAATGCGACGTCCATGGTAAGTGGTTGGTTGTGTGGTGGGGGCAGCGACGGTGGATATGTTGTTGTTTATGTGTTGGGACTTTTTTCGTTTTTGATTGGTTCGACCCATGTGCGGTGATGAGGGTGTTTGGCAGAGCTGGTGGTGTTGGTGCTGTGGTGGTGCTAGTGCTGGCGATGCGAGGCACAGCGAGGTGGTGGTGGATTCGATTTTTTTGACAACACCGCCTGATCTGCAATACCCTCGCGAATTTTTTGGGACTTTTCTTTTTGTTGATTCGATTCGGCAGAGGTGGTGGTGGTATCGGTGACACGACGTCAATGGTAAGTGGTTGGTTGTGTGGTGGGGCAGCGACGGTGGATCTATTGCTATTTTTGTGTTGGTGTTGGTGTTGATGTTGGTGTTGGTGTCGGTTACTGGTGCAGGTAGAGTTGTGTTAGCGCAGTGGTTGCTGATTAACGGTGGATTTGGTGGCTTTTTGTGTGGTAATGCATGGTGACAGTGACGGTGTTTGTGGTGGGTCGTGGTGGCGACTGTTGTGGTGGCAGTGGAGTTGGGATGAAGAGAGATCATTATTTGCGTGTTGTGATCATTGTTGGGATGAAGAGGTGGTGGTGCTGGGGTTAGGGACCGGTGTTGAGGTGGTGGTGGAGGATGCGGTGGTGGTGGGTGTGTGGGTGGGATGGTGGTGGGTCTACCGGTGTGCAGTGGCTCTAGCGGTGGTTGGGATGGTGTTGTGGCGAGTGGGGTACTGTGACCAATTATTGGGGTCGGGTTTCGGGGTTTCGGGTGTATGTGACCAATTATTTGTTAATCTATGACTAAGCACTCAACTGTGACCTAAAAATTGTGACCAATTACTCATTTGTGACCTAAAAATTTGATAATGTGACTGAAAAATCAGCTAATTCGAAAAATTGTGACCAACAAATAAACTGTGACCTACAATTTGTGATCTCGAAATAATCTGTGACATATAAAATTTTTCTTGAAATAATCCGTGACTTAATAATTTGATAATATGTGACCTTAATTATAATTTGTGATCATTAACTGTATAATTGTGACTTTATTATATTTAATTAATAAATATATTTCATTATTTATATATAAACCTGATTTTTGAATTTTTAAACTATATATCTGATTTTTGAATTTGTGTAAACTATACACCTTAATTATGAATTTTTCCCATTTATATTTTCAATAAATTTAAATAAATTTGATGAGATAAAATTGTAATTTTTTTATGATATAGACGATTAATATTAATTATTGAATAGCTTTATTGTCAACTTTTTTATCCACTCTGCAAAATTCTATTAGCAATGACAGTGGGAGAAGTGATCTCCCAAGTTTTAAGTTAAAGAAACGAATAAGCTGAAAGTGCACTTCTTCAATATTAGCCTTGTAATCATTTGTAGCATTCTTGAACATAAATTTCGGGTCAAGAATCCTTACTTGAATTTGTAAATTTCAAGATCTTTGAATTGCTAAATTATCTTTTTTTTTAAGCATCAAATTTTGCATTTTCTTGTTATTCGATGGTCTCAATTTCGATCACAATGGAAGGAGATTATTATCCACAACTTAAGTGCCTTATTTTCTGAGTTTTCATGCTAAAATAGTGATTTTATGGTCTTTCCAAATTTTGTGTATTTTTACTAATTTTACGAATTAGTAAAATGTGGTATTTTAAATAATTTTGGAATATTTTTCATTTTAAAAAAATGATAGCACTTCAAAAAATAACTCCCGCTAGACAAATATCACTTAATGAATATTTTTTTTATTTTAAAAATTTCAGAATTTAATCAAGTTAAAAAGTATGTTTAATGTTTTTTAGAAATTTGTTTTAAGCATTGAATATAAAAAAACATTGTCAACTATTCCAAAATTAATTTAATTATAGTGAAAATCAAGAATAATTCTGTGATCAATCTGCAATTTTTAGAATTGAAATCAAGTCCTGCATGCTTCCTCATGTGCGGGACCAATCAACAATTATTTTTTAAATTAATAAAAAGGTGGGGGCGTTAGTGCCGCTATGCTATCCTCGATTTTTGTTTTTTTGATTGGTCATCCCGATTAATTTCGATGTTTTGAGTTCATCATTGTGATCAAATTTTATAAAAATAATTTTTAAGTCTGTGTTTGGGATATTAATAGATCCATCCATGAATGAAAATGGCAAAAAATTATGCAAAATTTTCATATTTACAACCAAATTTCAAGAAGTCATAATTTCTTCATTTCAAAGTCAAAATTAATGATCTTTATATCATTAGAAAGGTTTTAAGAAGATCTATCCAACCATACCAAATGGGGACACTTGAAACTCAGTGTTGAAGAAGTTAATTACCATGTGATGGAATTTTGAATTTTATCAATTTTCATGCAAAAAATCATATTTTCATTCAAATTTCGGGAGACCATTACTTCATCATTTCAAGGCCAAAATTAATAATTTTTATACCGTTGGAAAGATCTCAAGAAGATCTATCCAACATACAAAATGAAATCCATGAAACATATTGTAGAAGAAGTTATCATGTCTAAAATTTAAGTTCTTTATATAATTGGAAAGCTCGTTGAAATACCTTTCTAACCATACTAATCTTACTATATAATTATCAATGCACAAAAAACAGTAAATTATCAAAAGATGCCATAAAAATCACATTATGTTTGAAACTTTACATACAAAAATTTATAGCTAAATTGAATCATGTAATGTCATATTTAACCATGAAATATTGCAAGGAAATCAATCTTAAGGCTCCAATACCACTGTAATAATTCATAATATTGTTGAGCATAAATTATGGGTCAAGAATCCTTACTTGAATATGTGAATTTCAATATATTTTAAATGATTGATTTACCTTGTTTTTTCAAGCATCAAATTCTGCATTTTCACGTTCTCCAATGGTCTCAATCCTGATCACAATGGAATGAGATTATTATCTACAATCTAATTGCCTTATTTTGTCAGTTTTAATGCTAATATATTAATTTTATGGTCCTTGCAATCTTGGTGTATTTTCACATACGAATTTCACTATATCTTCTTTGCATCTTTTCTTTCACATCATTCAATTTTAAGTGACAAGAGTTATTTTTAAGTTATCGAAATGGATAAGAGTTGAGGGGAGTTATGGCGTTGAATTATATTCAAACCACTCCCTCCAATTACTAATAGCTTGTGGGTCAGGTCTCCCCACATGGGTGACCCATGACCTGTATTTTTCAACGAGCCTTAATACCTGATTAATGATCTTGCAGCATAACTTGATGAATATGTGGGGGACGCTTTTGAATATATTCATGGAGATGATGAAACTATATATGGACTACTTGAATTTGGAGTATGATAATAACATAGAAAATCCATTTCAAGAAGTGTATTCGAATAAGAATACGAACCATAGGGAATTAGGGATATTACACTTTACGTATGGTGTTGAGGAGTATGATTAGGACGGTTAAAGTTTAGTTCTTTATCTTTTCATTGTAATCTCCCGTCTTTGGACAGTTTAAGTTTAGTTTTACTTGTTTTTGTTATTAATAAAATATGCTACCTAAAGTGATTTAATTAGGAAAACAATTAACTCAGTGATAAAAAAAAAAAAAAAAAAAATTGAAATAAGTTGATCAGCGTGATTCAATATGATCCAATATGAATAATGCCTATGGGTCGCGTTCCACCATTAAAATTTTCATTGTCGGATAAAATGAAATTCATTAACAAAGCTCCAACACTTGAAAATGAACGCATTAAGGTCTGTTTGATTCTCACTATTTGTAGAATAAGAATAAAAAATATAGTCGTTATGGGTCTCACACAAAAGATGGAAAGTAAAAAATGATGGCTGAATGTAATTGATAACTATCATATTTTTCATTTTAATGAATGATTAATGAAAAATAAACGGGGCCTAAAAAGTAATCTCACATCAAATTCTTTAAGAAAATATGCTACGAATTAGCTTAAAAGTGAGTGGTAGACAAATTTATGATTAAGACTATATTGAATGGGTCATGAAGTGAATTTGTAATATTTTAGGGGGCGTTCTTTTTTATGTTTTCGGACCGCTTTCTGTTTTCGATTTTTCAAAACATTGAAAACGCGTTCTCTTTTCCATTTTCGAAAACGAGTTTTCGAAAACGGTTAAAATTTTTGTGAAAAAAACAGAAAATAATTTTTTTTTTTTTTACGTTTTGACTGTTTTTTTCACAAATCTGCCAAAACTCAAAAAATACGGGTTGAGAAATATTTTTTTAAAATAACAAAAAGAACGAATTTTCAACAATTTCAAAATGGACACCCAAAACACAAAATAAATTCAAAACTCAAAACACAAAACTGAAATACGAAGAGAACGCCTCCTTAGTGTTTCAACCAATTAATACTTGTTTAATAATTCCCATTAATAAATCCATTAGTCCATATAGTTATAAACTTTCAGCCTCCGTTTAGAAAGTATATGTGAACGATTAAATTTATAAATAAATAAAAATAAGTTATAGACAAGTAAAAAGTATTTGTAGGTCTAATAAAATATGCAATTAAAAATGAAATTTGATCATTTATAAATATATAAAAAAAATCATATGCTATCACAATTTTAAGTTCACGTGCAACGCATGTGTTACTATTGATAAAATAAATGGTGTTAAACTTTATTAACGATAAAGTTTGATCATTTATAAATATATAAAAATTATATATGCTATCCATAATTTAAGTCCATGTGCAACTTAATATTGATAAAATAAATGGTGTTAAAAGAATATTAAGGGCTCGTTTGACATGTCTTTTGAAATCAAAATGAGTTTTTGAGATCTAAAAGTTATTTTTGGGTTTGACGAATCTTATGAAATTGTTTTTTTCTAATTAAAAGTATTTTTAGAGAAAACTGCTAGTTAGAACTTAGAAGTACTTTTGGAGAAAGTTAGCTCAATATGATTTTTTTTTTTTTTTTAAAGTACTTCTAGAATATAGTTTTAAACTTTTAGCCTCCATTTAGAAAGTATATATGAACTATTAAATTTATAAATAAATAAAAATAAGTTATAGACAAGTAAAAAGTAATTGTGAGTCTATTAAAATATATAATCAAAAATGAAATTGATCATTTATAAATATATATAAATTTTTATATGCTATCCATAATTTAATTCCACGTGCAATGCATGTGTTACTACTGATAAAATAAATGTTGTTAAACTTTACAACAGATAAAGTTTGATCATTTATAAATATATAAAAATTATATATGCTATTCATAATTTAAGGTCACGTGCAACGCATGTGTTACTACTAATAAATTAATGGTGTTAAAAGAATATTAAGAGCTCGCTTGACATGTCTTTTGAAATCAAAATGAGTTTTTGAGATCCAAAAGTTATTTTTGGACCCGTTTGACAAATCTTATGAAATTGTTTCTTCTAATTAAAAGTATTTTTAGATAAAACGGCTAGTCAGAACTTAGAAGTACTTTTAGAGAAAGTTAGCTCAATATGATTTTTTTTTTTTTTTTTTTTAAAGTACTTCTAGAATATGGTTTTCTACCAGAAATTAAGGTAATATTTTCAAGAAATTCTTCTATTAAAAAGTAAAAGTAAAAATCATATCGAGCCCTAAGTTGAAGAGAAAATGAGGTCCGAATTAAAATTTAAAAAAAAAAAAAAATTAGCACTCCCAAATTATCGCGGAATCAATGAACAAGCAAATACATACCCGCGCCAAGGACTCGTTCCTTCTCCCCACACCAAAACCGTTAATATTCATCCATCACTCATTCCATTCATTCTCTCTTTCTTTAAACTTCTTTTGATTTTTTTTCTTTGAAAAAATTCTCATATTTCTGTACATCGACCGTCATGGATGAACAATATGACGTCATTGTTCTGGGCACCGGCCTCAAGGAGTGCATTCTTAGTGGCCTCCTCTCCGTCGATGGACTCAAAGTAAGTAGTAATATGCATACATGCAGATGTTTGTGGGTGAAATTGATTGAATGTATTACGTGTTCTTATCTTGGACCCAGCATTTACATTTTTCGAATTCACTCAACTGATTCAAGAATTGTCTCTGTCTGTAGGTAGTTGCATGTTCTTTATTATAGCTAGTTAGAATCAAATCTAGTAATTAATTTCTAGAATTGTGCTTTTGTTGTGCCTGGCATCACTTTGATCTGAGTGTTCAGGATTGGATTTCCCTAATGTTAAAAAAGAAAAATTGGAAGGGTGATTAAAAATTCAAATCCAGCTTTGGATTGATTTTCTAAATCTCATCCCGACGCCTAATTTTTTGCTAATTTCTAATGATTTTATTTTTTTTATTTTTTTATCTATCTGAATATAAAAGCTGCCTTGTGAACTGTGAATCATCTGGTTGTGTATTCTTGATTGTTGAAAATGAGAAACTAATGCAATGGAAGGCCTTAAATTTGAAAACAGAAATGACTTGTTCAGATTAAAATTGTATTTTCAAAATGAAATTTATTATTATTGAATTAGTAATTATTTGACTTTGAATTTTGTTGTTGTTAATAATAACTTGATGCTGAATTAAGAAAATGAATGAAATCGAACAAAATTCAGTTCAATATAATTGTTCAATGGCTGAAATAATAATACTTACTCGATACTAGTTAATACTCAATAAAGAAATGTAGCTTAATCTTTTAGTACTGATTGATTAGTGCATAGAAGGAATAGGAGTTGTTTCCTTAAGCCAAAATTTATCAAATACATTAATTTCTTTTCTCACGTCTTCTAGATTTAGCAAGGACTCTTTATTATCCCATTCCAGAGTTTCTCTTCTAGTTTTGATTAAATAAACTATTACAATCATTAATTTTTTACGTCTGCCCCTATGTTGTTGATAAACCAATTTCTTTAGATTAGATTATGTTTTCAATTGTGTGATTATTTGAGCAGGTTTTACACATGGACAAAAATGACTACTATGGAGGAGAGTCCAGCTCCCTCAATTTGATTCAGGTAAATTTGATTTTGAGAATCTAATTATGCATTCATTCAAATATTAGATGCTCTTCCAGCCTCCTAACTTGGAATTTTATGAACATGTAATGGCAAAGTTAAAACAAAAAATTGGGGCACACCGCACAAGAGTGATGCTTTTTTTTCTGTTTTTAGTTGCCCCTGTTTGTATCACAACTTAGTCTTGTTTCTTATAGCTCTGGAAGCGCTTCAGGGGAGATGAACAGCCCCCAGAGAATTTAGGTGCTAGCAGAGATTACAATGTTGATATGATTCCCAAGGTAGATGTACATTAGTCTTCAATTTTTTTTTATTTATAAAATATGTATTTAACCACTTTTTTTGTTCTCGTGTCAATGGTGTAAATCCAGCTTGTTATATTTAAATCAATCATTAGTATCTGAAATGTCGAGTGTTGATTTGAAAGTGTATCATTGTTTCCCTGTGCGTAGCCATCTTTCTTTGTTGTTTTCATTTTCTCTATGTTGTGTAACATTTTTCTATGCATTTTACCAGTTCATGATGGCAAATGGAACTTTGGTACGTGTGCTTATCCATGCTAATGTTACCAAGTATCTGAACTTCAAGGCTGTAGATGGTAGTTTCGTTTACAATAAAGGGAAGGTATACTACTTGAAACAGTTTTACCATCTGTCTGTATCAAACACATTTTTATATTTCTCATACTTGCAAAATTTGATTTGTAGATCTACAAGGTTCCTGCAAGTGATGTTGAAGCACTTAAATCCCCATTGATGGGGCTATTTGAAAAGCGTCGTGCTCGAAAGTTCTTTATTTTTGTCCAAGACTTTGAAGAGAGTGACCCCAAAACTCATGGAGGGATGGATTTGAACAAAACCACAGGAAAAGAACTTATTGCGTAAGTATTTCATCCCTAATTATTGTTGAATTCTTTGAATTTTTCTGCTTTTTATAAGTTTTTTGACATCTAATATTTATATTGTTAATTGATTTTTTTTCTTCCTCCTGTTTTTCTCCAGCATCATCTCAATTAGTTTGTTAATGAAACTATTCTTTGACAATTCACGTGTCATTATACAAGGGAAATGAATTTACCTTATAATTGAGTAGAAAGTATATCTGCAATTGATCACATCTCATTTTGTTTGGCTGGATATCAGGATTGATTATTTTGAGTATCTGAGGCAAAGTTGTTCCAATAGCCTTAATGATGCATCAGAAAAGCTCAAATGAGAAAACATTTACCATGGGGTTAAGATTACCAAATTTGGAGAATGTTACTGGTGGTCTTATGGCTTGGTGCAGGAATATTTTGGAGAAATTAGAGATGCAATACATGGAAGGCCATCTCAATCTGTTCAATTCATACACTATTCTCTTTTGTTGTTCCCTTTTTCGCGTCCTTGTTCTACGTGATGTTTGGGTGTTAAAAAAATATAGGAGATTAATATTGACTGCTTTAGAAAGGTAGAAATTGTATGATCATAAAGCACTGACGTTCAGCTTAAGGTACAATACGGTGGCGCGCTCACTGGACGTTGATTATAAAAGCAACAAGCACAGTGGTGTAATGAACTTTAATTTCTCTTGAGACATATACAAAGCATACATGCTTATTGTCATGTCCCGAAAGAAAAGATATAAGGAAAAAATCATTCAAGTTTGTAGTAATTTATTTGTGAATGGCTGCTATTTTATGAGAATTATTGATTTTTCTAATCTCATTAATGCAGAAAATATGAACTTGAAGACGACACAATTGATTTTATTGGCCATGCCTTGGCACTTCATAATGATGATAGTTACTTGGACCAGCCAGCTTTGGATTTTGTGAAGAGAATGAAGGTGGAATTTTTTTTTTTTTTTTTTTACTGTAGTTTGGATTATTTGAGTAAATGTCAGCAGTGATCTCCTTAGTAGCACCAGCATTGTGCCTAGTTCTTCTTAACCTAAGGTTTAACGATATCACATCAATGATCTTAATATAAAATATATTACCAGTATGTTATAGACATTGGTTGATCCATGAAAAGGAATGGATTTTCTGATTCGGGAGATATGCCAAGTACATTGGTGGTAGAAAATAATCAGTTCTAACAATTTTGTGGGCATTCTTTAATTAGTATTGGCTCATATATACTCTTATTTCCAAATATATTATTAACTATTTGCTACCAACTTTTTTAACAGAATTTTCATGTCTCCTCTTGGTAAAAGATACATATCTTCCTTTAGGTAGTTGGAGATAATTTATTTATAGTAAATGTATGATTCTGCATTTACATATCTTTCTGAAAAGAGTGTTTTTATTCATTGACACCAGCCATCGTCCATTGAACTACAACTAACAGCCATGGGTCCACCCAGTGTTGTGTCGATGAATGAGAATTTCTTATTATTTTCCAGTGCAAGCTTGTATATTTCAAGGAGTTTATTAGTGACCATTCTTGTTTTCTTTCTAAAAGCTATATGCAGAGTCTTTGGCACGCTTTCAATCAGGCTCACCTTACATCTATCCATTGTATGGACTAGGAGAATTGCCTCAGGTTTGTCCCTGCTTGATTTTTTTTTCTTGTTTATTTTTCTGCTCGTTGATAGCTATCCCAACTTATTTTTGTTGCATTGATCTGACTGTCCAGTTCGTGTCCAACTTTGCAGGCATTTGCACGTCTAAGTGCAGTTTATGGTGGGACTTACATGCTAAACAAGCCACAATGTAAGGTAATTTTTCATTTCTCTGCAAAGGATACTTTTGGCCCTACTTTTCCCAGTGACTTAATTTCAGATGTCATCCTTTTGCATAAAGGAATAAGGAAATGCAAGAAACAATATAATGGTAACTTGGTTTCTCCTCTAATTAAAGCAAGCACATAATGTAAGTTTTGTAGGAATTTGAAACTCCACCCCTCTGTGCGTATCTTAAATTATCCATTTCAAAGACAAATTGGCCTGATAAAGTTTTGCTTATGTTGGGACCTTGTATAAGTGAAATATTTTGATTGCAGGTAGAGTTTGATGGGGATGGAAAAGCTGTTGGTGTGACATCTGAAGGAGAAACTGCTAAATGCGTAAAAGTTGTTTTGTGATCCATCCTATTTACCCGATAAGGTAACTTCCAGTGAGTTGGGACGTAGTATTTTTATTACCCCCTGCTTAATTGATAGATGCATTGAAATTCAATCATTAAGCATTCAGTCTGTCAAATAGTATTATGAATATACATTTCAGTTACACCTCATGGGTTCCCTTCGGAACCCTTTTTAATGTAAATGCTTGTCACAGGTCCAGAAGGTTGGAAAGTTTGCACGTGCCATATGCATAATGAGCCACCCAATCCCAGACACTAAAGATTCTCACTCCGTCCAAGTCATTCTACCACAGAAGCAACTTGGTCGTAAATCAGATATGTATGTTTACCAAGTTTCCTGATGATAATTTTTATGACAACAGGTTACGGAGAACTTCATAGGAGTTCAAAGCATTATAATCTCAAATGGGAAACAAAAGTTCAGTACACGAAGTCATAGTTCTATATAACCTTAAAGACATTTGTTCATTTACAACAGGTATCTGTTCTGCTGCTCTTATGCACACAATGTGGCGCCCAAAGGAAAATATATTGCCTTTGTTTCAGCAGAAGCCGAGACAGACAACCCCGAAGTTGAACTGAAGCCAGGAGTAGACCTCCTTGGACCAGTAGATGAGATCTTTTATGAAACTTATGACAGATTGGTGCCCTCTAATAACAGTGATGCCGACAATTGTTTTCATTTCCACAGTAAGTATATAAGCTTCTGTCCATTATAATGTATGCATCTTCCCTAGTGAGAATTAGATGCTCTTCATTTGTGCTACTCTTACATGATAAAAGTAGTAATTGTTGGACTTTGTGGAGCCTAATTATTGTTCACTTATCTCCTCAACTGTGGATTGATCTTTTATTATAAGGGTATATTGGGCATTCATATCTATGTATTAGGTTTCCTTAACTTCCTAAGGTATATAGAGGAATCTGAAGGGGGTGGGGGGTGGGGTGGGGGGTGGGGTGGGGAGCTGTTTCTGTAAGATAAGATAGATGGACGAGAGGAAGAAAAACTTGTAATCTCCGTTTTTGCTATACCTTCCACATTGTTTTTCGCCGATCACTTGCTGCTTTTTATCATTTGTTGCAGAGTTATGATGCAACCACACACTTCGAGTCCACTGTAACAGATGTTCTAGCCATGTATACCAAGATAACTGGAAAGGTAACTGATGGATAGACATAATGAAAATTGCATGAAGAAAGTGTGTAACTTTCAGAAATTTGATAGTTACTTTTTATAAATTTATTTTCTCTTTTTCTTGGTTCAGGTTCTCGATTTGTCGGTAGACCTGAGTGCTGCAAGTGCCTCTGCTGAAGAATAAGCTTCATTTTCTCCTCATTCTTCGAACAATTCGTCTAGTCTATATCAAACCTTCAAAATGGTTCCGACGCTTTCGGAGCAAATCATTATACGTTTTGCATTAAGCTCCGTCAAGAAAATTTTGCTGAAAAGAGTTTTTTGGACTGTATGTTGTTAGATCTTACAGTACGACCATTCATTTTTCCTAGGTTTTAAAGAGTTGTGTTTATTGCATCTCTAATTCCTGCAATAGAACTTACGATCATCTGCAAACACGTTGAATGTTTTTCATTATTCTTTTCAACTTACCTTTGTTTGCAATATTCCTCCACTCTTGGTAGAAATCCCGGGTTCACTCTTACAAGTAGTTTTAGCAGATATAACAAGCCTTTAGTAAGTATGCAAAAAGCAAAAGTGAAAACTCGTGAAAGGGTATTTTTGATAAACAAGAAGTATATATAAACAAGTAGTAGCAACTTCCATTTGTTCATAATGAATTAAACCTAGTTTCAAACAATACATCATTATTAGCTGGCCTGACTATTTCACTTAGTTACACAACTACTTTTTTCTATTTTCTATTTTTTTTTTTTCACTTTTTTTTTTTTGGATTTCTCAATGTATTGGATGTTTACAATTTTTTTTTATTTTTTTTTAAATTTGGAACAATTTTAGATGACACTAATACTTAACCACCTAAGTAGACAAACATAAAGATGCACAAACACATAGGATCGACATGTCGCACCCTCAAACTTAAAACAACATTATACAAATGTTATGAATCAAGAATAAGGAAAGAGAACTTTCGTGGGGTGATGAGCAGGAGCGAAACTAGCACCCGATGAACCATGATGGCCCCCCATGCTAACTTCGTTGAGATTTTTTTTTTTTTTTTTTTTTTCCATTTATTGGGTGGTCGCTCGATGGCCACTCAAGTGAACATTGAGCAATTGTGCACGCTCGTCTGGATCCACCTTAATTCACTCGAATTTCTGGATCCGCAACTAGCAATGAAGATGGTATATGGCTTAGTTTGTAGGAGTGATGGCTTAATTCTCTGATGGTACCTACAAGGGAAAAATATCAACAACTTTGATAACCTCGACTCCATAATGCTCAATAAAAATTTCAAAAAGACGTGTCTAAGCTAATAATGATACAACCCATGCATCGTTTGCAATTATTGACTTTACAAGGTTTTTCCTTCACTCTCCAAATCTTTTACTACACCTTGTTCCCAAAATTTTGCTCCATCATATCCACCTATTTTAACCTTGTGTTTAAGCTCTTCCTTTCCACTCTTCATCTTCGGCTTACTATCATTTTGCTCGATTTGATTTCTTCATCAATTTCTTCCCCCCGCATATGCCTCCTCTGCTTATGCCACTGGTGATGAACTCACTATGGCTATTCAACGACTCAGAGTTTTCTACTACATAGGCGGCTAAACGAATCCCCAGACTTGATCTGTCTCTAGAACACTTTTCTTGACTGGCTAGTGGCTTGATTGAATTTATGGCTTTGTCATCCTGCACCTTCAAGATTAGCTCACATTTTGTTGGAAAAACTGAGTTTATGGGCTGACTTTGGCACGAGTTTTGAGTGGGACTCGGTTGTTCAATTTGGAAGATGAAAGTTGATTTGTGTTCTCCTCCGTGAGTACATCGAAATCATATACTTACTTGCCAAAGTTGATGCTCGGGTGAATGAGAAATTGATGCTCAAAGTGTACCACTCAAAAGGGAGTTTATGTGGGAAAAATGAATTTGTCCCACATAGAAAAAAGATGAGAAACTCCAAAGGTCATTGTCATTGATGGTAGCCTAGCCTATAAATAGTGGCTCATTTTTCTCATTCCAACACACAAAAATAAAAAGCAAAGGCTTTCAAGTTTAGAATACAAAGAAATTCATTTGCATAGAGTTCGATTTTTTCTGTATTTCGGTCTTGGTGGTGGTGTAGTTCAGGCACTAGTTCAGTTCGCCGGAGTGGTTCCCGTGGTGCTCGGAAGCTACTGGTTCTACCGTTGTATCCTGGGAAACAGACGTTCGTTGTAAACCTCAAGCACGAACGGTGAGGGGCGAATCTGTTTTAAGGAAACTGTGTGCAACACGGGCCTCGGGTTAAAAGTTTTCGATTCTATTACTCGTTCTGCGATTTCTCTTTGTTCATATTTACATTCTGTACGTGTATAGTATTAAACATGATATATGTATATTGAATTTGCGTTCATCGTAATTATTATATTGCTAAACTACATACCTAATTTCGCGTATACCGGATTTCTGTGCATTTTACCGGATTTCTGGAGCACCAACAGTATATACGGTATTTAATCTGTTAATACCGGATTTAAGCCTATTCCGGTCGACCGGAACTCTAGTTCGGTTGATCGAACCATAATTTTCGATCGATCACCGCTCAGTCGAAACTTGCCTAAATTTTGCCTAATTATATAACACATTTCTCCACATTAATTAGAGTTCCTCAGTGTCAAGAACGATGAAATTCATTGGGCTTTGTCCACTTTAATGAGTACATCATTAACCAAATCTCGAGGGTGCTTGATTGATTGTTCAGCTAGTTTTAGAGATACCAAAGTTGGCTTCACCTACCCAAAAAAGGATTGCAGCGTGGTGGTGGTGGTGGTTTTGCGATCCAGTCGGCTAATTTTTTATTCAGTCATTTCTTTATTTTTTTATTTCTTATAAATTAATTTCCTATTATGGTGATGCTGATCACTGATGTCGTTGTCGGCGTGATTGTTTTGTAGAGGTGGTGTTTGACTGTGAGTGGGATGGGTGAGGTGGGTTTTGACGAAATGGATGGGTGAGTTTGCTTGGATATGAAATTTTTCAATTTTTTTTTTTTTTTTTTTTTTTTTAAGTATTTAAGATTTTGAAAAGTTATGTACTTCGAGAATGTTTGGTGAAAATTAAAATCAGATTTTTAATAGATTATGATAGAAATTTTTGAAATGTGTAATTAAAAAATTGTAGGATCCAAGAAAAATGTGATTGATATTAATTATTTGATTTTAATTTAGATTAAAATTATATTTTAATCGGTAACAAACATAATTTTTTATTTGTTGATGATTATTCTAACACATATAAAAAGAGTGAGGAATTTTATACTGTAGATGTAGAAACTATCGTAGCCGAGCCGCCGTGTTGTTTTCTTTTCTTTTTATTTGTCAGAATTTCCTCCCATTACACGCAACACCCACACTTCACGTAACCACCATCGCCATCCCCTCGACAATTCCATTTTCTCCATTTTCACACACCTTCAACCCTCCATTCCATCCATCCCCTCGACAATCCCAACAAGCCCTCGTTATTATTTTCCCCTAAATTAAACCCTCAAATCCTTAAATTTTTCTCTAGCCTCAGCCGCTTGCGTTAAATCCTTAAAATGGGAGATGCTGTGGCGGTGCAGCTGACCCCGGAGGGAAATTATTACGGCTTCCGAAGCTCGTACAAAAGCCTGCGACACATTCTACCTCATCATGCTGAGGTATCATTTTTGATCATCAATGGGATCTATTTAATATTAGTTTCGATATTTCCAAAGTTCTTTTTGTGAATTGTTATTTTTTTGGTAAATATGTTGGATTGTGTTAAAAATTTTAATCAAAGTTTGCTATGGATTAAAGAGGGTTAGGGTTTAAGTGGGTACCACTTCAATGTTAGTAGGAAAAGAACTCAGTTGTTTATTCCATTGTATTTTTTCGTTTTAGGAGTGATGTAATTGCTTGAATCATGGTACCTTCTAAATTATATCTCGACTGACTAACACATTGCAAGAGTACATTCGGTTTGGAGTACTGTGTGTTCATAGATAAAAAGTGGAAGTTTTTATTACTTCATCTGTATTGAAGATGATATTCAAATGAATATAGGCAACACCTCTCTAAGATTAACATCTTAAGCTTTTGGATGAGATGATTAAGATGGTAAAAAAGGAAAAACGCCTGGGTTCAAGCCTCACTGCCGTATATCTATAAAACAATTTTGCGCGTGTTTGACATTTGTTCAGAAAAATGAATCCGTGAAGGGGTGTGTTGAAGGCAACATCTTAATGAAAACACACGACCCCTCTCTAATAGAGTTGAGCTTTTAGAATTAGTTGATTTACCATTTGCAGTTTTATCTTCGTTCTCCTTTCTTTTATGTGCAAGTGCTTTTTTTTTTTTTTTTTCAATATCTTGTTTCAAGTTCATTATGAGTCTTGGGTTTCATTATAATTTGTTATTATGTTTAATCAATGCTCCCTTATTGATGAGAATCCGGATAGATTAGAACTACCAAACCCACGTCGTTTGTTGAAGAACGCAAGAAAACCCAATTAAACCTTGGTTTGTAGATTTGATTCAAAATATGAATCGAAAACAACCAACGATCCGAAAGAAACGCTGACCCTTTTTGAATTCAATATTAAGAACTTCACCCAATGGATTGAACGCCACAAGATCGATTCTTGATAAGTTCAGAATTTGCCCAATTAAGAACAAAGGAATTGAAGCAAATTAATTCTCTCAATAATAATGTGTTTTTTTTCATAATGTCAATAATGATAAGTATTTATACTTTTCCCAAAAACCTAGCCAAAAAACGTGCAAACCCTAACAACTTGTCAAAATATGGAAAGAAAATAAATCCTAGTCAAATTATGGAAAAATCCCGAAATTGTTCCAAAAACAACCATGCGGTCGCATAGTTGTATTATATGCGGCCGCATGGTTCATGCGGCCAATTCTTCTGAGGTTCTGACCATTGGATGCGGCCGCACCATGGTTTCTTCTATGCGGCCGCATAGAAGCAATTTCCACCTTCTTTTTCGGCTGCTTCCAACACGTTGATCCACGTTGATTCGGACTTCGACCCCAACATGGAACTTGCCTCTTTTTGCGTGTAGCTCATGGTATCGTCCACCGTTGCTTGTGCAAGTAATCCCATAGCTTGTTTTATTCGATTTACCCTCAATCGTGTCATTGGTCCACCTTCAACAATCAACGGATCCTTCCACTGACTTGCTCTTGTTGTATTGGCATCTTGGATCACATCACTTATGACATAATGGCTCTTTGAGATTACCAATCTTGAAATTTCGATTGCGGGTTTCAGTTTTTGACCTTTTTCTGATGTGCACGTGTATTTATACGTTAATTAGTATTTTTATATGTATATGGGTGTGAATCATGTGATAAACATATGTTGGCTTCTTTAGTTTTTATTTAGAGTGATGATCATCATTGCAATTAATGCTCAATTAAGGGGAGAATGATAGCAGAGCTAATTCATATGGGTACTCTTTTTGTTAATTTCTTTGACTACTTCACCACTTTCCGCAATTGTGTACTCTTTTTGTTAATTTCTTTGACTACTTCTTCTGTACGAGTAGAGTAGCAGGGTTGTTATTGTATGTATACTAGGATTTTGGTAATTCGTCGTATATCAGAATTGGGATAATTTGCATCTGGTTTCTTTTTCCTTTTGTCTTATTTTTAATTAATTTCTAATCTGGTGATTTCTTTGGCACTGAAAAGTTATTCTACAGTTTGGTGGAGAAATTCATGGGTTCTAAGTTTCTGTATGGTAATGGTTCACGCAATCTCTATAAAGGTTTAGTTTTTTTACAGTAGTTTAGGATATGGTAGGTGTTGTGTGATGAATGTAAAGCAAGATGATCTATTAGCATCAGATATTGTAGTTGATTCCGCAACAGTGGGGAAGCATTAGTGAATCTATTCAAACGAAATTTCATAGAAAGGATAAACCATGTCTAATCTAATCTAACACATATAAAAAGAGTGAAGGTTTTATCACTGTAGAAACTATCGTTCTTCTCACGTGGGCCCGATTACTGTCAATTTTTTCCACACGCAACATCAACTATTCAACGTACTTTCCTCTCCATTTTTTCCCAGGAAGTTCACTCTCCATTATTGAGTTTTTTCAGAGTTTTTTCAGATGAATCTCCTTCTTTCTTTCTTTTTCAAGTTCACTTCCCTTTCTTATCTTTTCCATCTTTCATTAGAAACAAATATACCACACAAAATGGTTGGGTTACCACAGAACACGGTGCCGCGCAAGGCACCGTGCGTGCGAGACGCTTCTCGCACCGTGCGAGACGCTGGGTTACCACAGAACACGGTGCCGCGCAAGGCACCGTGCGTGCGAGAAGCTTCTCGCACGGTGCGAGACGTGCGCCTCGCAAGGTATTGTTGACAATTATCAGGATGAAATTATCAGGATGAAATTATCTTCTCGAACTGGGTAGTTTTGGATGTACTTGACAATTATCAGGATGAAATTATCTGCTGTGTATGGTTGTTGTTACTATTTTTATTGTTAACCACGTGCTCACACTTAGCTAATGAAATATTTTTTGGTGATTTGAGATTTGAATCTTAACATTGACACTAGATTGACAGAGTCATTGCCAGGAAAATAGATGGTGAGGAAGACGATGGGAAGAAGAAAGATGTAGGGTTACCTAATTGATTGAAGTCGGCTTGGATTGGATTTGAAATGTTTTATAAGTGAGTTTGTAAAGTCAATGCATATAATTAATTGATTTTGACACACTAAATATACACGTAAATTAAAATTTCCTTTCGGGGGCGTTGCCCCCGAGCCCCCACGAGGGGCGCTGCCCCCTCGACCCCCGCGACCTGACCGGGTAGGTCGAACCCCGTTTCGAAGCCCCGAAGTGGCAAACTATTTTGCCTTAAAATATGATTTTTCTTTGCCAAAATGATTGAAAGATAATTATAAAATCAACATACATAAAAATTTTAGAAGAATTTAATAGCATTTTTTTGAAATTAATATTTTTTCAAAACTTGACAAAATAGAAATAATCAAATAATATTTTTGATTCATAGTATAATAGTATAGGGTGGAGAGAAGAAAATGGGAGGTGGTGGTGGGGTGCTGATTCTTAAGGGATAGATAAGACTGGGGGAACATTCTGAGCTTGGTGGGGTGCTGATTCTTAAGATGTAGTTGTAATGCTGGGACGTTATTTTGGAAAAAGGAAGCATCAGATAATGGGTGTTTCATAAATATTCAGTGAGAAATTTTTCACCCATAAATTTTGATTTATAAAAATGTCTCATTCAAGTATTGTATTTTTTATTTTTTATGCTCCCACTCTGCTTTATTTGATTACTCCTATGCATTTTTGGTAATTCTTGGAAGAGGCAGTTGTGATTGGGGGTCTAATGTAAACCTGGAGGTTGCAATGTGAACTTCTAGAGTGCTTTTATATCACTGCAGTTACTATTACCATTATTTTTAATCAATATTGCAAGTTGCTTTAGTAAATATATTTGTAGAGTCTTGATTAGCGAATGTGCTTATGCACATGTTTTCTTCTTATGGGCAGTATAAATTGGGCTGGGGTTATTCCATTAGGAATAGGTCAGGATTATATTTTGAATAACAGGTTTACTATAATTACATCTTGTCTCGTTTGTGACGCATTAAGTGTGAGCCAGAAATGATTACTTCTATTCAATTATGTAGTGCTTTGAGATACTGATAACATGCCTTTTTTGTCATCTTAAAATGTCTCAGGTCTTCCAAGAATTGTTCACCCAGACGAAGTATAAAGAGGCTGTTGAGCTTACTGCGGATTCTCCTCAAGGCATCCTTCGGACACCGGATACAGTATCCAAATTTCAGGTAGTTCATATTCTTTTGTGGCATACATGTGGTAATTATTAAATCCCACATGCATGTTTCTTCCCCCCCCCCCTCCCTTTAAATGGAAGGAACTTTTTCATAAACATATTACAGGCAATGTTTCATTGGGTATGAAAAAAAATTTCTGAGGGGGAGAGGAGGCTTAATTAACATGATGTGATGTTTGTAGAGTGTTCCTGTTCAAGCTGGGCAAACGCCACCATTGCTGCAGTACTTTGGAACCCTTCTAACGAAAGAGAAGCTCAATGCATTCGAGTCTTTGGAATTATCTCGCCTGGTCGTGAACCAAAACAAGAAGAATCTCTTGGAAAACTGGCTAGCCGAGGATAAGCTGGAATGTAGCGAGGAACTTGGAGACCTTGTGAAGGTTAGATTTCCTATTAAATCTGAAATATTGAACTTGTAGTATACATATGCAGTCTCAACGCTAATATGCACAAGGAACAAAACGTATGCACGTGCATCGCACGTGCCTTCACTAGTTTTTCTAAAAGAGTAATGCTATAGTATTCGGTGGCATATAAATTGCTCTGAGCAAGTGGCGTTACGTGGAATCTATTCATTGCGGTATCTTTTTGGGACTAGGTAGAATTTAGAAATGGTCAGCTCAATAGACAATAATATTCAAATCACTTTCCTCCCCCGGTACGTTACTCACATCAATCAATCAGTAATCTTCGTTTCCTCACGATTCCTCGGTGAGATACCAAAAAATGGATAAAAAAGATTATGAAACTGTTACGGCGGATGGAAAAGCGGAGCCGGAGAAGGATATCGCAAAAGATGGTTCGATTTGTGGGTTCGACTCTCTTCACAGCCTCCTTCAAGCCTCCCTCAACCCCCAAAATTTTCAGGTTAACTGTTAATTCTGTGAGATAGATTAGTTTGATTGATGTTGATTACTTGGATTGAATCCGAATTCTTCTCCTGTTGTTTGCTGACAGTTTGGGACATAATTAACTTCTAATCTTACTGTTCTGTTCATTTTACTTTGTTTTAGTTTTCATAAGGAATTTTCAAGATTCCCAATTTACATGATGTAGAATTGAGTTGTTCTTTGACGAATTTCAATGGGTTCTACCCGAGTGCGACGAAATTAAATGGGTTGCAGTTATTTTGATCTGAACGTATGTTTTATGCGGATAGTGTGTTACATCGAGATGATTTTTTAGATATTTGAATTTCATTACGTGAGCCATACAATTCTTGATCGTAGGAAGTCAGCCGCTTGCTTCTTGGGCTAAACTGTGGGAGGGTTCTTCAAAGTCTTACTCTTCCCGAGCCTGCTGAAGCTCTTTCTTCAAAACATGATTTTGATCTTCAGGTAAATAGATATACCTTTGAAGTTTTTCTTTTTTGGTCTTTATTAATCATCATAGGGGAGAGAGAGAATGGAAGTTCTCTATTATGTTTTGTGCACTTTATATACATTTGGACTAGGATAGATACATGATCATCATATTCATCGGCATTTACCCCATGAGTCCAAGCAAACTACTGGCACTGTTTCATTTCTTAATTTGTTGGAGATGATGTTCATTCATACTTCAGAATGCCCATCTCTCTCAAATTGATAAAATAATTGTTCTGCCTAAGGATTTATATTATATTCAAAATGTTCATTTTTGTATGTCCATTCAGGCATTTTCATTTCAAGCTGAACACGAGTCGCTGAGAGAGCCTCGTATTGTTAGAGTGGGTATCATTCAGAATTCTATTGCTCTACCAACAACAACGCCTCTTTTGGACCAGAAGAGGGCCATCTTTCAGAAATTGACCCCCATCATTGAAGCTGCAGGCACTTCAGGAGTCAACGTGTTATGCTTACAGGTATGTTCTTGATGGAGATTACATTGGAGGTAACTTCTCCATGAAGGAAATTGCCTTCATAATGTTGCCAGTTACTCTCTGTAAACACGCACTCATTTTAGGTATAAATTCAGAAAGTAAATATTTGATTGATTTTAATGATTATTAGTTATTTAGTTAGAACTTTCCCCTTAGTAGTCATGGTGGCATCTCCATTTTGTTAATTTTACAAATAAGTGGGAGTTGTATTCTTGGATAATTAAAATTGGTTCGTGATATTAAGTGATACTGAATTTTTCTCTCAAATTTTGCAGGAGGCATGGATGATGCCATTTGCATTTTGTACTAGGGAGAAGAAATGGTGTGAATTTGCAGAGCCAATTGACGGGGAATCAACACAATTTCTTCAGGACTTTGCCAGGAAATACAACATGGTCATAATAAGTCCCATCCTCGAGAGGGATGTGAAACATGGGGAGACTATCTGGAATACTGCTGTAATAATTGGAAATCATGGAAACATAATAGGGAAGCACAGGAAGGTGATGTTGACATCAAACTTTGTTTTCCCAATCTTTGCACCTCAATATTTAGTGTGTTGAAAATAATTGATTTGCAGAATCATATACCTAGAGTTGGAGACTTCAACGAGAGTACCTACTATATGGAGGGGAACACCGGCCACCCTGTATTTGAAACAGCTTATGGAAAGATTGCAGTTAATATATGTTATGGAAGACATCATCCTCTCAATTGGTTAGCTTTTGGTTTAAATGGCGCTGAGATTGTTTTCAACCCATCGGCAACTGTTGGTGAACTCAGTGAACCAATGTGGCCCATTGAGGTATCAATTTATTGTTTCTCCTTTTGTTAAACATACACCTTGATTAAAATTTTCCATGTAGTTTAAATGTCTCCTGTCAAAAAAGAAAAAAGAAAAAAAAAAAGATAGTTTAAATGTAGAGCAGACTAGTTCTTACATGAAAATGAGCCTGGAACGAGTAATGATGTTTTGTCAGCTTTAAAATGAACTGCTAAAGCAATAACTGGAAGATCACCTTGTGCATTAGCCATTCTTACATTCGAATTTTGTTGCTTAATTTTGCAAGAATAAGATTCAACATTTTTAAAATGCTTTACATTGATGGGTTTTCAGGCTCGTAATGCAGCGATAGCAAACAGTTATTTTGTGTGTTCCATTAACCGTGTTGGGACAGAGATCTTCCCGAATCCTTTCACTTCAGGTGATGGAAAGCCAGAACATTCTGATTTTGGGCATTTCTACGGTTCAAGTCATATTTCAGCACCAGATTCTTCTTGCACACCATCTCTAGCTCGTCACAGGGATGGCTTGGTGATATCAGACATGGATCTTAACCTCTGCAGGCAACTGAAGGACAAGTGGGGATTCCGAATGACTGCTCGATATGAAATGTATTTGGATTTGCTTGCTCGTTATCTGAAGCCAGATTTCGAACCCCAAGTCATTCTTGATCCGTTGTTACATAAGAACTAATTTTAAGGTCATAAGGATGAGAGAGAAATTTGGCTGCTGAATTGATGCAAGCTTCCCATGTATGAAAACAAATAATCTTCTTGTCTGGAAAAAGGGTTTTTTAAGAGCATGATAATTAAGGTTCATCTCACTACTGTTCTATGGCATCTTTTATAGCACGTGTTTGTGTTTGCATATATTCTTTGCAAGCATATATTTAGTCTTGTTCTTTTGCAGTTATTTCTGCATCAAAAGTTTGCGTGGTAGCGTGATTTGGATCCAAAATCTTTCTTTTCACTACTGGCTTCGGATTATAAATTGAGGATCTGGTAAAGTGTGAGTTTGACGAGTTGTATACGTACCCAGTCAATCTTGTCAGATTCAATAAATTCATCAATTCATCTCTTCATTTTCTTTTGAAAAGGGGGACAGTGAGCATAATTTCATTCCATCAAACGGCAAAAGTTCCATGCGTTTTTATTTTTCATGCACATTTATTTTTCCTATGATACATGGCTTTTCCAACAGAAGGAAATCCTGGAACAGAACATGTTAAGGCTTGCTATAAATGCAGGTGATTACACTTCATAGCTTCTTGGATGTATTGAAGAACACTTCTCTTGCAATCTTTGCACCTCTTCCCTTGGCCATGTAAAGTCCCACATGATGCATCAATTCCTGCCATAAATTTCTGCCATTAATAGTAGATACAAGAGTGTTCAACCCTCCTGCATCAGTATCACAATGTGTTTTTCTCAAGTAAATTTTATTTGGGGTCGGCTAAACAACTTTTTTTCCATCACTTTGTTTGGTTCTGTTAAAGTTAAATATAAGAAAAAAATGATGGCAAATGAGAGCTCTGTGGATAAACCTGGGGATGAGGCAAATGGTCTTTGGTGTCTCTTGCCAGTGAAACTGGAAAATCAAAAGTGGCGCACCCTGAAGAATACACTACCACGTCCTCCAGAGGCTCCAGGAAACCCCGGTTCTTAGCCGATAATGTGGAGCATACAAAATCCAGCACACAGATGTCTGTGCAGATCCCTACCACCAATAACTTGACAAATTTTATCCAGTCAGTACCATGGGTAATTCACCCTCCTTAATTTCTTGAAATAAAGTGTCTATACTTTATAAGGAGTATAAATAATTCTCATTTCTATTCGAAGACTCATAGAAAATAGAGTACTACTCACAACTTTAATCTTGTTGTTTTTCACCCAATCGACAAAAGAATTAGAACCATCTTCCTGAATTGAACCAATGAAGCCATCATAGCAATCTTTACGCCTGATTGTCACGTTTGGTTTTGTCTCTATCCACCTCAGAGCTGCAGATTTACACGAATGGAAAAACGTAAGACTTTACTCTGTTTACATTTATATTCATGAATTCAACTGACAAGAACGGAAAATTCTATGCTTGAGCATGGACTGTTGACAAATTATGCACTAAGAAGTAGGAGTCAAGTACCTGGAACCAAATTTGATTCATCAGTTCCAGTAATACAGTGTGGAGGATAAGGGTGCTCCAGTTTCCCAGGGTGGTGCGAGTCGAGGAAGGCAATCACAGGCCATTCGTTGTCACAGAATAATTCAGCCAGTTTTGCTGATTCCCGAATCATCTCACTGATCTGCCTGTTTGGTTCGATCGGGGCCTGAACATAACCATAAACGAGCCAAGTTTTACATGCAAATTTCGATTGTAATGAATGAAGTCTTTGATATTCTAACAATGTTAGATGAAGTGGACTATTCTTTTCTATAAGTCCCAAGATCATCAGGACATGGACTCCAACAAGTGGATGAAATCTAAAGAATCTCGATATCGAAGGATAAAAGTTAAAGTGAAAAAAAAAACAAAAAAAAGAAGATGAAAGAAGTAGAAAGTTACCAGATTGCCAGCTCCAACGGTGCAGAAGCCATTGATGATGTCTACAAGAACTAAACCAGCCTTAGCATCTTCAGGTATAACCACTGATTCCTCATCCAGGGGAATTTCAGTTTTCAATATGTCAACTGTTTCTAGTACCATCTTATTCTTATTTCCCCCCTTAAGAATTCTCAATCCTCAGATATATCAATCTGAACCTCAAGGCATCCACCTATATATGATCCTTATCATATACCCTTTGTTGAAAAATTGCCTCATAATTGAGACGACTTTTTGGAGAAAAATCTGGATCTGACGTACCAAAACATATCACGTAGCAGCAATATAAAAAGTGATTCAAATATTAAAAGCTTTGAACTTTAAAATATCTTCCATGTTGTCCCTTAGTGCAACTAAAAAATTGTCGTTATTTTCTTAAAGCCCCTGTAATTGAGAGGGATTCTTGAAACCTGAGTGGCATCGCATCAATGGAGTTGAATTTTCTCCTAACTTCCGTGTTTATATAATGATACAATTAGGCAGCCCAGTTTATTCAGTATTTTTTTTTCCCATTATTTTCCTGTACTTTAAGAAAAATGCTAAACAACTCATTTGGATGAACACTTGCTTGATTACATTCTCACATGGGTGTGTAAGTCCTGCGAAAATAAAATAATATTTTTCCTCTCAATGTGTGTGAGTGTGATCATCCAAACGGTCAAATAAGCGGGCATTATAGCATGACTCGTGCTTTAATTAGTTATGTGTAGTGATCAATGTCTAATTCAAGTGGTAAAAAAATTTATCCTTGAGTTTTTCACAAACCATGAATATGCTCAATATTTATACAATTTTTTAGTCAAATAAATTGACACAATATCTCCATTTGCATGTTTTGTAAAATACTCCCTAACCTTTCATTTTGATGCAAAATTCCCTAAATTAACCAAATCTTGCAACATACAACATTTTCATATATTTTCTAATAAAGCATTATAAAATGATGAATTTACTCTTCATCTCTATGTAAAAGTATGCCACGGAATATGCAAACATTAAGGTCCGTTTGATTGTAAGGGTGGAAAATGGGTGGAAAGAAAATGAATGACATGAAATTGAATTGTCTAGAATTTGTTTTACAGGGAATTATAATTAATGGTGTTTGATTGATAATTTTCCACCTAATCCGTTTGACTTTATTTTTTTATGCAAATTGTTATTTTTTGAGATAAATTTTTTTACAATCTGTATTAAAGCCCTGTTTGATTCACATTTTCATTTTCATTATCATTCTTCTACTCATTTTCAACCATACATTCTTCAATAAAATAATATTTTCCATCACATCAATAACTTTTCCTTCTTTTTCAACCACACATTTCCCATCATATTACTATTTCAAAATTCATTTTTCCCAAATAATCTCTATCAAACACACTCTAAAATTTGTTTGAATTGCAAAAAAGTTTTGTTTGGCTTTTTTTTTTTTTTTTTTTTTACGCAAATTGTCAATTAAATGGATACATTTTTTTACTATTGATTTTGAAATGTGTTCCAATTGTTTAAAAAAATGGTCAAAAAGGTGGAAAACATTTTCCCGCCAATATGGTAGAAAAACGTTTTCTAATTTTTGTGCATCAACAATTTGTACCTTAGAAAATTTAGAAAACGTTTTCCCTAAAAAATTAGTGCAATCAAACAGGTGAATTGTAAAAAGATGGAAAACGTTTTTCATGCAAAACTTGTACAATCAAATAGGTCCTAAGGGTTAAAATGATTTTGCTATATATACATAAAAGTTTATCTAATGATTTATATATACATAATATGTGGTGATTATAAAATTGAGTCAGAATTTTTTTAACAAAAATAAAATCACTCTTTTTTATTATACCTTATTTATATGTAAGACATTGTGTAACTATATTCCGTAGTATCTACAAGTAACATTATTAAAAGGATTTTGCTATTTGTACATTCGAAATGTTATTTCGAATGTATATGTAGCAAAATCGTACTTAAAATCATACTTGCACAGTTGCACTTACTGGAAAGATTTTTCAATTATTAAAAAAAAAAAAAAAATTCCTAATCCAATCTCAGATGATTCCTCTCAAACTCATCCACTCCTAACCACTTGCCAGATATGTGCTCAGCAATCGGAACGTTAAATCCCATCTTGAATTACTCTTCAAGAACCAAGCTTTTTCAGCCAAAACTCCAGAATTCCCAGCCAAAATTCAATATTTGGGCTCCACCCACATACAGAATGACTTCCCCTTCATCTTTTCTGGGAGGGTTCAACTTGAGAATCAAGGCTAATGATAATGTCGATGCTTCTGGTGATGATAGTGGTAGTGGGATTTGTACACTGATGGAATACGTGGGGAAAAATGGGGTAAATGTGAGTGATGAATTGGCGGTGTTGTTTATTCATTTGGAGTGTGCTTGCAAGAGGATTTCTGCTCTTGTGGCTTCACCTTTAAACTACAGTATTGGGAAAAGTTTCAATGTTTCAGTTGGGAGCGCTGAAAGAGATAAACCGAAGCCTCTTGACATTGTTGCGGTGCGCTTAATTCTTTCTTTCTCGATTGTTCATGTCTTGATCTATGTGACTTTGTTGTTCTTAATTTCTGGGATTCTTCGCCTTTTTTTACTGAGGATGATGTTCTTATACGTGGTTATAAATCTGGTTGTGTAGAGTTTTTAGTTGGTGTATTTTAATTAAGGGAAATTAAGTGTATGAATATGGTTCGATAATATGCTAGGATGTCCAGTGCCTGTGCAGAACTACACACTGCTTCATCATGGCCTGGATAAATTGTGGAGTAGGGAATTCTCGAACAAAAATCAAAAGAAAGGAAAAAGGTCTGGAGGTAGATGTTGTAATGCATCGAATTCAAGGAGTGTTAGATTTCATCTCTCTACTAAAAGGATATGAGAATAAAGGGCTTATTCATTAGAACTTAAATGCTATAACCTTCATTCGGGAAGTTTCTTGTTTAAAATGCTGACTCAGATCAGTTTTTGTGTCATGGCATGATGCACATTGTTATTCCGCCTTCTTGCTGACCTGTGTCTAAAATAGTTAGCAAATGCAAGATCATGAATATTGTTATGATAAATTTGAGGTCTTTTTTTCCTTTTTTTTAACTTTTTCATGATGCAGAATGATATTGTATTATCTTCTCTGAAAAATTCTGGAAAAGTTGCTGTGATGGCCTCTGAAGAAGATGATGCTCCAGTTTGGCTGGCAGATGATGGCCCTTTTGTGGTGGTTTTAGATCCTCTGGATGGTTCCCGAAACATTGAAGCCTCTATTCCTACTGGAACAATCTTTGGCATTTATAACCGGCTTGTGGAACTAGATCATCTGCCAGTGGAGGAGAAGGCAACCCTTAATTCCCTTCAGAGTGGGAATAAGCTTGTTGCTTCTGCCTATGTCCTTTATTCATCAGCTACTATACTATGCACCAGTTTTGGGTCAGGAACGCATGCATTCACCCTGGACCACACAACGGGAGATTTTGTTCTTACACACCCAAACATTAAAATTCCTCCACGAGGTAAGAGATGTTAAACTTAAACTTCTTACATCAACTATGTCAGTGCATTTGAAACGTGTGCAACGTTCGGTCAATCTAATCATAGAAGTAAACTGCTAATTGATTTGACTAAAATCAATGTTGACCCCGTGTTATGCCAGGGCAAATCTATTCTGTCAATGATGCACGGTATTTCGACTGGCCTGAAGGTTTAAGGCGGTATATTGATACTATTAGACAAGGCAAGGGCTTACACCCCAAGAAATATTCAGCACGATATATATGTTCCCTTGTTGCTGATTTCCATCGTACTCTCCTATATGGAGGAATTGCAATGAATCCAAGGGACCATCTTCGTCTTGTCTATGAAGCAAATCCACTCAGTTTCCTAGCAGAGCAAGCAGGAGGAAGAGGTTCTGATGGTAAAAGTAGAATATTGTCTCTTCAGCCAGTTAAGCTACATCAAAGACTTCCTCTGTTTCTGGGGAGTCCAGATGATATTGAAGAATTAGAGAGTTATGGGGATGTTCAACAGAAAGTAAACCCAGGATATGAAGTCTAAAGCGGCAGTAATTCTATGTTTTTCTGTGCTAATGTTGAATTGGTTCCAGGATTTCTATTCAATTGCATTATGTTTCTTGGAATAGGATATTCTCTCCACTGTCTGCGTTTTGTATCCCAGCAAAGATTGTATATTATATAAGTGTAAAAATTTGTGATCATATAAATGCCGTGTACTGTATTCTCCCTCTAAATGTATGAAAGTTCTTAAATGACCGAACAAGTTTGTATTATGTAGTGAAGCCTTGCTCAGTAAAGGATTACCATTGGATTCAGGTGGCTAATGTGTTATTTCTTGCATTATTATTATTTTTTCAGCTTGTACCATCTCTACATATGAATGTATGATTGTCAGCACATAAAAATGTTCACATATGCAGTTCGGAAAAACTTTGCTGTAAGATATACCCTTTTCTTTGAGATTGATATCCAAGTTGGGTAGTCTTTTTGGTTTCTTTTTGTGTTTTCACCATAAGCATTAGTTTTAATATCATCAGTATGTGGCAGGTGGGAACACATGGTGCTCCGAAGTTCTCTTGAAATTTTGCGGAGAACCAGGTACTTTTTTTCCCGTATAAATAATTGCAATTACATTTATTCATCAGAGATTATCTTTCCTGCATTTTCTCTTCTGTTTTCATTTGTTGTATATTTGATACAAATTTCGAGAAGCATGCTGCAATTTCGTTGATGTTTTAGTTTTCATGCTATAATATTAAGAAGTCTTTGCTTCAGAGCTCTTCTTTCTTTTGGCGTGAATACTTTTATCTAGTGTTACTAATAAACATCAAAAGTAACTTTATGACAGGGGTACTTGAATTTTGGCCTTGCTTCATATTAGAGCATTACAATATCACAATACGCACGTATAAAATAGAGGACCCCTACAATTGCACTGAGGATTGGATTCTACTCTTATTTCTTTCTGAATGACGGTGAATATATATTCACATTTCATTCTTGCAACTTATATTAGCTTGTGCCCTTTAGAATCTTTATATATCTTCAGATGCTGGATGAACATGTTTATGTAACTGTCGTGGAGATCCTGATTGTTGAAAACATTTCTCATAAGTGAGGCCTTCAACTTTAATGGCTCTCCCTCTGGTTCTAACATAACTTTTCTTACTGATTTGGCAACCATGTTCCGATTGAAAGAACCATCTTCATTCCTTGGGACTTCATAGCCGATTTCTTTTTCCATCAGCAGCTTAGCATTAAGTTCTTGGTCGGCTACCATTGGCAGAAGAATCAGTGGATGTCCAAAACATAAAGCTTCCACGATTGTACCCCAACCAGAATGGAATAGACATGCTCCAATTGCAGGATGAGCAAGTATTTCTGATTGGGGTACCCAACCAAGAGTAACAATACCCTGGCTTAAAGTACGGTTGGCAAAACCAGGAGGCAGCAAGTCTGAATTTTCAATACCTTCTGGCTTCCTTAGAATCCACAAAAAGGGTTGTTGAGAAAGCTCGAGTGCGAAAGCCAATTCATGGATTTGCTCGATAGGCATCTTATACTCACTCCCAAATCCCACAAATAATACCGATTTGGGTTGTTGGCCATTCAACCATTTAAAAGTATGGGTCGAGCTTGAATCGATTGCCATGTGGCTCATGTTTCCGTCTGATACAGGTGGGAGAACTCCAATTGGCAGAATTGGCTTCTGATAAAGTTCTTCAACGAGATTTATGTATTCTCCCTCAAACTCTTTACAGCTTCTCACTATGACAAAGCTGCATCCTTCCACAATTTTGGCTATACGTTGGCCACTGGACACGCCTGATGCGTCAGGAATGTGCGTGTTACGCATCATTTTTGGTGCATAATCAGACCTGTGTGCTACAAGAGAAGGGAAAGGGATCCATTCCGGTGGCCTCGTAAAATGTTCTGGGCTTGTTCGTCGACTGCCTGACTTCAGTTCAGCTGGTGGTCCCACATAAGCTAACGTCGCAGCTGTGTATACACTAAAAAATGCAGTAGGCACACCAAATTTTGCAGCAATTTCTGGGATCAAGTATGGTGCAAAATCAACGACTATCAAGTCTGGTACGTTTTCTTCCAAGATTTTCTCAAATGGTTTGGCTAATTTGTCATATGCCTTTTTCAAATATTGCACTCGCTCTTCTTGAAGGTCAATGGTTGCCTCGCAGTTTTCAGGCAAACTGGAAACCTGTGGCATTGCAATCTCGAGCAGCTTTATTCGGCTGACTAAACTGGACGGAATTGGAGGCAACCTCTGTAGGTTTTTTGGGGTGGAAACAAAGGATACTAAGATGTTTTTTGCTGCTAATTTTTTGGAGAGTTCAAGGAATGGTAGCATGTGTCCAAATGCTAGCCATGGGAACATCATTACATGACATTGTTCTGCTGCCATGAATCCTTTCAAAAGGTATAATTTGATAATTTTGTGCAGTTGAATCCTGCTTAAATAGAGAATAAGCAGTTCCAAATGTCATATTCTTTAGATGAGAGTTAATTTAGCCGTGAACAGTACAATTTACAAGACTCATAACTGGGATTCACAATCTTTAAGTTTTGTCTATGAAGAAGAGTAAGTTCAAACACAAATTTAAATTGTTCTGAAATTTATGTATCACTTTATGTTCCATCCCATTAGCTAAACAGGGCGAGGATGACAAACATAGTCCCCCAGAATAATTGTTTTTTTCATAAAATTTTATAGTACCACTAAAATATAATTAATTGACTAAACAGGACGATACATAGAGATATTTTAATTCTTTTTCTATCTTGTCCTACCTCTCAAAAATCCCCGAATAAACATACTTGGCCAGGGCCTACTAGCACGGTCGAAAATCTCTAGTGGAGCAGGGAACAATATTTTAGTCCCTGGCCAAGTGGCACGGTTGCAGTGCTCCATCTCGTCAAATCGTTGGTGCGATTTTAATGGGCTAAATTGAATTCGAGGTGTATGCTTGATGTAGCTATGGATGAACCTAAAACTGACCTCTACAGACCAGAGGGGGCTGAGCCCTTGGAAAAAAAGGTCCTACCCGGGCTCGATCATGTAAGGTAATTGATATGGACCGGGTCGGCCCTATCACCACGCTGAGGGCCTAGGCCTCAATGGGTCAAGTTGGGTCGCACTGACCCATTAACGGGAAAATTAAGCACATCGTTACCTTCTAATTTTAAATTTCAAAAATAAGATGTTGAACTTAGGGTCTGTTTGATTGCAAGGGTGGAAAATGGGTGGAAAGAAAATGAATGACAGGGAATTGAATTGCCTAGAAAACGTTTTACAGGGAATTGTAATTAATGGTGTTTGATTGGTATAATTTTTCACCTGGCAATTTTTCGTTTGACTTTGTTTTTTATGTAAATTGTCAATTAAATGGATAAATTTTTTTACCATTGACTTTGGAATGTGTTTCAATTGTTAAAAAAAAAAAAAAAAATTGTCAAAAAGTTGGAAAACGTTTTCCCACCACTATGGTGAAAAAACGTTTTCTGACTTTTGTGCATCAATCGCTTGTACCTTGGAAAACGTTGGAAAACGTTTTCCCTGAAAAGTTAGTGCAATCAAACAGATGAATAGTAAAAAGTAGGAAAACGTTTTCCACCTTCCACGGAAAACTACGACTATCAAACATGGCCTTATATTTTCGTAAATCAGGTGTTAATATAGATTTGAATAAAATTAATATATTAATAAATTAGTTAATACAAATTAAGAAGGATAATTAGAGTGTGTTTAATAGGTATTATTTGGGAAAAATGAATTTTGAAATAGTGATATGATGGGAAATGTGTGGTTGAAAAAGAATGAAAAGTTATTGATGTGATATAAAAAATTATTTTATTGAAGAATGTATGGTTGAAAATGAGTAGAAGAATGAGAATGAGAATTAAAATGGGAATCAAACAGGGCCTTCATGACTGAACCATTTTGAGTAAATATCATTGACGAAATCGAATATTTTTCAAATATTCACTTTATCATAATCGTTCACTGCTTTCTCTCTCCAGAGTCCATTTCTTCTACAACTCAATCGTGCCTTCACTGTTCATCCAAATCACCGTTCAAAAGCCTTTATTGATCTTCATCGTTCTTTCAGCCCAAGCTTACATGAAAGACACCGAACATTCTCCAAACATTGTTGAAGAAAATGATGTCAACTCAAAAAGTCAACATGGATGTAGACTTCTACATCCAGAGCAAGAAATTCTTGAAGTTGAGTATGCTTTAAATAAGTTTTTGTGACCTGATTTTGGTAATTTGTGACATTCTTTTGGTAAAACGTGACTTGATTTTGGTATTCAGTGACTTCATTTTGGCATTCAGTGACCTAATTTTAATATATTATGATTATATCACAAATAGTCACAGTCAACACAAAACTGATCACAGTTAATACGGACTTTGTCACAAATAGGCACTCTTCATACTGATCAAATCATAAATAATCACTGTTCGCACAGGCCTAATCACAATCATTATAGAAAACACAACCAATATGTCACATTCAACAATTCTATTAATACACAAACTTTGAATAAACGTAAGGAAATTATAAGCAGAATAAAATTGAACTGTGTGAATTACTTTTGTTGTTTATTTGATAGATGTTGGTACAGTGCAAACACAGATTCTGCAGAGCTATGTGACTAAAAATAAGCTGGAACAAATGTGTAATCACTTGATTATGTGACTGAAAAATAAACTAGAATGAAATATGAAGATTTTTAATAGTCGGATTCTTCAATCAACTTGTTCCGACAACTTCTATCAGATGAATCTCAGAAATCTTCAGCATCATTGTGACCTAGTTAGTTGAATCGTGGTGTTGGAGAATAGATTTATCAAAATTTGAAAGTTCGTATGATAAATTTGTGGTGATTTAGGAGTGAAATGAAATTGTGTAGTTAGAGAAAAATCTATATGTACTCACACATGGATTACAAAATGGGTTACTCACTCTCACAATATTTGCTGACCCCACGTAAATTAATAAATGTCGGCTGTGTGGTCCCACTTCTATTATGTGTAGTGACTATTGAGTAAACCATTTTTTAAATGTGTGAGTACGTATAACATGATCTTTAATATTATGCCTTGGTTTGATGGTCATTATAAAGAAAACTTGGGGGAGTGATTTTTTGAATTGTAATTTTTTGGAATGATTGATTAAAAAGTAGGAAAAATTTTGTTTTACGTGCAAAATATTTTATTGTTTAGATATGTGTCAAAAATGAGTATGAAAAGTAAAGAGTTTTGAAATAAAGAAAGTTAAATAAGGGCTATATTTATATTGATATAATTTTTGAAACTTTTCTCCAAATTTGGTAATTGTGAAATGAAATGGTATTCTCAATGTACAATAGCTATGTAATTTTCCCCATTTACTCTCCTAATTTTAAGTGGAAATTAGATTGGACCCAATTTGGTCATTTCACAGAGTCCGTGGGCTCTGTTGAAATTGGATACGAAGTTGGAGGGCCAAATTGATTTTTACTCAAAAATTAAAAGGTAATACGTAACAAAGACAGACAAAATCGTCAAGCTTCCATATACGGACCGCAGACCACCATGAGCAGCAGCAACAACGTACAACAACCGGAGCATCAGGGTACAACTTACATCGACGAAGAGGAAGACGAGGACGTTCAGTGCACTAATGGAAAATCCATTGACAATCCTCCATCTCAGATCCGTTACGATGGTCCGAACAACTCTCACTCCCCGCACGCGCTTCAAACTGCGGGTGGTGGTGGTGTCATGGGTGGGGTAGACGCTGTTGCACTCTATGACGCTGGAAGCTCTGATATGACTTCTGCGGTTGCTCCGGTTGGCGGGGAGAGTGCCGCTGATCAGCTTACACTGTCGTTTCAGGGAGAAGTCTATGTTTTCGGCTCCGTGTCCCCTGAGAAGGTCTGTTATATTCTATTTAATCTTAAGGACTGGTAACTTTGTTCTTAGTATTCAATTTATGGATTTGATTTTGAGCAGAAATTGAAGATAAAGGTTTGGTCTTCAACAATTGAATTTAGCTTGGCCTGTTGATCTTTTTTGGTTTAACTTTGTAGATAATGCAAGTTTATGGATGAAAAGGGAAAAAGGTCTAACAGAAATATGCACATAGAATATGGGTCTGGGGTGGAATTTGAGAATTGATCCTTTTCTTTGGTTGTTGTGAAATGGAGTGAAATTGGTCAATTTCTGTAGTTAGTACTTGATGAAACATAATTTAAGTTATGAGGTCCTAAAAGAGTCACTGAGTGCTTGTGGGTGTTTGCATGAGTGTGGGCATTAAAAATCAGATTTACACTTGAATAATTATGTGAGTTGTGGGTTCTTTTCTGCCTGTTCAATATCTTGCAATTGTCGGTTGAAAGAAATCTAGTGAGGATAAAATAAGGATTCTTCTTTGTTGTTTTGCAGGTTCAGGCAGTGTTATTACTATTGGGTGGATATGAAGTACCCACTGGCATTCCTACTGCTGGGATGGCTCCTCAAAACCAGAGGGTATAAATATCCTGGTTCAGCTCAGTTACTGAAACTACTGAAACTTTACGAATCGCATCACAATGTGTCTGTTTTCACTTTTGCATTTGCTTTCACTATAGGGTTTGGGCGAATATCCCGGAAGATTAAGTCAGCCACAAAGAGCTGCTTCTTTAAACCGGTTCCGGGAAAAGAGAAAAGAGCGATGTTTTGATAAAAAGATTCGTTATACTGTGCGCAAGGAAGTTGCTCTCAGGTAATAAAGATAGGAAAGTTTGGAGAGGGCAATTATTGACTGATACTTTGTTGCTGCTTCACATAGTGCAGCACACAATTTTCTATCTTACATGACGACATCGGTACTGAGCATGATTTTTTATTTATTTATGGACTTTTTATTTCTGCATAAACATATATTGTTTAAGAACGTAAGTAATTCGGTGGCCTGGTATGTCCTCAAATTACCTGCTTCTAATGAAAAATAACACTGGACTGATGGAATCAAATGTCATACATATTTCTGCACATTAGTTTAGAGAGAATAGAGTTTGGATATCTTTTATATAGGTTTGTGAGAATGAGTTCGATATGTGTTTCTTTACTTACTTTAATATACACTTCTTTAGTTCCTGGAATTCTGACCCGTCAAGAAAGGGCCATTGCCTTTCTTGCCATTGATTAACCTATCAACTGAAGTGAGTTAAAAAACAGTCGATCGAATCCGTATGGATGTAATATTGTTGTGGCAGGAGGATGAAGGAGTGGTTTGGACTGTTGTCTTGCTCATAATTTGTTGTTCTTGATCATCATTCAGTGTTCAATATCAGGAAGAAGTTGAGTTTCCAACTAATTGTATGTAACTGAAGTCTTTGAAGGATCTTCAAATATGGATGATTATGCTTAAAACATGAAAAGTTCACTCATCTGCAATAAAAATATGATGTGCAAATTGCAGATAGTCTGAAATGAGATGAAGCAGGTTGCATGATTTGCATGCTTATAAAATGGCTAACACGGAAAACATGTCCTATGGATCACATGGAGTAATTTTCATCTTCAGGGAGATTTCAGTGAAAAGGAAAACCTGATTATAAATATCAAGAAATTTCTTGTTCCTAATATAATATCTGTGCATTTAGATCTTCAAAGTTTCCAGCGAGCTTTCTATTTGACAAATGTATGTTTAGCAAGAAGATTCTTATTAACTTGTTCATTTCAAATCTCATTTTGTTTTCACTTATACACCGTGCAACCTGTCAGGATGCAGCGTAAGAAAGGTCAGTTTACATCATCCAAGTCACTTTGTGATGAACCGGGTCCATTATCTGCAGATTGGAGTGGAAGTTGTGGTCTAGAAGGACATGAAACTTTGTGAGTGCCATTATTCTTTCAGAACTTTTCTGGTTCTGTTACCTGATGGAATCTAGTTAATCATTAACAACTCATTTTCTTTCCTTGTTATTATTCTAGTATTAGAAGATGAAATGATTGAACTAAGCATTATTGGAGTTGTATAGATATTTACTCTAGCTTTTGTTGTCTTTTAAGAATTAAATTTCGTTTTCCTACCTCTTAACAGATGTAGGCATTGTGGAATAAGCTCAAAGTCAACCCCTATGATGCGACGTGGACCACATGGACCGAGGACATTGTGCAATGCATGCGGTCTCAAGTGGGCCAACAAGGTCAGCTTATATTAATATTGACGTTTTGCTCCCTCGTTGTTTAGAGTGGCCTTAAATAATTACAGTTCCTGTCCAACCTTGTTGCTGCATATCCTCGAACTTACCGCAGGTACTTAATCTGGAGAGAGAACAATTTGCATTTGTATGAATATTCACACCAAACCATCCAGAAAGGAGAGCATGTAAACATGCTGTTCAAGCGCTTTCTGCAGGATTATAAAACTCGCCCTGTTGAACCCAAGCTGCATGTGCATGCCGTAACAGTGATTATATTACCACTGCTCTCTTTTATTCAACAGCCTGTTGGTCAAATTTGTGCATGTATACTTGATTGAATTCATTCTCTATCTGATTATACCTATCTGATTGAGTGTGAACCCGAAACAATTTTCTTTACTGTGAACTATTTTTGCTAGCCTTTTCTCTCCTGCTTTTCGTTGGTTTCTTTATTTAACTAAGAAACAACATATTATTTGTTGCATGTGGAGATCTTTTAGTCTGAGATCTGCAACAAATTGCTGACATAGATATTTAATGGATTTCAGAAGAATCTATGTCATGTCGTTTTCTTCTATTGGGTCAAAACAAGGAAGAATATTTCCAAATTTTCATTTTTCGTATCTACTCATGTTCAATCTCTAAATATTGCAGGGAGTCTTAAGAGACCTTTCTAAAGTTCCAGTTGGAGCCCAACATCATACTCCGAAGGCTAGTGAACTTGTACGTAACTTCTGAACAGAAAATTATACTCTGTTACAAAGTTTATCCTGATTCCTTGAAATTATAACGATAAAAGTTTGAGGTGTCTATTTACTTACAGTTCCTTTTATGGTTCACTCCTTCCAGAGCAATGGTGGAGATAACATGACACCTGCTGCTAAGGCCGTGACGACTTGTAATGGTGACAATTTGGCCTTGACTGCTGAACAGTAGTTGGTAAGATAGAAATTATGTTCCCTACAGTTCTTTGAGTGCCATTTGCGATTAGAGCAAGGCATTGATAACCTGGAAACAACTGTGGAATATCTCTCAACTTTTTATGTGAGATTGTACACACAATTCTCTGTATCATTGGTATCATATATAGGCTTTCTTGTTTGTTTTCTGTTTGGGTGTAGAACCGGATTGTCAAAACTTGATGTTTAATCATAAAGTGATGTAAATGTAGGTCTGGATATGTAATACAACCCTCTCAAGAGGAACTTGTAAATATGTTGAGTTATTGCTCCTTTCTGTACATGGTGTTTATTTTGTTTGTGATTGGAAGTACGAAGAAATAAGAAAATGATTGGCTGGAAACACCCCCATACCATAGAGCATCTCCAATGCATTCTATGGATTGCCATCTAGGTAGTATGCAAGTTGAAAGGCTAGTTATCTACATGGCATTTATGTATAACAAATAGACAGTCAAGGTCTTCAATGGATTCTGTCTCAATTTTTTTAAAGATAAAATAAAATCACGAACTCGCATGGGAATTTCACATTTTGCTGCCGGATGTGATTGTAATGAAGGACTGAGTAACGGACTCCTGATGACATTGG
This sequence comes from Osmanthus fragrans, assembly GCA_019395295.1. Taxonomy (NCBI): domain Eukaryota; kingdom Viridiplantae; phylum Streptophyta; class Magnoliopsida; order Lamiales; family Oleaceae; genus Osmanthus; species Osmanthus fragrans. Next base: position 2,353,213 of record CM033356.1, on the reverse strand, counting down.
TGGAAGGAATTATGGGGGGTTTCAAACTGTCACCCAAAATTTTATATTTGGCGAGCTTCCCATTATGCCTTGTCGACTAGGGTGAACATTACACATCGAAAGGCTCCTGTCTCTTCAGTGTCCGCCATTGTGGTTTGATTGATGCGAATGCTCACATTTTCTTCACTTGTTTGGTTAGTTGCGGAGTTTGAAGGCTGGCAGGACTGTCGAGTGGTGAAATATGAGGTGGGCGCTTGCTGGATGACTCCATCAGAATATCTTTCATTGTCTTAAGGCGTTTGAAGTTCACCATTTTTGACAGTTTCCTTTGGACCATCTGGGGATATAGGAATTGGGTTGCTCATGGAGGTAAGCTGCAGGTGGCATCTTGGTTCTTGAGGCAGCAAACAATCCATGTCAACTGATTGATGATGTCCCGAGGGTGGGTTGAAGGGCCGGTGGTGAGATAGGTGATGAAAGAAGTCGGGCTCCGGTGCTTTGATCTTGAATATTGATGCGGGGATCGAGGCTGAGGAAGGGTGTCATGGCATGGCATGGAGTGGCGATCAGAGATTAATCGAGTTAGGTGTTGGCTGCTTGTGCTTGACGGGTACCTGGAGGTTTGTGAAACTGTTGCACTTAAAAATGGCTTACGCTTCGCTAAGACTAATGGACTTTGGGTTGGTATTGCGGAATGGGACTTGCCATTGGGCCCTGTTTGCTCAAATTTTTCTTGATGCCGTATTTTTAGTGCAAGTAGGTGCTGGTATTTGTAGCTTTATATGGTACAAGAGAATGCTCAAGCGACATAGGGTGATGCTCCTATTCCAATTGCATATAACAGGGTTGAATGTATTCAATTTTCATTAGGTGTGACATCAATTAATGAAAGTTCACATATTTTTTTCAATAAATATTAATTTTGGTAAATGAAGAGGTTTGGAGTTGACATCTATTGTTCAAATTTGTTGTCTATTCAATTAATTCTTGACACATCATCAATTCAATGGGTTAGTGATGAAGTTAATGAGAGTAAATTTGAAATAACATATTAATTATTAATGATATGTTAAGAATTAATTGGATGAACAGTAAAATTGGACGACAAACTTGGACAGTTTGGAACGTCTCCTAGATTTCATTGGAGAAAAACTTTTTGAAACATTGGGATGCTCTGAATGTGCAAATATCTGTTTTTAAACGAACTGAAATGTACGTCTACAAATAAATTAAGCAAAGATTAAAAATGGGCAGTCTCTTTCAATATTTTTCGAGCTGAAGTTCGTTTGAACCCTTGATCGTTTTGTACATGTTTTTACATTTATTTTTTAAAAGAAAATGGACAGTTTATTGAATAGTTTCTGAATTAAGAATTATGCTACTTGTGAGAGGCCGGTGGACACACCTTTCACAAAAGGGAGGGGCCCACGCCCAATATAAAAAAATCTGTAAGCCCCTTTTTTGTGAGGGGGAGTGAACTGATGTGTACGTATAACAAATTCACTGAATTAACAATGTTCTCAGTATTCCGGAGGAACATCAAGTCAAGTGCTTGGCAAGACTTTCATTCATCTCAGATTTTAATTAGCTGACGTGATGTATTATTATTATTTTCACTTCTTTTCTTTTCTTTTTCCAACACTTTCGCATCAAATTCAAAGTGATTCCATACATTTTCAGTGATAAATTCGTGGTCCAATCATTAAGCTCAAGACTCAGCAAAATTCGGCTTATGTTATGAGTGATACTATTTAGTTCCATTGAGATTACAACCCCAATCTAGATAATATTAATGTGGCGTTAAATGATTGATGAAATTAAATAAGTCATTTAATTTCACTTTTCATTTAACCTGTCATCTAACGCCATCTAGACTGGAGTTGTAACTTCAGTGGGGATACATAGCATTACTCTTATGTTATACACGCATTGGACAAACTATTTTCAACAATTTATTTTAAATTCTTTGTGGTTCAGATCCGAATTGCTATTATTTAGATAAAATACAAAGTTTTAAAAACAACACAAATAAATGCTACCGTACACAAGTACTTTCTCTGCCATAGTTGGCAACATCAAGTCACCATTGGAAAAGAAATGAGAAAACCTAAGAATACAAAACTCCTTGGATGTCCATTATGCATCCCACAAAGCTATGGCAACGAGTCAGATTGAACCGAGCCCAAGTCTGGAAAAAAAACAGTTCGAGCTCGGCTCGGACTTTTTTTGGCCGGGCCGAGCCGGGCAAAGCCCGGCCAAAAAATACTGGCTAGGCCCGGGTCGAGCCAGCTCCTTTTTTTTTTTTTTTTTTTTTTGTAAAATTTACATTTTTTTTACTTAAATAATTTATAAATTAAATGAATTATAAAAGTTAAAACCCTCCTCGTTCGTCACATAAAATTCGACCACCTAAACTAAATGCAGCCTCCGATGCTATCGTAAACACCGGAGGTGTTATAATGGAAAGAGTAATTAATTTTTGAGGAGATATGAATTGAATTAATGCCATTAAATATTAAAATTGAATATTCCAACTCAATGTTGGCAATTCACCCATTAAATAAGAAACGAAGGAGGCGGCAATAACTTGTGTATTTCAATGGTAAGGTTTCATAATTTTGTTCCTTACCATTCATCATAAAGAGAATACACAACTAGTTATTATTTTAATTATTTTATTATTATCTTGTGAACGTGATTGATTTTTTCTATATAAATTTTCACTTCAATCAATCTTTTCTAAAATAGCAGTCAGCTTTTTTTTTAAAAAAAATTAAAATTTTTTTTTCTTGGCGGGCCGGCCCGTGTGGCTTGCCGACCCATCCGGGCCCGGGCCCCGACTTGCTCGAGTTTTTTCCGAGTCGAGTTCGAGTCGTCCGAGTTTTTGGATTTAATTGCCACCCCTAATCTCACATCATATTTACATTAAGTATTACATCAAAACTCCTGCAAAGCTTCTCCATAATCATTCAAAATCATATTTTTTTGTAGAGGTTGGTGAAACTCTTGCACTTAGAAATAGCTTACGCTTCGCTAAGACTAATGGACTTTGGGTTGGTATTGCGGAATGGGACTTGCCATTGGGCCCTGTTTGCTCAAATTTTTCTTGATGCCGTATTTTTAGTGCAAGTAGGTGCTGGTATTTGTAGCTTTATATGGTACAAGAGAATGCTCAAGTGACATTGGGTGATACTCCTATTCCAATTGCACATAACAGGGTTGAATGTATTCAATTTTCATTAGGTGTGACATCAATTAATGAAAGTTCACATATTTTTTTCAATAAATATTAATTTTGGTAAATGAAGAGGTTTGGAGTTGACATCTATTGTTCAAATTTGTTGTCTATTCAATTAATTCTTGACACATCATCAATTCAATGGGTTAGTGATGAAGTTAATGAGAGTAAATTTGAAATAACATATTAATTATTAATGATATGTTAAGAATTAATTGGATGAACAGTAAAATTGGACGACAAACTTGGACAGTTTGGAACGTCTACTAGATTTCATTGGAGAAAAACTTTTTGAAACATTGGGATGCTCTGAATGTGCAAATATCTGTTTTTAAACGAACTGAAATGTACTTCTACAAATAAATTAAGCAAAGATTAAAAATGGGCAGTCTCTTTCAATATTTTTCGAGCTGAAGTTCGTTTGAACCCTTGATCATTTTGTACATGTTTTTATATTTATTTTTTAAAAGAAAATGGACAGTTTATTGAATAGCTTCTGAATTAAGAATTATGCTACTTGTGAGAGGTCGGTGGACACACCCTTCACAAAAGGGAGGGGTCCACGCCCAATATAAAAAAATCTGTTAGTCCCCTTCTTGTGAGGAGAGTGTACACTGATGTGTACATATAACAAATTCACTGAATTAACAATGGTCTCAGTAAATTCCGGAGGAACATCAAGTCAAGTGCTTGGCAAGACTTTTATTCATCTCAGATTTTAATTAGCTGATGCGATGTATTATTATTTTTTTCACTTCTTTTCTTTTCTTTTTCCAACACTTTCGCATCAAATTCAAAGTGATTCCATACATTTTCAGTAATAAATTCGTGGTCCAATCATTAAGCTCAAGACTCAGCAAAATTTGGCTTATGTGATACACGCATTGGACAAACTATTTTCAACAATTTATTTTAAATTCTTTGTGGTTCAGATCCGAATTGCTATTATTTAGATAAAATACAAAGTTTTAAAAACAAAACAAATAAATGCTACCATACACAAGTACTTTCTCTGCCATAGTTAGCAACATCAAGTCACCATTGGAAAAGAAATGGGAAAACCTAAGAATACAAAACTCTTTGAATGTCCATTATGCATCTCACATCACATTTGCATTAAGTATTAAATCAAAACTCTTGCAAAACTTATCCATAATCATTCAAAATCATATTTTTTTGTAGAGAGGAGAAATTCAGTTCGAGTTCGTTGTTGTTTGCGGTTTGAAGTGTTTCTACCACAAGTTATATCCGTTGTATCTTGGGAGACAAATGTCGTAAACGGTAAGTACCATTGTAGAGCAATATTGTCTTAAAAAAGAAGAGTGATTATCACTTGTCTAAGACTTCTTTCTTCTTCATTTCTTGTTTTTCTTATGTGGTTTGTATACTATATTTTTTTTCCCCAAATTTGTTGTGTTTAATTATGCTCTAGCAAGTTAAACGTTGCTATTTCATTTGTTCATTACAAAACAACCCTTTCACTACCAAATACTCAACAGGGTTTTGGTTTTTCCAAGAGCAATAGAGCATGTTTCGCCTTGGCCAAAATACAAGTAAGTGGCTTAAAAATAAGGTAAAGTTTCTGAAAATTAGGAGAAGGGCTCCAACCTCTTTCATAAGGTAAAGTAAGAGCCGAATATTCTATTTACATATTTTAATTTTGGTAGTTCTAAGTTTCTATCACAATTTCCCTTTGAGAAAGTTGGTACACAGTTTCTTCCACGCCTCTCTATCCGGCTCGCTAGTCTCCAACTTGGACTTGGCCTCTTCTGCAAGAGACTCCTGAAAAGATAGATACAAGACATGTATGTATAAGGTGAGCAAAGTTGAATAAGATCGTTCAAAGAATAAAAATGTTAGAATCTTATTTTCATACCTCAATGAGATTGCGATTGAGAAGACGGTCAATGATATTCAACAGGATACCCTTAGTGTACTCAGGGTGACCTTGGATGCCCATAATATGGTCACCATATTTAAACATTTCAATTCCAGTCTTGTTTGACCCTGCCATAATTTCGGCTTTAGGAGGGAGTTCCCGAACCTAAGCCAGATTTCGCACTTCGAGTTAATAACTAATTTTTGAATTGGAGTTGTGTAAAATGGGTGGGACATACCTCATCCTGATGACATTCAATTATAGATAAGAAAGCAGGCATTTTCAGAGAGGTGAAAATCTTTGATGGTTGTAAATGAACCTTTGTGACTCCGATGTCCCAACCTGAAGTGGCGCGGCCAGTCCTGCCACCCAAAGCTCGTCCCAGTATCTACCCAAAAAAAAAAAAAAAACAAAAAATTGTAATCCTTATTCATCTACTATTTATTGGATATTGTTCTGTTACACAATGATGAGATTGCTCGGAACACATTATAAGTCAATGATATTATATATTCCTTGTATACAAAACATAACACATGATATTCTTTTGTGATTATTAACTAAATTTTAGTTGTTCAACTCATGCTTTCAACTCATTCAGACGTGAGTCAAGCTGACGAGCGACTCGCCTCACCTAACACTTCCATAATCACCCTACCCTAAGAACCAAAGAATACACCCCTTTTTATCTCTTTTATATACGTGCAACTATGCTGTACTGAGTGTCGGTGTGTGTGAAAGAGGGACTGCATCTTGTGCCTATAATTGCTTATGAATAGGAAATCAAACAACTTATTGTACAATATAACTATTAATCTAAAACAAAACAAAATTTTGTCCTGTCAAAATTCAAAATTGATATGTGCTGTGTGTTGGACAGCACAAATTTTGTCAACCAACCCCACTAATCTACTCCAAAAGCTGAAACATAAAGATTTAAAGACAGTTGGATGGGGATCAAAAGTAAATGGCCGTATGTACCATGCTGATCTCTATATTAAAGATGTAATTTTGATAGGAAAGAACGGGAAATAGTGCTCCACATCAAGTAGGAAAGTGGGAAAGGAATGTTAGAAAGTATCGAGAAATATGACAAGGATTTCTTTTATCAAGACGAATTCTTTTAATTCATTGAGAAAATTAGATGATGTAACATGAGTTTAACAACTCGCCAATTTATTAGAAAAATAATGTTTGTCCAGATTCAAAGACAGGGAAAAAAATAGACTGATTTGACAACAGATGATTTGGTGTTTATCATTTTTATTTTTCAAACAGTTCAATCATGTATTGACACGTGTGCACCCTATTTTTAACCTGTTTTTAAGCATGTTTGTGTCATGTTTGCATTCATTACTTTCAAATTATAAAAATCAAAAGGTCATATAGCCCCACAAATTTAGGGCAGGCAAAATATTTATAGGCTAGATAAGAAAAAAAATACATTTATATGGCGTGTGAACCATATATATAAAGCATAGACGTGACACATTGGGCATTTGGACCACCACACGGATCCAAAGGCTGGCTGGCACAAACAGCATAATCCCAATTTACACAATCTCTCACCTTTTATATTTTATTTTACCTCAAAATTATTGGATATAAATAAATAATTAATTATATTCAAAAATAGTAAAATATATTTACAATTATTTTTCAAAAGTAACTCATTACAACAATTTATTCCTTTGAAGCAAAGTGTAAAATCATAACTCAAAAACGCGATCCGTTAAAACAAACAGCTCGACAGAACTTCTGCTCCTTATAAAAGAGTTTAGCTTATGAAAATGTTGTTTTAATTATATAAAAATATTTTAAAAAATTATCAAAACTTTTCAAAAATTCTGTCAGTAACTTAATACACAGTATACTCTAAGAAATAATATAATGAAAAAGACCACTGCCAAACCTAAAGGAAGATAACATTAACACCAGAAAATAAGGACAGCTGTCCATATATGTATTTCAGAGACACGGAACTGAACGAAATGGAAATGGCGTGAAGAAAATACCTGGTGGCCAAAACAAATGCCTAGAACCTTCTTTTTCATTGCATCCAATTTCTTCAGCAAAGCTTCAAGTTTACAGATCCATAAATCATTTCCATGGGCGTCACTGCAACTACCGGTGATCACGAATCCATCGTACTCTCCGATCTCGTTATCTTCCGGAAATTCGTCCTTCGCAACCTTAAACATGTCCCATGTTTCACCTTCTTCTCCCAGCATTTGCACGAAAACTCCAAAATAACCTCCGTAAAGTTTCTTCACGTAATCTGAATCATCTGCACAATGAAGAACAGCAAACTTTTTGCTACCCATTCTCTCTCTCTATCTCTATCTATATATGTGTAAGTCAGGGAGAGGAGCTGTTCTTCTTGGAGGTGTTCTTTGGGCTTGAGAGATGGAATATTTATAAAACAAACTGACGGAGGTTATGGAAAGTTTTCTACTAAGAATCAGCCACTTTGACGATATAGAAAAAATTATTTTAGTTTTTCCAATTTTTAAAATATATTTGAATTTTTCTATAGGATTAAAGAATCTTGACTGCAAATCTGCAATACTAAGTCCTAATTTTATTTACAATACTTGTTGACAACTTCGATGTTAAAATTTTGATTTAGAAAATAATTTTTAAAATGAATGAATGTTATAGTGTAAAATGTGAAGTACTCAACCAAAATTTGTACAACTAGCATGAGATATTCACTCCTCTTTCACACTTATCTTTAATCTTACATTTAAAAAAAAAATTAAAAAAAAAATCATTTTTTCGTTTTCTCACAATATTTTCATACGCGGACAGGGCCGACGTGGCCCTATCCATCTAGAATTATTCATTTTTAATTATACATTCATCACAAAATACATTTTCCAAAACAAATTATCAAACAAGGGTTAACACTTAAACGGCTAGCATACCATGATAAATATAGAAACAAATATCATTGTAAATTCGGCTAAAATAGTTATGGTATTTCTTGGTGTAAATTTGATAAATATCATTGAATTTTATTCTAAAATGTTCAATTGAAGGTTAAGAAGTTTCTTTATTATAATTCTAGGACTTTTTTTTTTTTTTTGGTAATTTTATATGACTTTAGAATCACAAATTACATTAATCAATTTTTTTTAAGGAAAGTTAATGTTGTTGATTATGCTCCTACATTCCTACTTTTTCTTGTAGATGTAAGTTTTAACATAGAAGTTTTTTTTGGGTAAAGCATAATGTTTCAATTTAAATAAAAGGATAATTAGCACAAAACGTTATTACCTTCGATTTTTTTGACATTTTCAACCCTATTTTTACATTTCATTGCGAAAATGATCACTTACATCCAATTTCTCAATAAAAAAATGTAAAATGACAAATATATCCTCCTAGTTAAATAATTTTTTTTTTCCAATCAAATACCCCCAAAAATATGGTTTTGGGTGGAAATTTGACATTTATCGTGAAAAATAAAGCCATTTTCACATTGAAGTTTCTTTAGGCAAAGCATAGTGTTTCAATTTTAAATAGAAAAGATTCATGCATTAGATTCTTGGTCCTTTACATTTAAGATTGTTCTTTGGCGGACTTCAAGTTTTAATATGTTATTTGATCGGATATATATGTAACACTACAAAAGTTTCCATACCGGACTTATGGCTCAAAGACTTAATATAACATGTAATGTTGATGCGGAAAAAAAAAAAATTGATATCATGATGTCGATTTAATAATAGAATTAACCATTTATCAAAGTAAAAAAATAAAAAAGAAATTAAAATTTTTAAAATTAAAATGATGACTTATATACTCTTAAAATAAGGAAAAAAGGGGGAAAATTGTAGTTTTAATCTAGACAAAATATAAACTAAAGAATGCATATTTATTTTCATCTACAAATAAGTGTCGATTAATTTGCAATTAATCTATTGCCTCTGCGGAGTCTGCACACCATTGCTAATGTCATTCTCGAGAAGATACATGAATTAAAAGTAGTATTTTAAAAGGCGGAAAAAATAGTTCTAGCTGCGAGGCGTTTAAAATGGCCTCCCTTATATGGAAAATGCATGAAAAAGGCGATTCACCAAATTTGATCTCCTATAATGCGGGACTAGACGTCAAAATACATGACTAACACAAGGCTTCAAGTCAAAAAGAGACTCAATTTTTTTTTTCTTTCTTTTATCTTTTCTATTTTTTAAATTTAATTAATTAATTAATTTAATAGAAATATATTAATACTAATTCTGAAATAAATAAAATAATGTTAAAAATAAGGAAACACCTTATTATGCCTAGACTAATTAAGCTTAATGCTCGATCTTAACATGCCTTATACCTTTCAAAACTTTTGAAAAATATTGGGTCGTGAACATGACTTTGCCTTTTCAATTGGTGGGTAAGTGCACTGAAAAGTATAATTGGTGGAAAGTCAACTGTTTTTATGGTATTTTCTTTTCTTGTAGTTTTCCCATTAAAGTTTCTTTGAGTTGATTTTTGGTTCTTGGCCCTTTCAAATTGTACTTTTGACCATACAATGGAGTCTTATGCTTGGATTCTCACCGGAGAAAATCATTTTTCTAGCTTCTTAATTAGTTAATAATGCTAATGAGTGGATTTCTATGTTTATTCTGACAATCACACCGTGGCTCGAGGAATGAATATATAATACATGAAGTCTAGGATAATCCTGAAATCATGAAGCAAAGACCTTACGACATATATGTTAAATTTATTATAAATTTGACATATACATTTACGATTGTATATTTTCGTGATCAATAAGAATTTTCCGCTGGTACACAAAGCACATGTAGTATTGAAGAAATAAAGTCAATGCTTTCCAAAATACATTAAAAAAAAAATAAAAAAAAAGGAAATGTCATTGCAGGTGCATGGGAATTTTGGGATTGAAGGAATTCAAAGTTCAAATCCTCAATTTCCCAATTTCAACCCATAATATAAATGAATAAAAAATAATTGAAAAATGTCCACAACCCGATATGAAAATACATTTGATCCTCATTATTTTCAAAATATATTTTTCTCTCTTCATTTCAATCACACATTTTTCAATAAAATAATATTATACGTAAACTCAAATTTTTTTCGTATATTTTAACCATGCATTTTTCATCAATATATTATTTCAAAATGTATTATTAAAATATAATGGGGGGCCCTAAGAATTTCCAGGAAATTGGCACGACTTGGAAATGTGGTGACTAGTCCAATCAAAATGTCAAGTTGGTATATTCTTGTTGAATTTTAACAGATTTTTAATAATTCTATAAGCATTTTCCAAGCATGTTTGGGTGTGCCTAAAATGTGCCTTTTCTTTGTAGCAACGTTCTTCATATTGTCAAAAAAAGCAGCGCACGCAAAGCTTGATGTTGGAATGAGTTGATGCCAAGATCTCTTATTTTTGGTGGATGGCTCTTATATCCTTTATTTATTTATATATAGTCAGGTTTTCCAACTTACATCAGACTATATCCTGGACCACCAGTCTCCGATCCCTCAGTAACTGGCAGAAGTAAACCGCGGATTATGTCCAAATTGACCAGGGTCCGTGCACCCTTTATATTCCTGACCCCAAAGAGTCTCCTCCATGATTATTACATCACCAAACTGCTCCAACCAATAATGGTTATTACATCACTCAGTTACTCCAACCAGGAATCGAACTCCCCACGCTGAGATTGCAAGCCCAGCAATGCTCGTCATTTGCCAACTTGAAGTTGATAATATCAAGTTTAGTTCGTAATCAATAATTTTTCATTTAATTTTGAACTTTTAATTTGAAGTTCATCTTTAACGGCACTTAGTTGTTCCGTAAAAAGTTGCTGCTTGGCTGACTTGCTCGTTGTTGCAGTGATCAGCATCGATCATGTATCTTGTGTAGACTCAGAGTTCCCCCTTCTTTTCTGAGGGATGTACCTTCTACTTTCTTCGATTTCGAAAACAAGAATCTCACAAAACTAGAATCTAACAGTAAGGTGCTTGAGTTAGCAAAGTGTTGTAGTAGCACCGAAGCCTCCTTTAAGCTGTCTTTTTCTTATCTATGATAGCAACAAAATTAAATTTAATGGTAACAGGACTCTTTCTTTTATCACTTATGAGCCGTGTGAGATGAGAGGAGCACAACAAGAACTACTAAAAAGTGTCAAGAATTGTAGTTATGAAAAATAAACTTAAAATTGTCGTAGTTAAACATCAATTTTTGATTAGTTTGTTACATGATAAATGCAAAAACTACATTCTTACTGAATATAACAAGTACAGATCTTCCCAGCTCTTAAAATAAATAAATTTGAGTTCATTAAATTAAATCACAGATCGTTGCATTGTGTAATGTTCATTTTCCCAAAAGTTAATGTCTATAGTCTATACACCTGTCTAACGTGTTCTCCAATTTTCACTGATTATGAACGAAAAGAAAAAATCATTATAATTATGTCTGGAAATTAAAATTAAATTTTGATAAAAAAAAATGAAGAATTATGTGATTGAAAAATTGTGAATTTCATATGTAATTAAACTAAATTATTAATTTTAACTTGAATTATTTAACAGGGACTACATGGATTTATGACACTCGATTAGATTTTTTTTATTTTGGATTACGTTTTTAATTATTATTGGATGACAAGATTCGTTCTGCCAACCGGCAAGATAAGGAGACGCAAATAAGCTGTCGGGTCTTTGTCTACACCGTAAAATCTAACGTTAGGATCACGAAAATTATTGATTTAGAAGGATTCTTAAATTGTTAATAAAAATCTCCGGAAAAATCATGGAAAAAAAAAGTTCAACTGGTACGATCCCTTTGTCACCTCATAATGAAAGGGGTGATCTTGTAATTCTTAAAAAAAAAAAAAAAAAAAAAAAAAAAAAAAAAAAAAAATTGAACCCCAATTTTGAGGGTCCCTCATCGTCCTATCCTTAGAATATTATGGAGGAGGTAAATCACGGGATGTGCCTCAATAGGCCAGGGTACAGAGCTGTCATACTGGTACCCACAAAGAGTTCAATTTCAAACCTTATAAGAGACAGAAATTGAACACTCACACTGCGATTGTCAATTCAGTTGAGATTACCTCACGCCTATCCTTTGCACCACTGAACTATGCCCCTGGGGACGATGATCTCATAATTCTTGACCTGTAAAGAGGCGTTGTTTAGGTGCTCCATTTTTTTTTCTTATTGAGGAAGAACCTAAACACGTACTAGAGATTCACAATAGATAATCATCAAACTCGATTGATTAAATAACTTATTAGATTATCGATACATGAATAATTATTAATTCATAGACAGATTATGTGAAGTTATTTCTAATCAACGTTTAAAAATTGTGATGAATGTTTCTTGAATTATCGTAGCAAAAATAATACCATGGTGGAGTATCTCACCATCAAATACATTATTCAAGGAGTACTGAATGCATATCGAGGATGATCACGATTTAGATGATAGTTGTGTATAACTAATTATTTCTTCAAAAGAAGCATTTCAAAGATCGTGACCTTAAATAATTATTTTGTAAGGAGAAAAATAATCAAATGTGAAATATGCATTGCAAAAAATTAAAGATGAGATTGAGTTCAAAGAAAAAGCAACTTTATATGCATATTTTCAGAAAAAAAGTAAATTCAAAAAAATTGAAAGTTGACCAAATAAAAATTTCCTCAATATCTATTTTAAAATTTTATATATTCATTGACCCCCAAAGAATATTAGATAATATTATTATTGTACGCATTTAAACAAGATTATTAATTTGGTACACTAATCAAAGTCGAAAGCTAAAAATATTACTTGTTTAAGTGAAATTATTAATTTATCAAAAATTCATTTCTGGAGTCTTCTTCCTCCAAAACTCTTCACATTTCACAAAGTCCAAATCCAATCTGAAAATAATTTAAGAAAATAGATCATTCTTAAAATTCATGGGGGCCTCTTGAAATTCCTCAAATTTGCTCTTTATGCATTCTACACTTCACTTTTTTTCTCAACTTGAAGTAAAAATGTTGGATCAGTATAAAAAATTGAAAACCCCAGTTTTCATGCTGTCAGTGTCTTCTGATTTTTTATAGTGATCCCTGTAATTATTTTTCTTTTTCTTTTTCTAGTTCTGGCTAAATCTGTTTGAAACATTTGTACGATGTAAAGTATGTCCGTACGTATGCATGTATTTTGTACGTACACTTACATTTAATGTCTAAATAAGTAAATATTACTTGCAAGACCTGTATTTGCTCTGGGCTATCCTCTGTAAGCTCCACTTTTTGTGTGTATTTTTTCTATTTGTAGTTTTGATTATGAATTTATATATGCATCTTAAGCAAGAAAAGGGTAACATCTGGAGAGGATCAAAGCAAAATATCGAATAAGAAACCAAGGAAACAATTCAACTTCACGCGAAAAGTGATCAACAAAGCCAGGAAGAAAGTAACATTTAATGATGTTCAAGAAAATTTAATGGAAGCTCAGTTTCACTTTCATCACATTGACAAAATAAACATCAATTGTAAGACTTTTGTAACCATAGTAACATCGAGAGGTTGAGAAAGATCAAACAGCAATATATGAGATCTAACCACATTGGGTTGTTTGGCTCATCATGTCTTCTGAGAAGTAGGCATTGCCAGGGACAATCCAGCACCACTTGGTAGATCCTTCCATTGTTGAGTAACTGTCTTGATCTGTGTGTAAAACTGAACGCCAGCCTTGCCTGAAATCAACCGTGCAAAAACAAGATGATAATATTACTGTAAGACATAACATAACATTCCAGTCTGCAAGATTGGAAACTTGAGCTTTACAGATTACGTAAATTGCTTTCTAATAAAAAAAAAAAGGGAGTATAAATATGTGCTATGCATAGTGTGAAGTAAACTAGTATTCATGGAAGAGTATTATTTACCATAAAAATTGAGATCCCCTGCAAAAGATGCCTTGGAGCCAGTAAATGAGAAGAAGGGTAAAGGAACTGGAATGGGAACATTGACGCCAACCTGAGGGTGGAGCAGAACCACTTCACATCAGAAACAGAAAAACTATAAAAACAAATATAAAGAAAACAGTGGCAGAAATTTTTGCCTGGGAAGGAAACTATAAACAATCTGAAAATTGATCCAAATTAATATATTCTCTTGATAAAAGTTCAGGCACACTAGACATGGACAGGCTGATGCATATTTATAATTTTAAGCTCAACCTAGATGATCCTTTTTAATTTTGCAATATTTGTTAGTTAAGTTAAATATATGAAGCAACAGAGTAGGATACCTGGCCTGCCTCTATCTCAGTTTGGAATTTCCTTGCAGCTCCACCAGATGTAGTAAAAAGAGCTGCACCATTCCCGTATCTGGAAATTTAGATACATGACATGAGATTCAAACATAAAAACAAAGAAAAAGAACATGATGATAAAATAGATCTAGGAAACAGGGAATACTTATTTCTGTTGACTATGTTTATGGCTTCTTCTAAACTGTCAGCCTGAGATGAGCAACATGAAAAATGAAACTCTCAGCATTGACCATGTTCAGTTAAATTGCAATGGAAGATGGGCAATTAAGTACTGATATACCTTCATGCAAATGAGAACGGGGCCAAAGATCTCTTCCTGAAATCCCATAACAAGAGAGATTAAATAAGCAAAAGGCATAAGATTTAAGCTACCTTTTCAAGATGGGGGGAGAGAGAGATAAGACAAGATTGATACCTTATAACATTCCATGTCAGCAGTTACATCAGACAAGATGGTGGGGCCAATAAAGTTACCTTGTTCATATCCAGGAACCTATTATTAATAGGTGGAAGAAAAATGTGAAGTTCATTATCTCGTTGATCATTTCAACCCAAGTAGTAATGAGGTAGTTATTTCTGCAAGAGCTTACCATATTTTAACCAATTAATCATCACTATGACTTACACAGGTAATAGTTTTTCTCCTATTCTCATAACATGCATGTAAGTTTATCAACCGTTTTATTTCTAGCTTTTGTCCTGCTTACATCTTCTATCTTTTGATAATTAAAATGTGCCCAGATCAACATTGACTACTAACTTTAATATAAATCAGTATGACCACTACAGTATAATCCAATGCCTTTCCACAGTCCAGGGTAACTAAATTTAATTAATGCCACCTACATCACCGTCCACATCAGTTCAGAAAAAAGGTTTCCATTGTCAAGAACGGCATGTAGAAAAATTGCAAGGCTTGAGAAACAACGTTGATTTCATTGGAAAAGTAGGTTTCTTCAATTTCCACGTTTCAACATAGCGGAAAAGGTGAGTGGTAATGGGCTTAATAACTGATATACCTTAATAGCTCTTCCATCCAGCAAGAGTTTGGCTCCGCTGTCAGCACCACTTGGAACCAATTTACATATTCGTTCCTTTGCCTACGAATGTATGGGGAGAAACATGATAAAACGGCCCACAAATAACAAATATACATGTAAGTATCATGAGCTGCTCAGTGGTTAAAAACAATGCTGATTAGGTTCCAGCAGATGCAACACTACTTTTGGACTCTGTTCATACCTGCTTACTGATGACTGGACCGAGGTCTGCCTGAGGATCTGTTCCAATATTTACCTTAAGGGATTTAGAACGCTCTACTAGCTTTTCTTCCCTACAAAGGTTCAAATGAGTTACAGAAATCAGCAATGTCTTTGAAAAGGAAATAGTGAAGGTAGTAATCTTATGATAATACGTTTTCCCTTCCAGAATAGAGGGTAAAAAAATATGCAATATATGGTCTTCACTAATTAAAATTAAAGCTCTGTATAACATGAGGCAGATAATCAAAAAATATCTTTTATTGGCAATATACTTCCCTTCTGAGATTGAAGAAAGTAAATTGTATGCAATTGTTAAAGAGAAAGATGATAGAAGTGAAAGAAAACAGCACTCGCATGGGATACAACAAACAAGGAGAATACCATGATTTAGAATCTCCAACGAAGACAACCGTGCTCAATGCCATGCACCTTTGTCCTGCAGCACCAAAACCAGCTGCAACTAGAGCATTTAGTGTAGCATCCACATTTGCATCAGACAATACGATTCCATGGTTCTTTGCTCCCATGTTGGACCGAAAGGATTTTATATTAAGGTAGTCTGTAGTCAAGTTTTTAAGCTTCACTTAAAGAATGATAGATACAAAATATCTGTTTGTAAGTTTGTAATGAATACGGAATCTTGGTTATGTAAAAGACAACTATTGCACTGACCTGGACACGTTTTCCACAGTTCCACTAGCTGATGCTCTTCCATAAATATGCATGCCAGCCTAAAAAAAAATGCCCTTAATTCAGTGCACAAAGATGAAAGAATATCAAATGCAAGAAAAATTGGCTGTCCAGTTCTCAAGCTAATTTCCATCCTCACCAAGGAAAAAATGGAAAACAATAATTTCGTACAAAAGTAAATACTGGCAAAAAAGCAATGATCTTAACTATGGGAATTGATAGATCAATAATTCTTCGATGACCAGATGATAATGAAGGCTGTTTTGATGTTGATTGTGGTCAAGATGATCAGATAAAAATAAAAAATAAAAAAAATAGAACAGGGCCTTGATGGAAGATTATGTTTTTGTGCCCATCCTTGCATGCCTAAACTAATATACGAATTCGCATGTCTTTGATCCTAGCAGGAACATCGAACTTTCGTAGAGGAGAACGTAAGGAGGATGTCTAGTGGCAAGGCGTCTCCTCTTCCGTCTTCTGCTCGCCTTAGTGGCATAAACTGTTATGATCATGTTTGGAGAGATCTTGAGTCTTAGACATGGGAACTCTTTGATAGAGACTCTGCTTCGCAGACAGCTCTCTCCCCAGCCCACAGCAAAGTCAATCACGGCAGTCAGTTGAAATTGAAGGAATTAAGAGCATGTAACATTACTTACAATATTTGAGCCAACAAATGATACAGCTCTAATATCATCATCATCACATATAGCATTAACAGTGTCCTGCGAGAGAGAACAATAAAGTTGAAACATGAAAGATACAAAATAAAGCTATATATACGTCACAGATACAAAATGAATGAATGACCCCCTAAAAGGTTCTTTCTTGGATTTGAAATGATTACTGGTGACATTAAAGAAAAAATAGTGGTAGTAAATGATTGAATGAACAGAACATACATTGGTGCCATGTACAATATTCAGGACACCATTGGGCAAACCGACCTCCATGGCCAACTCGGCAAGAATCAAAGAAGCGCCTGAAACAAAATAAGGAGCAAATTAATAGTAAATTCGAAGCAAACCAAATACCAAAATGTCGTTGAAATTAACTGTAAATTTTCTTTCTTAAAGTCGAAGGATTATAATGTCTTGTGCATATCTGATGATCTCATATCAACAGACATGTTAACAAAAATTAACAAATAATTAACAATAAAACAAGGTTAGACTAAGCAACATGACCTATCAATGTAAAAAGAGGTGAATAAAATATTGATCATGGCAACGATTTTCAGATAGATAAACATATCGGGAAGCCAGCGCTTAAGGCTCGAGAGAATGTGGCCATAGAGTGAAGAGAACAGTATTGTGTTTTGAGTAAATGAACATAATTGTAACGGTTGGAGTTTATCACAGAATTATTCAAAAACTTGTCATTTGCAATGTCAAAAATGCAAGATAAAGAATGCATTGATAATATTTTCACGGGATACTTCATGATCACTTGAAATAAATTGCCAATTTGCTATACATTTAGATACAGATGTAACTGAATAAGCAGTGAGATGCCAACTAGATAGTATTCGTTAAATTAAAAGGCAATATATGAAGGCCTGTCAATGAGTAGAGTCAGAGACTACAGTCTATTGGTGTGCTGGTCCAAGATTATATACTTGAGGCACTATCTTACTAAGCCCCCAAAAGGAGAAGTATATTGTTTTAAACTTCTTTCATTTTACATGCAATAAACTCACATCAGCTAAGGATAACATAGTCTTAGACAGTAATGATCCTAATTAATTATTTTGATCCCAATGCCAGATACTAAAATATTAGAAAGCAAACAACTGATTCCGTAATACACCAGATTACATAATGAAAATAAGTCACCTGGATTTTTTTCAGATGGCTTTAGGATGAAGGTATTTCCACATGTAACTGCAACAGGAAACATCTGCATGAAGTTGCACGTGAGATTAGAAAGAGAAAAAAGTTCTTGTGCTAGATTGATTTATTAAAGCTTCAATAAAATTTTCCCTCACCAAACAAAGGGAAGAAAAATATGATGTGGTAAGAAAGAAAGGTAGGAAAGGGACATTGATGGATCTGAATTAAATGGAAAGCACTTGAGAAGAATAAAAGAAAGCAGATTTACCCATAAGGGAATCATTGCAGGGAAGTTAAAGGGACAAATCCCAGCACAAACACCAAGAGGTTCTCTAATGCTATAGGTATCAATTCCACTTGACACATTGGAAACATACTCTCCCATCTGTAGGGTTGCCATCCCGCAAGCACGTTCCACCACCTCTTCAAGAAAATACTTACAATAATTAAGAACTCAACTGTAATGATTATATAATTACATGCATGCATGCAAGCAAGCACATATATTACAGAGGTACTAACCTAGCCCACGGAACACATCACCCTGTGCATCCTTAAGTGTCTTCCCTTGCTCAGTGATAATGTTCAAGGCAAGTTTATCCTAGAATGAGAATCATTATAATACTAATCAGTATCAATCATAAGCAGAATAAAATCCAATTAGATCAAAACATCTCAACATGCTAACCATGTTTTTACGAATAAGATCTTGCAGCTTAAACATAACGCGTTGCCGTGATGTTATTGGTGTGTTGCGCCAGGATGGAAAGGCCTGTTTTGCAGCAGATACTGCAGACTTGAACTCCTCTTTTGTAGTTAATGGTACTTGAGAAACTACCTCTTGTGTTGCCTTTGATATCAATCAATCAAAAAAATAAACACAAAAGAAATACTGATAACTGGATATAAAGAAATTGAATTGTTATGACATTTCATTCACTTACCGGATTCAAGACATCAATTAATTCTGATGGTTGTGAATCTATAAAGCTACCACCAATAAGATTTGGCACTCTCTGAAATAAAAAGATCAATGTGATAATACCCCAAAAGAAAATTAATAAAAATTATACAATTTTGTGTTTTATTTTTATTCTTTTACTTTAAATTCATGGGTAGAAAGGCTTTATCTTTAACAATTTTCAGCACCCTTTTGTTTATCATATTCTTCTGCAAAACACTAAAATGAACTTAATTGGAATTCCCAAAGCAGACACATAACATAAAATTCAAGAATTCACATTATGCATTTTCATCTTCCGCAGCGTGCTTTATTTTCAGATTCTGAATTCCTATAAATGGGGCCCGCCCCGGGGGGGGGGGGGAGGGAGGGGGGAGGGGTAACTAATTGTATCAAAACAAATTAGAATAGAAAGAATGCTCACAAGCGAATTTCCATGTCTCCAAGACGGTTCAGCAGCAGTTGAAAACTGAGAATTTGCAAGCGCGAATATCCGAGGACTCAACAGCCTCGCGTTCCTCACTAAAGAAACACCAAAACGCCAATATAAACACACGTAAACAATAATCAAATCAAGATTAGGGCCCCAAGCTGCAACTTAATCAACCAATTCGCTATAACGTATAAGATACCCATATTCATCATCAAATGATAGAATAAACAACAAAATTATTGACACGCTCAAGAATTAAAGCGAGTACCTCGTTGAAGTGAAAGCTGCAGCACCATCGCTAATGTATGATGAAACAGTAATCTCGTTGCAATCCTTTGTCTGTATACTGCCTCACTGTAGAGTGAATGTTTGTAGAGAGAGAGAGAGAGAGAGAGAGAGCGAGAGAGCAGCTTGCAATTACTTCTTATTTGTTCCGAAAATAGTCGGATATCTCTGTAATTATGGTAACAGCGGGTCCATGGGAATCATCTTCATCGAATAATTAGGTAATTTGGACATTTCTAAGATTTTTATCTTACTATTAAAAAAAAAAAAAAAAAAGTGATATTAATCAATTTGGATGTCAAAAAAACTTTTACCTTTTCTACAATTATATAAAACAAGTAAAATTATCAAAATTTCATATTTAATAAAATTTAGGAGAAAATACCGTTAAAATGGACACCGCTGCCTCCGAAATTTTTTTTTGAATACCTTATTATCAAAAAAATCATTAAACGTATAAAAGAGTTGAGAGAGAAAGAAGACGGTCGAACTTGAATTTGAAAGGAAGGGTTTAAGACTTTAAATGTTAATTTATATTCAATTTTAGGACAAAACTGTAAATACAAAAAAGAACCAAAAAATTAATTTTTAAAAAAATAAGGGACGTTCTCTTCGTGTATCAATTTTGTGTTTTGTGTTTTGGGTGTCCATTTTGAGATTGTTGAAAACTCGTTATTTTTGTCGTTTTGAAAAAATATTTTTCAACCCGTGTTTTTTGAGTTTTGGCAGATTTATGAAGAAAACAGCCAAAACATAAAAAAGTTGTTTTCTGTTTTCTTCACAAAATTTTCTGCCGTTTTCAAAAACTCGTTTTCGAAAATGGGAAAAAGAACGCGTTTTCAATGTTTTGGAAAATTAAAAACAAAAAAGGCCCGAAAACGACAAAGAGAACACCCCTTAAAAAATTGTCAAAAAATTGTGTGGTTCGGGTCCCCCCCAGGACCTCCTCCCCCCTGCTCCTAGCTATTCATCTTAATAAAGTTGACATTTTAAGATGAAATCCCTATTAGAGTCCATTAAGCTCAACGAGTAATTCGATCCCATTAAGACTCAAAAAATGAGCATACGGATTTTAAGATTAGTCTGCTCAAACCACCATCTTGCGGGAACATGTTAAAGAATATAATTCAACATCGAATAAAGATAAAAATATAGATCAATTTATAAGAGTTTGTATTATTTTTCTTAATAAGGTTGACGAATTTCTAGCAAGTGGTCAGTTACTTAGTCCAAAATTTGTCACCCGAACATGAGGATCACCTCAAATAAAACCAACAAGAATAAGAACACTGGAGCGTTAATTATAACCACAAAACTTTAAATTCAACCCACATACATGGCTCAAATTTTATTATTTTGGTGCAGATTTGAGGGAAGGGAGTTTATAAATCAGGAATTGATTTTAAGGCAAACTTGAATTGACACCAAAAAATTAATTAAGTAGGGTACACATGACCCAAAGCTTTTCTCAGTAAGATAAAATCTAGATGAGACAGGAGCTTTGGTAACAATGTCTAATTTTTCTAATCCGGATTTTTCTAATTAGATGATTTCCTGTACTAACTCAATTCTAGTTCTAAACGTTTATCTAGCAGTGTGAATATGTGCCACTTGTAAAATTTAGGTCTAATGTGTCCAGTAATACCACAAAAATGACAAATATAAACAAATATATTTGATTTACCTCGTTTATGTGACTTTGTATTATTTGTAACAAAATTTTCTTCCATGATGTCACCACTGAATTTTATTTTAGAAGACAATCTAATTTTGATGATACCGGTGTTGAATTTCTTTAGTACATCTTGATTCCTTTGTGATTCATGTTTCAACCTGATTTGTTCTTCATCATGTTATTATTCTGATTTCTTTCTTTCTTTTTGAAGTGTGGAAACATATTGTTTAAGAAATTTGATGCCTTCGCAGGCTGTCAACATGAAACTAAATAAAAGTCAAAACACATATAGAAGTCTCAATTTAAAAATTAAGGTAAGTATATAAGTGCATTATCATTAGGCACATACAAAACAATGTCATTTCACTCGGACAAGAAAACTAAAATTATGTCAAATTTTTGAATCATTTTCTGAATAAAACTAGTAAGAAAAATGCACTTTTCTAAAAGCATAATTTATCCTCAAGTGTGTAAATTGACTGGCAATTCATAGTATTAGGTTGTGACTCAAATTTCATGTGATGTGGAAGTTCGATTCATGGAAGAAGCCTAGGTAATTTTGATTTGGAAGTCCGCATCATAGATGGGAGATCAAATTTCAACATGGATTGAAAGTTTTGATTGGAAAATACTTTGAAATGGATGAATAAATGTTTTGGGAGCATTAAGTTCGACACGGGATGCCTAGGTGTCGGGTCGCGGCATCTAGCCGTCGGTAGTGCAAACTGATGCAGCAAGGCCGATGCCCCAGCGCTAACCCCCAAGTTCCAGGGCATCAGTAATGGCGCTACCTGAATGGGAAATGAGGTCTCGATTGATTTTTATTGTGTTTTTGTGCTATACTTCATCCATAAACTCCAAGATTTGATTCTTACATATACTCCACGTGGTGTAGCCTCTTGATAGACTCAACTAATAATTACATTAGAAACTTGAAAGGATTATTTAGATTTTTAGATTTATAGTATCAAATCTTGTAAAAACAATTTAGGGCATGTTTGATTGGGGCAAATTTTTCCTAAAACTAGGAAAATCAATCCCATTTTCATCTTAAACCATGTTTGATAGCAATAGTTTTCCCTAGAATTGTTTTTTCCAAAGTTGCCCAAGTAATGCTTTTTGTTACTTTTTAAGGAATTCAAATTCTCATGTTTTTTGTGGTAAATGATTTTCCATCTTTTTTATTTTTATTTTTATTTTTGCTTATTTTTTTTTTTAAATTTGCAATTGGAATAATTCTAGATCTAATGGTAAAAAAATATATCCATTTAATTGACATTTTGCATGAAAAACTAAGTCAAACGAACAAAAAAAAAAATTTCAAAAATTTTTGTTTTTTATTTTTACTTTTTGACAATCCAAACAGATTCTATTCCCAATTCTAAGAAATTTTATCCATTTAATTAACAACTTTCATGAAAAATAAAAGTCAAATGGACCAGGTGGAAAATTATATCAATCAAACACAATTAATTACAAATCTCGGTAAAACAAATTTTAGACAATTTAATTTTCTACAATTCGTTTTCTTTCCACACAAATTTCACATTTGTAATCAAACGGACCCTTAGTTTATTGGTATATTGAAATTCTCCATTTCTTCCACATAAATCTTGTGTTCTTGTGTGGTTCATTATTTTTCATATTACTCTTTATTTTCTCGTCTTTATTATTTGGTCCGATTTACAAAACAGTTATTGCAGGTTTCTTGCTTGGTAGAAATCTCATGTAATGCAGGGTAAACAAAAATGGTAAAAACGAGCCACGAAGAGAAATATAGCAAACATTCGACAATTATAAAAACAACAAATTTTATTTGGTAAGTGTTGGGTTTTATGTAATTGACAAATTTGTGAACGAAATGACTGAAATAAATATGTTGTAAAAAATAAAGAAGTTAGTTGCAATATAGTATATTTGAATTAGGTAGGTTAGGGTACGAGTTCGTAATAAGGAAAGAAGAGACGTCGCAATTTCGCTAGCCTATCGTTTGGACGTTGCTCGAGCGACAAAAACAGAAACACTGCCGCTCGCTTGTCGCTCATCTCTCACTCGAACGATAGACCGTTGCTCGCCAGTCTCTAGCTCCTCGCTCGAGCGACAATGTTACATGTAAAACACTATGATGTGAACCCGACCAAGAACAAGTTTGGGAACTCACGAACAAGATGAATACAACCCAAGAAAGTTAGATATCACGCCGCGCAAAGATCAACCCGACCCGTTGTTCAACCAGTATCAAGAACCAAGATTCCACGCAAGAAATCTGACATGTTGATTACCCGGAACAAGACCCGTGAAGTGAGAACGCCACAAAAGGATTGCGATCTCCTTTTGATAAATTCAAGTTAGAACTTTAAATCACCAAGAACATGGAGAATTTAAAACTCTCAAAGTTGTATAAAATCTCAATAATAATGTCAAAAGGTCCATACAATGAAATAAGAGAAAGTATTTACACTACTACCACAAAACCTAATGAAAAAGGGAAATAAGTCCTAGAATCTTACAAAGTTGGAAATAAAATAGAATTTTAGTCAAATAAAGTAATTTCCCAGAAATTCAAAAACTAGCCTAAATTTTACTCAATGTGATCGCGTGGTTCACTCCGTGGCTGCTCGCATCATCGCGACATGGGCGTGCGTGATCGCATGGGATTTACTCCTTGCGATCGCGTGGTTATGCGGCTAACTTCCATCTTCGATTGCTTCTTATCCATTGATCCCAGTTGTTTCCGACCTCGACCCCAACATGAAACTTGTTCATTGACATGTTAATTTCGACCATATGTGCTCCGTTTCCCGAGCATGCATTTGTATGGCTTTTGCGACATTGTTAACTTGAATTAGTTTCGATCGAGTCCTTTGCATCTTCTCCACGAACTTTGCACTTGCGTTCGACTTTGGCATATCCCAGATCATATCATCCCGTCTTCCTTCGAAAGAATTCGACCTCGAATCCGAACCTGCAACAAACGAAGCAACATTAGAAACTTAAAAAATGTGAACGATCACAAACTTACCCCAAAGAATCAAGTTGTGTCCATCAATTTCGCTCATAGCAAGGATATTGAATGGTCATCCTCCTCTAGAATGTAGTCTAGACCTCCTTTGAGTTCGTATCTGCCTCCTTCGTATGTACACCCAATTACCATCGCATGGATCAAATAACACACGCTTTGACCTCGCCCTTGTGCAAGTTTGGGATGTACTAATGAAAATATTATGTTCCTCACCTAAGCTATCACTTAAACCAATAGTTAAATGAATTAAACCCAACAAAGTTGATGGATTAAAACCAATCATCATATCATAACTTGAGTAACAAGTAGTAGAAATAGTAGAATATATTGAGTTAGTTTCTAACATATCTCATCCAACCTTCCACAAGTAGTTTTGTGAATTAAGATCAATGTATCTCAAGTACTTATCATGCACATTGAAATTCAAACCAAAACATTCAAGGACTTTATGATTGAAATAAAGACACCCATGCCTTAAATCACCAACAATGCACCCCAATTGCCCTTTATGCTTGGTCAATCTCTTGCAACATACTAAAATATCACTATGTAACACATAACTTCCCATTTTGACGTGCATACATTAACTCTTGTAACACACTAGAGTATCATAAACTAGTAAGAATTTTCCTACGGATGGACGCAACAAACGATTATTCAATCCAAAGCTACTACTAACACCAATACATAAAGTCATTAAATTGACCAATGTTATTAGATTAAAACCACTCGTTAATTGGACACATAGAATGTAAATAGTAGACATTAAACTTACCCTTAACATATTCCATGAATCCAGCCTACTACAGGTAAGAACATCATGACAAAAATTCAAACACTCTTGTCTACAACTCTCAATAATGCAACATAATTGCCTAGCATATGTGATTAACTCGATGTGGCATGCTAGAACTTCGTAATATAACAAGTGTAGATCATAGACAAGCAAGAAGTTTTCCATAAATGTAGGGGATGATCGACTTACTACCCCTATGGAATTATGAAGAGCATTTTCATGTACCAAAGTAAACATTCCATGTGAAGACCTATCCCTACAAGCTAGCTCATAGTCTAACCTAGGTATAGAGATATGATACGTTACCCTGGCGTGGTTACATCAATCTTCACTATTACTCGCCAATTTTTCCATATGCTTTGCATCAAAGGGATAATCAATGTATGACGTTCTGCGAGGTTTCACTCCATGGAATAAATCCTTGAATTCCTGCAAAAGAGAAATATCTAAATTGGGAAGGGGATCATTAGTTCTCACTAAAACCCTCTCACACTCGACTTTTCTCTCATATAAGCTCACCTTGGAATTTTCTCTTATCTCTAAATCTTCTCTCACTCCTCTATTTTGTGGCTCCTCTTTTCTTTCTTCCACCTCTCCACTTTTCTTTTACCTCTTGTGGCTCTATTCTTTATTCATCACACTTAGTCATCTCACTAATTTCTCGCTTTCCTCTCTCGTTCCGTAGCATGATCAATTCGAGAATTAATCAAGTCGTGTAACTTTGAAAATGCTAGTTTATATTCCAACCTAGCCAATTTATTTGAAATATCACTAACATGCTTCACAACAGGTGTTTTACTCCTCGTTGAATTCTCAACTCCATCACAACTCCTAAGATTCTCTTGACACCCCCTTTCACGCTTATCACACCTACCTTGGAAAGCTGGAATGTTCAATTTGTTGCTTCCCAACTTCCTATCAACCCCTCGATCAAACCTATCTCTTCTACCCACACGAGGAACCCTTTGGGACGTCCCTTGTTGATGATTCTCAAACAAGGTTTCATGTCTAGCTACATCACCACTAATACGTTTAACCGTCAAATCCAATGATCAAACCTATTAAACAAAGAATTTAGAGGCAATTAAACAATTACAATTATAGGAAATAGTGACGCTAAACAAAAACAATAAAAAAATAATTTTTTTTGGGATGAACAGTAATTTTTTTTTTTTTTGCTAAAAAAAAAAAATTAAAAAGGATAGATGACCTGAATTCTAGAACTGTACTCTGATACCACCTAATATGAATCCGACTAAGAATAAGATGAATCCAACCCAAAAAAACTAGAAATCACGCTGCGCAAATATCAACTCGACCAGTTGTTCGACCCATACCAAAAACCAAGATTCCACGCAAGAAATCTGACTCGTTGATTACCCGGAACAAGAACCGTGAAGTGGGAACGTTACAAAAGGATTACGATATCCTTTTGATAAGTTCAAGTTAAAACTTTAAACCACCAAGAACATGGAGGAATTAAAACTCTTAAAGTTGTATAAAATCTCAATAATAATGTCAAAAGGTCCATACAATGAAATAAGAGAAAGTATTTATACCACTACCATAAAACCTAATGAAAAACGGAAATAAGTCCTAGAATCTTGCAAAGTTGGAAAGAAAATAAAATTTTAGTCAAATAAGGTAATTTCCTGGAAATTGAAAAACTTGCCTAAATTTTACTCTTTGCGATCGCGTGGTTGAAATCTATGCGATCGTGTGGTTCACTTCGTGGCTGCTCGCATCATTGCGGCATGGGCGTGAATTTACTCTTTGCGATTGTGTGATCATGCAGCTGACTTCCATCTTTGGTTGCTTCTAACCCATTGATCCCAGTTGTTTTCGACCTCGACCCCAACATGAAACTTGTCCATTGGCATGTTAACTTCGGCCCCATGTGCCCTGTTTCCTAAGCATGCATTTGTATGACTTTTGCGACATTGTTAACTTGAATTAGTCTCGACCGAGCCATTTGCATCTTCTCCACGAACTTTGCACTTGCGTTTGGCTTTGGCCTATCCCGGATCATATCATACACTTCGCATTTTTTGCAGAGTTTTACATGGCTCAAACTATCTAATTACCTTTAACTATAAATACCTAATGTCTTGCACGAAAATTGTGGTGGTTGTTCATTATGTTGCCTTTCCACATTATTCCTTGAAAATTCAAGAACACATTCCATTGGTGAGATCATTCAATTCCTTCTTGAATTCATACAACCACGTTGGGGAAAAACATCAAATCCATTGAATCCAAAACACCTACTTCCTAAACACCCTCAAGAAGGTACTTTCTCAATTGAATTTTAGATGCTGCTGAAGATTGAGAGATGTTGCACTCC
Source organism: Osmanthus fragrans (assembly GCA_019395295.1). Lineage (NCBI taxonomy): Eukaryota > Viridiplantae > Streptophyta > Magnoliopsida > Lamiales > Oleaceae > Osmanthus > Osmanthus fragrans. The sequence continues at coordinate 2,325,505 of CM033356.1, read as the reverse complement.
AACCGCAAGAAAAGTACAAGAATTGATCATTCTTGGTGATCCACTTGGAAGAGACAATTGTTGGAGATCGAGAGTTGGCGGTTTCAACAGGATCTTGGAGGTTACATGAAGTAGATCGAGAAGTCTAGTAGAATTGACTATGCAACATCTAACTGTAAATACATATTATTTATGATGGAGGTAACTGGCTTAGTCTCGAAATTTTTATCTAGTTGGGTTTCTCCGTCAACATATGTGGTGTTATTTGCTATTTTCTTATTACAAACTGCGCAATCCAATTTAGGACAATTGAACTATTTGATTAAACATCTAGAAACAATTAAAAAGTATTTTATTGCTTTTAATTGTGTTAATTCGGCATGTAATGTCAAACTAAATTGATAATTTAGATCCTTCTAGGAGCATTTCAAGTTGTATCAGAGCTTTTTACTAAGAAAATCTTATATTACAGTATTTTTCTCACTCTCACATCTTTTTCATACTTAAAACTAGAACAATCGAGATACGACACCACAAATTCATAATGTTATTTTTCTAGTTGCTCTCTAACAATTTTCTCTCTCTAACTCTCTTAATTCTAAATGCACATATTTTTCTATTCGAATTCAACTCGTTTTTGTGCCAAGGACAACCATTAATGAATTTGACATCGTAATGTGAGGTTTTATCATCTAATAAAATCTTATTTTCTTATTAAATTTATATTTATTTTCTTTCTATCTCATTTATCGTGTTTTTCGTTTTCTTTGCATTAGGTGGAATATTCTTCACACCACTTCCCACCCAAAACAATTAAACAATTCTTGGAAAGGGCCGAAAATCGATAAACGAAAACAACAACCTCGTACTAAACAAAGAAGAGCAAAAAAAAAAAAAAAAGTTGTATAAAGGTAACTCGTCAGCCACACCTTCCTGTCTCCCTTAACCAATCTCACTCACTAAATAACTATAATTTCCCTTTCTATTATTTGTTCCTTTTTCTTTCATTGGATGTGAAGCCAAAGTAATTCTTGAAATTTGAATTAAAACTTGGAAAGTAGTCTTCATTTTTTCTTAATTTACGAGTGACACAATGATAGAACTAATTACTTTGCTCGGTTCATAGATTTTGTATTTTTTGCATTTCTTATTGTCGATGTATGATACATTGATGTTTTATTTTTCTTGAGACAAAAAAAATAGAGTATTTATTTTAAGTTTATTCGTATATAGTGCAAACTTGCAACGAATAATTAATTTTATAAATTCAATTTATAACAGTATAAAACATAATTTTCGAATGTGTAGCTCGACTTAAAAATAATTAATACGAAATTCCTCTTCACCTCCGTCGAAATATTACTGGATATCAACAATAATATTGGAACCACAAATTATTTTTATATAATTTAACTTGTACTATAAAATTCAATATATATAAATAAAAAAATTGGGGGCATCACATCGTGCAAATTAATGATCCTCGTACTAGTTTAACATACGAGGTTTGGATTACAGGAGTAGTACTTTTTTAATGTATTGCTCCTGTCTGTGAAGAAAAGTAACATTTTTATGAGAATGGCTTCAAATTATACCATTAATTTCATGAACCTGGCAAACTAAAACCTAATATCATAATTGTATCGACTAGATTTCTTAGTTATTGTCTTGTGCCTTTTTTTTTTCCAAAATATAATAACAAAACTTTGTTAAAAGGATAAAACTCGGATATCACCAATTCTCACTCTAGTTTATATATGGGAATTAAACTTAAAGAAAGGAGAGTTTAGTCAATGATCAACGAAATAAAGTCTTTGAAAATATTTTCCCTTTAAGGGTGTGTTGGGTATTTAACTTCAAATAATATTCACCATTTTAAGAAATTATTGAATTATAAGACATTAAACACCACTAAATACATCTTCTCTTATATATAAATATTTATTCAAAATAGAAATTAAACCAAAGTTCACATGCTTAATTTTAATTAGGACTTTGCTATGCGAACATGGTTGGGGACAAAGTTTAAAAAAAGGGATACGGGTCAAACACTGATTGGCCAATTTGAAAAAAGAAAAAAAAGGACCAAACAAGTGCTGACACGCAACACCTATTTTCAAACCCTGTCATTTTTACTTATTTGAGTAGCTTTATCCTTTTAATTATGTCCGCATTATTTATTTGTTTTCATCATTGTGAAAATCATAGTCTCGTATATAAGTTCAAAACATACGCATGGCTACAATTTAATGGATATCTTGATTTAAATTAAATAAAAATAAATATAGGTTGCACATAAGAATTCCTCTAAACTTTGAGAGTCACCTGAGCCTCCACTAGTAAAAAGACAATTGGATCGAAAACAAAGGGTGCAAAACATGTAAAATAAAAAAAACATGTGACACAATTAATTCAAAAAGACTAGTTAACATCAAAATTGTGAAATAAAAACAATTAAAACCAAATCTTATATTTACATCCAAAAGTAAAAAAAAAAAAAGAAGAAGGTTAAGTTATATAGTGAGTTCTCACTCTTGAATCATGACATAGCCTGTTTAAGAAAGGTTAGGGTTACTTTCATGACACTTATATTCAAATACCTACAATTAATAGTTAACTTTTTTAAAATTGTAAAAGGAATCCCCAAACATATGGCAAAACCCTCAAGGCACTATCCCTCCAACTGTCAGTGATCTATACGTTAGATAGCAACATCGAATTTCTAAGTATTTTAAACCACTTTCACAAACCCTTGTGCAATCAGATTAATCTTCTTAGAATCCAGGGAATCCATGAAATTAAAAATCTCGAACGAACTATTTCAACTTCTCTTTTCTACGTTGATATGTGTCTATAATATTCTCAACTTGTTTAATATGTTAATTTGAATAGAATAATGGATTATTCTAGTAAACCGGTCTAGTAAAAATTACTATTATTATTAATTAATTAATTATTTAATATCACATCGTACCAACAATCCATATTTAGATGTAACAAACAGCTCCATTTTTTCTTCAAGAAAGATGTTTTACCTTCCTTGAAAACCATTTTCTGCTTTACATAAAGAGCTCCAAAAGTCTTCCTTCTGAAAAGAACTTCAATTTTTTGTTTCTCTCTCAAATTAGTAAGCTCTATTACAGTGATTTCCCTTTATTCTTTTCTTGTCCCTTTTTTTTACCTTTTGACAAAATCTAAGAAAAAATGAGCTTCATTAGGTTTAAAGCTTTCCATTTTAAAATTATTGACGAATAAATTATCACTATAATTATTAAGTTTAAAGCTTTTTATATAAATATGATCAAAGAACAGGTGTTGGCGTTTATCGTCACGAAGAAATCAAAGAATTTTGTTTTTAGAAAATCTTGACTTTCTTGTGTTGTTATATGAATTTTCGTTTTATTTCTGTGGTCTTTTAGTCGACCCCAAATTACGGAGAATAAAACTTTTGGTGTTATAATTTCATAACTACTACTTGTTGGTAGATCTTGCAGACAAAAGAAAGAAGCCTAGAATCCTCAAGAAGACATGGGGAGAGGCAAGATTGTTATTCGTAGGATTGACAATTCGACTAGCAGGCAAGTAACTTTCTCAAAGAGAAGAAGTGGATTGCTGAAGAAAGCAAGAGAGCTATCAATTCTTTGTGATGCAGAAGTTGGACTGATAATTTTCTCCAGCACTGGAAGGCTCTCTGATTTTTCAAGCACTAGGTTTGATGTTTTTTCCCTATACTTTATTCAATTAAGATTTGGTAAGGTTATCAAATATATATACACACACACTGAGCTCTATAATCTTATTTTCCTCTGTAATTTTTTTTTTCCTGTTATTGCTGAAGGTTACCAAGCACTTTTTTGCAATTTATTCAATCATCTAGTGCGTGGGTGCATGCGTGCGCGTGTTGTTGTGTGTTATTTTCATTGATCTAAGTTCAGTGGCAGGTATCAAAAATTCAGAATTTTATACGTTCTTGGAAAGTATAATTAAGCTGCATAACATCAGCTGGGTATCTTCGGTATGAGCCAAGTAGTTTTGAAATATGGGGGAAATTCATAACTATTTATTTTTCTTTGAAATGAAGAATTTCAACTCAAGATCGAACAGTTAAGACTTGATTTATAAATTATAACCTTAAAAGAAATTTGGTGCACCATAAACCAGTTTAATTAATGAAGAAAAGAGTCTAATACTCAAGGTATATGATTATCCAACCAAAAAAAAAAAAAAAATCCAAAAAAAACAAAAAAAAAAGTAAAATTATTTATCCTTTTCAATTTTCGACCATTTTATTGAAATGGTGTGGATCTTCCACACCCTACTATTTCAAATATATAAATGATTCTCTAAGGGCCATTTTGGCGTATGAGAGACATAGAAACACCTTGTACTCATCTTTTCTATGAGAGAAAATATTGGTGACATATGGATTGTCTTGTTAAGAGTAACTCAAAACCCTTATGTTATTGATCTTTATATTTAATGTGAGATTTTACCGTAGTTTGTCCATGCATAATAGTGGCTCTATTGTTATTCCATCCTAAAACATTAACCTTATTAAGTGGACTAATCCAAATTTCATAAATCCATTATTTTTTTTTCATATTTAAGAAATGTAGAATTTATTCTTAATACTCTTACATATGAGGTGAAGCATTAAAAACATGTGTTTTTGTGTTGCTTCAATCATTTCAATTTCACCAGATTATATTTCTCTCACAAGTTATTAAGCCCCCATTTGAATCTCATTCTTTTCATAAGAATGTATTTTTGAATCGTGTATTGATGGGATAAAGAAAAATTTTGAATTTGTGTGTAATATTATTTTATTGAAAAATGTGTAGTTGAAATGATGTAAAATCACTGTTTAATAATTTTTTTTTCCAAAGAATGAGAATCAATCAACGGGCTAAGACCAAACCCCATTTTAGGGCTTCGTCTCGAGCCAGAGCCAGCTTGTGTCATAGGCCATTTTCGGTTAGTAAAAAAAAAAGTGAAAATATAGCTACTTGTTAAGGCAGCAGTAGGTGCTTTGATTGTATTTTGAAATTTAAATTTGGTTGATATATATATATATATATTTTGCTGTAAATATGAGGTAAAATTTTGAGTTTTATTTAATTTATAATTCATATAAATTACACAAATTTTAAATTCTTTAAAAAATATTAAATTTGTCACGAATTAAAAAAAAAAAAAAAGCAAGTCAAGGCAAAGGCCTAGATTTTTTGACCGTGCAAAAGCTCGACTCGACTTGGGCAAAAAAAAACCCAAACCACTTTTACTCGAACCGAGCCCGAGCTATGAGTTTCAGCTCGGCTCGTTCCTAAAGTTGCTGTTCACATACAAAAAAGAAAATTTTGGAAGTATTTCTTTTGTACGACATTTTCCTTCAATTAAACTAAGCTCAACCCTTGACTATCTCCATACATACTTGCGGTGGAGGTACAATAGTTTGAAATAGAAAAGAAAATAGAAAAGGAAATATGTTTCTTCTTGCAGATGCTCATGAGTAGATTCAGGAGATGATACATGCAATTTGATATTAATATGTTCCTTTTAATTCCTTTTGCACGAGTATTTGCATGCATATATACACACGTTAAGTTGAGGGATAATAATTTTTTTTTATTTTTTTTTTATTTTTGGTGTTATCAGCATGAAATCTGTAGTTGAAAGATACAACAAACAGAAAGAAGAGCAAAACCTTCAGCTAAATCCTAGTTCAGAGATCAAGGTACTTCTCATGAATAATTACTTATCCTTAATTTGCTTTTTAAAATTTTCCAATAATAATCTCATGAGCAGCATTAAATAGGGTATAATATGAGAATAGTCCGTGCAATCCTTTTTGTGCTTACTCTCTAACAGTTGAGTCCAGTTGTCGTGTGTGTACTAAAACGGAACGAAATTTTAGGGCTTAAATCCTTTTGCTTTGAACAAGAAATGACCGTTTAAAAGGGAGAAAATGAAAAATGTCAAAATTTTTAGGTATTCATACACGACTCCTCTTCCATTCAATTATTTATAAAAACCTATTTTTCCTTTCCTGTTCCACGACTGTTTTAAGTTCTGTTTCCAATCTCCTTTCCCCCTTTTCTGGTGTTTTGTGCTATGCGAGTGAAATATGTACAGCAGGCTACATAATGGAGTCGTTTTGTCTAAAATTTTGCAATCTCCAACATCGGTTCATTATTTTTGGTATTCCAGGAAAAACCACTAATAACAACCTTACCTACAATACAAACTTCCACTAATTCAGAAAATAAATAGAACATAAAATGTACAATAAAATAAAAAGGTAGTATTCCTTTCCCTTAAAGACACCATTATCCTCAAGAGTGAATATTGAGAACAATTTTATACCTCCCTTTTTTTTTTTGGCTTCTAACCTGTGGTCTAATAAGAACCTCAAACTAATTGATGAATAACATCATCCATATATGAGTTCCAAAGTGAGGTTTAATAACACATTTGGGAGGGAATCCCCCCAGCATGATCAGAGGCTGGTTTTCCCTTCTCATTAAATCCATATTGTGGCTTGACTAAGAGATTTAAACTTGTTAAAAATAGAAAAGAAGAATCGACAGATTCTTCATTTGAATGCGGAAGTTCTTTGATATCATTTTTTTTAGTATGAAGAAACTGAGGATCGAGCTGGGGAGGAACAGATTAGCTCAACAAAAGTGGTGGTTTCAATATTCAGAGAGTTAATGGTAGTGATTAAGCAATAATAAACCATAAACAATAAAGATAAAACATAAATATTAACAACTCACTCTGCTGGTGACACACCAGCAAAGGAGAGGAAGAGAGACTTGTTTGAATGTCTATATCTTGTACATTTCTTGGATGTGTGTCTCGAGATACAAGGCTCTATTTATAGAGCAAGACTCTAGACTTCTATCAACAACTATCACATCACTACAAGAAATAAAGCCTTTTGCAACGTTCAAAAAACGTTGCTGAAAGGCTTTTGCAACGTTTTCCATATGTTGCAAATCTCAGTGTTGCGGTAGAATGGGGGACTTTTGGCAACGTTTTTAAAACGTTGCCAAAATGTGACTTTTTGCAACGTTTTTAAAACGTTGCTAAAAGAGGGCTTTTTGCAACATTTATAAAACGTTGCCAAAAGTGAGACTTTTGGCAACATTTTTAAAACGTTGCAAAAAATTCATTTTTGGCAACGTTTATAAAACGTTGTTGTATCCCTTTTTATTTTTTTTTATTTTTTTATGCAGCAATATATGTAAATTGACTTGCAAAAATGAAATGATTCATTCTGAACAAATTTTTGTATTGCATAAAAATTGATAATTTCATTATAAATTTTTGAATCCATACACTTGAATATTCTACAATACCACCTAAATAAAAAGGAGATTCAAAATGAAACAAAATTATACAAATCAAACTATCTTCACATTTAGAGTGTCCATTTCCTCAAAAGACTTATCAAGAGTGATTTTTCCAAGTTCACTTCGCATAGTTGTTTGAGCAAGCTGAATAACAGCATACAACGGATCCTCAACACCATATGAAGCCAACTTTGGGTCTACAATCTGTGGGAGAAGTCGGTCATGTTAGAAGTTCAAATATATAGCTATACTTCAAAGCCACATCAACAAATCAAATCAACTCAAAATTGCACACCTTCACGTAGAGGACACCATCAATCTAAATGCTGACATTGTCCTTGGTAATAGCAGATTGATCAGGAATAGGAATAGCTTCTTTTTTCAGTGAATGCACATAAGCAATTCTATCGACCATTGGTACTAAAAGATGGATTCCATGTGTTAACGTCTTCACATACTTCCCAAATCTCTCAATTATAAATGTCTTCTCCTCAGGCACATATGCTGTCAAATATGCAAGTTTCAGTAAGAAAAAATTGAAGATGATTTTACTTTATAACATGGACTTTTATAATTCAATTAGAAATACACTGGAGTAAAAAACGAGCATGCAAGAACATGTAGAGTAAATAACAGATGTATGATATATGTTTCCAAATTAGAGGCTGTGATTTACACCTTCTCTCCATCCAGCATCTCGTCACAAGGCAATCACAAGACGCTGACATCTGAAAATGGGCCAATGATCTCTATGCATGCTCCTAATTACTGAATACACATTGTCCTACCTCAGATAGCCTCTCAGTTACCCTTGTCTAAAAAGTAACTCTTCCAATCGTAGTATATAATTTGTTATACATGCCTCTTTTCTTAAAAACATTATATATCCTACTTCACTAGGTTAGCATCAGATTTCTCCCTATCATTCTTAGAGAAAATCTCAATATTATAGATGAAGAATAAACTGCAGCAACATCATCATTCACCAAAAAGGGTAAACTCCTAATGTATTTTTACTGGTATATAAAATTGGTCTAGGAGTATATAACTCAACCAAAAATCATATTCTAAATCATTATAGACTGAACTATAACTGGTAATTTCTGAATATATTCTTCAAGGACGCACTGCTGAAATGTATAAGAAAGCTATGAAAGATTTTTATTTTTTAGTACCGGCGAAAATCTTGTTAGTAGAAAATAAACATCACAAAAGAAGTACATTGGGTTATTCTAGTCGCTCAATCTCTTTTGGCTTAAAATTGGAACATCTTATTGACTTACTCTTCTTTGTGTCCTCATTGAGCTAAGTAAAGATTGACTATTTCTGTAGACAAAGTATCATTTACATAATGCTCTTAACCAATCTAAACCAACCAAAAGCACTGCATCAGTGCCTAACTCCTAATGGCAGTTGGTTTCATCCATTTGATCTGACATGTATATGAAAGTGCATGGGGATTTTGACTTCGTACCTCATAATTTAGCTTTTTTGTCAATTAACATGCACCTAATACTTTCTAAAATCTCTTTCAGAGTTCCCTTTTCATTATCAGAAATTAATGTATGTGGAATGATACGTTCACGTGAGCAATCCAACATATTCATTAAGTACAAATTCATTCAATGATTGCCGGCCAATTACAGTAAGAGTTCCAAGATGACATCAAATCATTTGAGATTCGAGCAATAATCTTTTGGTGTGCTGTCAACTGATGAGATTTAAGAACAAAACGTAATTCAGTAAACAAACACGTCATAATTCTTGAAAAATCTACCAATCCTATAGAATTGTAACCTTAGTCCCCACTAAAATGAATCCATACACAGACCATCAGTCTTACCCATAACCTCAAGAGAGAATATATATGGAGAGAGCGTGTGAGATGATGATACAAAAAGCATGTCAAACATCACACTGTTAAAAAAGAATGATAATATATGAAAAGTAAAAAACATCACAAGGGAAAAAGGACAAATTTTTGAATCTGCAGGTTTTCGCAATCCATCCAGAACAGCTCGTAAAGCAATACCGAGTGTTAGATGAGTTACAAGTTGATGCTTAATGAGCGACCCTAGAAACAGAAGTAATAACCACAACATCAGTAAATTAAAACATTTTTATTTTGAAATCGAAATCTCCCATTTACAAATCCAACTACCTGAATAGAGATTTAATAAACAATGCATATCAAAGCCTATAGCAAGCTAACAAAGCGAACATGCTGAATTTACAAGCGGCAAAGCAACACTTTAAGAAATTAATACTTCAATGCCAAGAGCAGATGCGATTAACAGGGCATTACGCTGTGACTTCATGATGGATTTCTGGTGGCGGAGGTGTTCACATGGGGAGCAAGAATCGGACTTGCAACTGGGTTGATGCTCATACTTCCCGTAGGCTTCAGTAGGCTTCGAGTGAACGGCTGATCAGGCCCTTACGAAGTGGGGCGACGCCTAGATTGGGGATGGTGATCGACTCTAAGAGATTGGGGATGAAGAGAAATGTGAGGTCGATGGGGATTGAGTTATTTGGGTCGTTTGTATAAATGGTAGATTTGAGTAGGCCCAAAAAATTTTTGTAACGTTTTTCAATCGTTCCAAAAGGAAAACTTTTCGCAACGTTTTTTAAACGTTGCAAAAGATTTTTATTGCAAAACTGAATAAACGTTGCAAAAGGAAAACTTTTCGCAATGTTTAAAAATTTGAACGTTGCGAAAAAGAAATCTTTTTGTAATATTTTTTAAACGTTGCGAAAAGTTTTATTTTTCGCAACATTGAATAAACGTTGCAAAAGGTCACTTTCAGCAACATTCACTTAAAAATGTTGTCAAAACTCAATTAAATTAATCAATGGCAACATTCACTTATTAAAATGTTGCGATAGACCTCATTAGCAACACTCAATTCACAAATGTTGCCTTTTAAGTGTTGCAAAATGCCTTTTTTGTTGTAGTGCGAGTGGCATGTGATGCACCTTTGCACTTGGATCTGTTGTTGCAATTTTCCCTTCCGCTTCAATTTCTTCCTCCTCAAATCAGATGCCTTGAGTTGTGTACTTCATCTTAAGAGGCAGAAAATTATACAAGCGACCATGTTTGGGTTATTAGCAAGAATTCTCAAGATTAACTCATTTAAATAATGTCAATGACAAATTAGCTGGTACATAGGTTAAGTTACAGCTAGGCCTCAATTTATAGAAAACTGTTCGAAAGAGAGTATTTTTATGTATAGGAAAAGGGTATTAGTAATCAAAGTACAGTGAATAACTGATAATAAACATATGATCCATTTATGAGTAAATTAACAAAAAATCAAATCTTGTACAGGAAAGATAATTAAACTTATTAATTTCAATCAACAAATTTAACATTGTAATATTAGATAATGCAGTAAATAAACAGAACATCAAAAAGTTCAAGAGCCAACAATAAAAATTAAATATCTCTGAATCCCAAAATGAAGATTAAGATATAAACAAATCAATCTTCTTCTAATACAAACAATCAATAAATTCACTCAACATACTTCAGCAGTCAAATCTTCCAGACTCTAATTAATTAACTCCCACTAAATGGTCCAAGTATGAATGTATGTGTAAATTATAATACCTTCTTTTGGGAATAATGTATGGTTTTTGAACTGAATCCAACCCCAAAAAGCATCTGAAAGGAGCTGTTCTTGAACTGGGCTTCTTCTCCAATGCTTTCAGATTAGTGTAGAGCCCCAAATTACTCCCACTAGAAGCCATAGCCACAGCCACAGCCACAGCCACAGCCATTTGAATATACAAATTATTACAAAGAAAAAGCTTGTGTCTTCTCAAATGGGAGTGTATTTTCTTGTTTTTTAATGGGATTTTTTTTTTTTTTTACTAATAACTGCTAGAGAAAGCAGTTAAACAGATCCACAAAAATGAAGAGATGGGAATTATTGATGAAGATGTGAGGACTAAAATCCCAACATTTGGCTTCAAGAAAAGTAGGTTTAGTTAAAGTTTTTCTCGTAGTATTATTCGCCATTATTTACGGCCAAACATTTCTCGTGCTGTCCTTATAGTGTGTTGAACTGTTGATACTTGCCTCAAAAAGGGTAAAAAAAAAAAAAAAGGAAGAAATTTATGGGCCTATGGTCGTCTTTGCTAAAATGAATGAATTATTCCTCAAGTACAGAAAAACTCACAGATTTGATACAGATTTTTGAAAAGGCAGCATCATGTCCATTTGTTATTTATGCGGGTCATCTACTTATTCATGAGATATCTGAGCTATCACAATTTTTCTGGATTCTTCCAGGGAAATATGAACCTCCAACACGTAAATATCTCAACTTAGGCATATTGAGAAGGTATCCTGGTATAGAACCCGTGACATCAACACGAAGAAATTCTAGGTTCTGGAGACTTCTTATTGATAACTTTAATGTGCGAATTTTCAAGTACCTCAAGTCACGCATAACCCTGAATAAGTATTGATCCTCTCTATCAAAGATCTTAATTTTATCCAAATTGTAAAAAATGGACAAGTCCTCAGAGAGACGATGAGTCCAATCCCTAAACAATCGATGGCGACGCTTAGATAGCAAGAATTCACTAAAGAATTAGTATAATAAGAACGTGGAGGATCATCATCAGTTTACATACACATCAACCAGCATGAGCATCAGCAACAGCATTGACATGGTACCACAAATTAGTAGGCTAAATTGGAAAAGAAAGTAAAACGAGAAAGGTTTAGAAAGAGAGAGAGTTCACTTACTGTTGAAACAGAAATCCTTCTTCAGCTATTTTACAACACATATCAAGTACTAGATCGTGAAGACTACATGCATTTACTCCATTGTCAGATCTTTTTCTGAAAACTTGCAGCAGGCTCCTATTAATAAGTTCCATTAGATACTCCTCTGCTACATCTTCTAAGCTCATGTGCTCATTTTTCTCTATGAATCCTTCAGCTATCCACAGTAATAATATATTGATCTCAACCAATTGCTAAATTTTACCACATATGGGAATTAAACAATTAACCAAGAATAAAAGAAGTCACATACAATATACTTATAAATAGAATTTCAGATATATAAGTCCTTTAAACCATTCATATAATACTGGTAATACCACAAATTGCTACATTATCCAATCTAGATTTATCATCCTAAATTTGAGAAAAAAACTGTATCTCATCCTTGTGACATTCATGCTTATGAAGTAACCAACTTTTCAGTCCAGTATTTGACTAACTACAAAAGAAAGCATAAACTTGAAAACAAATGTATACATACAGATTTGCAGAGGGTCCCCTGTTGCAGCATAGTCAAGTGCACAGGGATGCAATAATCCCGACCACGACGAAAATCAATGTTGTCACCAAAAACCCCATTTCCAATCCGATCTCCCTGACGAAGGACTTATTGTAGTTTCTCTGCAACAGTGATTTTTTATAGCAAAAATCAATGAACAAATCCATTCCTCGAATTTCAAATTTTTGAACAATCTGAATCTAAAAATATTGCTATCAAACGCTTTAATTTCAAACTTTTAATGTAATCAGGAAATTGGTACAAAACACTAACATATTCGGAAAAAATTACAATACTGTAAATTCTGGCGACCGGAGGATGCTTATAAAGAGCACTTGAAGCTGCTAGATTCGGCGTCCCTTTGATTCAAATTTGGCGTTTCTCGATGTACAGAAGTACTGAAATTGAAAATTCGATATTTACCGTATGATTGGGAAGAGAAAGTTTACGGGCCAACGTTAATTAGACGGAATAGAAGACTGCATATTCAAAGTGGAAGCTGCTGACTGGCAGATGAATGGTACCGCCTGGGATGGAGATGGAAACGACGAAAAACGACTGGGATGGAGAACATTGCGAAGATAAACGTCGGGGATGGAGATTTGGAGATGTTCTGTAGAGATGGAGATTTGGGGATTCTGTAGGTCGATGGATTAGGGTTGTTGTATTGGGCGGGGTATTGTGAACTTATATGCTTAAGGTTGTGGATTTTTGGGTAAGGTGGGCTTGGGCTGTGTAGGTGGTTGGGCTGTGAAAATAGTTAAAGATTTTCGGCCTGTATAGTCATACAATTGGGCTGTTGCGGTTGGTAGACTTGGGTCATTTGCGGTTGGCTTTATTTCCCTTTGGCAACGTTTTTAAAATGTTTCCAAAGGGAAATCTTTTAGCAACGTTTTAGAAAACGTTGCTAAATGTGAAAATTTCGCAACATTTTAAAAACGTTGCTAAAGATGTCTTCCACAACGTTATAAACACGTTGCTAAAGATAAACTTTTTAGCAACATTTAAAAAACGTTGCAAAAGAAATTTTTTTTATAAACGTTGCGAAAGGTTATCTTTGGCAACGTTTTTTAAATGTTACTAAAGGTGACTCTTTCGCAACGTCTAAAAAACGTTGCAAATGGAAAATAATTTTGCAACATTTAATAAATGTTGCAAAAGGGCAATAATGACAAAATTTACTTAAAAAATGTTGCTATATCTCTATTATGGTAACTAATGGCAACATTCATACATTAGAATATTGCGGTTGACACCTTTAGCAACACTCAATTAGTAAATGTTGCATTTTATGTGTTGCAAAAGACTATTTTTCTTGTAGTGCATGTTTAACCCCCCCTGAATTAAAGCTACTACAATGCCTGAATATAATAACATTTTTCATACCAAACTATTTGAATTTCTACCAAACTAACTTAAAATGGAAACCACAAATTACAAATAATTTGGTTGACAACTAAGTATCACCAATACCCAACAAACTCCCCTTTGACACTTAGATTGGAAAACAATTTTTTTGTGTCAAAGTCTTGATCCATCTTCATCATCAATTTTTTCTTAATTTTCTTAATTTTTTCTTGGCCATTGCTGCTACTAAAATGTTGTTGAAATTGTGCCATTTCAATACCGAATTTTCTTCCTTTTTTGATGCATACCGGATTTATAGTTTTTTTAACATACCAGATTTGAACTTTGCATACCGAATTTGGATTTAACCAACTTACCGGATTTTTCAATGCATACTGGATTCAACTTTGACTTACCGGATTTCAATTTGTTTTGGTAGCATACCGAATTTGGACAATACGAATTTTAGTTGCATACTGTATTTCGAGTTTTGCATACCAGATTTCAGCATTTGATGGCTTACCAGATTTCAGCTTAGTCTCATATCGGATTTTACAATGTTGATACCGGATATGGACTTTATGTTACCGTATATGGTTTATGCTTACCGGATTTCACTGATACCGGATTTATTGTTGCATATCGGATTTCAACATTTAAAACACCGATTTTGAGCCATTTTCATCTTCTTCTTCAGCTTCTTAACATATTTCAACCTCCCTTGTTTGGATTTCAACTTTGTTTGTTTGTTTTTTTTTTGGAAAAATGATCAGCCATTTAATCAATGAAGACTGTTGGTATGCCTCAAATTCTTTTCAGCATTTTGCAACATTGAAACACAGGTTCTTCAACTACTTTTTAAAACCACAAGGGAGAGCTTTCACCTGGCTGTTTCCAAGGGTCCTTGAGCCATATTTCAGGCTGTCACTCCAGGGTTCCAATGACCATTTGGACCACCAGAAACACAGGTTCTTTGATCTAGTTTTATCCAAGAGTCCTTGAGCTAGTGTTAAGAGGGCTGTTGCTGATCCAACGTGCTTCCAACCACATTTTAAAACCACAAGTAGAGGGCATGGAGCGATGCATTCAGACCACTTTTTAAAACCACTAGGGAGGACTGTTGAAGCATGAAATGAGACTCTTTCCAATTAAGACAGAGCTCGTGAAATCTGCACTTTTCCTCTCTGTGAAAGTGTCGAAATACAGGTTGTTAACTTCTGTTAACTGGGCTTGATTCTTTGATCTTCCCAGACCTTGAGCTGTAACAACAGAGCTTCAAAGAGCTCAAACAAAGCTAGTCATTACAAGGTCTAATCTCAAGGATTTTCCCCTTGTTGCTTGTCATATTGGCAATTCTCTTCAAAAGTGCTCAGAAAATGATAAAACACAAGACTAAGGGGGTTTTAAATCTGATTTTTTTTGTTCAGAGTTTAGTAGCATTTTTGAAAGTGATTTTGACCCTCAAGATCATTTACATCTCTAATACCATGTTAAAAATAGAAAAGAAGAATCGACAGATTTTTCATTTGAATGCGGAAGTTCTTTGATATCATTTTCTTTAGTATGAAGAAACTGAGGATCAAGCTAGGGGGAGCAGATTAGCTCAACAAAAGTGGTGGTTTCAATATTGGGGGTGTTAATGACAATGATCAAGCAACAATAAAACATAAACAATAAACATAAAACAATAAAAATAAAACATAAATATTAACAACTCACTCTGCTGGTTTATCACCAACAGAGGAGAGGAAGATGGACTTGTTTGAATGTCTACATCTTGTATATTTCTTGGGTGTGTGTCTCGAGATACAAGGCTCTATTTATAGAGCAAGACTCTAGACTTCTATCAACAACTATCGCATGCCTAGCTTCCCTTTAATTAAGGCTAGTACAATACCTAAATATAATAACATTTTTCATACCAAACTAGTTGTATTTCTACCAAACTAGACTTAAAATGGAAACCACAAATTACAAATAATTTGGTTGACAACTAAGTGTCACCAATACCCAACAAAACTTTATCACTTTCTTCACGGCCTTGGCCATAGTAGGAAAAAAGGACCTGCAGAAGCAAACTCAGTTCCACTGGATTTCACTTTTACTTACCATCTTCCAGTAGTGCCCCATTTTGAATACGAACTTCATCTAAGTCCTTAGGAAGAGCTCTCTCCTTGTCACAAGTGAGAATCTTTTTGGATATTCCGCCATCTTGACATGTGTCTTTTACGCGTCACGGCATCAATTTAACATATAGCTGTAGAGTGGAATTTTGAGGAATAGTAGGAGAATCAGACTGACCATAAGCCAACTCATGGAGTAAGGTGAACATGGCATTTTCACCCTTCTTCATAGTTCTGATGCTTTTGCCGCTGGATGATAATTGTGAGTTTATATCTAAGGTTTTAAAGAATTCATTCATCCAACATCAAGGTCTTTTTTTTTTTCTTTTGGATTACATGTATTTGATGTTTTCTCAAAGTTGTGGTTGAATGATCTCAAGAATCAAATTATCAATCTCAAGGTTTGAATGTGCTCTTGGATCTCAGAAATATGATATGACAAAGTAATATAATGAACAACCATCGCCAGGCTAAAGACTGGTGTGCCGCTTGAAAAAATGCGAACTAGGTTTTACGCATAACACCAGCGCCAGGCTAGAGACTGGTGTGCCGCTTGAGCGAGAGCTGGACGATAGGCGGACAACATTGTTTCTATTTTTTTTGTTAGAGCATCAGATAGTTGATAGACTAGCGTAAATCGGTCAACAATTTTCTTCTTGTTCCAAACTCGAACTCTAAGTTACCTAATTCATCTATACAACATTTCAATTGACTCCTTGACTTTTACAATTTTTTCATTTTGTCTAAATAATTGTCAATACAATAAAAATCTAACACTTTTGACAATTTGAAATAACTTTGACCTTCTTTTCCAAGCATTCCACACTTTCCTCAAGCGATTGATCATTGTCCGACTCTAATACCAAATGTTACATGTGAATTTTCTATAATGAAATGTGAAACAATGAAGATAAAAATTAGGAAAGCAATGAATAAAAGTAGGTTGATTCGAGGAAACCTAACCTTTCCAAAATATTATTTTATTCGCAGAACTGTAGCCTCCTGAGACAAAAACTACAATTGCAAAATAATTCATTTATTAATCCGTATGATTTAAATACAAAGTAAAATATCTCTCTCCGGCCCCCTAAAACTAGGATTACTATACTTAGCTTCCTATCTCTCACTACCACTAAGTAGCTAAAATCAAACCAATAGTGACAACTCACTTAAATATGAACATAGAGTAATTCAAAAGTAAATAAAACATATAGTGTAACATAAAAGAAAATCGTAATATAATCAAGACACCTCAATTCCACATTGTTCATCCTCTTTGTACTTGTGATAGAATATAAAGACCACCGTGCCTCTTTGTTTTGCCTGCATTTCCTCCTAAATGCCCTATTAATTTTCTCTTAGAAGCATGGGTACTCCTCTTATGGTGACATGCCAAAGACTAAAATGTATTTACCACCAACAAACAGTATAAACTCACATACTCATATCATACGCTTCATTATTCCGCCTTATTTTTAGGTATTCTCTTGAATTTTCAACATAATGGATACTTTCCCAACACACCTCGCAAACGTGTCTCGCACGGTGGATATATTCTCCACACGTGAGAATTTGTGTAAAAGAATCTACATAATAGAAAATGTTGTGTCGTGTCCATTGGGTGCATCTTGTGTCTAAATCAGCACTTCATAAATATTTCTATACATTTTCTAGATACTGAGTACGCGACATATAGTTGTCTAATCACTCTTCATAAATTTCTTTATACTTGACTTTGATCTGGATAGTTCACAACACAATTCTATAATTCACTAGGATTTCAAAGATGTTCCCTGAAATAATAAATTTGGTGCTATGATCAATTTTGAGAAGGTGTTTACAATTAATTATGATTGAGACTGCTATAAGCAGCATAATGTTCATGGTAATTGTTAAGGGATAAATATCCTACATCGAATAAAGATGAAAATATAGATCAATTTATAAGGATTTGAGTTAATCCTCTTAATAAGGTTGACCTTTTAAGATGAGACTTCAAGTCTTAACATGGTATTAGAGTCCATTAATCTCCAACGAGCGATTTGATTCGATTAAAATTCAAAAAAATGAGCATATGAATTTCAAGATTGATATGCTCAAATGAGTCACCATCTTGTGGGGGCATGTTAAGGGATAAATATCTCACATCGAATAAAGATGAAAACATAAACTAATTTATAAGGGTTTGAACTACTCCTCTTAATAAGGTTGATCTTTTAAGATAGAACCCAAGTTTTAATAGTAATATGGTTGGAGTTTCTATTTTATCTACTTGAATGCAGGCCTAAAATGTATTGATGCGTTCGTTCAATTTAGCCTGCTGTTCCTAATTTGCTTATTTCTTGCTAGTTTTGGCAGAGGGAAGGAGCAAGCTTGAGGAAACAACTGCAGTACTTACAAGAAAGCCACAGGTTAGTTCATTATCCATTTAACATATAGCAAATCCAACTAATGCCGCATTTATCTTTCATGTCCAAGCAATGAAAACATAAAAGATGCCACCAATTAGAAGGCTATGATCCCATTAAAACTTCGGTTAGAGGTGTTAGGAATATGTAACACCACATATATCACTTGTTATAAGTATGGACCCACACATATCTCCACATTGGTATGATATTGTCCACTTTGGGTCTGGGCCCTCATGGATTTGCTTTTTTGGGCTTTACCCCAAAATGCCTCATACCAATGGAGATATATTTCCACACTTATAAACCCATGATCTTCCCCATTTTTATCCGATGTGAGATTTCGGTCGCATATCCAACAATCCTCCCCTCGAACAAAGGACGATCGAATCTCCCCTCAAACGATCATCTATCCGTCCATCTTCCTCACCAAGAGCTTGCTCTATCTAGATCAACTCCTCTCCACTGCGTTCGGGCGCACGTCTTACGTGAAGCATCCGGAGCACACCGCCTGTCTAATAGAGCTCATCAACGGATCCCATCGCGAGCTAACCGAGGCACCACCTTCGTTCAGTATTCCAAGGATTCATCCCCACATGACCAATTTTGGGGCTTGGCTCTGATACCACTGTTAGGAATATGTAACACAACATATCTTACTTGTTATAAGTATGGACCCACACATATCTTCACATTGGTATGATATTGTCCACTTTGGGCCTGAGCCCTCATGGATTTGCTTTTGGGCTTTACCCCAAAAGGTCTCATACCAATGGAGATATATTTCCACACTTATAAACTCATGATCCTCTCCATTTTTATCCTATGTGGAACTTTGGTCGCATATCCAACAAGAGGCATGTCACAGAATACAGACAAAGTAAATATTGTACGAGTGATAACAGAATAAATTGTAAATACAGAACTAACTCTTTAGTTACTTCAATAAACTGCTGATTATCCCATCGATTTTTTACGAAAATGGCGCCGTGGATATCGAAGGAGAAAATGATCAGTTTTTGAAAGGAAATAAACACAATTAGGTCGAGTCAATTAAAGAGAGTGCCTAGCAGGGTATTGAAAACTGTGTAGGGGCTCTCACGTGTCGGATAGATCTACCTAGACATGAGTTCGTGAACGTGTGCTTAACACAAGATATCATAATTTTTTCTCAAAAACAAAAAATGAACAATGTAGCTTGCGAT